>JALIZF010001909.1:685000-1412500 GCA_029948255.1 Telmatactis stephensoni
GCGAGAGAATATTACTCCTGGGTTCTCGAGGATGCGATAGACGTGTTCTAGATTGCACTTATATTATACGTAATGACTACCATCGCCATAGCAACCGTACGGAGAATTTCACGTGACGGGGACGTAACCATGGTAATTTCTCAAGTGACGTCATTTACCTACTACCAATGATTTACATACTGTAAGTTCTAGCTGTATAAACCTTCAAACTGCAATACCCCATTGTGGACAAATTGTTGGAAATCTTTACCTGATTACTTCAAAACTCACAAATTTAATGCTAAACAAACAATGTTTTTATTCACAAACCTCCTCTTACTAGACGCTCAATTCTCAGATAACCCAATGCAAATATTGTTTTTTGTCGGATCTCGGAGCAATGTGGAAAAATGCGAGTAACTACAAGTGTTATCAATTATACAACACCTAATAAATGCTTGACTAGCAAACATTCCTTTCTGGATTTTCGTTAAAACAACATACATACATCGAGAGAGCGCTATAGACCTTTCCCAAATTTGCTTGAACTACCACGGGACAATAGAATTAAGGCGAGGCTGGAGGGTCGAAACAAAATACAGTGAAGGTGTGTGGATTTGACCTTCTTGCTTTACGACTTTACCACTATTTTTGAAATTCGCCGATATGCCTTATAAAATGATACAACATCGAAAAGATTTTGCGAAGTGAGAATGTTTTTAGTTGGAGCAACAAAAGTCAAAATCCAAGCTATCAATCTATTCGTGATCGATAGACAACTGAAGAAACAAACTCACATGTACACGTACGTTATAATTAAACAAGAGAAACTCACATTCAACATAAACTTTGCTGTATAAGCTGTTTAACGGTGCGAGAATTTCAATAGATAAATAAACAAACAAACAAATACATAAATAATGGCTAGATAGGATAAGATAGATAAATAGAGAGAGAGAGAGAGAGAGAGAGAGAGAGAGAGAGAGAGAGAGAGAGAGAGAGAGAGTTATTAAACTGTTAGTAAAACTGTTCACATTTCTCTAGAAATTCTCAACTTCTACTGACCTGTATTCACAAAGATGACGAGCAAAGCGACCACGAGAGAGAGAGATCGATCGATTCCCCCAAACCAATAAAACTTTAGCGTTATCGTTAACTAAATATCGACTCAGTAAAACAACAATTGCTTTAGTATGAACTTTTATTTTTTAGAATAACATAATTTTGAAAGTATTTACAAATAGACTTACAGGCGTATTCCATTTGTCCAAAACCAAGGAGAGCACTTCCTGTGCGCACCTTCAAGATACAGATTAGTTTCAGCGCTGACCCGGCCTTTGGAAGGATTTCAAAACAATGCGGGATTTTAAAGGGAACCTGGAAGGAACTACTTTCACTCCTTCGCATATTGCATTCTTAACCCATACGTGCTTGTATTCTCATGCCTTGCAGATAGGAACGAATCTGTTCGATCGATATTCAATAACGAACAAACTATACCGCGTTTTACTGGTCAAACGGAAACATATTCGTATAGTGTATTCATTATGAGGATCATCATACGAGACCAGATAGAATGCGCCTGACAAAAGACGCGCCACATATATGCATGACTTATCGAGGAACAGCTCACACTGTAAAAAGTGACTGGTTGAAACAACCAATAAAATTTGGTCAAATAAATGCAACTCAGATAACCAATTAATAAATGGTTATTTCAAACATAAATTGTTTGGTTATTTTAACCAATTAAATCAGGTTACAATAACCAAAATGTATTTGTTATAACAACCAAACACATTGGTTAAAACAACCAATTCTTTAAGGTTATAGGGATGCAACTCAGATAACCAATTTTATTTTGGTTGCTTTCTGTACATTCAACCAATTCTATTTTGGTTAGAAAAATTAAATGGTAATAACAACCAATTCAAAAATGTCAAATATCAAAGAACCCATATCAAAGATAAAACAACAAAATCAAACATAATTCTTACTTGTCATTTAATTGACAAAACATTATTTTCAAAGTAGTTTTTTCTTTACAATATTGCTGCTTGAAAACTCTGATATATCTTTTCAACAAAGACATGGATCAGACAGAAAGAAAATTATAACAAACTAGCAAAGTGAAAGGCCTCTACTTCCACTGGTACAAGAAGTTCATATTATTTGACTATTATTTTGAGCTGTTTTACCAATTATTTTTAGAAAGCAAAATTTCTCTTAGTGAAAAATGAAAAGAGGTCATTGCAGGAACAGCTTAATGATGTGTGATTAATTTGATTTAATTATTTGTTCATTTCTATTATACATTAACTCTCCAGTTTGCTTGTATTCTTATAAGTGCTGTTTCACTAGAAGATTCCACCAAAGGAATGACAATTTGTTCATTTGGGCCTCACAATTCCCTTTAATGGAGAATACAGACAGAGCAGAGAGTTTATGTAACTATATGATAGGAAATCAACAAATAATTAAATCAAATTAATCACACATCACTTAGGCTGTTCTTGCAATGACCTCTTTTCATTTTCCACTAAGAAAAATTTTGCTTTTTAAAAAGAATTGGTAAAACAGCTCAAAATAATAGTCAAATAATATTAACTGTCAAGGGCAGAATATGATTTAGTGTACCAGCTGACAATTGTGCCACTGTTTGCAACGACTGTCCAACATCAGTACCCATCTACAATGAGAAAGCAAAATAATCATTAGCAAACTGATGTAGGACCTACATCATCTGCATGTGGGGCTGTGCTCTAAGCAGTGCCTGGGTGCCCGAGGCAACCAGCACCTGTACTCAGGTGAATGAAAATAAAGCATGGGGCATTGTAAAGCTAATTTGGTAGGGTAACTTTAAGGGCTTTATAAATGAATCTGAGTTAGAGAACAGCCTTGATCTTCTTTAAGAATGTTTTACACTCTTCTACACATGAAGTGCACTCTCAATGGAATCATGTCACTATTGTTTACAATACTATTTGATGCTCCAAAAAATAGAACATTTCTAGTTTAACCAAAGAGCTACATATTTGAGTTCCTTTTTTGTGTGATTAATGAAATGGTTTAGGAAAAAAAATATCTGACTGAAGTTTTATCACACTTAGCCGTGGAACATGTTACATGCTGAATTCAGAACAGTGGAGTTCATGAAAGAAAACTATAAGTAACTTTTATAGCTTTATATCACTTACCAGTTACAAGGAATTTGAAGAAAACTGGTCATCACGTTCTGTACCTAAATCTAGAATGACAAAAGAGTCTAATCAATAGGATTATTCTATAAATCAATGCAGTCATAATGATAGGCTTTAAGTTATCTCTTTCTATGAAAGACTCTGCATGCTCTACCGTTAAAACCTATAAATACACAAGTCCAATAGATGCTATAAGAGTTTTGTACCCAGCTGCGACGAGAAGGATTCACCAGACCCTTCTCCCGAAAGCTCGAAGAAAAAAACTTCCTAAAGGCGCCAAGTGACGAATAGAATCAATCTCAGCGAGTCGATCCCTTCTTTCTTACACTAGTCAAATGTAAATCAGTAGATAAGAAAGTTTTTGTATGGCGCTAAAATAAATTGAAAATACAGTAACCTTACACTTACTTACCATGTTGGAGCAATCGTAATTCACTCTATCCTTCAAGACTAACCGCCATTTGTCCCGCATTTGTAGATCGCTACTTCTCTCCATTGCAATAAAACACCAAGATTTATCCGTTAAAACAATGATTTTTTTAAAAGAAAAACTTAACTTAAGTTGTCCTGCTCTATTTAACAAGAAAAATAAGCGATTTTTAGCACAAAACAAGAGATTTCCGAAGCACAACTTGACCCACTTCAAACGTTCAACTGAAAATGGCCGCCACGCGCCAAGCAATTTCAAATCTGTCACATGATAACATACGGTGTTCTCATTGGCCACTTGATAAAATCCCAAGATTAGCCACCAGTTTCCCTCGGATTTATTTAAAGTTCAGTCTTCACTGCGGCTGAAAGCAAATAATCTCATTATTTATTCTCGCCAAGATTTGATTATTTCAGTATTCTGCCAGTATTTAACGCTTATAATTTATTGAATGTACTCAACGTTCTTTGAAGATGATTGTTCAACCAATTACTGAATGGTTATTTTAACTCAAAAGAATTTGGTTACATAGACTAATACCTGCCGGCTTGATTGAATTGCGTTACTGATTTGTAATAACGTGCTCGTTGTTCCTTTAGCTTGTTAACTCTATATGCAGTTGCTTTTATTGATACTTTTACCAATTACCGAATGGTGATTCTAACCAAAAATAAATTGGTTAGATTGTAGTGACCAAAAATGTAATGGTCAAAACAACCAAATGGTTTTGGTTATAACCAATTTAATTGGTTGTTTCAACCAGGGACTTTTTACAGTGCAGAACGCGATAAGGCGCGTCTAGCTTAGACCAAAAGTGCCGTTTATACGGAGATGTTCGCGCCATATACACCCATTCCAAAAAAACGTCGCAACAAGTCCACAGTGTACACGTCAAGACCGCAAAGGATTTTGGCAGTTTTCTTTTAACTAATCTATTCACCATTGTTTTTCCTTGTGTGATGTTTCCTTGGTGAGTATTTTAAGCATTCCAGTAAGCGTTATGAGCAATTAAGCCTTTTGTGTTCATGTTTTATACAACCAAAATATGCTATGATTACATTAATTAATTACTAGAAAACTACAAAAATCCTTTGCAACCTTGGAGTGTACATGTGGACTTAATGAGACGTTTTTTGAAATTGGTATATAAGTCGCGCCATAGGTAAGACGTGTCTCCTTTTCGCTCGTATAAGTGGCCTATTGTGTAATTATCAGAACCAATTCCAATTGACGAGTATGCTACTTTAACTTTATTTTAACTTTTACTTTATGCTAGTGACAAAATGTTAAAAGAACGCATGCATTTATACCAAGAATGTAGATAAATTGTCTTTGTTCCGTACTTGAACTAGCGACATATCAATTTGATACATGAAGCTAGGTGTTGGCCAAAATATTAAAATATTAAATATTAATAAAATATTATTGTTATCATAAATCTGCTACTTGTAGCCTGTTTTCTCTTCAGACAGAAGCACAAGCAAACAAGAACTTGGACTCGGTTATTTATTTATCTCACGTGCGAGGAAGGATCGACAACACACTGCCAATAAACCGAGTGCATTACTGAGTCTGCCTATTTTGCTTGTACTTGTAGTGCATATGAAGCGAAAGTTCATAGAGCATATAATTCCAAAGTTTGAGATATCTTGGGTTAGAAATGACAATTTTACAAGACCTCAAAATTGTGCCATATGCCGTCAAAAAGTGGTCAGAGAAAGAACTGTTTCTCTCTCTAGAAAAATCATCACTAGCAATATGATCAACAACCTTAAGGTACCTTCAGTAAGAGAGAGAAAACAGTTCTTTCATAACTTTCACAACAAAAAAATGTTAATTCCCAACTTGGGGTTTCCCTGGGTCTAAACTGGTATAAATCTGTTCAATTTTACTTGGGAAATCTGTAATACCCAAACTTGTAAAAATAGAAAAGATTCCCAGGGATTCCCTAGTTAGACCCAGGGAAGCCCCATGTTTGACCCAAGCTGGGAATTGACATTTTTTCCTGTGTTTATGGTCATCTACCATACTTTGTCGACATCCATTGGTGTATAAATTGTCAATTTTAATCCTAGACATTTCAAACTTTAGAATTAGTGCATTTCAGATAGTAAGTATCTTAGAAACAGAAAAATAGTGTTCGTTTCATATGCACTTCGTTGACCCTAGTGACATAAGAATAAGCTCAAACAACATATGCAGACTTAGTAGTGCACTACTCATTAGCAGTGCTTGTCTTTTTTCACATGTATGGTGCTTGCGCTTATGATTATGTCGCTAGTGTGAATTAGTCCCGCAAGTACAAACTATGTTTAATTGGGCTGAGTTAACACGGTGCATCCCTGGGCTCAACAAGGATTTCATTGACAGCGCAGTAAGGAGGCTGACTTACTGCATAAACTACAGCATTAGCGATGTCACGTGGTTCTAGAATCTTTGTTTTGGTTGACATGTCGTACTGTTCTACGGCCTGTTGGTGAAACGAATAAGATACTTGCAAAATTTATCGATAATTTGATAACGTGACTGTCTTCAGCTTGGTTTCAATAAACCAAGCTGAAAATTAATGGTTTTTAGGAGCAAGGATGGCACAGCTGGTTAGGGCGCGGCTTTCGGTGCGAGAAGTCCTGAGTTTGCTTCCCAGTGACCTCACATCCTTGTTTTGACTTTTAATAATAATAATAATAATAATATGATTTTTATAGCGCTTATTCAAGTCTGTTCCTTTCCGTGTAGCTTTAAATAGCTTTAAATACCCTTAAAACGGAGCACTGATGGAAAGTGGGGATAAAATGAGCGCACCGTCGGCCTCCTGGAAGACTAGCCTCTGGCAAGGGAACTACCGACGTTAAACAAAGGCCGATTAATAAGTCAATTTCCATTTTGGCAAATGAAATGAATGGATCAAGAAAAGTACTATCAGTTCGTACTATGGAGGTTTGTGTAAAACATAGGTGTTCGTTGTATAGAGGTTTTATTAACAATCAAATGTTACATATAGGTGTCCGTGATATAGAGGTACTCACATGGAGATTTTTTTCTTACCTCTTTTTCGTGTGAATTAAATCCAATCTCAGTTGTGACATCACCTGCGTGTGTAATGAGAGCATTAATATTACGCTACAGACTAGCTTAACCAAACCTGGAACCCCCTCTTTTCCCCTTCTTTTGGAATTTTGGGATTCCTTTGTTGGCCGTCCGAGGAGAACTAGGACACACCTTTCATTTTTCACTCATTCACAGAAACCACAGGAAGCCCGTCGATAAAACCACCACAGCAAGCGCCCAGAAAGAGAAAACACAAAACGACGCCTGTGAAGGACGCCAAGCTTCACAGCGTTTAACAAAGGAAGTCACGTGAGGAAACATCCGCGATGACCAAGGGCGAAATTGGGAGGGGAGGGGAGGGGAGGAAAACCCTTTCGCCAAGGGTTCCAAAAACGCTTGAAAAAAGGAGCATGAAACTAAGATAGCATATCTCAGATCTTCTCAACTAGAACCCGCCGCTGGGGTAGTTCAAACTGGATCGAAGTAAAAGAAAGAAAAAAAGAAACAGGAGAGGAACTGAGTGCAGAGAAAGATCTCAAAAACATAAAGTTCTTTTTCAAACGTCAACTTCGCTAATTTTGTTATTCATCAAAAAACAAGCGGATGAACTGTTATCTTAACCAAAAAAAAAAAGGATAAGAAAAGAAAGAAAAGAGAGAGAGAGAGAGAGAGAGAGAGTCATAGTCATAGCGAGCCAGACTCGAACCCCGATCAAACTGATAAGCACAAAAAAAGAAAAAGAAAAAAAAGAAAGAAAGAAAGAAAGAAAAAGAAAAAAGAAAAAAAAAAAAAAAACCCCAAGCCCGACGGGGCTCGAACTCCGGACGCTGGGATCTCTTCTGTTTCAAAGTTCACGGTTTTTCACGTTGCGCCACCGGACAATGGAATTTGCACAACAATAGACATTCCATTCACAGGATACACTAGGTTATTTTGTCTTCCAAATCACTCAGTAGTCCAGTTAGTGTAGTGCTAGTGGTAAGGTGCAGTCATTTACGGCCTAGGATCCGACTGTTTCCTCCCTGTTTGACCGCGAAGCTCGCTGCGTTCTACCGGATAGCGCGGAAGGGGCCGAAATCTCCATCCTATACGTAACATGCGATGATTCAGCGATTTGTCTGGATGCATGGTCCGATTTTTAGGTTTTGCATAAAATTAGCATACTAACTAGCTTTTGAGCGAAGGTTCGAGCCTCGCTGGCGCCAAAAAGCTTTTCTTTTTTTCTTGAGAACATTATTCATCTTTCTTTATTTCATTCTTTCTATGTTTTTTCTTTGAATCAGAAAGGAAAAAAAAAGATTTTTTCACAAAATCAACGACAATTTCCATTGGATTAATGTTTTCCATTTTTATCCTTACAAGCAAGATTGTTTACTTGTCTTGATGTTTAATAATAAAAAAATATAAAAATACAACAAAGGCCGTCGAAAAGTACTTGGTCATGTTTTGTGAAATGACAATTGTTAACACAAATTTAAAACAAACTCCCGGAACAAGAGTTATTCCTGACTTTACCCATGCCTTTACAGTTGTCTTGAAAACAAAAAGTCTCCACCTGGTTTTGACGGCTCCAGCATTTATATCGTGTTTGCAGAAAATTGCGAAGTATAAATTATCCATAGACGCGTTTACGTAATGTTACGTTACGTTTACGTTAAGATACCTGGTTGAATAGTCGTGACTTTTACTCCTGTTCCTGCGATTTCCTGACGAAGCCCTTGCGAAACCGCTTCGACAAAGAACTTTGTAGCAGAATAAACGGACAGTCCTGGAAAAGCCTGGATAAAAGCAAAAAAGAATGTTATATTATTTGATCTTTTATTAGCATAATTATCATTTTAAACAAGAAATAAATGAAAATCTGTAACACCATATCCGTATAAAAGAGAAAACGTAAGCCACGGACACTCAATATATTGCGTGCAACACGTTGCAATGTGTGTCCACGCCCTGTGCAACATTGTGTGCAATACTGTGTTACGCGCAATGTCGTAGTTACAGGAAAATTTGTATCGTGTGTCCAGGCCTTTATAATTACATCAATGACGTTTCTTTACACATCAACGCTAGTTCACTCACTAGTTTCATACTCTCTTTTTATACGGTGTTACAGATTTCCATTCATTTCTTGTTGTATCTTTATACACCAACGCAGTCCAAACTAGTTTACTCACTAGTTTCATGCTCTCTTTTTATACGGTGTTACAGATTTCCATTCATTTCTTGTTGTATCTTTATACACCAACGCAGTCCAAACTAGTTTACTCACTAGTTTCATACTCTCTTTTTATACGTTGTTACAGATTTCCATTCACCCCTTGTTGTATTTTTACACATCAACGCAGTCCAAACTAATTCTCTAGCTAGTTTCCAACTATCAACAAGCCTGACTTTCAGATGGTCAGTGGTCATCCTTGCCAGTGCATGCGTCTTCCTGACTGATTTTCAGTGTCAATAAAAACAAAAGATCATCCGTTCCCCTCCCCTGATAGTCCGAATATCAGTAAGCTAGTAAGTTATTCTCCTTAAATCAAAAACTGCATTATAGGTTGGGCAAACAAGAAGTGACACAACAGAAAAGAAAAGAAGAACAAAAAATTAAAGAAAGGAATGGACACGGATCTTTCCTTTCCATTCCATGACAAATGTCCCATTTTCAATCTGTCCTTCAGCAAAAACTCACTGGATAAAAGTAATTACCACCCATTCAGTCACACTGAAATAATAGTCATCTAACTGTGACTGAATCCCAGTTGAAATTTCTTTTTTAATACCAATATATGTATAGAAAAGTAATCACTTGCAGGGTACTTTTTGGGATGATTTATAATGGTAATTTAACTGAGTGGAGTGCAATTTGGGCCAAAATCATACAAGTGATTACAAAACTGCACGACTGCGTAGCGGGAGTGCAGTTTGATAATCACGAGTATGATTTCTGGCCCAAAATTTCATGACACGAAGTTTAATTACCACTTAATTATATCCATTTTGAAATCTCAACTTTATCAGGAATAACAAAGTTATGCAAATAAAAAGATGAGATTAATGAAGCAAAAGGATGCAATTCAGGAATTAATCGCACACTTTTTAACCAATCAGATTGCAGAAATCACCAGTGATTTCAAAATGGTTATAATTAGGTTGAAAACTAACCTTCCTTCCAGCATTTGATGAGATGTTAACAATATGTCCTTTGCCTTGTTCTAACATACCAGGAAGAACTGCACCTATTCCATTCAATACCCCCTAAAATGTAAACAGTAAAATATCCAGTCTTTCACAAATAAATGATCAAATAAACTTATGATCAAATAAATTTTTACAATAGGCAATTTATATTTGCATTCACCAAATTGTAGCCAATGTCCATAGGGAAGCTGGTCAGCAGAGTTCAAAATGTTATTTTCATTACAAAAACAGACCTGATGACAACAATATTTTACTTGTTTTTAGTCATCTAAGATTCAAGAAAGGTTTTTTTATACTATTTAAATTATTCCACAAGTTTATAAATCACTCTAATGCTTAGAATAAGTATTCCAAAGCTGTCATACTTTGCAGTTGATGTCAATCTGTTTTTCCCAGTCATCCATGTTACAGTTTTTCATCATTTGATAGAACATTATACCAGCACAGTTCACAATGATATCCACAGGACCCAAAGTACTCTGAGTGTGTTTAACAAGTTCTTGTACCTGAGAAACACATGTTAGAAGAGGCATCTTAACAAGACTTTTTTAACAAGTAAAACCAACTGAAGAAAAGGTAATAAAAGGAGGAGTGAATTGAAATAGAAAAGGAGAGTAGAGGTGTGGAGAGGAGAGAAGAGGAGTCAAGAGGAGAGAAGAGTGAACAAAGAGGAGAGAAGATGCAAGTAAACAAGAAAAGAAAAGGAAACAAGATCCAAAACTAGCAGCTAGTATATCTTGTAACAACATTTCTTCCAAGACTTGAAATTAAATAACTGAATCAAATAAAATAGAGTGGTTTTCATATGAGTGGGAACACTGTATGGTTACGATACGATACGGTTACAGCAGGAATTTCCAATGTTTTTATAGAAACTATGATACTGGTACAGTTACGATACGGTGCGGTAAGTTTCCCACTCATACGAAAACAACTCTATAGAAACTATGATACTGGTACAGTTACGATATGGTACAGTAAGTTTCCCACTTATACAAAAAGACTCTATGAACATAACATATAAAAATGAATTCTGTACCTCAGCTCTTTTTGAGACATCAGTTTTAACTACAATGGCAACATTTCCACTGGACAAAATCTCATTACGAAGTTGATTCAGTCTAAAGAAAAACACAAAGAATATTTCTAAACATTCCCTGCAATTCCAACCACATTCAAAAAACAGCATATACCAACAAACCTTTCTTCTCTTCGTGCTGCCAAAGCAACCTTAGCTCCTGCAGCTGCCAACTCCTTAGCAACAGCTGTACCAATACCACTTGATGATCCTGTTACTATGGCAACCTGGCCTTCAAGGGGTAGTGGACCTGACATATCAAAGAGATTAATAGCAACATATTATTTTATTATCTCAAAACAACAACAACAACATGGATTGTTGCACAAATTATCATTGACAATATATAAATAAAGCAAACACTTTATTTCTAATAAATAATCACAAGTTGTACCAAGAGTATCCATCAAGATAAACTCTACTGGATTGCAGAAAACTCAAAACTTGTGCAAGTGTTAATCATGTGCAGTGCAAAAATGTGTAGGATGGGCACCAGTCAAAATTTGCCCCAGTAGGGGTCCCCTTGAAATAGATCCACTAAATACTCTTCTCTAACACAGTCGTTTTTGTGTCGTCACGCAACGGGTCAAGAGCGTTGCGTGACAATTTAATTTTTTTAAATTTTTAAATCTGCACAAGATATTTTACAACGAATGGCTCCTTGTTCGAACTCTTTGTTGGATTGATGCCTCTTTAGGAAAAATTAATACATTTTTTTTTTAGCACTGAGGGGAATGAAGAATCTTGAAGCAAGACAACGTCGTTTGGTTGGAAAATACTCAACAAGGACCGAGTCTATTTTCTTAAATGCGACTGAATGTGTGGCTAAATTCAGTTCAGTCTTTTCTTGTTATATGCTAGAGGAGAAAGAAGTGTACCAAAAAATTGCTACCAAGGGATGAGGACGATTCTACTGTTTAGTATTATTTACTGGTATGTCGGTCTCATAAACATACCGTTGTATATTTTAGATCACACTTAGACCTGGACTACATCTTTGCGATCTCCAGTTGCTAACAACGCTAAAGTAAATGCTAAAGCAAGCAAGTCCAGTTCATCAATGATTATATCTTTGGAAATAGTGATTTTTAGATTCAGTGAACTTTATCGACAATCAAATGGCAATCAGTGATTTCAAAATTCAATTGAATTCAAAATTCAACAACAACTTAGCAAAAAGAAAACTTCTTGGAATTATCCCAATTGCACTATGGGTCAAGAGTTAGCGAAACAAAGGTTTTCCAAAAGCACTACAACTCACCTTTTACATTAGCTCCTGCAACATTCGCCGCCATTTTAAAAGTCTGTCTGGATTTTTGACGGTCGGGGGTAGGGGTCAGTGGCTTTCGTCCTTCCCTCCCCCCTCACCACGGGAAAGAAATCGATAAACCCTGTATTTCACTATCTACTAAATACCTCGTATTTTTCTTCTCGGAGCCGGCAGAACAGCTCGCTTGACGAGCGAGGTGAAATATGTAGTGAGGAGTTCGCTGTTGATCTGTGGGTAGCTGACTTGAAAGTGATTCAGGATTTGGTCAAAGTTTGTCTGGGAGTAGGTACTCAGCTTAGAGAAGAACGACCCGTCCCTTAAACAATCATACCAAATAGAAAACGAGTCAAAAAGATGCCAATGATCTTCATTTAAATTGTTCTCACTGACTTTCTAGTGCTGCACAGTGCTGTACAGGGAAAACGCCTGGACGCACGGACGCGGGACACCTTCGGAACAAGCTGTAACTGCCCGACTTAGAGAGATACGCGCTTGGGTAACGAAAAGTGCAAAGCAAACTCGAGAGAGGTGCCCACCTTATAAGGTGTGTCCTCCTCCTCATACTTTGATTGCATTTTGGCTTGATAGCGACAAAAACACCGAAAGACGTAGAAAGATTTGAGAAACGAGAGTTGTGACGCATGTATCATGGGAAGGGGTGGTGGTGGTGGTGGTTGGGGGGGGGGGGGGGGGGGAGGTGTTGGGTGGCCGGGGTGGAGGGGGGTGGTTAGGGGGAGATACGTGGATGTCACCACGATAGCCCAAACTACTGATATACCTGATCCAGGTCTCTAGCAACCTAACAAGTAAGCTGTGTTCTTCAGATGCACTTGTTTTGTTAAGGTATTCAACTCTGAAAACAACAAAAAATTACAATGTAAAACGTTGGTTTTGTACTTAAACGATTTCATGAAAAAGTTCAGTTGGGGCAACACGTGGTGTGTTATATAATAAACAGAAAATAAAAAAAGTTACTAAAATAAGAGTTTGAGTTTCTTGTCAGAGTTTGTTCATTTGTACATTTTGACTTATCTACTTATCTATGTATCTACAAATCTATTCATTTATTTGTCTATTTATCTATCTAATAATAATAATAATAAATTTAATATTTATAACGCGCATAAATTCATTTACATATGCTCATATGTTTCTATCAATGTGGATATTTATTTATTTACGTATTTATTTATTTACTCATTTATTTATTTACTTATTTATCTATTCATTCATTCATTCATTCATTCATTCATTCATTCATTCATTTATTTGAAATTGAAAAGCAAACAACAACAGAAGAAAAAAAAGAAGAGAAAAAATCACACACTTTGAGAGCTGCTAAAATTATCAATTTGAATCCAATACATATCAAGCTTCAGAAGATATATAATACCGGATTTGTACATTCAGTCTTTTTAAATGACACTGGATTTCTTAATAAATTATAATAATAAATTATAACGCGCATGTGATAATTTATTTGGTTGTCTCTAGCTTAGTTATTTTGATGAAAAGTTTTACAGACGTTTCGGTCCAAACGCGGACCTTCTTCAGTGTGACAAAAACGTTTGCACGCGCGATTATAACGGTAACAATTAGCGCGCGCGAGATTTGACAAATCAAGGAACGATCGAATCCAAATTCCAGACATTTATAGAACTCTTGTAAATTCTTACAAATCTCGCGCGCGCTAATTGTTACCGTTATAATCGCGCGTGCAAACGTTTTTGTCACACTGAAGAAGGTCCGCGTTTGGACCGAAACGTCTGTAAAACTTTTCATCAAAATAACTAAGCTAGAGACAACCAAATAAATTATCATGAATGATCCTAGCTGCAAATTCAAAATATTTCAAGATAACGCGCATGTATTCATTTACATATGCGCGCAAACAAAAAGCAACAAAAAACATGGATAAAATATATAATGATAATAAAATTTAAAAAATTATAAAAGAATATAACTCAATTTAATGAAATTCTAAAAATAATTTTCTTTATAGAGTTGTTTGTGTAAAAGCTCAGACTGTATCCAAACTGATAAACACAAAAAAAAAAAAAAAAAAAAAAGAAAAAAAAAAAAAAAAAAAAAAAAAAAAAAAAAAAAAAAAAAAAAAAAAAAAAAAAAAAAGAAAAAAAAAAAAATAATACCCCGAGCCCGACGGGGCTCGAACTCTGGACGCTGGGATCTCTCTGCTTCAAAGTTCACGGTTTTTCACGTTGCGCCACCGGACAATGGAATTTGCACAACAATAGACAGTCCATTCACAGAATACACTAGGTTATTTTGTTCTCCAAATCCCTCAGTAGACCAGTTAGCCTAGTGGTAAGGTGCAGTCATTTACGGCCTAGGATCCGACTGTTTCCTCCCTGTTTGACCGCGAAGCTCGCTGCGTTCTACCGGATAGCGCGGAAGGGGCCGAAATCTCCATCCTATACGTAACATGCGATGATTCAGCGATTTGTCTGGATGCATGGTCCGATTTTTTAGATTTTCCATAAAATTAGCATACTAATTGGCTTTTGGTAGTGGGTTCGAGCCTTGGCTGCGACAGAAAACTTCTCTTTTTTTCCTTTAAAACATTAAAAAAATATATTTATTTTTCTTTTTTCACAATTTTCTGTTTTGAAATTGAAACGGAAAGGGAAAAACCATTATCAAAAATTAGCTATTATGAATAGTTAAACTACTCCTATCCAAACTTTATAAAAATCTTTACATCGGTTTCAGTGTTGCAATTTAAATATCAATTATACGAAGACAGCAAGATGATTTAGCTTCAAGTCTTCATCCATACTACATTAGTATATTTATATCTAAGATAGTATATATATTTTGCATATATATGTAATACGTATCTTACTTCAATTTCCATGCATCAAAAGGAACCACTTTCAGTGGGTAACCGTGCGAGGTCATCCATTCATATAACCACCTACAAATACAAAATCATATGAAACTGAGAACAGAAACTTTGAAATTCATATTCGCAGCTATCTAGACCTTTCTATTTCAACAGACGCGAAGCTCGAGTCGTCTATAGGACCGATGTAACTCGCCGATGTAATCGATGTTACACGCGATGTAACTCTTTTTGTAACCTCGCGCGCAATACAGTTACACCGTGTGTCCATCCCTGCAATGTTACACCCAATGTTACAGAAAAACTCGATCCCAAACTTGTCACTGCTGCACGAAACTGTTGCTGGGGTGGATAACCTTGCGCGCAATGCAGCAGAATGCACGAAAAGTTGTATCGTGTGTCGGTGCATTAAGGACTTGAGCAGGGTCCCCAAAAAACTCTGAAATGCACAATAAAGTTATTTCACTTACTGCGCTTGAAGTGGTCTTGGGTTGATGATGTGAAAGATTTTTCCGATGGTTTCAGAAACGTCCTACAACATTTCAAAGGGAACGTATATGATTAATTGTCAAAATGTACTCAGTTTTGTATCAGAACGTTTTAATTGGCCAATGTAAGTGTCTTATCCAATCAAATGGATAACACACAGCTCAACACACCACATACAGAGTCATTCATATATACCTGTGTCATCTTGACGATCATCTCACTAACGAAATCCACAGGAGTCATTTCTAGACTCCAGTCGACTTGTGGAGCACAAAGAGTCTCGGCACAGGCCTTCAACATTAAAAGAGTAAAGTCCATCGGATTCCAGAAAGCGTTCTTTCGCTCACCTGACAAATTGCCTGGGAATTGCAAAAGGATTTGAAATGAGTCTAACAGACACTTCAGCTTGATAATTCAGTTTTTACCGAGAAGAATTATTGGTGAATAATATGTTTGCTATGACTTTTGACAAGAGCATCAGTGCCGTGATGTCTATCAAAACATCCCTGCCGTGAACGTACCATGCCATGACCGCAGGGCCTCGCTCTAATAAGCTTTCCAACTTACAAAACAGTTCCATCTCAAAAACGTACAAAAACCGTTATTGTCATCATCATCATTATCATCATCATCATCCGTCTTCATCATAACCTCCTCCGCCATGACCATCACCACAATCACACTTGCTTATAAGAATGTAAGAGAACACTCCATCTCCTAATAGTTCCACTCCATTTACTGATTGTTACGTACCAAGTCTATAAATGACCATGGGAAGACCTCGTTCCTTTGCTCGTAATACAAGCTGCTCAGCAACCCATTTAGACTTAGAGTAACCGTCATCCAATTGCTGGGAGTAGTGCGACATGTCGGCGTCCTCAGCACAGTCTTTCAAACCGTGAGGAAAAACTGCGTCGGTGCTGAAAACAAAGAACAGGGACACTTGAGAATCGTGAAACATGGAAAATGAGTTTATACCTTGTGAATGGGCTTCCTGTGGTAAGTTTGAAGGGACTGGGAAGCCGTGAAGCAAAAGAAATTTTCTCACTCATTATTCCTCTATCCGATCCCCAGTCCTCCTTAACCTTTCCACCTGTTACCACAAACTAGGGATTAGAGTCGTTTTCGTATGAGTGGGAAACTCACCGTACTGTATCGTAACTGTACCAGTATCATAGTTTCTATAAAAACATTCGAAATTCCTGCTGTAACCGTATCGTATCGTAACCGTATAGTGTTCCCACTCATACGAAAACCACTCTAGTTTTTAACTATTTTAAAAGTGTAGCCGTACTTAATTCAAAGAAAAACTTTGTTGCAAGAATACCTAGGAATACTTGGCCTTGGCAGCAAGAAAACGACCCCAATACAAATGATCATAAGGATTATTCAGAAAATCTTGCATCGATTTGAAAAAAACTTGATACGGCATCCACAGCACCGCACCGCGCGATTAGGGGGAAGATTAGAAGGGACTTTCACCGAGTTCGTTGTGACTAGTTCGTTTAATTTCTCAGCCAGAAAGAAAACTGAGTCTACACAATAACATCATTCCCCTCCTGTATCTACGTCTTATTTTTATTCTTATAATTTACCTTATAAAATGCAAAGGTTTCACTTTACTTGTACTAGCAAAAATGATTACGTTTTCGGTACCAACCACATTGTGTCCACGAAGAGCCTGAAAAGAAAGCATCGTCACAAAATTAAAACCCTTTATAGATTCTTGTTATTGAATTTCAATATTTAAAATCTCTCTTGGCAAATACCATGGAGCGAAAACTACATGAAAGTCTTACATCTAATAAAGTCCTCAAAATGTAATTTAGATGAATTCCCCTCCAACACTGTACTGTTAAGTCCCGGAAACACGATGTCATTTTTTTCTTGCAACTTTCTCGGTAGCAAGTTGCACGGTGTGTTCACCCCTGTAAAAATGGCGCGCAACAGTACACAGAGTTGCACGGTGTGTTCACCCCTGTAACAATGACGCGCAATAGTACACAGAGTTGCACGGTGTGTTCACCCCTGTAACAATGGCGCGCAACAGTACACAGAGTTGCACCGTGTGTTCACCCCCGTAACAATGACGCAGTGCACAGTGTACAGAGTTGCACGGTGTGTTCACCCCTGTAACAATGACGCGCAACAATACACAGAGTTGCACCGTGTGTTCACCCCCGTAACAATGACGCGCAACAGCACACAGAGTTGCACCGTGTGTTCACCCCTGTAACAATGACGCGCAACAGTACACAGAGTTGCACGGTGTGTTCACCCCTGTAACAATGGCGCGCAACAGTACACAGAGTTACACCGTGTGTTCACCCCCGTAACAATGACGCGCAACAGCACACAGAGTTGCACCGTGTGTTCACCCCCGTAACAATGGCGCGCAACAGTACACAGAGTTGCACGGTGTGTTCACCCCTGTAACAATGGCGCGCAACAGTACACAGAGTTGCACCGTGTGTTCACCCCTGTAACAATGACGCGCAACAATACACAGAGTTGCACCGTGTGTTCACCCCCGTAACAATGACGCGCAACAGCACACAGAGTTGCACCGTGTGTTCACCCCTGTAACAATGACGCGCAACAGTACACAGAGTTGCACGGTGTGTTCACCCCTGTAACAATGGCGCGCAACAGTACACAGAGTTACACCGTGTGTTCACCCCCGTAACAATGACGCGCAACAGCACACAGAGTTGCACCGTGTGTTCACCCCCGTAACAATGGCGCGCAACAGTACACAGAGTTGCACGGTGTGTTCACCCCTGTAACAATGACGCGCAACAGTACACAGAGTTGCACCGTGTGTTCACCCCCGTAACAATGGCGCGCAACAGTACACAGAGTTGCACGGTGTGTTCACCCCTGTAACAATGACGCGCAACAGTACACAGAGTTGCACGGTGTGTTCACCCCTGTAACAATGGCGCGCAACAGTACACAGAGTTACACCGTGTGTTCACCCCTGTAACAATGACGCGCAACAGTACACAGAGTTGCACGGTGTGTTCACCCCTGTAACAATGGCGCGCAACAGTACACAGAGTTACACCGTGTGTTCACCCCTGTAACAATGACGCGCAACAGCACACAGAGTTACACCGTGTGTTCACCCCCGTAACAATGGCGCGCAACAGTACACAGAGTTGCACGGTGTGTTCACCCCTGTAACAATGACGCGCAACAGTACACAGAGTTGCACGGTGTGTCCACCTCTGTAACAATGACGCGCAACAGTACACAGAGTTGCACGGTGTGTTCACCCCTGTAACAATGGCGCGCAACAGTTACAGAGGTTTGGACACACAGTACAACTGTGTTGCGCGCAATGTGTTACAGCAAAGGTTTCATGCATTGTGAGACCGGGCCTTTAGCAATCGTCGATTATTTGTTAGTATGCTGTCGTAGGAGGCCCCTCCCCTTTCCAACTCTTTTCTAGAATACGTGGTATACTTGGTATAAGCACTAGTGATATACATCACTACATTTTCCAATCTTACCGTGTATGGATAGACCATGTTGACTGAAGCAGCCGCATGGATAATGAAGTCAATCTAGAATAATAAATGAGTTCTATAAATTTCACGTATAAAGGGAACTCGAATCAACAAGCTCCATAGGAGGCAGAATAATAACAGTTCATTTAAGTGTTCAATGTGTTCTAGCGCTTGTGCACTACTTGAGGGACACTGTACTCTCTCACGCACATTGCCATTCTAATATTCTATCACAGGGAAAAAATGTTAATTCCCAACTTGGGGTTTCCCTGGGTCTAAACTGGGAATCTGTTCTATTTTAGTTGGGTAATCTGTAATGCCCTAACTTGTAAAATTAGAACAGATTCCCAGGGATGATTAGACCCAGGGAAGCCCCATGTTTGACCCAAGCTGGAATTGACATCTTTTCCCTGTGTATGTACACAACTATCAGCTCACTAGTTCGTTTTACTGAGGGTAGAAAATATCCTCTCTAAGCAGGGAGAGAACGAACTCACAAACTCAAGCCACATGTGATGCCCCGTCCGGGAATCGAACCCGGAATCACAGAGGTGACAGACCGGCGCTCTCACCGCTCAACAAATAATAAAGGGAAAGATCGTTACCTCAGACGAAAGGAAAATATAGTCTTCTTCGCTCATACCAAGGTTGAGAAGCGAGATATCGCCTAACGATAATTAGAGTGGTAAGAAATGATGTAGAATATAAATTGTGAGAAGGGCTTCATTGCTTTTGATGGCTGATATTTGAGAGATTTTCTCATTTGAGTTTCCGTGTAAAGAGCTAGCGCAATACCCAATCAAGAGCTATTTTACATACCTTCAATCGCGGTCACCCTGTGTTCAAATCCATACTCTAGATATCGTTCATCTTCAGTGCGTTCTTGTCCGTTGGCTTTGATGGGTAGAATACCGTATTGCTGTAGGACTTCTCTGAGTCGATCTTTGCATTTCTTATTTGGAACTTCACGAACCACGCAGAATATGTGAACCTGGTAATTAAAGGTTTACGTCTTAAGCCTCCAAAGAGTTATGTACACGTTTTTATAATATATATACGCAATAAAACGCTACAAATACGTGCGTTTGTATAAAAAGACGTAAATAGGCGCGTTTTAATTATAAACACTCAGCAACGCGTTACAAACACACACGCAAACGCGTTTCTGTAAAAAGCAAGCACAAACCGGCAAATATTTCCCGCTTCTCTCGTTTTCCCGTACGCATAAGCACAAACGCAATAATATCAAAGCTTTGCGTTATTTTAATAAATCTGCGGCTAATAAAGCTATTTTCCATAGTGAAGTCATTGAGCTTGCGTTTGCTTTGACGCTTACGTCGATAGTGCGTTTGTACGCACGCGGACGCTTCTATCCCTTACTTGTTTTACGTAAGTGATTACGTACCTTCGTTAACTTGAGTAAATCTCTCAGCAAATAACATCCAAGAAACCCAGTGGCTCCAGTCAGCAAGACACGACCACGGTTCCATCGCCTTGTGTTTCTAAAGTTGCCAGATCTCCAGAAGGCTCGTAGTATCATATCCATGCTAAAACACAAAGACACCAGTTGACTGTATTTATATTTGAGTAGTTTTCGTATGACAGTGAAGAAGGCCATACGCGCTGTGCCGTGCAGTGGTGTTAGGGGTACCGTTACTTTGACTGGAAAAGACAAAATATTTTCCAGGCAGACGCGACTTTTTTACAGTCGTATGAAATCTGCTTCCTACTCAAAGGCGACCAACCCTGAATGGAATAATGTTCACATTTCTAGTCAAAATGGAAACTGAATTATACTGAACATGGGGTGGGTAAGTATGGTTCAAATTCATAGTTTAACAGACACGATCAAAGACCACCAAACAAAGCAGCCAAAATGCAAATGTTTCATCACCAAAATGGCAATACTTGGCGGTTATCATCATCATCATCATCATTTGTCCAAGGCACGTGATTGACCATGAGGTATGGCGACACTGGAAAGCGCTTTTTCATTAGGCACGTGCAGTCCGTCTTGTTCATCGCCATATTTCGAACTCACTACAGATCCACTCCTGACAGCTCTTCTACTTTTTTCCAAAACTTGCTTGGTACGTCTGTCAAAAAGCACTGTGCAGGTTTTTTTCCCCCGTTTTTGTTTTTGTTTGTTTGTTTTTGTTTGTTTGTTTGTTTGTTTGTTTGTTGACATTGACATTGACATTGGTTTTATTTTGTACCGTATTTACATATATTTAATTATTACAAGCAATAAGAAAATATTTAATATAGCATATGCATAGTAATTTGTTTTGTAATAACGTTTTTGAAACAGGACGAGATGACGAGTGTGTAGGTACAAGCTATCTATAATAACTTGTTTGCTTTTTTTTTTTGCGGTGTTCGCCAAATTCCTTTTTCTGTCGTGATGTCTATCCTTGTCTTATTATTGGGAAATCAAGTGACTAGTAAATTCATGAAAACCTCTTTCACAATACTTACTTAACAAATCCCTGATTGTGATGGTCAACCTCCTCATGAAGATCGACTTTCCTCTCCATTGACGGGCTCCTATAGTGTTGTACACACACACAGTGAGTAAGATGGAAAGAAAACTATAAGAAGGATGGATTTCAACTGATTGAAAGATCATACTAAAACAGTCATTTACTTCTCTATTTCTCTATACTAACATAACTCATTTGGGACTCATAAGCTTCCAATAGGTTAGTGCTCTTCTTTTCCCATTCCGCCATCTGAAACGAACTGAAACCAAACAAAACAAAAAAGAGAGTATACCTGTACATTTTTGCGTCATTTTTTCCGCATTTCATGTCTATTATATTGGAGAAGTCTTGAACAGTTGGGTACAAAAACAGTTCTTTTACGGTTAAATCCACGGAAAATTCTTCACGGAGTTTTGACAAAAGACGAGTCGCAAGCAGTGAATGTCTGAGTAACAAAAACAGATCGTTAGATATATATAGGTCAAGGTGTAGCAACAGGCAGACAGATTGACTCACAGACAAACGGACAGCTGAGTAGACAGACAGACAGACAGACAGACAGACAGACAGACAGACAGATAGACAGACAGACAGACAGACCATGCAATTCGATCAAGCGATCGACTGACGCAAAAATCCAGCTTGTCTTACCCGCCCAAGTCAAAGAAACTCTCTTGTACATCTACAGTTCGTATCGATAAAACCTCACACCATACTCTAGCGACGGCCTTTTCTGTTGCTGTGCTTGGCGTGCCCTCTTCATCAGCGTCGTCAAAGTCTATTGGAGGTAGCTTCTTTTTGTCTAGTTTTCCAGACGAAGCCACGGGAATACTGGAAGAATGCATGACACAAATATATTTCACTTAGTAACGTTCGGCTACGTCATTTTGCCTGCATGTTTGCATAGACTTGTGAGCATGTTTGGCGACGGTAGAAACAGTCAATATTTCATCATAAATTAAAGAAAAGACAAGTGCGCACGTTCCATTAAAACGTTTATCAAAAGTCATGCACCTCATTAAGAATCCGGTGGCTGATGGGAGCGTTAATTGAGTGGATTTCGTTTGAGTGTGAAAACGCACCGCACGGTTACGGCAAGGTTACGGCAGGAATTTCGAATGTTTTTATAGACATCACGGCACTGTCACGGTCACGGTACGGCGTGGTCCGTTTCATACTTATACGAAATCTGCTCTAGCCAAAGTAAAGGTAATAAGGGGACGTGTAGAATAAGGTCAGTGTTCTAAAAAAGTATTGCGTCGTTTCGTTCCTCGTGAAAATAGACGTAACGGAAGTAGACGCAGCAATCAAACGAATGTGTAACGTGAGTCAGTAAAACGTTTACCTTTGTAACAACACGAAATGTGCAGGTATCATGTAAAATGGTAACCTCGTTTTTAAATTGGCACGGATTTCTTTCTTCGTTACCTGAATAAAGGAAACCAGATACGCCAGAATTAACACAAACATCACAGCAATTATTCATATTACTGTAAACATACAGTTATGCTATCAAAGTATCTTCTGTCGTCGTAATGGGTGTTATCATCCCGCCCCATGGGGTTTACTTCCCAAACATGGACGTGTGCAGATTGCTTGACGAAGCCCTTACCCTATTTCATTTTAAAACAGAAATTGTAATTTTTTTCTACTCTATTTAAGACCTCCTCAAGCTCATTAATTATTCATGAGGTAATCAGCCAACCAGGTGTCTCGAATTGGGTCACATGATTGATTTTGAAACCCCGGAAAGTCCGATCCGCTCTAAAGTACTTTCAAATGATTTCAAAAATGATTTCCAGACAATCCTGGGGTGTTTTAGTTTATTTGTCTTATCATAAATGTACTTTGGTAACGCTTTCTATGGTGACTCCTAGAAATATTATCTCAGAAAAAACATAGTTCCTTTTCTAACTTTACAGTTACGAGACTCGAACTCCTAACCACTAACTTCATAAATCCTATTGTTTACCCAATTTAAGGTCCTTGACCCTTTTAATTCTGACCAAAATGATCAAAATCTATAACCACGGAAAAACTACTTAATGTTCCCCTGCTATACACTGTTTCAGACCAAAAATGGGCGAGGCCCCGTTACTTTATCCCACCAAAGTCGCCACAAATTATCATAAAGCACATCATCGTGTCGGTTCTCACCTTGCCTTCAGGCACTACGTAGGCTACAAGGTATTTGTCGGTTCCTTCATCACCCAGAGGCAGCACAGAGCATGCGTTAACCATTGGTAACAGTAAAAGAGCTGCTTCAACTGCCTGAAAAAAGATTTCAAAGGTTTAGTTTATAAGTACATACCTCTATATTGATTTATCAAAAATAAAATTAAAAAACTAAATGAAAATGGACATGGATTTTTAGGACTTTTTATCCAAAAGTTGAATGAGCATATGGTTTCTGAAACGATTCTGACGAGCTAGAGGGGTACTAGCTAGATCTAGATTGATTGGTTTCACAAGTCGTAGTGTTGGCTCTTTTATACTAGGTCGCCACAGGAAGCCCAACTGAGGAGCGAACAAACCGACTTGTGGAATGAGTCAATAGCTAAATAAATGATGCCCCAAATGCAAACACGTTTCTCTAACGTAGCAAGCTTACGTTGCGGATAAGGCAACTTCCATACGCCACTCCTGCGTTGCAAGTTGTAGAAGAAATTGCGCGTGTAAAAAAAACCTTTCAGCAACTTTCAATGCAACGTTGCAGACTTTAACATCCAGCAACCTGCAATGCAATCACTGTCGCAAATGGCCAATCAGAGCGCAGTCACCGCTGACATATCAGGTTTTATCGAAAACCAAGAACGAGCTGCGTTGCAAGTTGCAAACAGAGTCGCGAGCGTCATCTTGCCAGCAACTTTATTGCAATGCTTTGCTTCCGTCAGCATTGCATTGCAAGTTGCAAGAAACGTTGCCACGTAGAACAGGGTCTTAATTGCTGAATGCATTTCGACAAATGAGAGCGACGTCTGAATCATTTTATCGCTGTATATAGTTCCACAGGATGTGCCGCATTACAGAGCAATGCTTCGGGCCTGAAAGTCTCACATGGCTCACCTGGACCTCAATACTATAACCTCTGATTTTGACCATGGAATCACACCTTCCACAAATCTCCAGTGAACCATTTGATAGTAGGTACCCCCAATCACCTGTCTTATACAGACGGTCACCAGCGTTTTCAGGAACATTATCAGGTCTAGTAATGAATCGTTCTTTGTTGAGTTGTGGTCTGTTGAGATATCCACGAGCCAGAGTTTGACCGCCGACATAGATCTGTGAGAAAAACAAACCCTCAACTTTGTTTGATTTTTAAAGTGCCTATCACAAGACTCCATCGGTCACTAAAATGACTTCATTTTGGTTGCAGAATATCGATATAGTATGGTGATAGTAAGAAAGGCATGTCAAGAAAGAAGAGAAATTGTTTCCCCTCTAAAATAATCATCGAGCGAATGTTTTCATACAAAATTTCGATTTCGGAAAATTCATATCTTCGTGAGTTTTAAAGCTACTTCATTCAAACTTCACAGTTTTACTAATTTTGACGTGCTCTTTTCAGCTATGGTAATTATATTTCTGTACTGTGACTTTTGGAATTACATGATAAAAGCTCATTATCAACTTGAATCCAACACATATCAAGCTTCAGAACACTTATAATACCGGATTTGTAGATTCATTATAATAATAAATCTAATACTTATAACGCGCATATATTCATTTACATATGCGCACAAACAAAAAAACAACAAAAAACATGAATGAAATATATATCAACACTAATTTATATATAATGGTAATAAAATTTAAAGATTATAAAAGAATATAACTCAATAAAATTCTAAAAATAATTTTCGTTGTTTGTGTAAAAACTCAGACTGTATTCAAACTGATAAGCACAAAAAGAGAAAGAAAAAAAGAAAAAGAAATTAAAAAGAAAAAAGAAAAAAAGAAAAAAAGAAACAAAAAAATACCCCGAGCCCGACGGGGATCGAACTCCGGACGCTGGGATCTCTCTGCTTCAAAGTTCATGGTTTTTCACGTTGCGCCATCGGACAATGCAATTTGCACAACAATAGACATTCCACTCACACCTGATACACTAGGTTATTTTGTTCTCCAAATCCCTCAGTAGACCAGTTAGCCTAGTGGTAAGGTGCAGTCATTTACGGCCTAGGATCCGACTGTTTCCTCCCTGTTTGACCGCGAAGCTCGCTGCGTTCTACCGGATAGCGCGGAAGGGGCCGAAATCTCCATCCTATACGTAACATGCGATGATTCAGCGATTTGTCTGGATGCATGGTCCGATTTTTATGTTTTGCATAAAATTAGCATACTAACTAGCTTTTGAGCGAAGGTTCGAACCCCGCTGACGGCAAAAAAAAAAACACTTTTCTTTTTTTCTTTAGAACATTATTCATCTTTCTTTATTTTATTCTTTCTATGTTTTTTCTTGAATCAGAAAGGGAAAATAATATTTTTTTTACAAAATCAACGACAATTTCCCTATGATTGATTTTCTTTGAATCGTGGGACCGAGTCGTGTCTGTGTCAAAAAATGATTCTCTCTCTTTTTTTCCTTCTTCTTCTTCTTTTCTTTCTTTAAACTTTTTATTCATAATTTTTGTTTTACTAATTTAGTCACTTTTTGTTTTTAATCCTTTTCATTTGTTTTATTCATTTCATTCTATTTTTTCGAAAAATCCTTTCTAAGATTTTTTAATTGTATCATGTTCAATGAAAATGGTGAAATAGTTAAATTACAAATTCGAACACCGTCTGCGTTGAGCGAAAAGACGTTTTCGAACAAACTCAGGGCCTCTGGGCAGGGTTGTTCGAAAGGTGGTTACACTAACCCAAGTCTTGGGCCATTGATTTTAACCCAGGATTAAATCTAAAGAAAACCATTGGCGTTAACCCAGGATTAAATCTAAAGAAAACCATTGGCGTTAACCCAGGATTAAATCTAAAGAAAACCATTAATTTTAACCCAGGATTAACTTTAATCGCCTTTCGCACAACCAGGCAAGATGCGCGTCTCGTCTGTAAAGACAATCAATGGTGACAGGCGTGAAAACACATAGCGCGCACCTCACAAAGAGCATGTAAAACACCTTACCTGTCCTGGCACACCTACAGGTAATGGCTTCATCTCGTCATCCATGATCACAGTTTGGACTTTAGGTAACAATTTACCCACGTGACAAAATTTTCGCTTGTTTTCATCTTTATCAGACAACTGAAGTATAAACATCATTGCATTAACTCAGGGGCGGATCCATGAATATCCTTCAGGGGGTTGCAGCAATATAGAAATTGGAAACCCACAAAGGATGGAGAGGATATTTTGGCAAAGTAATGAGAAGAAAAGTGCCTAAAATCATTTTAGGAGGGGTGCACAACCCCTGCACCCCTCCTCTGAGTCTGCCCCTGTAACTCAACAAATTCTATTACTGTACATAATTGTCAAAGATTTCCATAAACAGCTAAAACAAGGCGATAAATTTCCAGACAAAATACTTTTGAAACTGGTCATTTTTAACCTTAGGACCAGGTTGAGAGCACAGGGGCGGATCCAGGATTTTGCAAAGGGGGTGTCCCAAATAGGCCTCTTGAGAGATGATGTCACATCCAAGATGGCGGCCTCCTAACAATGGAATCTGATGACATCATCTCTTATGGCGCTAGGGGAATGTCCGGTGCACCTATGGACACCCCCCTGGATCCGCCCCTGGAGCATCCCTAAAAGAAGGGAGTCTAATCCCACCCAAGGAGGCAATCTTATACCTTACAAGCAAAGGTCTTCTGTAAACAGGAAACCTCTACTTGAAGAGTATTATCTGTACAATCTGAGCTCATCTAAGCCCTGACTACATGTAGCTACAATCATTGCCAGAATACTTGGCAAGTTTGCATGTTTTGGCTTGTACCAAATTCGGGTTTTCCTTAGTCGCACATCCCCCCTCCCCCTGTACAATGTTGCTGTTTCCCCAGGGCAAGTTGGTACCTCAGATCAGACAGACCAACTCCCTACCCATCCACAGGAATCCCAACATTGTACAGGGGGAAGGGGGTCTAGTGCTAGTTAGCTTAAGGGAAGAGCCCAATAAAATACGAGTATCTGTTAAGTGTGCCAACTAATTCTGGCAACGATTGTAGCTAGCTGAATAGGTTCTTAACAACTGCTCTCTTGACATTTCTTAATTAATTTCTTAGGGCAGATTCCTGGCATATATTTTGGGTGGGGATGCTTGTTGTACCTTTTTGAGTTCTGAAAATCAAATGGGTCATTTTCAAATTTTCCAATGAGCATCCCAAACCATTTAGATATTGGGCTTAATCAATAAACCACTTACATCTTCTTGAAAAGGCATATTAGTAAGATCAGAGACAGCCACATCATGACACTCAGATATACTGTACAAGTTAAGTAGATGGATCCATGAAAGAGTTTTCATAGCTCTGTCACGCAATGCTGTAGTCACGACTTCACCACACAGCCAGACTTCCTTCAGAGTGGAGAGATAACTTTTGGTGTCAAGTTCATCATAGTCAAGAATTGCCTCTTTTGGATGAGAAAAAACATTTTTATAAGTGGAGGTGAAATATTTGAACGGATGGGAAATGGATGAATGGAAAACAATTGAATGCACAACCTTGATCTTAGCAAGAAGATTATGCAATTCTCACATTCTGACTTTCCTCTAGTAGACCTTTCCCAAATTCACTTGAATGAATAGTATACATAACAATAGATTCAAGGTGAGGTTGGGGTTTTTGAAACAAAGTAAATGTACAGATTTGAAAACCCCAGCCTGGACTCGAATGTATTATTACACGGTCAATGAAGTGAATTTTGGATTTAGGTCTATCAGAGTAGCTTAGTGTAGTTTTAAAAACCTGGTGGATAAGTTATCCACCAGATAAGAGTTATAAATTATATCCAATGGATAAGGATCGATTTATCTGGCAGATAGCACTTATCCAGGCTTTGTTCAACTGGCTCCTGAAGGATGGAGTGTTGATAGGGGAGGGAGGAGGGTAAAGGCAGACCATTTCCCCCTGAAAGATTAAATATTATTAGTCAGTGAAAATGAGAAAAATTAGATAATAAAAACATTCCTACCAAATAATGAAGGTGTGAATAAAATCCTGGTTATTTTGTGCTTTTGTAGAAAATTTAACAGCAAGGGAGGGTCGTATATCACATTGTCAGGAATAATATAGAGTGGAATGCCACCCAAAAGAGAGCGCAACATTTCCCACACAAAAAACACATTACATGCCACTCTGTCTTGTGGTTCAAATGGATAGTTGTCTAGTCGCCATTTGTATGATATAGCTGCTCCTCTATGAGGACAGGCAATTCCTGAAAAATAAAACACAAGAAAAAATATATCTATTTAACTGCTTTGAATGATTGACAACTGCCATTTACTGAATTGTTTTTATCCAAGGGGTGGGGTGGGGATGTGTTGGGGTGGGGGTGGGGGTGGGGGTGTGGTGGGGTAGGGGTGGGGGAAAGTAGGATAGGGAGGTGTAAAGCTTTTAGGGGAGGGGTTTGAAATCTTAGGCAATACTCCTTGAGTAGTAAATTGCACCAAGGCCTTTTATGGCTAAGTAGCAGCTTACTCTCAAGTTTAACACTTCTGAAAAAGGTGTACACTTCTATAAAGGGGTGTCAAAAGGCTTCTGCAAAACCTCAGAGTCCCACAAAATTTTGACAACATTTCGCAGGTCTCAAACTCTCAATTTTTTGCTAAATGCCACCTCAGAGTCTTGAATTTTGAAAACAATGAAAATCTGTGAAAAAGTGTCTCAGGCTCGTAAACCTTGCCCTGAGCATTTGACACCCCTTATATTAGCTTCAATTCAGGCAAAAACTATGAAGATTTTTTTGTTGTTAGTTTATGGGAGGATAGCCTTTAGGGGTTGGTCTTATGGCCTTTTTGACATTCATTTATACTCCAAAGGAATGGATCAGGAAATTGAGAAAGAGGGGTTTGGGACAGTTGGACAATAAACCTGAATCTGCCCCCTGCTCCATGTCCACCAGATTCCTAAGTACCCTATGGGATTCTTGTTGGAAACAAAAGTGATTTTAGGTGAACAAATTTTTAAAGTTTTTTTTTTAATTGTATACCCATGGATGTCAAAGGTTAATCTCTGGATTTCTGAGAAAGGGGAAGTGCAGGTGATCAAAATAATAATAACAAAAATTTTTTTTTGGAACCAAGGGCACAAATACTTAATTAAGATATTTTTTACATTACTATATTGTTGTAATAACTATTTATCTAGGGAACAATACCTATCATTAATTCTGGGGTATAAATATAATTAGAACATTATAGATTAGAACAAAAACAAATATGTCCCTATATTAATAGAATATATATATATAATGACTTGTCTTGATTTATCATTAATATCAAAGTCAATCAATCAAAAATTTGTCTTTCAACCTTATCCCATTCACTAATACTTGTCTCATTGATTTACCCATTCATTCATTTATTTTAATATTTTTGTCTTTTTAAGGCAAGTGATTTCATTAAAACTTTAATTATTTTTAAAAGGTTTAAAACACAAAAATGCAGTCATATACTGTTAATAATGGAATTCTTCACTCATGAATAATTCAATACACTCAGGTGGATATTGAGAACTTCAATTTTCAAACTAAAATAATGGGATATTATCATGAAATTTTTTTCAATCAATAATACAGTCTTCAATAAGATATAACAAGTTTTGACTGTGAACTTAAAAAATATAAAATGTAAACGCTAATACAGTTGAAATATTTTTGTTGCTCAAATTGAGTTATTATAATTCCAAATAAATTATTTATGCTCAAATCTCATCAAATTTCTTATCAGCATGAAGTGGAGGATTTTGAGTAGGATGGAAATAAATAATTCAGAGTTCCTTCTAAAAATCCCACAACATTGAACATATATAGCAACAATACAAATCTTTTTTCTTGTCTACCATAGATGAAAGCCATTATAATTCACACAGAACTGTCTTGCTCAATTTGTACTACATTTCCATTCATGTACATATTTACTTTACAAAAATTTTACAATGTTAAATGAGGGTAAATGTACTCCTTGATACATTCCAGTGAACACCTTTAGTACAAAGTGATTTTTCATGATTTTTCTTGGACTGATGCCATGGGTCAGTTTGCAACAAACGCGAATCAACGTGTAACACATAAAAAAGGCCTGAATATTCAACAACAAAATCATCTTAAAATTATACACTCTAAACATTGACAAATCGAAATCAATTATAATTGGGATAATTGTTTACCTTTCGGTTTTCCAGTCGTTCCAGAAGAATAGACTATATATGCCAAATCGTCCAACGAGGACTTTAATGGTGGCAATGCCTCAACACTTTCGTTTTCTTTCTCAAGTCTTTGCTGCCAGCCCTTGTTTAAAACTGTGACATGAACGGTTGATGGAATACGGCCTCTTAAGTCTTCTGTTGTCACAACGGTGACAGGGGTCGAATCCTTCAAGATTGAATCAAGAAGTGATTCCGGGTATGACAACTCAAGTGGCAAGTATGCTCCCCCGGCTTTCAAGGCCGCTATATATGCGATTGGGTACTCCAAGCTCCTTTCAAGGTATATTCCAACAACTTTGTCTTTTGTACAACCTCGATGGCGAAAATGTAGAGCTAAAATATCGGTGACGTCGTCAAGTTCTTTGAAGGTCAAGCTTCTTCCGTCGTCTGACACGACAGCAATTGCTTCAGGAGTCTTACGAGCTTGTTCCACAAACATTTCATGAAGGCATCCATATTTTTCCTCGTCCATTTTGAAGTTTATCTTATACGTGTTTTTCCTTATAGACCTACGGTTCAAAGATAAAACTGTTATTTGATCGGGCTTGGTATTAGTAATCAAAGTCTAACGGAGCTACTATTCACTGAAGCACGTGCTCACGCAACAAAACATTTCGAAGTGAAGTCGGTAAACAAACATTCCCATTAGATGAAAACCACTCCTAGAATTAAACACTACAATACCATCACAATAAACTTAACTGTTTTGGGGATGAAGATTAGTCGAAGTACGGTGAAGAGTAACAAGGTCAAACTGGCGAACCGACCGATCCGGTCGAAGCAAATGATGTTTTTAGGGGAAAACCATGACGTCACAGGGTCTATCCAATCAAAACTCATGGACTGATGTTAGCCAACCCGCTGGCCACTCACGTGGAAAATCACCTGATAAACACGGAAAGGACGTTTGACCTGAAAAATAGAGCTGCAGTTTTACCAGATAAGATTTTAAAACACAATAGGACACCTATATTAACGTATCATCATCACCTCTGAACTGTAGTTTAATACAAACTTTCCAAGTGGAGTGAAAAAAAGAAAACAAAAGGAAAGTCTGGGCACGTTTGAAGCTCATTTCGGTGGACTTGATGGACTAGCAGCAATTTCATTCATTCGACTTGTGAGGATTTAAGACATTTTAGCTCTATTGAAAAGGGGAAGTGAGGATGGGGTTGAAGACTTTTTAAAAAGCACAAAGAGTCGATAAATTTTGTATTTAGTTGAATGGAAATCATTTTCACCTCAATCTTTCAATATTCATGTGCCAGGGGAGACACCTAGATCTAGAAGCGTGAGGATGCTCATCTGAAATTTCGAAAATGCCCCTCTAGAAGTTACCCGAGCCCTAAGTATGGTTTTTACGAGCGACTGTAGCCTGCGTAGCGGCTCAGGAGAGGACAAGCTCATTATGTTATATTATGGTTCATTTAATTTGTTGTTCAGTTGTTTCGGGATTTTTTCCACGCCTTATGCAACACCTAGTCTGTCCGAGGTTCGTGCAAACCAGCCCTTATCCTGGTGGGCGTGGCAACACATGATTTTTACCTCTGAAAGGTACCAACTCAAAACCAAAGTAATATTTTTCAGTCCTAGTAGTATTATGAAAAGACATGTTTGTAAAGTTTATGGGGGCATCTTTAATACTGAAAGGTCTTAGTCTTTGCATGACGAGCTTACAGCGCCGAAAAATGGGGTCCCTGCTGGGATCCAACCTTGAATGCTGGGTGTTTGTGGTTTTGAGCAAGTACTTCGAACTTTGAGCCACCAGAAACTGCTCAAAGGCTATATATTTATGTTATTTTAAACTCCTAGTATAGTCCCGCTGTTTTAGGAGTATACTTATGAAAGATTAAAGGCTAGTGTCCATTGTTATAAATAGTTCCAAGTTGCATGACTAGTGAGATCCTTTGTTAATAGAGTGATTTTCATCGGACTGTGAAACAATTACTAATAGTCAGTGTTTAATAGTGTCTAATAGTTGTATTGCAACAAAAGAAAGCAATGGGTGCAGAGTCTGTTAGTGTCTATTAGCTTAGTAACTATTTCACAGTCCAGTGAAAATCACTCTATACTTTCATTCAATTATACGTGACTTTGAGGCCATGTTTACCATATGAATGGACTAGTTCCAGTCCAAAAGTCTGAAATAGTTGGATAAGGTCCAATAGTTTGGAACCCCTCTTGGGCCATATGTTTCATATACATATATATTTCTATCGAGTGCAGCCAAGGCAGCTTCGTGCTTTTCTCTACACAATCTTCACTGGCACTGTAGTCAATACCACAGATACTAGTCTCTTATATTTTCAAAACTTAGCCCCATCACTTTTTCCCATACTGGTCTTTTATATAGTCCACTTTTTAGGGTGGCAATTCAAATCTGACACATAAGACAAAAGTGCCAAACTTCATACTAAAGCTCTCTTCATTCAGTAGTGTACCAGGTCAGTGCCATCACTGGACTCCCTTGTCAGTTATCAATCAGCTGTTAAAAGTCTATGAATCTCATTATTTACCTGCATAATTTAACTGGAAGGCAAAACTATGCTCAGGAGTATTAGGGGGTGTTTACATGGCACTAGGTTGATCATCCTAGAAGGCGAATCATCCTTACCTGCTATACATTTACTGCATTTTGTTTAGTAGGATGATCCTACTAGTACCCAAAGTGAAGACACAAATTTCCCTGTAAACAGAATGCAGTAAATGTATAGCAGGTAAGATGATTCGCCTTCTAGGATGATACTAGTGCTAGGATGATCGACCTAGTGCCATGTAAACACCCCCTTATTCTGCACTTCAAAAAACAAACAAACAAACAAAAAACAAATAAAACAGCAAAAAAACTACTACAAAAAAATAAATAAAGTAAATAAAATGAAATAAAAAGTGACAGAATAACACCCCTGGGTTCCCATTTGTACAATGGTCATTCAGCTGGTAACGATAAATTCCACAATTCAGGATGTCTATATCATCCTTTTGATCAGACCACACCAGTCTTGTGTAAATTAGACTTGTTGCAGTTTCATTCTACTTGTAAAGTATGCTCAGTGGGAAAAGGTGCTGAAAGTTGGATCCATAACTCTAACTTTAGGCTCATATACAGATCAAAAGTCTATTGTTTTGTTTGTTTCTCTCCTGTTCTACTCTTCCCTCCCCCTCAACTTGGACGTCTGTTTGATAAGGATTCATCCAAAGGACAATACTATATTGCTGGCTTTCACTAAGATGATGAAAGGCTTGGAATCTCATTATCTGCTTTGAATAGTGGTCAAACACTAATCACCATACACTCTTAACCAAAGAATAATCTATTGAAACCCATTATTCACCTAATGAAAATTCCAACAAGATTGACAATGTCATCAGATGAAATCCAGCATTACACTGTTAGTCAAACTAGACAACTTCAAATAAATTACAAGTTTCTGTTTTGCCAATTTTTCAGTTTAATTGTTTTGTTGGCAATTTATTACACAAACTAGAGTTTTTTATACATGCAAGGGAAATATAAATGCCTGTTGTAATTACTTTATGGGCACAAAATATACGTTGGTGAGTTCTTAAGCAAAGTTTATCATTAATTATACTCTACCACAAGACAAAACCAAAACAAAATAACATACACTTTAGTAAATCTTTAATTTCATGGCATAAACAAGCTAATAATAATGAACTCATTGTCTTGGTTAACTTCTAAGTCCAGTATCAGCTTCACGGAGACTTGAAGCCATGTTTAGCCTTTTAGCCCGCAGGCTACCCCAAACAATGTGATCATGAAGACCCAGGATTTGAGCAGCAGCAGCTGCTGCACCATCAGGATTTAGAGCAGTGGTACACCCAAGACCCGAAGGAAGACGTAGAGAAGACCATAAATCTTCAGCACCCCATTGAGTGGACACTGGAGGACAGTTGATGACAGGGAAGGAGCTGTTTCCAGACAGAACTGGTCCAAGACCATTACTGCGTCCAGCAACTGCAATGATTACAATAGGCTCTCCTTGACCTTCGTATATGCTTAGCACCTTCAGAGCATCAGTTGTACCTTTGTGAGCAGAACAAATACGGAGGTCACAAGACAAATTAAAGGTCTTGAGGGCTGCCTCTATCTTCTTGCAATGGTCTAGATCACTTGGAGATCCCATAAAGACGACAACATGACCTGCTTGATGCTTGGTGATTTTCTGGATCTCAGTTGCCACCCAAGCATAGTTCTTCTTCACTTGTTCCAAGGCTTCAGGTGTCACCTCTGGCAAGTCACGGTAGAACTGCTTGTCTCGCTGAAGCCTCTTGTCACCTGCAGGCCAGATTCTCCAAGAGTCATTGTCAATGACATCAGCAAGGAAAATCTCTTTGGTTTTGGCATTCACACCAAATTCAATCTTCATGTCTACCAAAGAAATATTCATGGTTGCTAAGGCTTTCTCAAGGATTTCAAACACAGCTACAGCAGTATCTCCAATGAAGTCTAACTCAGATTTGCCAATCTTTCTCCCACCGATGACAAAGCCAGCTTCAACACATTGCTCATACTCCCAGAAGGGATCATGTTGGGCATCATCTTTGAGGAAGAACTCTAGCTTAACAGGGGTAAAGCGATACCCTTCTTTGACTCCTGAGTACCTCTTCAAGAAGGACCCAGTAGCAATACGACGAGTGACAACTTCAAGAGGAATCATCTCACAGCGAAGACCAATGAATGCTTCAGGATCATTGTCGGCACGCTTGATGAAGTGGGTCTTGATGCCACAAGTGTTTAGTAGCTCAAAAATGGCACTGGTAGTTGCATTACTGAAGGCTGCTTTGCCTGCCATGTCATTCTTCCTGGTTGCATCAAATGCTGTGATCTTGTCCTTTGACTTGAGAAGGACATGGTTTCCGCCTGGTGAATCTGGAAGTGCAAAGACCATCTTGGTCTTGCCTTCAATAATCTTTTCTCCAAGTTTTAATTCTATAAAAAATAGAAGAATTAAAGAAATTATACACATGAATTCAATTGGGGTGATCAAGCAACCCTAAACAGAAAGTCTCATGCTAATTGTCTCAACAGTTTTGATTGGATGTTACCATCTTCTCACACCACCCCCGTTCCCCAGTCACAAACAACTCTTGCCCCTCCCCTCCCTCAATTCCTCCAATACCCAGATGCATCTTTAATAGGTGATCAAAAGTAGTATTGTCGTGGCAAATACATTACAGATATGATACTTCTCCTTCAACTATTATATCAGCAGTTGTCCAGGGAAAACTTTTGACTACAACCATATAAGCTTTATAAGTCTTCAAAGGGTCACACTTTTTTGGAAGCTCATAAGCTTAACTTAAGCTTATGTCATGCAAGTTTGTGTAAAATTCAGAAAAGTAGTCTCTACATTCAATTCAAGTGAAATTACTAGCTTCAACTCCTGGTCAGTTCTAGTGAGGATTTCTGGTTTTTATGGCCTTCTAAAACATTTAGAATTGGACAACACGTTGACTCCGTTTGACAACCACGAGGTTCGGGAATCATGGCCGCATTTTTTAACAACAAAATATTCACTTACCGCTCGCTGATTTTTCCTCCAGAGCTGCCATAATAAAGATTCTAGTTAGCTCTATCGAAGAATATAATATTTGGTGGGTTTAAAGCCTTGATTTAGAATCTCTTGACCAAGTTCTATCCGACAAGAACTCCACGTGACTCAGGCGCTGAAATAATTTTCTCCGGCCCGGAATAATTATATTTGCGGCCTGATGCAATTCCCGCCATGCGCGAAATAGACCAATCAGAAGCGAGCTTCAACAATAGATAAGTCCACGTGAACGAACTCTGTGTAACGTCGGTACGATCAGTCGTTCTACCCGGTCACGTCCTCCTTCAATGAATCGAGTTTTGAAATTGTTCTTGTCAGAGTATTTCTAACGATCCACAAAGTGTTTCCTTTCATTGTGATCACTACTGAAGTTTTGTTAATCCAAAGCGTCGAATTTGACAGGAGTTTTCAATGGATGACAAATTAGATCAGCATGCTTGTGGTGTTTTTGCTTGTGTTCTGGCTGATGGCGTCTCTCCGGATGAATCAGACGTTGCTAAAACGATATATCTTGGACTAGTTGGCCTTCAACATCGGTAAAGTATAAATGAATGTTCTGATATTAGATAAAAGTATTTTGATTCCTGCGTATAAGTTTATCGGAGGTTATCTAAAATATTTTTCCAGGGGAGCGACAACCAGGAACACAAAAAGGAGTGCAAGGAAGTTTGTTAGTACCATTGATTTTGAAAGTCACCATACCATGTTTTGCACACTAATGAAAGGCGATATGCATATTTACTTGATTAATTTTAACCTTTAAGCCTTAACTCAGAGGACCAATATCATCTGCTCAACCAAAATATTAATGCTTGAGCTTTATTGTAATTAAGTTATATATGTTCTGTACTCTATCCAAAGCTTGGGTTTGAGTGCATACTATTGTGTACAGACAATGATGAATTGACATAAAGCATCATTAGTAGCTAATTAAACAATACATAATTTACATGATAACACAATTTATAAACAAGGCTTTGGATGGTACAGGACTCACTCAACTGTATCTTTGGTGGGTTGTCAGTAACATCACCGGCCTGTTCAGACTAGGGCAAAGTTAAGCTAGCTTTGAGGTATTATGACAGTTCAGATCTGTCATCGAGTAACGCAGTCTAGCTCGCTTTAACTTTTTATGCGTTCACATTACACGAAACTCTATCTAGCTAATGTAATTGGATGTAATACAATGCTTTGTACTCAAATAATTGGCGCGAATTTCGAGTCAACATGAACGACCTTTTGAACAACGCGGCAAGCAATTTTTTTATTTTATTCTCTATTTTTCTCACTCTAACGTCAATTACTGGTATTGTTCGAAGAACACGACTTCGATTGCTGTTTGCGAGACGCAGAAGACAGAGAAGACTTCTGGCTGTTGCTTTGATAGCTCGTACATGCTCGTAGGTTTCGCAGGCAACGCAGGAATAGAATAATACGAAGGTCATGGTCATGGAATCGAGAGCAGCACTTCTTTAACCAACTGCTTGTGAAAACCCTCCCCGATTCTATGTGGAAAGAACATTTGCGGGTAAATGAAACTACCTTTGAGAAGATATGTGAGATTGTCGGTCCAAAACTTGTTGCGAAGTATAAAATTACGCTAGATCAATAGAAATCTGTCATCTACAGAGGGATTAGCTAGTTGGACGCGCTTCAAGCCATGTTTAAACATAGCTTGGGAATTTGGCAATTTCCGGTCGTTTTTCCAGTCTGAATGGTCGCATTCCAAGGTTATTGAGCTCTGTCAAGCTAGCTAACAAAAAGGCGTTCACATTAGTAATTAACAGTCAAGCTAGCTAGCGCCAGGTCAAGCTAGCTTCGCCTTCCTAGTCTGAACAGGCCGCACAACACTCAACTGTATCTTTGGTGGGTTGTCAGTAACATCACAATACTCAACTCAGATGACTGCACAGTTACATTTTCAACTCAGATGAACTTACTAAAAGTTTGTATTTTATTTCTCATAAGCATAAAGATCTTAAATTTGCATCTGTTGTTTGTTCATCCAACCTGACTTTTGATATATTATAGTTTTGAGTCTCAATGGAATGCTCAAAGCCCAGTGATATAAGCCCCTAGCATGATGATGTTGTTGCCCCCTCTCTATACCAGAATCCTTTTCGAGTAACTTTTGTTTGGCAATTTATTAAAACTATTGTGTTTGTATTCTCGAAGGAATATAAAATTTGAATATGAAAAGTTCTTGACAAGGATTCTGGTATAGAGAATGGACAAGAATGTCATCATGCTAGGGGCTTATTAGTCAGACTTATGAGCTGGCAAGATAAGTACTTAAATCCATGCAATTAAATTCTCTATGTCTGGATGCAAAATGTTCTGCCCTGTCTTGTCTTCCCAACATGATCTTCACTTGCCTGCTGTGAAATAGTTCACCTGAAGGTTTCCAAGCCAATAATTCATGTCAACAGCTTTCATAATAAATATTTACTGTATAAATCAAGCTTGTCAGTGACCTATTTTATGCTACATGGCTAAAATTTGATCAAGAGACAAATCTTTAAAGAAGAAGGACAATTAAGTCATGCCCTGGAACAGGTCCTTTATGGACAACAAACAAAATCTTGTTGTTCTTTCAAAGGGGTTCTTTCTCGATGTAAGAATCGTATTGTAATTCGGTTCAGAGGTCTTTGTTTTCCAGGCTATTGTATCGTTCCAGGGTCTTTGTTGTTGACTATTATTCCAATGTCTTCAGGGTTCTTACATTGAGAAAGAACCTTCAAAGACATGTCAATCAAATAGTCATTAGTGGAAAAGTACTAGCTTCCAACCATGCTTTACTTGTAAAATTCTTGTTCTTAATATTGGCTGTCTTACTGCTTCAAGATATTTCTGAAAGTCAGAGTATACTGGGAATTCAGTAACAATTCTGACATCCATTTTTTAAATGAAAGTCTTCCTCAATAAAGATTATTATTATTATAAACTGAAATGATCAGATTGTTAATATCATTTGGGATTGTTTTTATGTGAAAACCTTAATCATATAATAAGCCAGTTAATTACCTCAATTTTGAACCATATGCTAATGAAGCAAAATGTAAACATTGATGTCAGCAAATATCCTCCTATAGCTCAGTGGTTAGAGCATCAGACCAGAAATCCAAAAGTTGTGGGTTCAAAACCTGCTGAGGGAACTGAATTTTTCTGAGTTTTATTTCACACTCGATGAAGTGCACATAATCTAAAATTTAATGTTGTTTTGACTTTTTTTAGGGGTCAAGAGAGTGCTGGCATTGTAACCAATGGTACCAACAGATTTCATTCCCACAAAGGCATGGGCCTAGTCTCAAATGTGTTTAAGGAGTCAGACCTCCAGGCACTGAAAGGAAACATGGGTATTGGGCACACCCGCTACTCGACGGCTGGATCATCTGAGCTCATAAATTGTCAACCATTTGTTGTTGACACCATTCATAGACACATTGCTGTTGCTCATAATGGTGAACTTACAAATGCTAAATCTGTAAGAGATGAGTTATTAAAGCAAGGTATGGGCTTGTCAACCAGCAGTGATAGTGAAGTCATCACTCAGCTTTTAACTGCACGGCCACCTTGTGGAGAGCCTGAAGGTGCAGATTGGGTTGCTAGAATCAAGTATTTGACATCAAAGACACAGTGTTCATATTCGTTGGTTATTATGACCCAACACTCCATATATGCTGTTCGTGATCCTTATGGTAACCGTCCTCTATGTATTGGGATGATAAAAAGATCTCAGGACCCAATTAGTCCTCAACAAGTCAATGGAGTTGCTAATGCTACCAATGAGAATGGCGTCACTTGTGATGAAAGTGTCTTCAGTTGGGTAATTTCTTCTGAGTCGTGTAGTTTCCCATCAATTGGTGCAATTTGTACTCAAGAAATAGATCCTGGTGAAATAGTGCAAGTCACACCCAAAGGACCAAAATCCTTAGGACGTATCTCTCCTGTAAAAACTGAGGACCCCCCTGCTTTTTGTATATTTGAATATGTATACTTTGCACGGGCAGACAGTGTCTTTGAAGGTCAAATGGTGTACTCTGTGCGCAAGCGCTGTGGAGTCCAGCTAGCAATTGAAGCACCTGTAGAGGCTGAAGTTGTTAGCACAGTTCCAGAGTCAGCAACTCCATCTGCAATAGGCTATTCAATGCAGAGTGGAATTCCATATGAAGAAGTACTCACGAAGAACAGATATGTTGGTAGGACTTTTATTGAACCATCTACCAGGCTGCGTCAACTTGGTGTTAGTAAAAAGTTTGGCTCTTTGTCTGAGAACTTCAAGGGAAAAAGAGTGATACTGATAGATGATTCTATTGTAAGAGGCAACACAATTGCACCTATTATTAGACTTCTTAAGCAAGCTGGAGCAAAAGAGGTAAGAGATTATTTCTGAATAGTTTTTGAAAAGAACATTTCTCATAAGCAGGCAGCTCTGTTTACAGACACCTTTAGAATGTCCAAAGGGTATCCACTTGTGAGGGCTTTGACTCCTGTTTTGCTACAAACTGATTGTTTGAATTGAGGGTTAGGGTCACACTTCGTCTTACTACAGGTCCCCAGTTAACTTTACTTACCCATGGTTAAACATATTTCAACAAAGCTGGAGTACTTTAATAAAACTTTCACACTTGCAATTTACAAGTGTAGCTAATTGTTTTAGTAGCCAAGAACAATGCCGACAGTACACTTGTGAAGTACACTGGTAAAAGTTTTATTAAAGCTACCTGTGATTCTCAAATATGTAGTACATGCTAAGTTTAGTTATTGGCTTCTTGCTAGGTTCACGTTCGTATAGCTTCACCACCGCTCAAGTACCCTTGTTACATGGGAGTCAACATACCGACAAAAGATGAACTGATTGCCAACAAACACAATGCTGAAGAGCTAGCAGTACAAGTGGGAGCAGATAGCCTTGTCTATTTAAGTGTAGAAGGCCTTGAAAAGGCTGTGCAATCAGGAATTAAACTAGAAAAGGAAAGAAAAGTTGGCCACTGTACAGCATGTTTGACTGGGAAGTACCCAGTGGAACTGGAGTGGTGATCGTGTTTGAGACAACATTTTAAGAAAATTTTCCAATTGAAAGATGATGTTTGCCAATAACAAACATGATAAGATGAGTTGAAATCAAGGTTGTGCAGTAAGTTATTCAGTTAGAAAAGGAAAGTTGAATTCTGTACAGCATGTTTGAATGAATCATCCATAAAAAATTGGAACCACCTTTGGTGATCACCTTTTGGAAGACTTTAGGTGATTGAGAATAGTCTTGTCTATTTAAGTATGGAAGAGGGAAGGAGAGATCTGTACACAATGTTTGACTGGTAAATATCCAATTGGAAAGGTGATCATCTTTGAAAAAAAGTTTTCTCTTTCTTGATGTTGCAGGATGTATTGTCTTTTGGTCTAGAGCTCTTTGTAATGGTATTGTTTTGTTCAAAGTGTTTTATTGTCTTCAGGCTTCAAGTGCCTTATAACATCAAGAAAGAGACCAACTTTTTAAGAGATTGCTTGAAAAGGCAGTACATTTAGGAACCTTGTTAGAAAGGAAAGTAAACCACTATTTAGTGCCACTGTTTGCACTTTTGGAATAGATGAATATTTGAGGAACTCGTTTTTAAATGAACTTTTCTTGCTATTAATGGCCAAAAATGCTATTGACTTGCTAAGTATTTATAGATAATAATACATCAAGCGAAAGGCATTTGATGTTAATGCTCTATTTAATTGTTTTCTGTAATATTGTAAATATAGAGTGATGACGCTTTAACCCATGAAATTGATATTATCCTAACAGATAGTTAGGATAGATAAGTTAACGCCTCGACAAACGATGCACCTTCTCTTTTACCTTTTTCTGCAACATGGCACGTTACACAGTTGTCCCATGTGTCCACCCCTGTAATATTGTGCGCAACACAGTTGTACTGTATGTCAACCCCTGCAATGTTGCGCGCAACACAGTTATACCGTGTGTCCACTCCTGTAATAGTTGCGCACAGCATTTGTAGTTTTAGGATCGAGTTCTACTTCAGCAACTTTCTAATGCATAACATTACAGGGGTTGACACACGGTGCAAGTGTGTTGAGCGCAATGTTGCAGAAAAATTTGCATCGTGTGTCTAGGCCCCTAGTTCAGATGCCTTACTAGCCATGTACCTTAACAGATTGGTACAATAAAATAAACCTTGGAGACCAAATACATTTGGAATTGCTGGTTTGATTTAGAATGACCAAAGCATTCAACACACCAAAACCAACCAAATAATATGGCTTTATCTAGATTTTGATTTGATACACATGGAAGGTAATGGCGTCTGAACTAGCCCTTAGATTTGCTCCAAGTCTCGTTCGTTAATCCGTCGATAAATCGTGCACTTTACGATCATTAGGAGAGCTTTCCGAGGAAAAGTCGAGAAGGTAGACTGCGAGCATTCTCCATTCTCCCTCCAAAATCATTCTACGCACTCGTTTTTACTGATTCTGGAGAGAAATAGCAAGAAGGAAACTCAAATGTTCACTTTTGACAGAATTTCCAGTGTTTTTCAATTATCTTTTTCATGGATTAAAGTGTCACAGATTTATTAGTTGTTTGCAAACTTAGACTGTAAAGACGCAATTGCCAATTGAATTTTTTAACATTAAAAGTTATTTTTTGCTGATGCAGTATTCCATGTATTGGGTTGATCAGGCTGGATTTCTGCATGTAATTCGAGATAAAAAAGGAAATGTTTTCATGAAAAATTCAATAACTGGTTCATTTTCGTCCTTATTTTCTAAATAGGACCATCCCTCAATTATCAGAATTGATAACCTGGTCAAGAAAATCAAAATCTTAGCTTAAATGTTCAGTGTCAATCAACGTTTGTCACTTTTAGTCAACTGACACTCTTAATTCCAGAACGATATTCGAGCCCGACCTTGGCCTGTAATAAGCCAGCAAATATCCCTAAGATCCTCAGGAAAAAATCTTACACCCTGATGAAGACGCTTGAAGGACCGACGATGAGGTGCTATTTTGGGAAAGCCTTTCATTCGGAAAGAATGGCAGAATAATCTAGGAGGTCCTTCACAAAGCGTGCCGCGGCTAACTAGTTGTACTCGTATTAAACATTTTATTGTAAACTGAACGGGAATTTACAAAATAAACGCTTGCTTTTAACTGAAAAGGCTAAAATAGTTGTAAGTCCTTCGAAGAACTGTAACTTTTTTTTATCAGTTTACGAGTACTCGTAAGTTGAAGTTTATACCCTGCTCGTTACAAAAGTTGTTGCTTCTTTAGGGAAAAACAATTAACAACAAGTCGAAGAATGATCGAAAAATATCAAGTCTATGAATATGGAATATGGGGTCAAGGTGAGAACGAAAGAGTTTTTTCTCCACTCCCCGGCCAATTCGTCCCTCATCACTCACACCCACGTATTCTAAAAACTCCTCTTTGATTTATTAAATCTCTAGGGAAAAGTGGGACTGCTCACTAAGAAACAATGAACTGAAACGAAAGAAAAAGAAAGAAAGAAAGAAAGAAAGAAAGAAAGAAAGAAAGAAAGAAAGAAAGAAAGAAAGAAAGAAAGAAAGAAAGACAAAAAGAAAGAAAGAAAGAAAGAAAGAAAGAAAGAAAGAAAGAAAGAAAGAAAGAAAGAAAGAAAGAAAGAAAGAAAGAAAGAAAGAAAGAAAGAAAGAAAGAAAGAAAGAAAGGAAGAAAGAAAGAAAGAAAGAAAGAAAGTAAGAAAGAAAGAAAGAAAGAAAGAAAGAAAGAAAGTAAGTAAGTAAGTAAGTATCGGGCGTGCGAGACCGTAGAATTGAAGATATTTTCCTCTTTCATACATATGTGACATTTTTTCCATCGATGGATAGGGCTTCCATATCGAGATAATTATACGCGGTGCTGAAATAAATTATACGTGCTGAAACTTTAGTGTTTAACTTCCTTAGCTTGATACTAGCTCGTTTTAGCGTATGTAAGACTAAGAGGGGTCAAGTGTGTCAAGCAATCGATTACAATTTAATCGTCTATCTTCTACGGAAGGAAAAGATCCTTTGTTGTTGGTCAATAACCTATTTGCCACAGGCGGATGAAAGCCTTTTTGGCTTTTTTGAAGACACTATAGAAACTAGAAAAAATGAGTTAAAAAAATATAAAAAATAAGTGAAAAAAATAAGAAAAAATAATGTGTCATCAATGTTGTCCCTGTCGTTATAATAATAATACTAATAATTATAATAATTTATTAACTTATAAAGCGCATTTTCATGGCGTAATGATCAAATGCGCTTAAAGAATAATAATAATTGCATACATTTATGAAATTTGCTAAGAATATTATTACTAAAAATGAAGATAAATTTGATAAAAATTCGATAAAAGTATAAGCGTCCCTGCTATCCTTTGACGAAAATAATATCAACATCTTAATACTACTGGCAGATTCCAAAAAAAATCAGAAATCGTAAGGCCCTTCTCGGCTTTCGTACCAAAGTTGTACGTAAGTTTTCTTTACCTTAATAAAAAACGGGGGAAGGGAAGATTATTTAATTGTAAAGGACCTCTTCAAATTGCTAGCGACGACGAATTGAAGTAGACATAGACCAATATATATGTTAATTGCAAGGCCCTTCTCATATTTGTGCGCGTATTAGAATTTCGATGTTAACCGGAAATTCAAAATGACAGCAATGCTTTAGCCTACAAATTCATGATCGTCGAATTAGAAAGATTTAAAGAAAATTAAGCGCAAAAATGAAGAACACTTTGGCCCGTCACGAGAATAAGGACCGATTAGTAGAGATTGGTAATTACTGAACGCCAAACACGAAAAGTAAACCTAGACTCGGTTTTGGTAGCAACCTGACAAGACATTTATTTCTTCTGTTTTCCCTTTTCAGTTCAAACATTGTTCAGTTGTATTAATTGTAGAGAATTAATCACTGCGCACTTTGGCGATTTGCTGCTGTTTGATTACCAAACACGAAAAGTAAACCGTAGATTTGGTTTTGGTAGCAATAACAAGACATTTATTTCACTTGTCTTTCGTTTTCAGTTCAAACGTTAACATTGTTCAGGTGTGTCTACTGATGCCATGGAGCCGCCTTTGTTACAATTCTACGAACACGTCCGAGGAATACATGTTCATGTTAGGAATACCGAGAAAGTTTGCATAGCTTAGCAAACAATAACATAGGAATCGTGCTGTTGCCCAAAATATTTTTGCTGTATTTTTATCACCAATAGCTTCAATGACAAGTACTGCCCAGGGAGGGACTCCTGTACATTCAGTCATGATGAAATGATCGCGGGATAGGAATATTCAGGTACACGATAAATGGGTGCATGTGCCTCATTCTATTCCTACCAATAAAAAACATACTAAATGCAAAATTGGTACGTAAATTTACGTGAAAAAATCCAGCATCTGACCACGAGGACCCTAAACTGCCTGTGATTTTGAGCCTTAAAGGTACGACGATCATCCTGTCCAAAATATATGCGGTAGTCGTTCCCCCCCCCCCCCCCCCCCCCTCCCGAGATGGACTTGTTACTGCTTTTATCATCTTTATCGTTTTACAGTTATTACAGCCGACTATCAGGACAGATCCAAGGTTTTCCGCTTCATTAATGTTACGTGATGAAAATCTGTTGACCTCGAGTAAGTGGAACTCTCTTGCAGTCACGCATACACGCGTATTGCGAAAATGGGAAGGAAATGCGTCATATAACCAAATAATTATTGGCAAAGGTCAAGGCTGACTCTGCGTATAAAACAGCACGCATTGCTTACTGTTATCACAACTCAAGGTTCACACTGCAAGAACGACTTGACGCTAGCTGAACGAAGACTGAAGGCTGAAAAGGCTTTAGCATGGCGGGTTTACACCTTAAGTTGATGACTTTGATTGTTATGTCATTTTGTGTTAAGAATATTCTCTCCACCGTTCCTTGTGCATTGCAGAAGAATGGATTGGAAGACTATCTCAAGCTTGCAGGAATTCCAGATCTCAGCATTAAAAACATTTCTGCCAAATTACGAAAAGAAAATATCGATGAACACGTTCTACAGAAGCTTACCTTAGATCAGCTCAAAAACGCCGGGGTTACTGCGCTAGGAGACCGACTAAAGATCCACAGCTACTTTGCTAACGATGGCGATGACTGTGCAAAGGGATATCAAGATGGTAACGACACTCCCAACGAAGGCAATAACTGCCCAAGTGGAAGTACCGGTCTGTGTAAAAACGGCGGCCGTTGTCAAGATGGTTTTCAGTGCTTCAAGTGTTCGTGTCCCAGCAATTTTTATGGTCTCACGTGCAAAAGCAGATGTCCTTGTAAGAACTCAGGAAAATGTGTTGGAAACAGTGGCAAATTGGAGTGTAAATGCGTCCCAGGCTTCACTGGTGTGCTCTGCGAAAAACAATGGCTCAGTGCAAACGTCTTCAGCGAGCTTGACCAGAAGGTGAAGGCACTAACACAGAAGCTTGAGCAAAGCGAAAAAGAAATTGCTGAACAGAAAAAGGCTTTGGCTGATTTCAAAACCGATTTGAAGAAAAACGGCTGGAAGATTGTAAGAGTTGATCCGCCAGCGGTTCTGAACCAGCTTGAAAAGATTGCTCTTCACCAAAAATCTCCGACTTACATCCAGGCAATGCCGTCCGTCCCCAAGAACACCAAAGCTGTCATCCTCTCTGTCTTCATAAACTTTTGGAACAACAATGGGCATGCTTATCTAAACTTCAAAGCCCACCAGAAAAATAACGACAAGACTGGCACCGCTACTGTAGAGAACACACATTACAACGTGTATGCCAACACATTCTACTACGAAATCATGCTACCATGGGACACTGCACTGCCAAACGAGCTGGTCTTTAAGATAACAAGCAGTTATTTGACGGGAGGGGGCAGTAACTGGTACAGAATAAGATTTGTGGGCTATATTACGGCCTAGTGGGTTCTCAAAGAGACAGTAGATGAGATGAGGGAAAACAACAAACTGATTAATGGAACTTGTAATTCAATAGTATCATTGTAAGCCGCACTGCCAGTACGATTACGTTTTTGGCAGCCCTATTTCGTCAGTGTTCTACGTGTTTTGGGAGGCAACTCCACAGAGTGGGAGGGTGGGAGTCGACTGTAATTAATTATTAGTACCTGTAGAAGTATAGCAAAATAAAACGTAAAGAGTATTAAATTCTGGTGGACAATTCCTAGCAGAACTCTAGCAGCACATATGCAAAGGGCGCAGCTCAACGTGGTCGAGTCGAAGGGCAAGGGCACTCAGTTCTATTAATTAAGACGACGATTATACAGCCACATCAGGCTCGTAACATGATATATTTTTGTCTCGCATCCCGGGTTTTTACGGAAATTTTGATCCCTGAGCCCATATTTTTAGAAATTTTTGATCCCTGATCCTTGGTGCAAAAAACTGAGCTGATTCCTGATCCTGCATGACCCAATGTCCCTGATCCTCAATCCCACCCATTTGATCCCTGAGCCCTGGCCTCTAATCCCTGATCCTGGCCATAATTTGGGGCTTGATCCCTGATCCCATATACCATGTTACGAGCCTGGCCACATGCACTTACACGTAGCAGTCATCATCTGATCCATGCATGATCACGAATCTACAGCTTAGGTCAAAACTACAATAGTTCGTCAGTTTCTGACTATATGAGGGACAGGAAAAACTGTTTTACCTGTAGAAAAACCCTCGAAGCCGAACGGAGAGAACGAACAAGAAACTCAAGCCACATGTGATACCCCGTTGGGGAATCGAAACCATAGAGTTGACAGACCGGCCCTCACACCGCTCGGCCACCCTTGCTTCTCAATTTTCTTTCATTAATCTCTCAACCCCAAGGCGATACACCTTAAATCATGCATCAGGCCGTTGTCATGATGGTTTTCAGTGCTTCAAGTGTTCGTGTCCCAGCAATTTTTATGGTCTCACGTGCAAAAGCAGATGTCCTTGTAAGAACTCAGGAAAATGTGTTGGAAACAGTGGTAAATTGGAGTGCAAATGTATCCCAGGCTTTACTGGTGTGCTTTGCGAAAAACAATGGCTCAGTGCAAACGTTTTCAACGAGCTTGAAAAGAAGGTGAAGGCACTAACACAGAAGCTTGAGCAAAGCGAAAAAGAAATTGCTGAACAGAAAAAGGCTTTGGCTGATTTCAAAAGCCATTTGAACAACAGTGGCTGGAAGATTGTGAGATTTGACCCGCCAGCGGTTCTGAATAAGCTTGAAAAGATTGCCCTTCACAGAAAAACCCCGACATACACCCAGGCAATGCCGTCCGTCCCCAAGAACACCAAAGCTGTCATCCTCTCTGTCTTCATAAACTTTTGGAACAACAATGGGCATGCTTATCTAAACTTCAAAGCCCACCAGAAAAATAACGACAAGACTGGCACCGCTACTGTAGAGAACACACATTACAACGTGTATGCCAACACATTCTACTACGAAATCATGCTACCATGGGACACTGCACTGCCAAACGAGCTGGTCTTTAAGATAACAAGCAGTTATTTGACGGGAGGGGGCAGTAACTGGTACAGGATAAGATTTGTGGGCTACATTACGGCCTAGTGAGTTCTCAAAAAGACATTAGATGAGATGAGGGAAAACACCAACTGAAGTACAAGTATTAAACATGCAATTAGTATCGAAACTATAGTAATTTACTACTTTTACTGTTTAAAACCTGGTTCACAATAGCGTTTTATCATAACTGTCAATCCGCGTAATAAACTAATTTGCGTTTTTCCAAAATGGCAAAAAACCGCAGTAATTTTCTATTCAGAACACGGAAAAAATTGTTTGCTTTGAATACTAATGTAATCAAACGGAAAATTAAAATGGAGAGTTTAATTTCATGTCCACTAAACATTCTTTTTTGTCCTCCCTCCCAAAACCAATAATAGTGAGGTGGTTTAAAATAAATATCGTAATTGAGCCTTGAAATATAGCTAGTGCGTAAGCCCAATTGTGGGTTGGTGAGATTCCACTGTACTTGTAGATGTATAGCAAAAATAAAAAGTAAAAAAGCATAATTATGGTTGGCAATTAAATCTGTAATTTAGATCGACCGCCATTGTCTGATTGCAACTCTGCCAGGACTATTCCGCGCAATTCTGATTACAACTCTTCCAGGGTAATGACTGAAGGCGTAGAGGTCCACTTACTGTGCTTGCTTTCTCGGCAATTTCGCTCTCGCAACAAAATCCCTAAAATTGCATTGCAAGCACGAGAAAAAATTGCAGCGTGTGTCGCCGGCTTAAGGCTATTTTAGATCTATTTTAGAAACAGGAAGTTGCAATTCAATTGTTCATTTCAAGACACGGAAGAGGAACTTCAGAACTGACAGGAAACGAATCGAAAAGTTTTACGTGAATGACGTAGTGGACAGTTTTTGTCTTCTTTCAGGCCATTAATATCTAAATCTGTTCAGTGGGTTCCTAAAAAATGGTAGTTTCATAAAAGTATTTCAGCGAACCCTCCACCACCTAATGTGATTCATATACTTTAATTACAAATAATTAATATTATATGAGGAGATCTAAAAGTGCCAAAGACTAGTCCCTTGTACAAGTTTGAATTCAAATTTTCGTTTTGGATTAAATTAAAACTCAAATTCTATTTTTATCAGTTAGAAATTGATCTACAATTGATCACAATGCCTGTTTAAAACAGTCATTGCCAACATTGCCAGCGCAAGAAAAATTTGCAGCGTGTATCGCCGGCTTTACGCACCGCCAACACCGGGCGGACATCAATAATTTGGCTCTCTTCGTATTGCGCTCTCTTGGTTAGTTAGGGCTAGCAATAGGATCTTTGATGAAATACTAACCCAGCCTAGAGTGGGAGGGGAGAATATAACTAAATTGAGACTAGTGTGGGAGGGGAGGGTATAACTAAACTGAGACTAGCGTAGGAAGGGGAGGGTATAGCTAAATTGAGGTGTGGGAGGGGAGGGTATAACTAATACTAGCGTGGAAAGGAGAGGGTATAGCTAAATTGAGACTAGCGTAGGAGCGTTAGCCTCCGTTACAGACGAAAAGCTCTTTTGGGCGAACAACAAAAGACGTCTACAACGGAGGCTAGGGAGGGGAGGGTATAAAGGATATTGATAAATGTATGACATTTCAGCAATAGAGTGATTGCAAAAAACAAACAAACAAAAAAAACAAATAAACAAACAAAACTGAAATAGTAGACAAATAGACACTAGTAGACTTTACTTTCCATTGTTTTCTTGTGTCTATTAAACTATTACACACCAATATTCAATTTTTATTTCACAGGTTTATTGTAGAGTGATCACATTTAATCCATGACATTGTACTAGCAAAATAACACTAGAGTGATCGCACTTAACCCATGAAAAAGTACAAAATCTGAACAGCACTAAATAGTGCTAAACCCTTTGTTTTCCATTGTTTAATACTGTTATTTTGCATTATCTAGCCAGTGCTTTTTCACGGATTAAGTGCAATCACTCTATCAAACAGTGGAAAACAACGGATTTTGTACTATTTAGTACTAATTATATTTTGTACTTTTTCACGAGTAAAGTGTGATCACTCTAATCACTCTATATATAACAAAATAAACGTGAACACAGACAACATTTCAAATTCATCAGTCATTTTGACCAAAATCTGTTTATTGGAAAAAAATATCAAAATATAAACATCTAGAAATGAATTTTAAAGATATCTCTATTTCTACTTTGTGCTTATGGAACATTAACATTAGATTTTTGTTTGAACAAATTCATAAATATGCATCTAAATCTATGTACTTAATTATATTAACCACACATCTTTGTACAAAACTATAGGTTTTCAATTTTAATGTAATTCTGCTACTGATTGATGATTTTTCCAGACTGTCGAGGTAAATGAATTAATTGGAGTGAGAAAGCTGAAGGAGTATCGCTTCATTTGGAGCCAAAAGGGTTTTTGTTGAGAAGTGTTACAAAGACCCCAGAGGCTGCAAAGGAGACTAGTGAAGGAGCAAACAGTTTTTCTCTCTCTGCTTTGCAATAAAAATCCTAACTTCTCAAAAGGACAGAAATTGAAAAATCGATGATTTTTTGACACAGGAAATCAATATCAAAGAAGCAAGTCCTTTTAAAAGCTGTCAATCAATCAATCAATCAATCAATCAATCAATCAATCAATCAATCAATCAATCAATCAATCAATCAATCAGTCAATCAATCATTAATCAATCAATCAATTGATTGATCAATCAATCAATCAATCAATCAATGATTAATCAATCAATCAATCATCAAGAACATAGGAAATTTGTATCAAATTGAGAAGCAAGTCCTTTAAATAGCTGTCAATCAGTCAATAATAAATGAACAATCAATGAATCAATCAATCGGTAAACTGTACAGTAAATACATTATCAATTGTTCAATCAATTAAATGATCAATCATCCTATCCATATGACTATCAATCAGAAATTATTTATTGATTCTTTCCTTTATTCTCCAATTCATTCATCCGATCAATTCACACATTCTTACTCGTTTTTCCATATTTTCTTGTATAGCAACCCTCCTTTGGACAAGAGAAGGAAGGAAGCAAAGAAGGAAGGAAGGGAGGGAGGGAGGGAGGGAGGGAGGGAGGGAGGGAGGGAGGGAGGGAGGAAGGGAGGAAGGGAGGAAGGGAGGGAGGGAGGGAGGGAGGGAAGCTATAATACTATAACATACTATAACATGTTCAACATGTAGCTTGCATTCTATCTGTGCTGATTAATAGTTTACTTCATTCATGGTTGTATTATAAATAACTCAAATTTAGCTTTTGGTGGGTGTAATAACTAATATCTATTTTTCTCTAAACTACATCTACTTCTATCAAAAATAAATTTTATACATTGGAACGTTTTTATCTACAGTTTGACTGTACATTATTTTATATAATATAAACAGTTGCTTATTTAACACAATAAGTCAAATTTCATTTTTTCCCCAAAAGAACAACATAGTCCATATGTGTTCCTTGATGATTAAATCATTTTGCTGCTTTTAAAATATAGAACCTTCACAACAAACAAGGTTTAAGAAAAATACAAAACTCCCTTGCAGGGATCTCTTTTAACTTTTAGCAAAAGTTTTGACTTACAAGGAATTTCCTTGTCTTTACGTTTTGACTTGGGCTAATTCAACTACAATACTCTAGGGAATATTTTGAAAAATAACACTTTAACATATGTAAACATTTTTGCAACAAAGCACTTTATGAGGAATTTCATGTCAGTTTTTAAACACTGACAAGATTAGTCATCATTTGTCCAAAAGAACATACTTAAATTATGTACATATCTTTAGCTAAAGCATCCTACAGGCTTGGGCCAGTCATGCAGAAGCACCCATGTTGAATAGCATGACAATAAAATAATTTTACATTTAGAAAGAATCCCAACCCTACCTGAAAACATATTCTTTTACTCTGACATCAACCACAGACCTTCTATCTTGCTCAATGTCAGCCTCAATTGTAAGTAACTTATTCTTTAGAGTTCTGTAACAGCCCATGGAAGACATGATGAAATACATACAAATAAACCATGTGGTATGAATGAGTGTAAAGCTAATACTTTAGATTTCCTTGGATAGTGCTTGTTAAGTTTTAAATATCTTATAGGAAATTGAGGCTGTCATTGAGGTACATATAACAGTGAACTAATCTATTAGCAGCTAGCAGCTTACCCTATGATCATGTAAAGCATCTATTTTTAATTCTATACATTGCCTTTCACTTGTCACTTATATGTCAAAGTTGAGACTCTTAGGGCGGGGTTTTGATGGTCCTTCCTTGCGGCGTTGTACTACAGTTTCGTTGTTATTGACAGCCTTGCTATCAGGTTCTTCTGTAATGGCAGGCATAAGGTCATTGCCTACAGGCACTAGATCATCAAGGCTTGATGATAAGTTTCCCAATGCAAATTTCTTGTTTTGTAATGATTTATTAAGTCGTTCTAACTCTTTCACCTAATGCAACAAAGACAAGATAATAAAAAATGTTGGATCAGATATGCATGATGCGCTTCGAGTTAAGGGAGTTCTTGGCATACAGAAGACAATGACCAAATGGAGTCACAGTACTATATCAGAACATCCACAAAACAGACAGACAGACAGACAGACAGACAGACAGACCAAGTCAACAGACCAAGCAGGAAAATGATATAATATGCATGCAAAAATTAGTGACAGAGAGACAGTCCAAAAATAAATGGTTAGTGTCCATTACAGATCAACAACAAAATTTGTCACAAGAGACATATAATGCAGGACCAGTCAATGACAACACAACATGAATAAAGTGAACAGTGCAATTACAAAACAACAATGACAAATAGAACAACTAGTACATTCAAAAGGACCAGTCAATGACAACACAACATGCATACAGTGTACTTACAAAACAACAATGACAGAACAACTAGTGCATTCAATAAGAATTTTTTTTCATGGATTTTTGTTTTATTAGTGCAATTAAAAAATGAGATCACTTATACATTAAATTTAAAAATATCTAGGTTAGGGATGAAATTTAATACTTGCAAAATTAAAGGAAATATACAACATCACATGTAAAGAATTTAGAAGCAAATCCAACTACAGATTGATAAAGAAGCAGATTAATTTTAAATAGAAGAGCACACTTCTCAGAAATCAACAGAAAAATGTCAGCTTTAATTTAGACTTTTAGTTATCAGCAATTTAGGGTTTTAACATTATTAGAAGATGAATGGGAAAGTAGAGTTGATATTAATCTTTGTAATGTTTACAATCTTTACAATGTATTATATGGTGTTACATTTTGTCACTTACCTTGTTTCAGACAATTAAAATTGCTATTGACGCCAAGTTATAGAAGGAAAGCATGTAAATTCCAAACCTTTAATTAACATTTAATTCTTTAGTTCAAAATAAACTTTAAAGTTATTCAGATATTTTTATTTCTATACTGTAGAAAAATATCTGTATCAAAATATTAGCAACTGATTTACTAGTTGAATTTTAATTCATTGAAATTTTATTCACTTCTATTTTTACATTTTTTATTAAATCCTAAATTTACAAAAATAAACTTCTTTAAAACCTTAGTTCTTAAAACAAGTTATTAATATTGTTACAACAAAAATGTGATTCCGAGAACAGAATTTAATCATTGCATTTTATATGTTAAATGTTTATGACAATATAGTTTATGAAAAATTTATTGTAATAGTTCATTTTTCAAAAAAATTTGTTTACATTAATGTTAATGTTTTCAAATACCAGGATATTCAGAGGTGCCCATGAAAACATACAGTGTATCTCGTGAGTTTTTCTAGTAGTGCAAAGCAGTTTTTAATTCTTGAATGTGCTAATAAGCCACATCACGCTTTCGTCCACCATCTTGAATTGGGGCAAATGCCGGAAATTCTATACAAGTCTGGATCACTTTGACTTCTCATAACTTGGTCTAATATTGATGGATTTTCAAAATTTAAGCACCAATAATAAAATTAGCAGACATGCATATCATGTGATTGTAGGAATGGAAATGAGAGTCATGTACTAGGTACTTTAACTACCTTTTACAAGTCAATCTTCTTTTCACAAATGACTCTAAATATTTTCGTGCTGAATGTTTTGTTTTGAAAATATAAATTCCTTATTTCTCAACTTGTAGCCTTCCAATATCTCTCATGTTAATAGGCATTCCTGAATTAGAAAAAATGTACATTTTTAACAATTCAAAAAAAAAAAAAATTCAAAGTGATCCTGATTTGTATAGAATTTCCCGCATTTGTCCCAATTCGGCCCTCCCAATTCAAGAAGGCAGACGAAAGTGTGAAGTGGCTTATAAAATATTATCAAAATATTTCGATGTTTGAATGGCAAAAAAGTCACTTAGGCCATTTTCCATATGTGCACCCCCTTCATCATTCACAGGGGAAGTTAGATTTTTACTTGAATGATTATCATTTACATTTTATTTCCTTGTTTAGCTCCAAAGCCTATTAAAGTCAAGGATGGAAAAGACAAAATTACAGTAATAATTGTACTGTACAAGAACTGATGGAATCCTTGACTTTGATCTATGGTCATGACTATTAGAGCATGATTTTATCTAGAGCATTTATTTTAGCTTGTTTATGATTTATCTTGTCTTAGAGAAATAGTTTATGTTTCAAAGACTAGGGCCAATAATTGATCAAAGAACATATAAACCTCATCAGCAGGGGCTGTCTATTGCCTTAAACAATACAAGGCTTATAATAGTATTCATTGTTTAAATAATCAGCCCATTCACTGGGATTTATAGGTGTTAAATTTATATTTTATTTCATTCATTTTCATTTAAATCTAGCTATTTCATTATTCAGAAAAATTGATTTTTTTATATTTCTTTATAAAACCAAACTCAATTTTTAAGCTATTTACAAATTATATAAATTTATAGTACTTTATAACTTTACTTATATATTTACATTCATATATAGGGATTTAAATTCAACCTTTCAAAGGCCAATTAGTCATAATATGCACCCAATTTTAATACTGTGCAGCCCATATTTCTTGGTTGTTGCTCAATGCTTTTGTGATTGTTTGTATATTCAAAGAGTTTTATCTAGGATGCCAGATTAAAAGAGTTAATTTAAACCAAAGCGCATAGGAGGTCTAGTGGATGTTTTCTTGGAAGACAATGCTGGACTAGAATGCCTTAATTTGGAGATCGATTCCCTACTACATTTATCATAGTTTTTCATCTGATTTGATGGATCAGGGTGTTTATTTAAACTAGAACAAGAATATGCTTGTTTTTTCTTCAAAGCGTTACTTCGATCTCTTGGGGACACTTGGGTCCTATTTGAAGGTTTATGGGATACATTAGGGACAGACATCCATGATGATATTTTGGAATTCGATGTACTTTTAAGTCCTTTTGTATGTATGTTAGGTGTAGATCCTAAATATTTAGTATTCTTGTGTAGTGTAGTATTTCTACTGGAATTTTTAAGTGATGAATTGTTGTTCTCTCTTGGTGATTGAGCATTTCGAGCTGATTTAATGGCTTTAATACTATATGGAGAGGTGTATTCCTTGGAGTTACTATTTTTCCTTGGTAAATTATTGTTATCAAGAGGTTGTGGTTTAATTGCAGTTCTTGGTGAAGTGTTACTGAGGTTCTGGATTGAGGGGTACTTCCTGGGTAGCTTATTTTGTTTGTCCCTTGGGATGGGGGTACTCGTTGCTGGGTTGCTCCCTTGCGTGCTTAGGTGCTCTTGGGATTGCTACATGCCAAGGAAAAATTGATTTCAATTAATATCATTTTAGTGGATTTTACACTGTTGAGGCAAGAATAATAATTGTTTAATGCACTGAAGGTTTTATTTCACATTGAAAGCTATCAGTATTTTAACAGAAAAAGATTATCCTATTTTTCATTAGAAATCAACATTGAAAAATAATACATTTTCATTTCATTTATCAAATCAACATTTTTTAATAATTAAATTTTATCTAACCATTAATACTTAACCTTGGACTTTTTACTTCTTTAAGAAAGCATGATAAGAGTACACCTATACAATCTTACAAAAATACAAAACTGTACATTTCTACAAGCAACTTAAAAATTCTAAAAATTCTTCAAGAAGTAGTTTAGCTATTTAGACAGCTTGGCTGAAGTATGGGTTAAAAGAAGGGCTTTAAATTTAAGTCCAATTTGTAACTCATGGGTTTGCTTTATCAATTTTAAAGACGAATGTGTACTAGAAGTAGTAATGGATTTGCAAAAATAATTTTTATAGCAAATGGACCTAATCCATCACTGTGACAAGGTTTACCCAATTCAAATTTCAACCTCCTGAGGAATGATGTTCTTTTGTTTTGAATCTCATCAGCTTACAGTAATTATTATTTATTCCTTTGGGAATACTGATGAAGAGTAAAAAAAAGAATCCTCTGTAGGCATGTTGCACAAACATAAATTGGGAAAACATTGTGAGACATGAATTAGGTCTATTCTTTTCAGATTTAAATTGTGATAAATTAACATCAAAATGTAGTAAAAATGTGCTGCTTTCATTATTTTGATCATGCAAATAACACCAATAAATAAACAACATGGGTGTAGGGGTAGTAAACAGTAACACAACAACAAAACAACAAAGAAGAATGACAAAATATAAAAGCATGCACAAAATGATGGCACAGCTGCAAATTAAAATGCAAACAGCATCAAACAGAAAGATATGCAAAGTAACACAGACTATATTATTTAGTTCTCTGCAGTGTAGCCATAATTTATGATATTTCAGACCACATTTTGCTGTGAAAACCCATGAGACGCTATATTGTTTTCATTGTCTCACGTTTTGATAAGCCCATGATCTCCTAACATTGAACTTCTCAAACTCACTAGCTATTAATAACTATTTGCCAAAAACTCACTCTCTTGTCACTCTCTTTATGGTAGTGCTGATAGATTATCTACTTCCTCTTTACTGGCTTCTACTTGTCTCGAGTTGTGATAACTCATCATACAATTGTATCTGATTTCTGGCTGCTTTCTATACAACTTGGGGATTTCCAACATTCAGCTTCTCAAACCCACTAGCTATACCATTTATCAAAAACTCTCTCTATGGTACCTTAGCTTGATATATTATCTCCTGCTTCTTTACTGGCTTCTACTTGTCTCGAGTTGTGATAACTCATCATACAATCGTATCTGATTTCTGGTTGCTTTCCATACAACTTGGGGATTTCCAACATTCAGCTTCTCAAACTCACTAGCTATAACATTTATCAAAAACTCTCTATGGTACCTTAGCTTGATATATTATCTCCTGCTTCTTTACTGGCTTCTACTTGTCTTGAGTACTGGTTACTCATCATACAATCACATAGTATCTGATTTCTGGCTGCTTTCTACATATCTTGGGGATTTCTAACATTCAGTTTCTCAAACTCACTAGCTACGTGCATATCAAAACTCTTTGTTTATGGTACCAGACTTAATCTCCTACTTCTATACTCGCTTCTAGTTGTCTCATGTCATGGTAATTAATACATTCCCATAGTATCTCATTTCTGGATGCTTTCTACACATCTTGGGGATTTCTAACATTAAGCTTCTCAAACTCACTAGCTATATCACAAACTCTCTTAATGGTTTCTGTACTCAGTGGATTATTCCCTGCCTCTACACTGGCTTCTAGTTGCTCAAAGCTTGATAGGTTTCCAGTAGATGACAGCTGTGTTTGACTATCGTGAGATACCTCAACATTGAATACTACATCGCGCTCAATAAAGTTCTCAAGGCTTACCTGTGCCTTGTCAATATCTGGAACAGAATATTTCTTTACTTGCTTGCCCTCTTTATTATGTAAAGGAATATCATAAGATCTTTTCCTAGTTTTGTTATTCTTCTTATCTTGCACACTACAACTACGAGGTCTACGCACTCCTTTCTCTCTATGTACTTGTCTTCTTGTTTGTCCAAACCTGGAGAAATTCTCTGGGTCATCTTTGGATGAAGACAGGATTTTGCCTCTTTCGCATGCACCTCTAAGTCCATCGACAGGAGTTCTGACCTCCCTTCTGTACTCTTGTCTGGAGTTTTCGACTTGCCTCAGCTCGAGAGCAGACCTTGATTTCTCTTCTTGTTTAGCTTCCTCAATGCTTAGATGTTCCTTAAACTGCCTTGCTTCCTCTGACTGCCTACCTTGATTTGAATGTGATACATCATCGTAAAAATATCTCTGTTTCTCAGTGGGGCTGAGAATTTCTGGGCTACTTTTATATCTTTCTGGTGCTTGAGTGCTACACTCTGATTGTAAAGAATTCCACTGTTTCAATTTGATATCTTGATGCTCACCGTTATTACAACCTCCATATACTGCAAAGTTTTGGAGATCACTGTCTGAGTGAGCTAGGTCTATAAGCAAGGATTCCTTGAATGCAACCTTACGTTTGCTAGCCCTAGGACTAGATTTGACATATTTACAGCAGTGTGCCCTAGTTTTGTAGGTGTCTTTTGTCATGTTGTTTACCGTGTGTACAGCTATTGCAGCTCCTTTGAATCTTCCTTTCGCATCAAAATTCTTGTTCAGTTCATTTCTAAGGTTGACATGTATGTCTCTGTGATTTGCTGTGTTTCCCTGGAAAATGAATGAATGAATAGAATGAAGGAAGGATGGAAGGAAGGAGGGAGAGAGGGAGTGAGGGAAGAAAGAAGAAAAAAGGAAGGAAGGATGGATGGAAGGGAAAGGAGGAAAAAGGAAAACAAAAGTAAAGGTAATCATATAATTCCAAGTACAATATTACTGATATTAGTGATATGACACTTGTCAGTTACAGTCATGATTATTTATCACTATTCTGATCAAGCAAGAGTTATGAATATCACATGGCAATGGAAGGCTGGGACAGGCATATTAGAATATTAGAATATAGAATATTTATGGACTAACAAGGGAAAAAAGGAGAGCAACTACAGGTAATTAACTCTTACCTTTATCCATGAATGAGAAAGAATTTGTTTTGCACTATATCTTTGATTGACATCGACAACAAGCATACGATCTATAAGATCCTAGATAACAAAAAATTAAAACAAAAAAGATGCAGTTAAAAATAAGTACAATGTGTCTAATTATGCATTAGTATAATTATGTACTTACTTTTGCCGAGTCTGAAATATTATCCCAAAATGGGGAGAGGTATTCAAATTCTCCAGAGAGAATCAGGTCAAAAAGTTCATCTTGATCAGGACTGAAAGACATCAAATACAAAATAATGTATCATAAGGGATTGAATTTATGCATATAAATATATAAATAATCTTTAGTTAATAATAACACAATTTTTTGACCAGTAAGTGAAAACATTTAGTCAAGAACATAATAAATTGAAATTGAAAGTGGATGAATGGAAGAACGGAGGCAAGAGAGGTTAGAAATCAAAAGATGGATGAATAGGTTAAACTAACAACAGTTAAAATTGGAGTTGAAAAATATTATGATGAATGGACCAAGAAATGGAGGGGTGTATACATAATAAATAAAATTTGAAGAAATCACAAAGTTATGAAGATCAATTAGAAATCTTTTCTACCTTCTAAATGGTGGAAATCCACAAAGTAGAATATAACAAATTACTCCAGTGGCCCAAATATCAACTTTTAGACCATACCTGTTGAATACAGTCCACAAATCAATTAATATATCCCAGGGGCTGATGTAGGGGAAGGGTACAGGGGGTGTTCACTCCCTCAAGACAAATTTGACCCTCTTCTTTTTTGATACTTTCCAAACATTTCCTTTGATGGTTCCCAATTTATTTAGAGATTATGGTTATGACAAGTACAGATGGTGGTTAATGATGTTAACAATCATTGTGCGCATGCTTGCAGTAGTGTGCATACAAAATAAGACATGCTCTCACAAAATAGTCCTATAGAAATTGATAAAATTAGTTATACATAAAAAGGGTACTAGCTAGACTAAAAGAGGCCTATAGCACTCATAGAACTAATGTTCTACCATTAGTTATTATTCTTTATTAGTTAGGCCATAATTAATTTTATCAATTTCTATCCATCAACATCATTAACTGTTATCTGTACTTGTCATAACTCAAGATGGACTATTGAGTCTGAAAGCTTGGTGGTTATCCATTAGAATGACAAAATTGTAGAAATGTCTCTAAATAAAATGGGTGGGTGTCTTGTTATTTAATAACAAGACACCCACCCACCTACAAAAACAAATTAGGTGTCCACTATACCCTGTCCTGATGGATAACTCTGAATTCCCCCAGTAATCAGCACAATTACATATCAAACACTATGAAAATAAGATCATTCTTTACCCTGATTCATCCAGGATTTCTGGAGCTACATATGTAGGTGTTCCACAAACAAGGAACATAGGAGATTTCACCTCCATAGCTAACCCAAAGTCAGCTAATTTTAAAGACTTGCGTCCATTTGCTAACTCTAAAATCTTGAAAAAAGAAGACATTTTTAGTACAGATTTATTTAAATTCCTGCTGTAACAGTACTGTGCTATGAGCGTGAGTCATTTTCACAGTTATACAGTTCTAGCTATTATTAAAAAAGCCACAATACATATTTTTATCTTACCAATAAATTTTCAGGCTTGATATCTCTATGTACAATATTATTACAATGTAAATAAGTCCAAAGCAGAGGCCAGGTCTCGAACCATATGACTAGCATCCAATTCCGTATACTTCGTAGCTTTTACTATTGCTTCAAATAAATCACCTCCCTAAAAACAATACAAATTAAATTAAGGTGTATTATGATGAATGTAGCAACAGATGATATTGGTGTGGATATTATTTGCTGTTAGTGCTGTTATAATGATGACATTACTGATGATGATGATGATGATGATGATAATAATGACTTCAACAATGACACTTAAAATGCAAATTATCAGTGACAATTAATATATTGCAATGAATATGGGTAACTCAGGTGTTGTGATCAGATACTTATAAAAATAAGAAATAGTGGTACAGTGTAGGTAATGATGGTGATGACAATGGTGATATCAATGTGATAAAAATTTTGGTGGTAAAAGATTCTAGAAACCTTTACCTTTACAAGTTCCATAACTAAAAATATCTCCCTTGGTGTTTCATATTCTTCTATTAATTCCACAATATGGTTATGTTTAACTCTTCTTAATATACTAATTTCATTTTCTATCATATGTTCCTACAATTAAGAAAAGTAAGAGCTTAGACATTACACAAGGGGTCTGAAATCTCAGTACACCTCTACATGCAGGAGACACCTTAAGTATACCGTAAAATTCCAAAATAAGCTCCCCTCCTGTCAAATAAAGCACCTTCCCTTAAACATATGTTTGTGAGCCCATTAATTATTAAAATAATGTAAAAAAACTTCTTCCTATAATATAACTATATGTCATGACCACGCAGTCCTGTTTTTATAGTCATTACAAAATCTAAACTAACGCAGATATCCACAGAGGTCAGGCACTGTTAATATAATTATGGTAATATACAATATTACACTACAGAGAAGACACTTCATAGCAGAAGAAAACTAAAACTAAAATGGTATTTTGCTCTTAACTTAAATTAATTACCTTTCCCTTGACTTTGGATTTATTGATAATTTTCAATGCATATTCTTTATTAGTTTTTCTGAAAAACAAAGAGAAAATTGGTGTTCAAGTGATTGTCCTTTCATTTTCTATTTGCTAATGCTATATATCATGTGTCCTACTCTATTTTTCATTCACTTTCATTAATTTTGTTTCCCTCAACTCACCAAAAATTAATGTGTAATGCAGGTATGAGGAATGGAGAACAGTTGCCTCCAAAACAGACTAAAATATAAAATATGTTGTATGTCATGATGTCTTCTACCAAAGGTGATCCATCAAATAAGGCCTTACTTTTTGGTACGGCTTAATTACAGTATAAAATAATTGATGTCTTACCTATGTTTACATTCTCTAACAATGGCAAAGTTACCATCACCAATTATTTTTCCTATTCTATACAACCCATGAACTGATACTCGACGTTTTTTGCTCCACTTTGACTCTCTGGCTGGAACTAAAGAAATACATCACATTAGCATTTAATTTTTATTAAAATACTTACTAAATTTAATTAGCGTTTCTGGTCTCCGACTTGGACAAGATGATTCAAGATTTAGCAAATGTAATCTTAAGGAGTTGTAATAAGATGAAAATGGGAAAGTGGATACTGGAAGAGAGAAAAATAAAATTTAGACACCAAAGAGCAAGAAAAGTTGTAAAGAGTAACAAGTAAATTTGGTTAGTGTTTAGCAGTGAACAGAGATGAATATAGGCTGTTGTTTGATGCTAAATAATGTCAGATTTGAAATTTAAATTGATTTTTAGAATTTTTATCCTGATGCAAGTAAGGTAACAAGCTAGCAGAGAAATAATACCTTAGCTATGGAAAAGAAAGTAAATGTTACAGAAGAATCAAAATTTAGAATTCTTGTATTAAAATAAAAAAATCTGAAAATTTAAACATGTCACATTCTATGCAAACATACAATTAAGTCTAACAAATCTATGATATATTGTATTAGTTATCTGCAAAACAAACTTGTAACAAATTTAGATGCTATATATCTTTTATGAATGCAAAAGTGACTCCAGCCTTAAATATGAACAAATACCAAAATTTGTGGTTCTTCAGCCAAATTCATTTAGATATGAAGGCTAAAATTATGTAAAAGCTATATATGACGCATTTATAGAATATTGTGCTATATGCTTAGCTAAAATCCATTATATTCTTGTACATACAAAAATATCTCATTTAACTGAAGTCCATTTTTAATTTTTAAAAGTGTTTTTGAGTAAAACCACATTCTAATAGCCATAAAACCTTAGTTTAATATTGAATATAAAGTTATAACATAGTATTTTGAGGAACTAAAATGTGCGCTAATGAGATGTGAACATTGAGTGAATACGTCAACCAGATGTTCTATCAGCACATGCTATGAGGTTTTTGCATTTTGTTGCTAATTCTACACAATTATATACATTTGTAAATGGATTTCACTGCAACCCAACTGACGATGTTTACACACAGTGTATATGAAAGAGGCTTTCTTTTTGTTAACAAAATTATTCATACTTTTTTTGTAAATATAGAGCAATTTCTTTAAGGAAAATCAGAGATCATGCGTTTCTATAAAACAGAGAAAATTAAATAAATTTTGTGGGTGTGTATGAAGGGTTACATGATATATAAATATTTGGTTTCTGTGTGATATACAGTGGGTGTAGTATTTCAAATGTGGTAAATTGGTTTAATAATTTAGAATAATTGCAGGATATATTGAAATATATTGCTTTTTTTTCTATTCACAGTATTGTATGGCATGAATTTTTATCTTATTTTTAAAATACCTTTAGTAAGATAAATGATAAATCATAGTACAAAAACTACTAAAATATAAGTAATAAAATTTCAAGCTGATAAGTCAGAAAATTGAGAGGAAAAAAATAGAAATTGAATGAAAGTTGAGTATTATTCAGGAAAGAATATATTATCATTTGATGAATATCACTGTATTAAACTTAGATGGATGCAGATATACACAGAATTGCATTTAAAGCTGATAAATAAACATATTCACTGCCAAATGACCAGACATCAGTCTGCATCTGAAAATGAATGGCTTTTAAGGATCTTACTGTGAATAGACAGTTGATGGCAAAAAAGGAAGGAAGGAAAATGAATAATAAAAACTATGTTGAAAGCTATGTTTCAGCCTTCAATAACATCAAACAATTTTCAATATCAATTTTCAATAATATAAAGCCAAGTGCCATATTTCAATAGCAAGTCAATTCTCAATTCTGATCAATCAGGTAGTCAATTGAAAAGGAAGGAAGGAAGAACAGAAATGAAAGGTAAATAAATCTGACAACTTTGTTTTCAACAGCCAAAACCATTTTCCATATCAAAGCATTAATTTAGCCAAGCATATTTTCCAATATGGCAACTTAGTTACTGATTTTCACCATTTAGATTGATAAAATTACTAATATTTCAGCCCATAATTATGAAAGCAAAGGATATTCAATAGAAATAGTATGAAAACAGGTCACTTTAAAGTGATTTATTATTTAGGAAGGCAGAAATGAAGAGGACAATAGGATTACCAGCAAAATGTATGTCAAAAGAAGTAAGTGTCAACACCTATTTCACAGAAATTGAATTGAAAAATATCATGGTTTGAAGCACAGATCTTGCAAATGAATAATATAAGCTTTGACAAATGTGACTTGCTCTTGTGAGCCAATAAATATGAAGCATCTGGGTATAAGTACTATCAAGATCAAAGCATTATGACTTTCAAGAAAATAAAGGAATTGAGCTTAAAATGGCTCCTGTTTTAAGAGGAATAATTAACCAATGACAGCACTCAAAGGCACTCTAAGCACTAGAGACATTGTTTATTCCAATTAGAGAAGACAATAAGTCAACCAATTATAAACACTGTAGGAAGAGACTTTCTGTCCAATCAGACAAGATTGTAATAGAAAAGCATTAAAGGGGAGTAAATAAATGTCTAGCCAACCAGATTGTCCAAAAGAAAGAGAGTGTTTATTTGACAGGCTGTAAGTACCTTTTGGTACCAAACTAGGAAGGGCCTGTAGTGACCCTTACTTTATGGACCATTAGCTAAGGCTCATTAAAAATTAAGCACCTTACAGCTAGGATGGCTAGAGAAGGAATGTTTCAAGGACACAAATTGACAGTAATCTGTTGGTACCATTAGCACAGAGTCCCTGCTGTGTGTGACCCATTGTTTCATGAGCCAATACAAACAGCCCATTAAAAATTAAACACCAAAGTGTCAAAATAGATGGTACTAAACTGTTAAGGGTCAAATGATGCATGGGGCATAATCAAGCAGGTCCTGCATTGTAGGTCCTTGTTTTAGCAGGTTAATTTAGAAAGCCAGATACAATCTAAAAGATCTTTGAGCCTTAAAGGCAGGTTAGGAAATATTTAATGAAGCAGAGGAAGTGAAACAGACAACAACAGCTTAGCAGGAAAGATGGCTCAATGAAGCTCATTTCATAAGTTGAAAACTCATTGAGAGCCCCTGCATCACTGAATTTATATATTTAGAAAATCTGGTTTATTTTTACCATCACAGACTGGCAGGTGTTGACCTTTTGAAAAATATTTGAAAGGAAAAATATTTTCTTTTTCAAATTGCATTATTTCATTGTCAATTATTTGAGTCACTTCAGTTTTAAAGAAGTTTATTAGTTCTCTCAGGAATTGAAGATTATGTCACAATTTTGAAATGGCTTTAAATGAACACCTTGACATTGCCAAGAGCTGTTTTTCAGTTAATTTGCACTAAAATATTTTTGCTCATTAACCAGAATGGGAAATAAAAGAAAGAAATATAATGAGGAAATTTTAGTTTGTCAAGAAAGAGACACCTTCATGAGAAATCACCCAACAAGTCAGAAAATTGAAACAATTTCTAGGTTAACATTTGGTAACATTTATTGACATTTAGATATATGCTGTTTATTGACCCAACACCGGTTAACACAAGAGGACAGGTATTTCACAGAGCAAGGGTTAGAAATATTACAAGATTGACTTTTATGAGGTCTGTATCTACTACACTACTAACTCTAAACTCAAGCCAAGCAGTTTACTATGAGCAATGTCTCTAGAGTTGACCAAAATATTCAGACTCTATACAAATTTTTCAGCTTTAAATTAACTGTTTCATGTCACACGACAAATGAAAAATAAGTGGGTTATAAACTGTTATGATTATAATGCAATCAGTAGTTGCACTGTTATTATTTAGTCATTTTGAACAATTGGTACATAATTAAAAACATTCCTATGAATTGTATTCAATTTAATTATTTATTGTTATAAATGTTAGAGTATACTTAAAAGGATTAAGCTTACATAATTTTGGAAAATTAATTTCAAAATTTTCTAAATCATTGTTGCAATCTTTGTTTACAATGCACAATGATCTTCAAGGCTTAAACTATGGTGCTTTTTGCATGCAATTCATATTTTACTTTGCACAATTAATTTTGTTAACCTTTTACTGGTTAAGTTTTTTCTGCTACCTGCCACAATCTCATGGTATTACCTGTTATGTTCTAGTGGCTATCTTAATTTTATCTTGAATTTTCAAACAACAATTGCCACAACTCTTAAAACTGAAAAATGTCTATTAAATAAACTATAGGTCAACTTAACTTTGTTGTAAAAGAATTGGACCTTTTTGTGGTACTTTTTTAATCAAATGTTAGTCTTAAGTGTGGCAGAACTATGGTTTTATTTTTTAATTTTAGAAGACATTAGAGTTTTAGGTTCTTTATCCTTGAGCAAGGAGCCCCTTTAGCTCAATATTCTTGTTCCGTCGAGCTGATTTCAATTCTCTCTGTAAAGAATTACAAGCAACGGTCAGATTACGGCACTTGTGCCATGTCTGCCATAAGCAAGTGTGGCATCAGAAAAGACAAAAACACCTCTTCGTTTTGAATTTTAATTTTTAAGGGAAGATTTTCATTTCAAAAAAGTGTGGTATTTTCTTTTGAGGGTGCCAGTTTAATTTCCTTTGTTTAATGAAAGTTGTAACAAATCTAATTATATTATGATGGTTTCTCGATAACTTGATTTTTTTTTAGAGACTTTTTAACTGCCAGAAGGATTCAATGATCAGTTGCCTCCAAGTGTTTTGTCTTTCATGATTTTTAAGACATGGACAGTGCATCATCATCATCATCACCATTTACATGAAAATAATGAAACAGTCTTAGAAAAACAACACTAAACATGTAAGTAGTACCAATATGGACCAATATGAATGCATCAAGCAATTTTAATTGTTGTCATAAATTTAGCATGTATTGATTATTATAATTGTACATTGTATTATTGTACAAAATGTACTGTAAATAACTCTTTATATTGTACCATAACTAAAAGCAAACCCCCCCCCCCCCAATGTTAGAAAACTGTGCAAAGCTATTTTTTGCTGTGAAACTGCAGTTTAGTGAAACAGAAAATGGTTTTTATTGAGTGACCAGTAAACAAATATAAAACATAATACAAAGAAAATAAAACTGGCCCCAGAAAGAAAGTGCAAACAAATTTATTAATTGCCTTTAGAAGTTTTGTTTTACAGAGTTAGTAAAATAAATCTCACGGCACAAGAGATAAATGTGGGTAGTGCATTATTGACTTACACTGCATGGGGCTCCTTGCATGTGTTAAATCAGCCTTCATTGAGAAAGCAAATGAAGAGAAAACTTGGTCAATTCATTCAAACAGCATACATCAGTTGTGATGTAATGAATATGGGATAACTATTTCAAGACTAAAATAGTGGGAATTGTTTTATAATGGTACATTAATATATAATTTGACAAGATCAAAAAATAAATCATACAGCACAGACAGTACCATGTAATTTAAATTAAAACTAATCAAATGGAAAAAAACAAGGCAACAAAATGAACAGATAACTTTTATATGATTTTTATATGATAATAGAAGTGAAAAGTGAAGAAAAAGAAAATAAATCTATTGAGAAATGAAATAGGAAAAGTTACAAGATTTGAGAGTTTAAAAAGAAAGACAGCATAAGAATAACAAAATGAAATCTAAATGAAATAAAGTTTTTATGAAGGAGTTAAATTTATTAATTTTTTCAATTGAGTTTATGAGAAGGATATCCAACTTTTTAAGAATGACTTTAAAATAAATAAAATATGATTTTTAATGTTGAAAGATTGCCACTCAGCCAGTATTTATGAACAAAATGTTTTTGGACTTGACTTTGAACCTTAATAATATAGTCATACTCAATGGGACAAAAATTTAATGTTGGGTAAGACATTACCTCAAAATGCAACCACTATAACATAAACACACAATCATAACTTTATTCCACACAATAAATATTGGTTATGGGGGAGGTATATTTACAGATAATGTTTACTGCTGTGCTTAATTCTTTACTTTGAATATAATTTAGAAATTTAATTGGTTATATATCATCATTTAAAATATAGATTTGATTATTGTTAGTGTGAGGGTGTGAATGGCTAAAAATTCATGTGATTGGAATAAATTAAGCCATATGGGTTTAAAATTGTTATCTTGTAATGGGGAAGAAAACTTACCCTCACACAAACAATCTATATTGGATTTATTTACTAAGCAATCTAAAAAAAGCAATGTCTCTTTCTCAAATATGATAGCTACATGTGCAAACAATTGATGTTTCTGTACAGTGAAGACTTCAATCTATTTTATAATCCAGTTTCTACATCTTATCCTTAATTCATCAGTTAGAAAGCCATTTGAAAATGTCAAATAACATTGCTTTGTCTAAGATTGCTAGGTATCATTAGATTTCATTGATTAATTTAGATTTAAACAATGGCAATCTGCTTACAGTTGATTGACTCAAAAACTTTTAAAAAAATGTTTTGTGGAAGTTATAACTTAAAAGTAATTGGAATGCAAGCTGCTTAACTATATTCATGCAAATCAATACGATTTCTGTAGCAAAATTAACAAACAAATGGTTACATTTAGGGCTTATTTATAAATGGTTATACTCACTTTAATTGCAATGGCAATGTTTAAATTAATTTTTTAATTGATTTAGTTCTGTTTATTGTAATTTTGATTCTTTTATGACATTAAAATGTTAAATTATAGATACAGATCCAGTTGGTCTTCAAGAGGTTACCCTGCTTTATCAAATCCTATATACGTAAATAAATAGAGAACCATTTGTAACACAACTGAAAATATTGTCCAAAAAATATCAAAACTAAAGCAGTGAAACAATACCACTGCTGTAATCTAGTATTAAATGTGGCAACTGTGAAATTGAGGAATCAAGTCTTAACCCTTAGTTACAAGCCTAGTAATTCCCAAATGCCTTGTCACAATGTTATCTAGCTGATTTTAAACAACATGGCTTTGATGGACAGGATAAACTGAAGACCAACTTGGATTTAAATAACTAAATCATTAAATACATAACTTTTACCTCACAATTAATAAATAAACATGACAACCCCCCATTGAAAAGACAACACAAATGTCAAAATTACAAGGAACAAAAATAAATAAATAACTGGAGCCAATTGAATTGATTGAATTTCATATCATTACGTTTTATGAATTAATGATAATTATGGTATTTGATATTTAGGGTTTCAAATAAATTGTGATCACATATAGCCGTCATACTGGTAACTCAAACATACACATTGAGACACACAAATACAAACATTAATTTTTTAAAACACTTCCTTAATTGAAGGACAAAAACATGTCACCAGTCTCATTTGTATAAACTATAATGACATCAGCCTATAGCTACTTGGAACTATGTGTGATAGCTTAGGAGGCACCGGTGCTAGGTGCTTGTGAGAAGCTCCCTCCCCAGACTCCAATCTGTTTCTTTTCCATGGTCATGCTCAAACAGCATACAACACTGCTGTGCTGACGGCAGGTCAGGTGACAATAATTTCATTATGCGCTCAGCTGTGTGGTATATCATAGTAAATAATGTCAGTTCAGCTACCAGTACCTACAGATAGTTGGTACCAGTGAGAATTCTTTAGTCTAAACTTAAGTCACAAACAACCAAAGACCTGACCATCCTATCAAACATTTACTTGTAACTACAGCACTGACCACTGAACAGAGAAGTAAAAGAATAATCTGGGCCTTATGAGCTTTATACAGTTTCAAAGCTTTATACAATATTATACAAAATTTAGTTTTTGACAAAAATATAACAAGGACCACTACCTCTAGTAAATACCTACTGCCCTATAGCAGGGAGAAATAGGATAACTATCTTTTGTTGATAATGAAAGCAATTACAGCAAACTTTTATGCAAGTGTGTGTTAAGATGTTCAATAGTGAAACAGATGCCAATTTTGAAAAATAATTAGCAATAATGTTTTTAAAAAGCCAGAGTGACCAGCAAATATGATTGTAACATTAATTTCAAAAGTTCAAAACTGTCATTGTTTAATAAAAAAATGAATGCATGGGATTAGCTAATGCAGCAGCTGTGGAGTTCTTTCTTAGGCTGTTTCGATTTTGATTTCAGCTTTCGTTCTCTCTCTCTGTCATGTTTTTTTCTTGGCTTGTGCTGTTTTAAATCCTGCAATGAAGGACTAACCAATGGAATATCAGAATAACGGGAGTGTTTTACAGGTAACGATAGTAATTTTGGAGGTGGTTCATCGAGGCTATCCTTCTCACACCTTTGTATTTCACTGGTTTTTTCCTCCTGCATTGTGTTCACTTTTTCTTCAAGTTTTTCAAGTGCTACTTGTAAATCCTCAGTTAATCTTTTCAAGTTTCTATTTTCTTGTTCAAGCTGCAGTGTGGTAAACCTATCATGTAGATCTTTGGAATCTATTTGATTTAGCTCTGAGTCTGGCAAACTTAGTGTCCTATGCAGCTTCTTTCTTGGTTTTGCAATATCATCATATGATTTATCAGTTTCTGAAGGGAGACCTGAATCCTCATCCTCGAATGTATAAAAAGTAGAAGGGGTGGTGGGTCTGCTAGATGTTGGAGATGAAACTCGACTGCTATAGGGAGAAGTAGGCTGACTACTAAAGGGTGTCGTCGCACGACTATCATGAGGTGTGGTTTTCTGGCTTAGGCTCGTTAAAGAATCTTCCCTGAAAAGCTCGGCCTCAGATTTTTTATCGAATTCTGATTCATAATCACTCAGCCAGACGGTAGAGTAAAACTTGTCAGATGGTGAGGCCTTTGGTTTCCGTTTTCTAATGACTTTCTTTACTTCGGACTGCCAACTGTGCACTGAATGGTATGTGAATTCAAAAACGATGGCAAATTATGGCAAGCTTATAAAAAGCATGGCATAAATGTTCATTTAATAAACCAACAATATAGAGGACAGGGAATATAAGAATACCAAACTATCTTTAACCTCTATTTCTCATTTATAAATCTTTATGTTTAATTCATTAATTAACTGTATTTAACTTTTTTAGGTTAGAGTTTGGTTTTTGTGATTTTATAAAAACATCAAAGATATTTTGTTTAGGCATTTTAGTATTTAAAAATTATAATAATAAATGATTCTTATAAGACGTGTGACAGTTTAGTCTTCAAATGTTATTATGAGTGATTCCTCTTGGTTTTAAAGGCTTTTACTACACAGACACAAACGCTTGGGGAGTTGCCAGATTTTACTAAAAACATCACTGATATCAAAGTCAGGATTTGACTGAAACAGTTGAGACATAAAAATCCAAACAAGTGAAAGCTAACAGAACTCATAACATACTCTTGACCTTTATATTTATTTGAAAATAAGAAAAACTAAAAATGTATAGGAAAAAGTAATATTTTGAAAAGGACAATTTAATTTTTATTGAAGGATTAATGGATAATAAAGTCAAGAGCACTGGTATGGTTGTTTGCATTCATTTCCTAGTGTTAGGTTAGGTCACAGAACGGCAAATTAAAGTGATAGTAGGTACATGTAATTCCTTAAGCTTATACCTGTCTTACCTGAGTCTGAGGCCATGTCCCTCTCAAACACAGCAGCTGGGTACCTAAACAACATAAAATGGACACACACATTGTCATGACATATACATTTTTTAATCCTCAAAAACAGTTCAATCTGATTTTATATTTGGTCCTTTGCAGGGTGTTAGGACTCCCAGGATTGATCATCTAAAAGGTTCATTTTCACTGCTAAAGATACCAAAATGGACCAGGCTTAACCTATTTTTACCACTAAAAGTGACCATTAAGCATACAAAACTGGTACCAATTTCAGACCTGATCGAAGTACCAGGACCATAAGCACCCTAAATGGTACTAAATCCTGTGATTTTGATCCCTAAAAGCTATGTCAGGTTTAAAGGGTGGCCTAACAGTATGATGGGTTAATACTGTCTATTTAATGGCGGCTGCATCAAAGACTGAGTCATTTTACTAATGAAGAAACAAAACTTACAGCTCATCATTTAAGTTTGCCATTCCAGATGGAGTCTGTAAACAAAAACAGTCATAATTACGATTACTGCATGATTAACAATTAAGATTAATTAAAGTGTGCCATACCTTTCTTCCTGTTGAACTAGGGGACTTGGACCTGTTTGCTGTAATAAATACAATAAAAATAAATACATCCAAATGTCGTTTTAATTGCCCTATCGCATAATGACGTCACAGTTTGTTTACATTGGGGATAGATGCTCAGAAACAGTGGAAATTGGGACCTATTAATATTCCTTTTCGAAGTAGAACTTCAATGTATCGAGTTTTGATATATATCATGTATCAGTGATTGCTCATCTGCATTTTATTTGATATGCAATCACTCTGATCCCCTCTGGCAACCATAATCCTTAGTGTCAAAACAATAGAATGTTTTGGTGTGACGTCATTATGCGATAGGGCAATTAGGTTTGTCATGGTGTAGATGTTTTGATATGTCAATGCAACCATTCATCACATCCTGAAACATCTATACCAAGACAAAAATTTGAATCTAAATAAAAAAGGTGCCTTAATTTATTCATCTATGATGACAGAATCACAGAAGGGGCTCTGTTTTCAAATTTCTTTTTTATTTGCAAAAAACGGTAACCACTATACTTACATTTTGGAGTGTGCCCATTGACCTGTAATTATAATAAAAAATACAAAAATTAAAAATGTGAATGCTTCACTTCATTTGTGATATTTAATTACAATTTTATATGTACATATAATTTTCAATATGTGAAAATATGGTCAGGGGTAGAGGAAATGTGTGCTTTCCACAATACAGATTCCCAGTACAGATAACTAACCTATACTGATATTAAAAAGATGTCTACACAAGAGTTTACGCCATATTCCTTTCCTGATACATTAAGCATATACATGTATACACACCCTGTTGCCTGGAGGCCCTGGACTGACACTTCTACCTCTGGAACCCTTGCCAGCACTCTTAACTGATGAAATCAACAACAATCACAATAAATTATATGAATGGAAATGTACTCGGAATAATAGCAATTAATGTTTATAAGGACAAAGCAGTTGATACATCAAATCAATGGACCGTTAGCTCTTTAGCTTCGTATTCAAATTTTTATTTGCCCATTTCAGACCATATGACATTCTCTTGAGAATTGTTCTTTTGTGATAAACATGTTAAATATTTACACATGAAAGAATCAACCCCCAAGAGTGGCATCACATAGTATGAAAAGGGAAAACAAGCTAAAGTGGTCTATTGTAAGCTGAACAAATGAAGTATCAAGTGGCTCATTCTCAACAACCTAGGGGTAATTATTCTGTCACTCACTTTTTGCTCCTAGAAAAAAAAACACTCCTGGGAACACTGTCCATTAGAACTTGTTCTAGAAGAAGAGGTTTCTCTCATTTCTGATTGGCTGACCTGATTAGGTTGACAGCTAGCATCCAGTATTTGTAGACAAATTATAATAATGCTTATAGTAATGTTGGCATGATGAACTTTGAATTCTGGAACAAGTTCTAGCAGATGACATTCCCAGCTGGGGCATTTTTTGTGAGCAAGAAATGGGTGACAGAAGAATTATATCCCTGGATTGTAAATGGAACTTTTGTTCTTCTAAATTAACAATAAAATAATCTCACTAATCTAAGGATTACTAAGAGCACTTGAGATGGTTTGGTGGTGTAATTTAATTTATAATCGATAAACGGATGAGGAAGCCAAAAAATTAAAACAAAAAATCTTTAGACTCCAAAGATTTTTTTCCATGTAGATGTGAATGCCAAATGTATTTAACCAATGTAGATATTAAAAAAACCCACAATTATCTGGCTTTTAAGCATTACTTCCCTGCTTGCACTTTATACTTTACCATATTTTTGTGCATAGTTTAACTATGAGTTTACATAACAATGGTTTACTAGGTTGACTCAGCTATTTATAATGTCTCACATGCTGTTAGATGGGTTACCTGAAGATGAACGACGCACAGGACGGCTTGGGGTGTGGCCACCTGGAAAGGGTGTTAGAGTTGGCACAGCTAATTTAATATGATTTTATTCAAGCAAAATTATGGTTTGTACAATTTTACTGTTGTTTGGTTTAAAAATAATTTTAAAGTTAAACAAGCACATGAGATTTTAATCTGATGGATTTATGCATACATGTATAAGCAATCAAATGATTCAATTAGATTAAAATCTTAACAAACAATTAATAAAATAATGTCTGACTCTGATTTTACCACCACATTTTAATGTTTTGAACTTAGGTATTCACACACAAAATAAAATGGATGCAATTTCAGAAATGTATTTATCATTCATTATTTATAGTTGGCTGTGCAAACATTCTTTATGCTAATAGTACACTTTGGGTTTAAGAGAAGCCAGCATACAAACATATAGACCTACTCACCATCATTAGATCCACTGTCTCGATGCTGTCTAGGTGTACGCAATGACGAGGACCTCTTCAGACCACAAGGCCTCTTTAAGTCTCTGTATGGTGTTATCTTATAGCCTGGAATGAGTTAATTGATTCCTGAGTTTACTTAAATAGTTGAAAGTGGAATCAATAGACTTTCCTATCTCAAAATATTCACATCAAAAAGCCACTTCATTGAAACCTGTTTAATAATAGCCATCCTTTGAAGGCTAATGTGTACAGTATTCAATCAAGAGCAAAAACAACTGGATTTATTGACAATTACTTAAGTAAAATAATTCTAGAATGTCTGAAGACAACATTTAAGGTATATCAACTCTTCATTAAAGCAGTACTTTGTGAGAAAAATGATCAATTATGTAGGCATGGCATGAATTTCCTGTATTAACTTCTTATAGAATGATCCTTCTTACTCTACATCCACTTTATAAATCCCAGCAAAACCAATGCAGATTTGTTTTCACTTCCCAACAATATATTATGCACTTCTACACTTTTATTTTATCTTCTTCCTTTATTCCCATAAAATAACTGAATTGTTGATCTTTCATAAATTACACATAAGGAAGGTTGAAACTGCTTTTATTAGAAAATACAATGCTGAGAATACAGCTAGTCATTTTTGCCCTCCCATGAAGATAACTTTGTACAGAGTAATAACCTAATTGACTAAATCAAGTCAATTACTCTGTATTTTTAATAAACTGAAACAAGAACATAAACTGATTAATTTGAACTCCAAAGAGGCAGATTTCATACAACTTTTAAAACCATTTCAAGGAACTTAACCTTAACTGGTTGAGATTCATATCAATGTGAATTGTCACTACACAATTTTTTCATTAGGTTCTCATACTTGAAATCTACCTCTTTCTGGTAAAATGATATATGTCAAACCAGGACTTCAATGTACAAAAGTGGGTTAATGCTAATCCAGGGTTCAATCTAAAGAAAACCATTGATTTTAACCATGGGTTCGCACAAACCAACATTTGAACAATTGAGCAACAAAACCAACAGTTAGCACTTTGTCAGACCAAGTACAATAAACTCCCTCTAAAGCAGACTTGCAATTGGTACAGCTCACAGTTGGGTGTTAAACTATACAGGCATCACACCTTCCTGGGTGTCTTCTTCAAGGGAGTTCATTGTGTACATCAACTAAATGCAAGTTGTATACCAAATATCACTGTTTTGGAAGAAAAATGTTTCCCCTCCACTTTATAGGGACAGAATTTTGATGAAGGACAATGTTATTATTTTTAACTAGCATAATACAAATGATATTTTGGTATAACTGATGCTAAGTTTAGTACTGACAAAATGGCTGACAGAATGTGTAATAACTAGTACGTGATTACTAGACACTTCAAAAAATAGAAGAATGTTCCTATCTTTAATAAAACAAATTCTCCTTTGCATTACACTATGCATCAGCACAAAACTGCCTTTTGACATTCTGAATTTCCTTAGCAAATGAAAGAAAACATGACAAATTGCTCACTCTGGAATCAGCATCAAAAGAAAGAAAATGGTAATGAAATTAAAAAGCAAAAACAGGATAGATATTTGATAAAAAACACAATTCACTGTGTTTAAGACAAGCAAAAATAGCCAAAGGAACTTGTATAAAATCTTTAATTGGTATTGACCCCTTTTTCCATGGCTTAATAACCTTTCTTTATTTGTGTGGTATTATTATTTTGACCTTTCATTAAAAATGAGAACCTTAATTCTATATGAAAAATGAACTTCAACAAATGGTTGGTACTAACCAAATTGACACTAAAATATTATAAGTAAATATAGAATATAACAGCAACCTAACTAAAAACTATAAAATTTGTGAATTATAAACTTATATCTCTTGTATACTTCTTATATATATTGCAAGCTTTTGGAGTTAATTCTAATGCTTAACCTACAAATGTATATATATACGTGCATATTGCTTTTACGTACCATTATTACTTTCATTGGCATTATAAAATACTAACATCTACTAAATATGAACCATAATGACAATATTAAAGACTAGGGGTCAACAATTTGAATTTATCACTGAATAGAAATATTGTAGGAATAAATCCTTTGAATTAAAGGTAATAAACTGTGCATAAAAAATGAATAGAAAAGAATAGAAATGAAAATAATAATAATAATCCAGTAGAACATGCAGGCATTGATTTTCAACAATTAAAAACCTTTCAAAAATAAGGATAAAATTTCAAATTTCAAATGTTAAAAATTCTTAGTACCTAAAACTGAAAGTTCAGCATAATTTAAAATTTCTTGCTTCCCCTTGTCCTTAAATAATAAACTCCCTCATAAAGTAATAATATAACTATAAAGAAATATAAATGTTTTATAATACTATGAGCATCCCCACTTTTGTTTAAGAGATTAATATAGAACATAACATACTTATTATACCTGTTTACATGGAGGTAAGGTACCCTAGCTCTAGCACTAATGCAAACACTTTCAGTGAGCAATGCAAAAAAATGGCAAGGTTCTCTGTGTACCAGATACAGTTGACATAATTCAACAGAAACAAAAGACCCAGGGTAACAGAGTCTATAATAGCAAGAAGCTAGCAAAGAAATGTCCACTCCAGTACTCAAAGAAAGGACAACAACAAAATAATGAAGGGTTTCCTGTGAAAATGACCTAAGTGACTTTTCGATGGATGTCCAGACATTGATTTTTCAGCATAGGAATGTTAATTGATATCATTTTATACCATTGAAAAAAAAATCTTCAAAAAAGTCACTTAGGCTGTTTTCACATGGAACCCTTCAAATGGATTAATACTAGTTCTAGTGTCACCTAGATATCATGTAAACAAGGTCTTAGAGGTAAATGATATATATATATATATGTCCTTATATAATAATACATTCAGTAAGATTTGAACCATAAAATGAACGTTTGATATCAAGAATTCAAATGTCTGCTGAAAGTATTAGAGGTACCTTCCCTTTCTGCTAGTTGTGTCTTAAATCTCTTTTCCGCAGTAGGAGTTGTCTTAAGATAAAATACTAATAGTTATCATAAATGAATAATATAATTTATATATATTTTAACATAATGTATTTTGGTGTTAATAAATGAATATATAAAAGAACAAAATGTTATAAAATATTTCTGGAAAACAATTATTTTACCATAACCCATTCTTTACCAATGTTGGCCTGGCTATAAAATGTGTAACTATCCCCAATAATAACCACTATCAACCTAGTGTATAATGAAAAGAATTCATTATCATGCCAATGTACTCTATTTAATCTTATTAGTATTTGTGAATTCTAAATTCTACTATTGTGCATTTAAGTGCTTTGTAATTATATAATAAGACCATTTTTTATTCAGTCAAGCAAGATGGTCAGGTTATGGCCAATTGTTAATGGTACACAACATTCCTTAGAACCAACATGAACGAGATCTAAGAAATGACATGTAGCTTTTTCAAGAACTGGCCATTCTAGCTAGTTGGTTTGGTGTAAATGAGAGTGTCCTTTGAATGATGAGCATGTAAATGCTGTATTCCTGTACTAATGAGAGCTGTTTTCTGAGCTATAAATACTATGTTAAACCAAAATGCTACACTGTAGCATGTGCAATTCACTAGCAAACAAACACAGACAAAAGTTCAAATTCTTTGCTATCTAGAGAGTCCAATATAAAAGAAATTCACCCTTAGGACTTGTGTGTATAATCCAGTATCCACCTTCGAAGCATGCAATTATTTTTAGACATACATGCATTCAATTAAAATTCTCATTCATTTAAAAACCTACAAAAATATTACCTATAAACTAAGTCTTTCACATTAAAATAATAATTACTACTGACTGGCTTCAATGGTTTCTCCTGACTCAAAGCTCAGTTGAAATGGCTTCAAATCCTTATCAAAGTCAGTCTTGATATCATTCTCATTATCATCAGATCCTGCCAAGTCTGACGCCAGCATTGGTCGTACAGATGCAGTGGGCTTGCCGTCACCAGGTGGTTGATTTGTATAAACCTTCTCACCATGTACATATATATAGTAGCCATGCTTTGCTTCCACGTGTTCACTGTCATTAGAATCTGTACTTTTGTCATCATCTTTGAAAATCTGTACCTGTGGAGGTTTAGGTGGTCTACGAATAGCCACAGGAGTGTCTGACCCTGCCTTGGGTCTTGGGCGTGGCTTGATTGCAATTGGTTTATCTGAGCCAGCTTTGGGTTTATTAGGCATGGTTTTAAAGGCAGTTTTGATGTCTCCTTTCATTCTTGTTGGTGTTAATGACTTTCGGCCAAGTTCAGGTGTTCTTATTCCAATGGCTGTCTTAGGTCTCACGTTCGGAACAGTTGAAGCTATCGGTGAAAGGATTTGTTTTCTTGGGGTATAAAGTCTTGGAGAGACAGACTGTGCTCTTGCTGATGTTGGTCTTGGTGTATATGGTGCAGGTGACGACAAGGCATCAAGGATGCAATGTAAATGAACAGTAAATTGCTTATTGGGAGGAAGGGATTCAGGCCTCAGACCAGGAATATATATTTTGGCTTTTGGAATAACGCTTACTTTCCATGGCGGACGACCTCCTGAAGTTTAGAAAAGTGCTTCATTTGAGTCTAGAATTTTGCAAATGCTTGTTCTGTCGAATTGGTGGTACTTTGCATAAGCGAAATATTGAAACACTTAGTGTGCCAAATATTCCATATATTCCTGGCCTTTGAGGATTTGGATTAAAAGACTCTAGACTCTCTTGTGCCAAAAGCTGGCAACATACTTATGTGGCAATTAGATGTGACCAAAAAGTTAATTTGTAAACACGCCATGTTGCTCCCTGTTTCGCTTACACAATAGCAACACCAACTCAACTGGAACAAAATTGCTGTAATGAATTGCTTTTGTGTGGTGCTAACCGTGTGCGAACGACAAACAACATGGATGAATGGGTCCATTAATAGAGCACATGTTGGTAGGATATTAATTATATACATTTATATCAATAAAATAACTGTGATTCAATTATGCTTTATCAGTAACTCTACTTTGTTAAATCACAACGTGTTTATAGTTATGATTAGGTATGCATGCATTATTTAATATATATTACAGTAATATAGTATGTATATGTAGCAAGAAAATTTGGCAATAATCCATTAGACTTACAACCATGAATAAGGTGATCATGCCTTTCATGGATAATTTTAGCAAGACTTTCAGCCATCTCAAAATCAAGCTAGTACTATGTTGACATTACAGTTACTTCAAAATGTATTATTTGACGATTTGGCAAGCTTTTGTACATTTATTCACTTTCATATGGGATACCTCAACCTGAATTCATTGCTAAAAGTCACTGAAACATGATACAAATTTATTTTGATAGCAGATATTGCCAAATCTTCTCAAAAAATAGTGACATCTGTTGTTTTCATTTTATGAATCAATGAAGGATTATAAACAACAATAGCCATTATAGACACAGTGTGCCAATGTGTTTTGAGACTGACATATCTGCTTTCTATTCCATGCATGCCCAATTAACTCAAGATTTAATAACCTTTTGAACCAAGGAAGGCATAATTTTCAGACATCAGACAATCAAATATTGTTTCAACTTACTGGAATGTCAATAGAGGAAACTTAACAAATACGAGTACATTATAACGAATACATTTTACCGTTGCAAGCGACAAAATTGCCACATGTATATGCTGTGTTTTGAAATGACTTTTTGGTTTGGAAATAGTCAAACTGTTTTGATTTTTTGTTGCCATTGTGTTATATTCGTTATTATAATCTGAAACAATAGCAAATAGAAACCAAACTGGCTTGGAAATTTTCAAACCAAAAGTCATTTCAAATTAAAACGTAACACACATGGGACTTCTAGAACATATTATATGACTTTTTACATTCAATGCCAACACAACCGAATGTATTCAGGACTGGATGAATTACTTACTTTGAATTTCAAGGTCAAAGCCTTCTTCTGGGGGTCTTTCATTTGAACTTAGTGCAACAAAACATATGTCATCATCAAACAAGTCCCGAAGAGTGCGAATCTAAAAAGACAAAATTAAAAAATAATTCATTATAGTATTATTTCCCTGAGGTAGCAATAATATTAGAGATAATAAAAAAGATTAATGGGAAATAAAATGGTAGTAAAAACTAATAAAAGCAACAATTCATATATAGATAGAATCTTGGTGTTACTATCTTAACTTAAAAAACTCATTAATAATTCATAAGGCAAACACAATGAAAATCGCCACCGTGACGAGTGTCTTTATATCTGATAAAGATTCAGCCTAATTTACATCAACTTTAACCTCGGTTTTCTCCAAGATAAATGAAGATATTTTTGAATTTCTTTTAGAGAACAACTCTAATATGTGTTGGAGTTTTTTAAGCCGTATAAAGAACTCGAGATCGTGTTTTATCGGTATAAAGATCCTCGCCTACGGCTCGGATCTTTATATCCGATAAAACACTCTCTCTCGTTCTTTATACTATACTTAACAAACATTTCACTGTATAATTAACACAAAGAAAAATAAATTGGTTTTCTGCAAACACAGATGTCATTAGAATAGTCTTAACATCACCACAAATAATATTGCCTTTCTAGGAAATGTCGCACTAAAATGTGAATAATCGTTTAGGGAATTATACATTTATCTCTTTTTTCTTCATTAAAAGTGTCTTATGACTCATTGACAACACACAGAGTTTAAGATGACAGTATGACAGATGATGGTTTGAGAAGTTAAATATTCATTAAAATGAATGACTCATCTTTAGTGGAAGAAAAAACAATTGATTTACATTACAAACATAACTCTAGTGTAGAATAAATGACTTGGCTTTAAAATTTACTCTCAACACTGCATGGATGTTGTCTAGCACCATATATAGTCATAGTGTGAGTGTTTGGAGTACAATTTTTAATTCACCACACAGGATGTAATGGTATATGACATACTCAGGAATACTGCACAAATGAGAGGATATTCAATATACAGAATTTGCTTGAGTGGAAGGTGTCACATTTTATAGGTGTACAGAATTTAACATTTACTTCTCCATCTACATTTTGATTAACTGCTCGAACATTTGGATTAACTGCTTGTATGTGAAAATTTATTCTTTAAAATTTTACAAACAGCTGGTTCTGTTTCCTGGAATACATCAACATAATTAAGCAATATTGATTGAATAAACTACTGTGGAATAAATCGTGAACACAAAAGGGCAAACTAAAAAGCATAATAAGGACTTTGAAAAGCACAAATTATTAATGAATCTATATTTATTCTTTTGGAAAATTGTAAAGATCATAAGTGAAGGTAATGATGAACACACCTTTTATAAACCCAGAACATGCAAACCCAACCACTCCTTATTGCAAGCAAATTTATATCAATCAATGTACATAATTTATGATATCAGCTTGAAAACTGATATCAGCTAGCTTTAGTCATGTTTTATATACCCTGATGTTGGCTATTATACAATCAGAAAATCAATTAAACTTATTAAAGGATCACTTGAGACATACTGTGAAAGATTAACTAATACATTTTAAACTGAATTTGTACAAAGCGTAAAGCTGATCAGAGCCTTTCTAGTTCTTATAACTAAAAATGTATGTGAACACTTAACATATGTAACTGATATTTGGTCTGTGTATTTCAAGGTACTTCAAACAATATAACAATATAATAACAGTTGTCAAAACTACGTGCCTTAGATACAATATTTCCCTCTCAGAATTGAAAGAACACATCACAAAACTAAAATATCGGTTCAACAAAGAACTACATCATTGCATTATGAAAAATATCATTTGGAATATACAGTTCAGAAATACAGTATGCTAGGTGGAACTAAATGATGTCAATAAACAAGCTCAAACTTGAAATTTTTTTGAAGAATTTGAATATCAAATGTTATAAAGGTGTGGTTCTGAATGAATATGGAAATCAAGTAGTTTGAATGAAAACCCCAAACAAGCTTTCCTGACTAAACCGATGATCAAAAAACATGCAAGCTAGGGTGACCCAGGGCTGCTTAAAGATTACCAGGGATTAAGGCCCTGTGTGATGATGTATAAATACCAGAAGAAAATCAATAATCTGCCGTTATCTGTACCACATATGCTTGTATTTGTCAACATGGCCAAACAAAGAATTGGACAACAACCACTATTCCTCATCAAACTGCAACCCTCTTTAGTACTCCAAAGACTTGAACTCAAGATAGGCAGACTGATAATATACTGCCAGTCCAGGGCAATTTTTTATAAAAAGGTTTTTTTACCATTAGCTTAAAATAGCGTTTTGAGATCATGACCCTATAAGCTGTTATCGAAGAGGGGCCAAAAGAGTTTCCTGTGTCTGAGAAAGAACAATAAAAATAAGATTTCTCGTTGAGTTTGGATGCTAAGTCTTTAACAATGAAGATAGTACTAAAAAACTAAACAAATAGAAGAAGGGCTGTTTGATTTAGGATTAAAAAACCACTTGTTTTGGACGAGAATGTTTTAATATAAATTGGTTATTCTAGATGAGGTAGTATTAATAGTTTAGGGTTTTTGCGGTTTTTATTGTAGACGATCGATAGTTATTTTATCAAAAAACCAGAACTGATTTGCATCCCGCTGCTAGAAATAAACACGGCAGAGAAGAGGTTTTTTTAAACACGTTACAAAAACACTAAGCCCTTGAAAACAGAAAATAGCACTTAAGAAATCAACTTCCTTAAGCGTGTAGAAATTGATTTTATAGTGGGTCAAACATTTACGGCCTAATAAAATATAATTTTTTGTTTATTTGAAACAACAAGTGGTAGCAATAGATGAAAACTCCCTCGAGACCTATAGGCATCATAAATTATGAAGCGATTGATACACGTGGCGGACTAAAATTTAAATCCATTCGAGAGGATTTCACCACAAATAAAAATATAAAACGATTGCAATTTTTTTTCAAATGTCAGATAAATCTGACTGCAGATCCATACTTAATAAATACTAATTTTCCTGGTGGAAATTTCACATTGATTTTAAAAAAAGGAACCTGTTATTTTCATGAATAGGAATTCACTGGCGAATGTCTTAACTGGAACATAGCAAAATGTATACAAAGATCGTGCTTATTCAATGTTGTGAAAAAATATTTATACAGCATTTATTTTCGCTGCTTTTAAGGATTGTAAGAGGCTTCCGATGACCTATACATGTAGGTATTTGTAAAGATCAAAGCTAAAATCTCAGAATTTTGATGTTCGCGAAGATAAAAAAATCACACGGTCAGATGTATTCGCGAATGTTCGACAAAAACAACACAGTCTAAAAAATTATCCTGTAAAATAAGAACATAAAATAACAATCGCTTCCTAACTACATGGTAAGAGCAAGAATAACATGTTTTACGGCTCAAAAGGAAGAGTATAACTGATGATGAATATTTAATACGTCAATGAACAAGAAATGATTTTTTTACTAGACGATCGAGTGAAGTAAACGACGACCTTTTCTTACCATCTTTCCGGTAACTGTGTAAAGTTTATCCACTTTTCCTAAGGTACCTTTCGCAGACAGATGATCCAGGACTTGATTTAGAGAAGCGGCCGTTTTACCATTGAGAAGCATGGTTACTTTCTTCTGGGGTGGCTTCCCATTCTTTATGACAGTCACCAGTTTAGGTTTGATGAAATCCCGAGGTCCGCCTGTCGGGACTTCAGCTTCATGGCCGCCTTTACCATCAGTCCAGTTGTTCAATTCATCTCTCGTAGCTTTTTTGTTATGTAGAGACCACTGTGGTTGGTTTTCCTTTCCGTAGCCCCCTTCTACTTCTTTAAAGGAATTCGAGGACGAACAAACGTAACTCATACCATATTGTAGCTCGTTAATATCTGTAATCATCTTTCCTGTATCGGAGCAAAACACGTAACGAACTGCTCCCGTGGGAAGGTCGACCTTCGCAGACAACTCGGCCAAAAGAGAATCCCATTCCTTGTAGCGCTCACCCGAGACAGCGAGCTTTAGACCACGGAAAAATTTGTCGCCGTTTCGGTAGAAACTTATCTGTTTAGCGCTTAAGCTTTGATTTCTTCGTAGAAGAGAAGTTCGTCCAAATGAATCTCTGTTCATTGAACCCCGTGAGCTTGAACGAGTAAGCCCAGGCGAAGTAGAACGATCGCCATTCATGATGCCATTCTCCATTCTTACGACTCGAAAGGCAACTGAAAAAGAAGAACCAGCGTTAATAATTCAAAATCTACCCTTTGACCAAATAACAGGACCAGAAACTCGAACAAAAACACGGGAAAACCGATTCTCAAAGCAGCCCACCTCAGTCAAGGCGACAACTGAGACTCTCGTTTGACGTTTGTCTCTTCCCGTTCACAACACCCAATAAAATCCAACACTCGCGACCAATGAATTTTCGGCTTTAAATTTGCCCAAAGAGACAATAATCATAATCTCATATTATATTCTAAGTCCGTTGAGGCTCCAAAACCACCTGTGCCGAGAGTAATCTTGTCGATGTATGGAGCCTATGATTATAAAGCTGACTTGGCAACCAAGTGCAATATTTGGACTGCTGGCGGAATAATAGTCGTTTCTGATTGGTCAATCAACCTCCTATTATTGTCCTTTAGAGAACGTCTTTTGTTCGTTAACCAATCAAATCATTGGATTTTTTTCTGGTAGTAAAAGTCGAGCAAGTACCAGTACTTGTATTTCCTGTGATTCTTACTTCCGGAATAAAATTTAATTTAAAAATTAACGCTCCTTTTCGAACATAATTTATTGGTTGATTCGAGAGAAAGTCTAAGAGAATCACTCTGATAGACAGAGATGGCGAATGTTTCGGTCGAATGTCTTTGTTCTGGGAATGTAAACCTTCTTTGCACCTATTGTCTGTGATCAATCTAATGAATAATTCATAAGTAGTTTGTTTGAGGAATTCCTTCATCGTACAAAGGAATCACACGCGCCAAGCCCTAAATACGAAGACGAAAATGTTCACTGTAATAATTCATTTTTAAAAGCGTGCTTTTTTCAGTGACTTTCATTCAAATTAGTTGAAGTTTCTTTTTTAAGGGCTTTTGGAATTTATCGTCGAAGAAATTTTTGATTCATTTATGTTCGCAATTCAACACCAGTCGGTTAACAAGAGAAAGGCTGGTGTTTCATTATTTGTAATTCCAAAACAATTTAAGTTTAAATCAAGAAAATAGCGAACTACTCTTTATGGTAAAAAATAATATATATCATTTTTGAAAAATCCTTTCCATTCGACGCGCTGACGTTTGTAGGTGTACAATACCTAGCTGAAATGAAGTGAACATTTTAGACGAAAATATGAGTTTCTATTACCGCACCTATTTTATAATCGCGAAGATTCATTACAAAATGATTAAGAACACCCAAAAGGAACAGGAAATTAAGTCTTTTAGCTTATGGCCTTCTTACAGCCCATAGAATCGAACACGGCGATTAAATTGTTCTAAGAGCGTCGACCAAAGCTAATGCACTTTTAGAAAGTGTTTCCTGTCTACATTTCCATTATTTTCAATTTCGATGACAGATTTTTGATTCAGAAATTCCTATATTTTATGATACCACTTTTTTGACATAAATAAGATGTTTCGATAGCATGAGATAAAGTCCAACGAAAGCGCTCTGAGTGTGCAAATATTGAAATAAAATTACGAAATCAACCTGCTTACCTCAGAACAATCGCGTGATTCGCCTCAGTTTTGAGTATTTTTGCAAAATGATGCTCACGAAATGATCAAATTTTCGCCCAAAAACCTTCACTTATTCGGGACGAACTATGAACATCGAATTCCTGATTGAACAAGGAAATGTACCCATGTTTTGTAGGCTACTTACTGTGTTACGCAGATGCTAATAGACCCTGGCATTAAACATTCAAATTGTGGTCGCTCGTGAGTCGACGACAGGGCGCTGGCACCTCCTGCTGTCAAATTGGATAAAACTGATAAAATGATCTTTTACGTTAACGTTGAGCAATACATAAATCCTCATAACGGGCGTAAAAATAACATGATAAATAGCTTGACCTCATTTGTAAGAGCGCCTGTGCAATTGCGCGCGTATCGATATCATTGTGAGCAAATTTGTGAAAATTTGGTTGTTGTAACATATGTGCTATGGTTTGTACCTATGTAATAATGAATAATGAACATGCAGTTGTTGTGTTACTGTGGGCACAATTATCTACCATCTTGTAATTATAACACTTTTGCACAAGATACCAACAACCTAATGCGCATGTGTGCACCAACACCAACGCATGCACACGAAACAAATACACCGAGTGCACAAGACTGCAGATTTCCACTACTTCTATATTAAAATGTGTGGTTCTTTTTAGCTAGCCGCACAATGAACAACATTATGTCTTTAGAACTATTTAACATCCATTTATACCATTTACATAACCAGCAAAATCAGTTAAATGAAAAATGGGAAATATTTTTACCTTATCGGATTATCGAAGCGATCAAATTATCTAATTAGACCAAAAATTTGAACCGCAAAGAAATATATTCTCAAAATGCTTTTCTTATCTCAGTAAGATGAATTCCTGTTCGATGGTTTACTTTGGAACTCAATTTTGCCTCAGGGTATGTGTCCTAGTTAGGATATTGAAAGGACGCGATGAGCGCGCATCTAGTTAGAGCTACGACGGTCATTTAGACTCTAAAGCTATCAAGGAATCTTAAATTCATATTATTTAGAAACTAGGCTGGACAATTACAGAACATACAAGTCGGTAATTCTACCTTATATCTCTAAAGCACCTTTGGGATTCCTACTTCCTTTGCTTGCGTCCAACGACTGCGGATACTTACAAGTTATCAAACAACAGCTTGGCGAAAAACACTATTGTATAGGAGATACTATGGCAGAAGTACAAACACAAGCATCATTGAAAACGCATTTATTCGACCGACTCTACCACCCGCTTATCTTTTCTATATCTGCTAAGAATAGACAGCTCCCGTTGGTAGAGAACTCGGTGTTTAGATGTCGCTGTCTTTGTAAGGACAGTACCCTGAGGGAAGTGAACCATTTATAAAGGAATACATTTTAATAGAATTCTGCAATAGACCAGGCGTATCCGTTCATTTGCTATTAAAAATCTTCTAGAAAATTGCTTTTATAACAAAGACTTTTCAGGTGCCACTTTTGTACACAAAACCTAAACTTGAGATCATGTCCGACTCAATAAATTCACTTGACAAAGTTTGCTCTATGTTTGTTTCATAGCACTCTTGTTGTCTTTGTTTGTTTTGGTTAACCAGCTGAGCGACCACTGGTACGGAAGAATGCCCATACGCGAATTTTAGTCTGCCATGCAAATATAGCTGAAGGCGAAGGCGGCGGAATTGTTTGATAAGGACTCGATTATTTGAAAAGAAATGATTTAATATGCATAGTACGGAAAGTAATAGTTTTAGTACGGAAAATACGGCGGGCATTGTTAACTAGTATGAACACCTATTATGATTGCAACTTTCAGATTCATTCCAGCCCTATAATTATAAACTTGATCCGCAGTTTATATTCGCTCAGGTTCGTTCTTATCAAGTTAAGAATGCGCAACAAAACAATCAGCATTCTTTACATCAGTTTAGTTGGTTGTATACATGTATTTTTCACTAGTGAATCGAAGCCAGCTTTTTGCAGCCGCTTTGTCACTCCACGAGGCAATGAAGGCCAAGGTGTGCAATTTGGACTGAGGATGTGCAATTTGGACTGAGGATCCAGTTTCTCCAAAAGCACACGCTTTTTGTATTGGCAGAGTCGTCATATTGATCACGGATAATGCTCTACAGCGAGTAGCGCACACAAAACTTTCCGCTGCACACAATAAAGTTGCAGTGCTTACTTGATTATACTTACTTGTTTATAGGTCACGCTTCTACTGCAATGGAGACAAAAAGTCGCGCAACAAAATAACTTTCTTTAAGCGAAAGGTCTTGGTAATTTAGTTTCATTTAACTAACAGCATGAGGTCTTGTGTTTGCTCCTAAAGTGCTGTAATTACGCTGTCAACCTGTTTTCACAGGTCAAGACAAGTTACATCAACTTTGATTTCCGTCTTTACTTAAGGCATAGATTATTTATATGTTTTTGCTAAGCATTCTGTACTTAGATGCATTAATTGTAACAAGTTAATGGGTCCATGAAAGCTAATAATTAATGATAACTTTTATTTACTTTGTGTGTAGATAAATTCTTCCGATAATCCACAGGAAGCCCAATCACACACAACCACTAATCCCAACCGTAGACCAGACTAGGTTATCTTTCCAATCTACTGTTTTATTCTTGTAACTCAGTTAAGTATACTAAAGTGGAAATCACTCAGTTTTGACACCTTACTAACAAGTTTCGTTAGCATCGTGTGGGACTAGTCTACAATAGTAATTAAGGCATATGCTCTCAAAGTACTAATAGCATGCGATAACAATATTATCTTGATGTTTTTCTCTAAAATAAAATGCAGTGCTCTCATGCACACTTAGCTATAGGCAATCAAGCGTTTTTGCCTTGGGGGTCTGTGCATGATTCCACCATTCATGTTTTCGTTTTAAGACTTTTAACGGAGAAATAGTTAGACGCTGGAAACGTATACTGTTAGAAAAAAATAATTTTGATTGCTTAAGAATTAGATTACTAAAGTCACGCGAAATAAAAATATAAAAAAACACTCTTCTAAATGGTTTAGTATATCAATAAAATGCACTGCTCTCATGCACACTTAGCTATAGGCAATCAAGCGTTTTTGCCTTGGGGTCTGTGCATGATTCCGCCATTCATGTTTTCGTTTTAACGGAGAAATAGTTAGACGCTGGAAACGTGTACTGTTAGAAAAAAATAATTTTGATTGCTTAAGAATTAGATTACTAAAGTCATGCGAAATAAAAATATTAAAAAAACACTCTTCTAGATGGTTTAGTATATCAAAAACGAAAACATAATCTGCATGGAGTAAAAAGGAAAAAGACAGAATCGAAATCGGCCTGGAAAAATTGCTCATTAAAGTGACATTCTAATTGGTATTATACATTTTTGGTAAAGTTATACTTATTTTCTTGGCTAGTGATTGCATTGCGTTGAAAATTCAAAGTGAAAAATACGACATCATATGGTTTCCTTTATTTTGGAAACAAATGCCGGCATTGAGTGAAGTCATTTACTTAATATTATATGTATTCCAACAAAAACTAAAAATTTGATGTTTTGTCACTTCATTCGAACAGGAGTTACACACAAGTAAAAATAACTCTAACTTTCATGATGGAAACTAGTATGTGCTTCTTTTTCTTTCTTTCTTTCTTTCTTTCTTTCTTTCTTTCTTTCTTTCTTTCTTTCTTTCTTTCTTTCTTTCTTTCTTTCTTTCTTTCTTTCTTTCTTTCTTTCTTTCTTTCTTTCTTTCTTTCTTTAACCAACTAGTCTGATATGATATTCACGTTGACTAACCACGTCAAACCTTAATTAGCACCAAGATAGCTGGACAAACGCTGTTCACACCGTTTTGGCAATTTGCATGCATTTTAGTTGATTTTGATAAAAAATTCCATGTGTGGAGTTTCATGAAGTTCAACTAGTTATAACTAATACATAGTTGTGATGTCGTGTTTTCTTTATATTGACAAAACGCCAATCCACTGAGAACAGTTTTGTTCACTGTACTATAGTCAGAAAATAAATAAATAAATAAATTGGTTGCCGGACTAATGTCAAATGTTCCAGATTTCAAGCTAATTTCTCATTGTTTAGTAACCGCAAGACAAACTAGTGGTTCTACCACAAATTAGCTTTATAAAAAAGCTTATTATTTCAAATCCCTCTTATAGGTACAAGAACAGGTTGGTATTTTTTTTTCCATAGGATGAAACGCAAGGAACTTACCTTTTTGCTCTGGTGCATGCGTAGTTTGTTGAGTCTCAGGTTCTGGCTGGGAGTTGCAATTATCATGCTTCTCCATGTCCCCTTCATCGTCGTTATCTTCATCAGTTTCTTTTTCAGAAAAGATCTCCTCTTCAATGTTTTCTTCCTGGTCTTCTTCCTGGTCTTCTTCCTGGTCTTCTGTTGCAGTTTCGGAAGGCTGGGCTTCTGCATCGATAAAGACGGAGTCTTCTTCTTCTATTTCTGTTGAATCTAAGACTTTCTCTTGGAACTCCACTACATCATCGCTCAGAGAACTGAGCCGGCGCACGGCTGTCGCTAAAGCACGCCTTTGCGAATCAGAAATGTCTAGTTCTTTGATCTCGTTCTCTGTGAGCTTTTCAAGTGTATCTTTGGACTTCAAACTTTCTTTCTGCAAAACGTATACCGTTCCAACTTTGAGTCCATTTTCAGTGGACCACGATTTGAGGTCAAAGCGCTCTTTAACTTCCATTTGGTTAGGTACAATTAAGTCTCTCTCTCTCACGTCAAAACTAGTTTGTAAAAAATCTAACTTTTCAGAGTGTGCACAGAGAGTAACAAACGTCACGTACCAACAGGCACAACTTGATCTCAAAAAACCTCGAGTATTGTGATTTTCTACCAATTGCAAACACAAAAACAGAACGACAAGATTTCCATGACAAATAGAATTTTGTACGGCTTTATGCTCACCATCAAATTTTAATCACTACAGATAAACTAATTAGCCCAGGATACATTATCCATTCTTCTAATAGCCTGTAACTGAAAGGAAAAGCTATGGAAACTATTACGCCTTTCAACGAGTCAGGAATCAATGAAAAAAGGAACTTATGTTCAGCAAATTATGTCAGCAAGACGTATTTTTGTAGAGTGAGTTTTTGAATAGAGTTTTCATTAAGATAACCCACTATGGCAAAATACCTACAAGGTGTCGTGATAAGTATTGTTTTGTCAAGGAAGCTAAATGATATAGTAATTATATCGTCTGATCGAACGAGGGTTTTGGATTCTGCCACGAAAGATACGTTTACCAATTTATACTATAGTCAATTTAACGATGAAGTAAAGAAACTAAGAACAAAATAAACCACAAGTTTAATGAGTCGAATTCCTGCTATCTCTAATACCAAAAGTGAATAATTGAATAATTGGGATTATAATTCCAATTTACAGGGAGCGACAAGTTAGTCCTTGTTGCAACTTTAGTTTCTTAATTAAATATTTAATTTCAGTTGGATTAACAATTTTTTTCCTTTTTTTTCCAGAACCTACACTTGACTTATTTTGATGTGATGCAGAGTAAATTAAAACTATGAAGAACCAATCCAAAGTCCTTGTGAATACAATAAGATAATACTAGCGCACTTAAACTTTCTTATATTGCTCGACAGAAAAATCCATGCATTGAGCGAGCATTAAGTCGGTTGGCTCAATTAGTTGAGCGGTCTTCTGTGTGGAAGATCAGGCATTTCAGACCCATCCGGACCAAGACTCCAATTACGAACTTACGGATTAGGACGTTAAACCGTAGGGCCCGTCTCTCCACATCACATTAAGACCCTTCATGGCCTTGCTCCAGAGTATCTATCAAGTCTTATAACTAAACACAAGCCTACTAGACAACTACGTTCCTGTAACCGATCACTCCTTGTCATCCCCACTGTCAGAACAAGTACCTATGGTCATCGCACATTCTCCTATGCAGCATCTAAATTATGGAATGATCTGCCTGAATCTATAAAAGCTTCACCTTCAGTGGCATCCTTTAAATCAAACATTAAGACATTTTTATTTAAAAAAACTTATTTTTCCCCATGACAATTAGCGTAACTTATTTTATTTATTTATATTACTATAAATATCTCAATTTTATTCATGAAATTTAGCACAATTTATTTATCTACGGATTAATTACTTTTATTTATACACATATGTAAGCGCATTGAGCCATGTTAAATGCGCACTAAGTACATTAGTATTATTATTATTATTATTATTATTATTATTATTATTATTATTACCCATCCATATGAAGGACGCAAAAGAACTCACACCGCTGAAGAGTATAGAGATTTGTCAATGTTTGCCCTACTACAGTACTACAGGGCCTGCAGTAGTTGTCAAAAGCTGTTGTGGTGACTCTTCATTGAAAGGATAAAGCTCAACAAATAAAGAAATAAAAAGACATTGAATGTAGGACCTAAATCCGGTATTGCGGACCGCGTTGTACGTCAGGTAGACCGAGTGCTGATATACTGGAGAAAATAGTGCTACGTAGCCCGAGTAATAACAAATTAAAACCTGTAACAAACATGTACACAGCATGACTGTAGCTGTCTTAGAGGATTTTTTAATTCAATGTGCCTTTTTGTGACGCATTTTGCAGCAAGATAATGATGTGTTATCTTGTGGGTAACAGAGCACGAATTTGTTTCGCGTCAATCTACGAGAATTACCTGTGAAGAAACGCATTTCCCTAAAGACGACAACTTATTAATGAAACGAAATGCAAAACAATGCTCTATACAGACTAGAACTCGATTCTGGGGTTTGTTAAACGGCTGCGAAGGAGACTACTTCAATTCCAGTCCAATTCAAGAGTTACTGATGAACTTGAGGCAAGCTGACAGTGCACGATTTAATTCCCTTCTCTCTATGAGTGCTTCGTTTTAAGGGTGTCATTTAAAAGCTATTTAATGCTACACAGAACTCGGAAAGAAGTCGAAACAAGTGTAAGGTGCATGACTAGGAATTTAACTCGGGACCTCTCGCTTAAGCCCCGTTTACGCGGTACGATATGTCGGATTTTTGATAAGCTTCGTTCGGGAGAAGAGAGAAATCGGCCCGATTCGCAAAAATCTGTAGCAGTGCAACAAATTTTTCTCGTATCGGGCCGAGTTTTTTGAATGAAAAAGGAGTACTAAAAACAATAAAATTCAAATCGGGCCGACAGTCACACAATATACAGTCAGGTTCACTTTCATTATTGACATCAACATGGAGCTTCAAAGTGGACGAACAACACTGCTAATTGTATTAGTCTCATTATGATCTATATTGTATATAAATTAAGTTAATCAAACGTTTAATAACGCCGCTTGCCAAAGAAATAATGCAGCAGTTATAATACATGGTACTCGGATTTCAACCTTCTCCATTCAGAGATCGAAAAGGTTTAAAATTCGAACTATGCTCATATCTAGGCTGTCAAGGAAACGATAGGTGTCAGTAGACAAGCACAAGGAAAAAGCATACGGACTTTAAAGACGTTTATCAGAAAAACGTTTTTATCCATGATTATAAGTGTTTCATTTTAGAACATGTGTAAGAATTTTTTGTTCGGGCGACGTTTGAACTCTGGCCCTGCCCACAACAGACGTATGCTTACTTGAGTAAAAGAACAAAAAATTCGTCGAAATTTATCCGTTTCGTTACTGAAGCTCCGCGCCATCTGGAATGTGTGCATTAGTTCTGGAAATGGTAGCCACTAAGGTTTGAAATACCAAAATCCAACTCATAACAATTTAAGTAGTACAAAATTTATTGCAATGTTGCGCGCAACAGAACGTGTGTTAACCCCTGCAACAGCGCGCGCAATGCCCCAGAAAAAGCTTGGTTGTACTTCTGTAGCTGTTGCGCAAAACGTTGCGCGATCTGTTGCAAGGTTGGTATAGCTTCAGAAAAAGAACTCGTTTCTACTTCTCTAACTGTTGCGCGCACCTGTTGCAGGGCCGGACACACGCACGATGCATGTTGTGTACAATGTTACAAGCTACAGGGAAAAATAACATATTGTGTTCTGGGTTTCTACAAATTAAGCAACAAGCTCCATTAACAATAGCTCCAGCGCAAGTCGCATGAGAAAGCCAGAGGGGTAGTGAAGGGTTCTAGTTCTTTCCCAACCCCACGCCACCCCCTTCCCGCCCCAAGATTGATATGGGATATTAAAATAGGTACCGATTATGATAAAACAACAGCTTTGGACATCAGTTCTTCAGTTTTCGAAATTAGTTCCCGTTCCCTAACCACAAGACTAGCATCAAAAATAACGAATAAATCCAGGAGAGTATAATCATGTGACTGAGACTCCGCACACACCCTTATAAATACCTTGACGTGTTGTCCCCCATTCAATTTCTTTTTAGAACACAATTCGAACGAATTCACCTCGCGCTGGAAGCAATTGAATGTAAATGTTCAAAATTGACGAGCGCGCGTAAGTGACCTGTGGTTTAAAACTAGCACAAATGCGGTGAAACATGTCAAATCACGTGACGTGCGTGTCTCAATCTGATGCTTACTCTGGTTTTTACAATCGTGTAATTTTAGTTATCTTGACTATGTATAGGATAATTCGTCAGGCAGAGCAGTTAATTACTTGAAAGATTTCATCGTGTAATGCACTATGAAAGATTTAAAAGGTTTACTTTTTTGTGTTATTAAGTTTCTAGGCAGAAATGACATTTCCCAATATTTTGATACGACAATATAAAAACTTGCGCGAGTTTGGCATTCTGCATTACGAGATTCTCTGTGGAGTTTTCGGGGATACATTTTGACGAGATCAGTTATAATATAATTTCTCGTCTACTTACACAATTAAACTCAAATCGACCATGTAACTAACAAATTTGGTGTTAATATTGAAGAACAAACGCGTACATGTAAACAACTACGAGCTTTGTTTTAGAACGATGAGCTGAAAGTATGAATCCAAATTTTAAATCACTTTAACTTATAAAAGAACTTACCTTTGCTGATGTCTTAATCTGATTACGCTCTAGAGATATTCCTGAAATAAGAAACGTGGATTCCAACTGAACATCTTCAGTGAGGCCAATCATTTCACTTTGGAACGGAAATAAAAATCCATAAGTAATGGCGTACGTAATGGCTTGAAGCTTGCTGTACTTAAAATAATCATGGAAATTTATTGATCCCTCGATCTTCAATCGACTAGATTTTGATTGGTTCTTCTATCTCCCTGGGGAATTGGGACAAATCGATGGAGTAAAACAATGCAGACAAGCTCGATGTTCCTGAGAACTTATTCTTTTATTTTCTCTTTCTATTTATTTACAAAACAGCTATTTTTTGATAGCTGGACTCTGATTGGTTCATTTCTTTCCCTGGGGAGTATTAGCGTTACAATGAAACTTCGCCGAATAGACTACCCCGATTAGTCATTAAATTTATTAAGTGTCTAGGTAGCGCAGCGGTCTAAGGTGATATCTAAAGGTATGGATTAGGGTCCGGATATCGTCTCCCTCCCTGGCCTTCGGGCTAAGATAACTGTAATATGTAGCACCGGGATAGCGTGGATGGGGCCGAAATCTTCATCCGTAACGTAAGTCGATTCGATGTCTCAGCTTCTCAGAATGTCTCGGGAGAATCGTCCCAAAATTTCTTTTTCTTTTTTTCTTTTTACAGTTATTCATTCAGTCTATTATTTTATTTCCGGGGGGTGCTCTTTAAGGGGTTACAGGTTCGATCCTCGTCGACGCCGGATTCTTTTCTGGCTTCCTTTTTTCTTCCTTTTTTCCGTTTCTTTCCCGAGCCTTAAGTTAAAATTACATCTTTTTGAACTTGTTTTTAAATGTTTGGTGTTTTTGATATTTTTTCTGATAAATTTTATTTTCATTTTTTATTTTTAATTATAATTATTCATATATCTTACTGCATTGTTTCTGTGGCCTAGACATTACAAATTTCTTTCTTTTTTTTTTCCTTTTTTCCTTTTCTTTTTTTCGAATGTCTGGACGTTTTTTCCTATTTTTTTCTTTTTTCGAATATCAGGACTATTTTTCTCGCAAGTAATAATATTTTTACCTATAAATACCTATTTGAATAATAAAATTGGAAACCATTTCTTACAAAATTCCTGACTTACCATTAGAATTTGTCCCCGTAGCATGAATTCAAATCGCTTTGATTTGATTTTATGCGTCAGGTAGCAAATACATACAATTATTTTATCCTACACTAAGCCCACACCATAGAAAATACAGCACATAATGGCAATGTCTCATGGGAAGAGACAGTTGAATACCGCCGAATATAACGGCTTTCCTGCTTTCTGATTGGCTGTATTCGCTATGGTGTGGGATAAATACGATATAATGCCTGGTTCACGCTAACGACGCAAGACGACGCAAGACGACGCAAGACAACACAAGACGACGCAAGACAACGGAAAACCACGCAAGACCACGCACGATGACTCAACACAACGCATGCAAGACGACGCAAGACAACGCAAGACAAAAGCAAGACGACGCAAGACGACGCAAGACGACGCAAGACAACGCAAGACGACGCAAGACGACGCAAGACGACGCAAGACAACGCAAGACAACGAAAGACAACGAAAGACGAAGCACGACAACGCAAGACGACGAAAGACAACGAAAGACGACGCAAGCCCGCGCAAGAAAAATAGAACCTTCCGTTATTTTGCGCTAGCGTTTATGCTTGCGTCGCTACTTTTACAAGTGAAAACACGAGCTTGGCATTGTCTTGCTTCGATAGTGAAAACCAGGCTATCGTTTTCACTGTTCTCCCATTCTGCTGTATATGCCACCTGATCGACGTACACCACAACGTTCCATTTGAACACGCAAATAGGGGTGAGGGGAGGAGAGGGATGAGGGAAAGAGGTAACAAGCTATCCCTGAGTTCTGAGACTTAAATAAGCATTAATCTTTATTTTTGAACTCAATATTTGCCATGATGTTTGAAAAAATATTTTGAGAGCATTTCTAACAGGGTAAATTTGGCGTTCAACCTGGAAATGACCGTTACTAGACATAATCCACAGACAATCAGACTGGGAAGCCTGTGGCAGCTGTGCTTGTGAAAGAGTGTTGCCCCGTGAAAGATTTTAGTTGCTTGTGAAAGACTTGTGTACTGTGAAACTTTGTTGTGTTCAGTGAAAGATTGTTGTGTCCCACGAAACTTTGTTGTGTTCTGTGAAAGATTTTTGTGTTCCATAAAACTTTGTTGTGTTTTCAAAGGAATTTTGCATTGTGTTTTGTCCCTGTGGGCCACCGTATGTAAAAGCCTCTATATACATTTACTTCAAAAAAACGTTTTCGCAGTTCAGAGCAACAATCGTCAAACCAAGACCGAAATAAATGCTGGTTTTGTTTGTAATGTATTCAAATCAGAACTTATTACAAAATGTGAGCGGCATTTTCAAGTCCTTAATAATAATAATAATAAATAATTCTTGATAGCGCATCACACAAAAGTCTCGATGCTCTTTACATTAGGCCAGATAGAATTACAGATTCTTGAAGTTTAACAAAATACCATTAGATTATGCGTTCCTGGTAAACAGGAATGTTTTCAGTTGAGATTTAAAGGAAGCCAGAGAGGTAGCATGTTTCACAGTGTCCGGTAGATTGTTCCAAAGTGAAGGTGCAGCCAGTGAAAAGGATCTTTTGCCAAAGGTAGTATACTGCACTCAATTCTTTTGATAACAAGTCTGATTTGAATACATTATAATTATTACAGCACGAAACCAGCATTCATTTCGGGCTTACCTTGAAGCTTGTTGCTTTGAACCGTGACAACGTTTTTGAAATAAGTGTATGTGAGTACAGACATGATTGGCGCGCACATTACGAAGTCCCATCGTGAGTGTCACGTGTGTTTAGTGGTTTTGGTAGGTCAGGGATTTATTTCTTTGTCGTGTTATAGCTGCATGATCACTAGTCATTTCAAAAACAAATCTCAGCTCTTCTGCCAAACAAACTTGTTGTCTTGTTATATTACATTCTGGATGCCAGAGATTCAGCTCGCGCTACAATTGGTTAGGGCTTGTTTTCACGAGCGACGGAAGCACAAGCAGAAGCAACATACGCAGACTCAGTGTTGCATTACTCACCTTGCTGTAAAAAAGGCAACGAACAGTGCATAGTGAGTTTATGTATGATTCGTCCGCTTCTGCTTCCATCGCTCGTGAAAATCAGGCTTTATTAATTATCTTTGAACGATTCTTTCAGATAATAGTCGTTTCCTAAGATACATTTGAGTGAGTCCTTTACAAGGCCTCGGTTTCAGTGCATACTATCGTGTACTGACGATTGCCAATAAAGCAGCTTAAGTCGCTAATTTTATTTACAAAATGCCCGCGCGAAAACGAAAGTCGACATTTTCACTAATAAAGATATGGGAAATATGACCGACTCGGGTCCTGGATGTTGTTTCATATGAAATTAATGAGTAGCGTGTTTCCCTGGAAAACACTCATGTGAATATGATATAAATAAAATTAACGATTGAATGGTTTATTGACTACATTACTCTTAGGCAGTCATAACATGTTTTTGACAAAATATGAGGAAATGAACCCAAGGGCTATCGATTGCCAATGGCTTATTTGAAAAGAAAACAATGAAAATGAGGACTGAACAGAGTGGATATTAGATAGGAGCCCATCTTGGTGATATTACCTTTATTTTGATCGGTTATATATAGCTTATGCTTATCTATTTTCATTCATTCATTCATCCATTCATTATTCGCTCGTTTATTCGTTCGTTCGTATTTTGTTTGTTTGTGTATTTGTTTGTTTGTATCTGTTTGTTTGTGTATCTGTTTATATTTGTTTGTGTTTTTTATTTATTTGTTTATCCATCTGTTTGTCTCTCTGTCTGACAATCTGTCTCTATTTGTTTGTTTGTTTGTTCATTCGTTCGTTCGTTTGTTTCTTTGCTTATATATTTGTTCGATCGTTCGTTCGTTCTTTCGTTCGTTCGTTCGTTCTTTCGTTTGTTCGTTCGTTCATTCGTTCGTTCGTTCATTCGTTTGTTTCTTTGCTTATATATTTGTTTGTTCATTCGTTCGCTCGTTCGTTCGTTTGTTTGTTCGTTCGTTCATTCGTTTGTTTGTTTGTTGCAAGGAGTTCTACTGATCTGATAGCATGGGTTTTCTAGGACTGCTTACGTCCCAACAATAGCCATGCATGCTCACCACGCAGCTGTCACAAGACTCGAGGGGAAAAAAAGTCTTAAACGTCTATTAAACGTCTAACAGACTTCCACTTACTTCATAATCTTTATAACATGCCGGTAATTGAGAACATATTGGTTTTTAACTACTTCAACTAGATTGAAACTGTCTGATTGAAAATGTTTAGATTATGATACTTAAGACTCAAAAAAGCCGGGGGAAGGAAGGAAGCAAACAAGAAAGAAAGAAAGCAAAGAAAGAAGAGAGAAAGAAAAGATAGAGTAAAGGAACGAACAAAGTAACAAAGAAACAAAGAAATACAAAAAAAGAAAGAAACAAACAAAGACAAAAAGAAGCAAAGATACAAAGAAACTCAAAGAAACAAACAAAAACAAAAAAGAAAGAAAGAAAACAAAAAGAAAATCAAAGAAAGAAAGAAAGAAAAAGAAAAAGAAAGAAAGAAAGATAGACAGACAGACAGACAGAATTGCGAAAGAAAGAAAGAAATATTACTGAAAAGGAAAATGCGCATAGCTGTACCATTGTTCTTGTAAGAGCTTGTTTCTATAAGATAGCCAGCTAGGCTAATAATACCAGATGTAAATCGAGATGAAGCTATCTTGTAGTTGCTCATATCCATTTGGATTGTCGGATTGCTGAAGCGGATAGATGTTTTCCTGACAAATAATTGGTTCAATGCATAATGGCCCTCACTGGGCGAATTAATGAATGGATTAATGAATGGATCGCATTAATGAGCGACTGCTCTTAAAATAACTTAATATTTTTGTGACATTCACTAAAAGCACAATCGAAAGCACAACAGCTGCTTCGTTTTTTGAAGACTACGCTTCCTTTGTTTGCGCGCACAAATAGCTAAAGGACAATTTACTGATTATACAATTTGGTTTTCAACCATGAATATAGCTGGTTTGACAGAAATTAAGGTATGAACCCAGAGCTCGCACCAAAAAACAGATGATCATGAGGTCCCACAAATCTGCTTTCTTGACCGGTCTGCGCAAGGTTGACATAAAGTCCAAATATTGAAGAAGAAACTCCACGGAGTTTTGTAAAAGTCTGTCATTGTCTGGTATTGTAGCAAATAAAGAGGGACAACGGTATGACGCGGATTTCTGTTTACTGGCCATGGAATTGGAGTATCTGAATCCACTGAGCCTGGTAAAGTGATGTTAGTTTTAATGACAGGGGCGGATTTAGGGGAGGGGCGCAGGGGGTGCACACCCCCTCCTGAGACGACTTTAAATCCGTTTTTTTTTTCAAAATATGATCTTGGCAGTTTCCAATTTATATGATGGTGCACCCCCTCCTGAATACGGTACACCTGAAGATAATCCTGGATCCGCCCTTGAATGATATTCGCGCCGTCGGCTTGTGTATGATTTGTCCTGTGTATAATAATATGTAACTGATACTTCCTTTATTACATACAAACATTAGATAAAAGCCCCGGATAAAAGCCGATCACTTTTTAAGGCACTTTTCAGAATCGGCCTCTGGTTGGACGTCAAACTGTCTTAACTGCTGGTAAATCGAAGTATTGAGACAAAAAATGTTCGTAAATTGTTAACAAGAGAAAGGTATGTAGAGATCAGAAGGGAAAACAGGCGACGAATAATGTGCTAATTGTTAATTCACTCTGCTGTTCGGTTGATTGCTAACTTTGATAAAGATATATTTATCAACTGGTCTGCCGGTAAGCAGCCAACAGTTTATAGATCGAGTTTTTAAACGCAATATGACTATCTATAATTTGCAAGACACGTTTCTGCAGTATTTCTGCTATCCTCAGTTGTACAAGGTTATAATGATGTCGGGCATATACAGAATAGTAAAACAAAGGGAAATATACATGTATTTTATATTCCCCTTTGTTTTGCCATTCTATATACACCCAACATCATTATAACCTTGTACAACTGAGGATGGCAGAAATACTGCCGAAACGTGTCTTGCAAATTAAAGATGCATTATGTTAAAAGATACAATTATCAATTTACGGTGTTTTAAAAATACAATGAATACTGGTCTTTACATAAGTTTAGAATAAAGCGCCGAATGCTGGTTTAAAAATTGCAAAAACCATATGGTACGTGCTGAAATCGTAACCGCGATATGGCAAATTCACATTCCAATCCACTATAACCACAATTTGGGAATCAATTAATAGCTTAAAACTTAAAGAAACATTTGATTTCATTACAAACTTAATATATTATAAAAGTTCATACAATTAGTAGTTCTACAGATAGAAAGATATATATATATATATATTATAACGTTTGTAAATATACTTATTGTGATTGTTAATAGTGTTCATATTAATTAATTATTATGTATCAGTCATATATGACATATTCTAACAAGCAACCCATTTAATCTTCATCTCGACCTATACATACATACATGGATTGACCCTGACTGTCTGAATCTAATGCTAATACTAGATAAGTTCAAAGCTTTCTGGCATCAGATTCAATCAAATACAATAATATACACTTTTATTAGGAAGTCTTGGTCAGGTATTTCGTTTCCGTGACCCTGATAAGGTTTTTCGTTCCTAATAATCCCAACAAAGCCGATAGGCGCTAGTAAATTTACTCAAAAATTTACCTAAGCTAGTCAGTTTGGAGTAAATTTCCTCAAGTTTTTGGGTAAATTTACACTCGCGCGCTTTTGCAGTGCTTGGCAATGTCAATATGAGGTCTTTTCATGATGGACTTTCTTCCTTAGTGAATGAGGAGAAATTAAAAAGGTAAGAAATCGATTTTTCCGCTGTACTAGAACGCCATATTTTGAACTCTAGACTAGGAGTTTTAGTAGTTCAGTTAATGATATCCGATCCTTGACATGGGCTTATCTATTTGTATAAAATTTGCCGTGTTAAAAAAAAAGAAGTAAAATTGATGCTTCCCTTTTAGGGAAATTTATCAGACTAAAAGCATCACCGCCTGGGGCACTTTTCTTTTTCACACGGCGCTACAAGTACTGAGTAGACGTAATCGGCTGGTGGTTGTTTCGAATATCGGTAGAACTGTCTATGATGCACAGCTAGTGGTAAACTGAGACAGAAACTGATTGTACATCTTCAACAACAGAAAGGTAACCTCACTCTGTTGTTTGGTTGAAGGTATGATAGGGGCAAGTGTCAGTCCAACTGGTTTTTGCGCTGCTTCCTGAACCGAAGCGGTACTTCTTTCCATTCTGTGTAGCCTTAAGTAGTTTAAACCCTTAAAACGGAGTAGCATTGATGGAGAGAGAGAGAGAGAGAGAGAGAGAGAGAGAGAGAGAGAGAGAGAGAGAGAGAGAGAGAGAGAGAGAGAGAGAGCGGTAAAAAAGCGCACTGTCGGGGTCCTGGTAGACCAGCGTTCAGCTGAAGAAACTACGATGCTAAATATTAGTGCTTCACCTTTTTACATTAGTTTAGACTTAGACAAAAGTGAATGTTAGTTTAGAAAATTGCAACAACCATTAGCGCTGAAACCTGATCCACTTTAAATTGCTGTACGCATTCGCGCGATTTAAGGAAAACTCACTGCCGTTGAATTTCATTGAAAGCCGCTGCAAAAATTACCCATGTAAACCGGTGATTACAAAGTTTCTACTAGAAAGCGAAGAAATGACATTAAAAGCATTTGGAACACAATTATTTTGAAAACTACAGTGCGAACCAGTGTGATTAAAGTAGATTAAAGTTAAAGCGGCCGCTTGGTAGTATGATTAAAAACTCTTGAACTGCACACGTCATATCTCTCGTCCGACGTACAAACACGCACTTCAACTTCAACTTCAACAGATCGAGTTTTCGCGACTTTTCCTTTTTTCCAAGACTTGCTAATGCAGACATGCCTTCTTTTCCGCACTGTACGTTATTAAGTATGGACAAGACTTGTTCTCAGCTCGTTATTTTCGCGCACTTCCCGTAAAGAGAGCTTTTCGATGAGAATGGCGCAAAGGAGATAGACTTGTAAACCCTGTCCAGTGACGTAATGCAGTCAGGGGGCGCGGCATTCTTGAATAACGTTTTAGGGAAAACATTGAAATGCAAAAAATGTTTTAATCTAGAATCCTTTAAGCGATATCAAGATGAAGACTAAAACTAGATTTACACGACAACCTTTTTATGGCACGTCACCCCTAATTCTGAGCACGCGGGTCAAGCAATTTTAGCACCCGTAATTATCATCGTGTGAACAGAAAATTTGTCAGCCTGATAAGGGTGGTGTAGTACCCTAAAATAATCGGGCCGTGTGCCAAGATTTAGGGGTGACGAAAAGGTTGTCGTGGAAATCGGATCTCGGGGACTGACTCTCAACTGACGCTGACAGCAACAACGGCAAGCTACTTAAAGCGGGTAAGACCAGGTAAATCAACTAATAAGTTAATATATTGTTTAGAATCGCCTTTCTTTGTGTTCACTTTTCCTAATATAATACTCTCACCACTTACAAATTTATACAGCATTGAATACTATTTGGGTGAAATACAGATTGTTCAAGCAATCGATCAAATAAAAATTGGTCAGTTTGTACTGTCTTTTTCGATCAGTTGGAGACACTAGGGTTGGATCGAGATCTGCTGTGGAAGATCATTAATAACTGCTTATTTTGAATCAGTTCCTAAATTGCCTTCTTGATCCCAAAGACGACATAATTGGCACTGAATAACTAAACATTTTATTCGTTTTGTAATCGACTAACTGCATTTCACTAATACAATTAATAGAAATTTTGAGTGCTTGATCATACGGCGACAAAATATTATGCATTCAAAATGAAAAGAAGACCTGAGTATAGTTTCATCCTGCTTCAATGCATGATTACAGGGTTGCTTAGTACCATTTAAAACAATCCATCCGGTTGGAAATTTGTTTGCCAATCAATGGCTAAAAAAGAGCGAGAAAGTTGAATTCCGACAAATAGTACACGCGACTACCGAAAGAATCGAAAAGAGCGAGAAAAGTGGACTACCTTAATTAGAAGACAGATTAGAAGACCAAGTTTTCCGAAACTTTCTGATCGGAATGACACATGCCATTGTTTTTCTAACCGAAATTCTCGATTTTTCCGGGTAAGTGGTAAGTACCCCAGATTGAAATATTCTTGGTGCTTCCAAAGTTGTTGTTTTCCCCAAAAAACATGTCAAATGTCACAGGATCCCATGGATAACAAACAATGCATGGGTGTCGTTCGCGCGGGCTTCCTGTGTTTTTACTATTGGGCCTCCTGTTTATCGAAGTGCGAGGTTTCTAAGCCATTTTCAAGATTGTGGACAATGTGATGTGTTTCATCGCTACAACGTCTGCAAGTTTTTATGACTTTAAATGGCATGAAATCAACAAAAATGGATCAATACAATCCAAGGTAATGACTGCTCGAATATGGAATAGTGTTGATAACCGTGGAATTGTTTGATACGTGTCAGCTAACTGCCGAGTTTTACTCACTGCCTCAATGCGAGTTTTCGCTCGCTCCCTTTGTCTGGTCCACGTCTCTTTTGAGTAACAAACCTGGGGAGCGAGCGAAAACACTGCTTTACAAGTCTATGGTGGCCTAGAGCTGCCATAAGGAAAATTGCGAATTTTTGAACAATTTTTTATGATTTATTTTATTTTATTCTACTTTTTTTACTTTTTTTTACATTTTTTCTTTTTTTCCTTTTTTTTTTATTCAAAAAATAAAAAAATAATGAAAAAAATTAACATGAAAGTAAAACAAAATCAATTTAAAATAAAATCAAAACAAAATCAATTTAAAATAAAATCGAAACAAAATCAATTTAAAGTAAAATCAAAACAAAATCAATTAAAAATAAAATCAAAACCAGAAAATTGATTTGAAATAAAATCGAAACAAAATCAATTTAAAGTAAAATCAAAACAAAATCAATTTAAAATAAAAGTAAAAAAAAGTGCGAAAAAAACAAAAAAAAAAAACAACAACAAAATAAATTTAAAATAAAAGTAAAAAAAAAAAGTTCGAGCAAAAAAACAAAAACAAAACAAAACATGTCGCTGGCCTAGAGCTGCCATAGACCACAATGCTTTTCGATGCCAAGTTGTAGCAACCACAGGTAGTCCAATATTGACCTTGGTTCCTGGCTTGGGAGTATGAATCAAGATGGCGTCAGCTAGAATCAGGAACCATAGGTGCGATAGAAAACATGCGAGAAACCCTTTCCTCCGTTGTTGACCTCCGTTGTTTCGAACTTTTTTTTACTTTTATTTTAAATTGATTTTTTTTTACTTTTATTTTAAATTGATTTTGTTTTACTTTTATTTTAAATTGATTTTGTTTTAATTTTACTTTAAATTGATTTTGTTTTGATTTTACTTTAAATTGATTTTGTTTCGATTTTATTTCAAATCAATTTTGTTTTGATTTTATTTGAAATTGATTTTGTTTTAATTTTACTTTAAATTGATTTTGTTTTGATTTTATTTGAAATTGATTTTGTTTTAATTTTACTTTAAATTGATTTTGTTTTGATTTTACTTTAAATTGATTTTGTTTCGATTTTATTTCAAATCAATTTTGTTTTGATTTTATTTGAAATTGATTTTGTTTTGATTTTACTTTAAATTGATTTTGTTTCGATTTTATTTTATATTGATTTTGTTTTGCTTTCATTTTAATTTTTTTCATTATTTTTTTATTTTTTGAATAAAAAAGGGAAAAAAATGTAAAAAAAGTAAAAAAAAGTAGAATAAAATAAAATAAACCATAAAAAAACAACAAAAATGTCCAAAAATTCGCAATTTTTCTTATGGCAGCTCTAGGCCACCATACTAGTCTTACTCGAATTTGACTTTCGCTCGCACGATTCTATTCGGAAAACTCTCGTGGACAACAGCTCGGAATTTCGGGAACGCTGACCGATAAATCGCGGGCTTAAACAAAAAAGGCGCGAGTTTGTTTGCATTTGACAGCGTTTGAAAGTGATGATGGAGTTGTTCAAAGTTGATCCTTAAAAATACCTTTCAAAACGAGTTTTTTACAACACTTGATACTGACTAATCTCGCGATCTGATTGGTTGATTAGAGTGTGTCAATAGGAGGACAGACACACTGCTGACAAGTTTTGGCGCGCGCACTCGTTCTGTTGCCCCGTTTGAAAAGGATTTTTTAACTTTTATAAAGATAAAGATAAAGATACTTATTTGTATAGCGCTAAAACTATATACATATTCTAAAGCGCTCACTAAATAATATAAGATATGCACATAAAATAGAACAAGTCAATTATATATAAATATAAGTATATAAATCATTATATAAAAATATGCATTGAGCTAGTGTCAAAATGGGGTGTCAAAATACTTAAAATCAAACTATAGAACAAATATACGAAAAATTAAAGGATGAACTTCAGATAAATCGATAATATACTATAAAACAAAACAGAATTGAATGTATATATTATCTCAAATAATTGTTGTAAAAAACGAATTGAAGATGGTTTTGAGCTGTCTATCCTCTTATAAGCCACTTCACACTTTCGTCCGCCATTTTGAATTGGGGCAAACGCGCCAAAATTTGTAGAACTCTGGATCACTTTGACTTACCATAACTCGGCTCGAATTTGTCGGAAAATTTAAACTTCAGTGATTTTCAGACAGGTATGTTATATATGTCAGACTGAAAATAAGACCAATACAAGTACTTTAGCTACGTTTTTCAAGTCAACATTTTTTTGCGAATGATCTTAATATTGACGTGCCGAACGTATTATTTGGAAAATAAAAATCCTCTTTTTCTCATCTTGTAGCTAGTCTCCCAATATTTAACATGCAAACAGGCATATATAACAAAGCCAATATCGTTTCATATACGATAAAAATTAGCCGAGTTATGGTAAGCCAAAGTGATCCAGATTTCTATAAATTTTGGCGCGTTTGCCCCAATTCCAAATAGCGGACGCCGGAAAGCGAAGCGTGAAGTGGCTTACTGACACACTCTTGACGTCATAAAATGTTCAGAACTTTGCAGTGAAAGCACTCACACCACTCGCTGCGCTCGTAATTCCACTTGAGTTTTGAACATTTTATGACGTCAAGAGTGTATCAATAAGAGGACAGACAACTCAAAACCATCTTCAATTTGTTAAATTTTGATCGTTATTCCAAACTGGACATTTGGTCAGTCCAAGCAAGCCGTAAAACATCTTTCTTGTGATAAGTTCTCTTTTAAATTTAATATATGGCGTGGATAAAGTAACCTTCAAGCACCTCTCATAAGTCAGACATCTGAACCATCAAGAGAGATTACTTCAATTACTTGTTGAGCCAGTACGTACTCCAAACATTGAAGACTTTTCTAAATTCCGACCAATTTTCGACTTCGAAGTGTCTTTTATGTCGTTTTTACCAATAAAGGAAGGGATTGTACCAGCTTCTTACAGGAATTGAATATTGAGGGGCTGTTTATATGAATTCGAGCCAGCACGGCAAGCGAGCATACTTCTTTTGTTCTCTGGCCCCCAGGGAAAAGAAATCAAAAGAAGTCAATCCGCTTTCCGGGCTGGCTAGCCTCCATATAAACCGGCAGCTCCTGAGTCACCTTGATGGGAATTGAAAGGCGAGTAAACTGAGTAAACGTATTGCATTTGTAATTTGATGTTTTTCACTGAATGAAAAAGCCTTGAGATACATTTTGTATTTATGAAGATATTCCAAAGTAGAATTGCAAGTCTCCATTCAGTTTTGTCCAAATCACACACACACACACAATTTTTTTTTTTTTTGGATAGTTCGTAGTTCAAAGTCTAGTCGAAGTTCCCAAAATATTTTTGCTCTTTAATTGTTTTTACATATTGACCTATACAGTGAAAACCAATTATGGATTGTGAAAATTGGAATTTAGGGTGAAAAAAAGATTTTGATTGACACGCACACCAACATTTATCTCACGCAAATGTAAGAGAGTAATGGCGGGAAAAATTAGTATTAGTGTTAGTACGTGTATATTTGTCATGAGCATATCCTTAAAGGTTGTGTCTTTTACAACCAATGTGAATAAATTTATTTAAAGTTTATTTGTGTGGTTTTTGTTTTCTTTTGAATATTTGTAGCTTTAATCTTAAATTTTAAAAAGATGTAGCTTGATGTTAACTACTAGACGAACTCTCCAGAGCAAAATGTACATAAAAAGGATTCTAATGCATCGTATAACCAAATCCTCTTTGAAAAATATTAGTAAAAATCGGATACGATTCACTTTTGAGTTGTTGTAAAACAAGCGACGGCGAATATAAGATGGCTTTTAAGGGTCGCCAACCCCAAACAACTGTCGAAAATTTCGAGTAATTTGCAAATACTCTTGGTCGATTTCATATTGTCTTAACGACAACAGACAGCACCGCATTTGATCTTTGAAGATATTTTGGTAGACGAAACAACGTTATAAAAGTGCGCCAATATAACCCCCAAAATTTTTTAACAAAATTAACGAGTATATAGTTGTTTATGAATTTTGTTTTTCATGCTAACGCATGCGCAGCAGACAAAATTCCCAGCTGCTAATGTGACGAAAAAACAAAACGCATCGCGAAGTGTACGTTTTCCAACTTAAACTTGTTAGCGTGGATAGAACTTAAGTCAGGACTTATTTCTGATGAAAAATATTCCCTGAAAAACACAGGATTCATAAAGGTAAAGCACTAATATTTAGGCTGGCCTCCCAGGAAGCCGATGGTACGCTCTTTACCCCCTCTTTCTATCAGAGCTCCGTTTTAAGGGTATTTAAAGCTATTTAAAGCTACACGGAATGGAAAGAAGTCGGAACAAGTGTGAGGTCACTGGCAATCGAACTCGGGACATCTCGCATCAGAAAGCTGGGCACCCACAAACTAAGCTACATATTCTCTTGTTCCTCATCAAGGATGGGCGAAGAATTTCGCATTTCGAAGCCTTAAGTTTTAAAGTGTAGCGGCTGAAATATTAGCTTAATGCGTACGTCACAAAATGTACACTACATGCCTTGTGATTATAATTCGTGGTATGAACGAAGCCGAACCGTAATTCGTATACACCTATAGGTCAATGGCTGCTGTTAGGGCAGAAAGATTTATAGTTATTTAAAGCATATCGGTATACTGCCATGTGAAATGTTTCTTCGAATTTTATAATTTCTGAAAGTTTTTTTATGTGAATTTTGGGTAAGGCCTGACCAACCTTGTTATAGTGTATTGTCAACATTAAAATTTAAAGATTAAAATTCACAAAAGATTGGCTTTGTTGGAACACGATTTTACTAAGAACGACAAAACACATATTTCGCGACGTTTCGATGTCTCTGACATCATTCTCAAGCGGGTCTTTATTCTGAATACAAATCAGTTGTAAGATTACAATTCAGAATATAGACCCGCTTGAGAATGATGTCGGAAACGTGTTTTGTCCGCGTTCTTAGTAAAATTAAAATTCAAGAGCATTTATTTGTACATGCACAAACTTAGATTGTTTTTCTTCTTATCTGAATAACACTGCTTGATTATTGAAGCATCAACTGTGCGGCCTTTTTTCTGTTTATCTGTTGTTAAACTTAATTAAAACAACTGTAGATGAACCTTGCCAAAGATACAGTGTCACCAAGTGTATAAAAGGAGTTCCCGTAGATAATTAAGGAATGTAAAACGTATTTGATTGAGAACATTGCTGATCAAAGCAAAGGCTTCGGAACCGTATTTTTACGACTTTACCAGAGGGTTTCAATAAAGTATAGATATTAACCGTAAAATTTAGTCAAATCTAGAAAAAAAATCCGAAAATTTAGTAAAAACTACCTGTAAAATTTATTAATTCAGCTGTTCCAGGCGTAAAAATTAAAATAAATTTTACCGTTAAAAGGTTTACCGGAATTTTTCTTAGACATTTCTTGACGTTTTAAAAGTCAATATTGTTACGTTGCTACAATGCAGGTACCGAGAAATCGTGCTTAAACCTTATATGAGCCTAAACTGTATTTTCAACAGCTTAGCTGAGCTTAGCGTTAGCCGAAAAATTTAGTAAAATCGTCGTAAAATTTAGTAAAATACCTGTAAAATTTAGTAATTGAGCCGTTACAGGCGTAAAAATGAAAACAAATTTCACCGTTAGACTTGTTAACCGTAATTTTCCTTCGACATTTTCTTTCCCTTTTAAAAGTATCAATATTATCTTGTTACGTTGCGAGATACCGAGAGATCGTCTTTACAGTGCAAACTTAATTGTGTTTGCTTCAATAATAAGGGTAAATTTTAATTTGAAAAACTATGAAATTTATTTTTCCGCTCTCTGTTAGCCTTATTAACCGAAATAAATAAAAATTTGTATGATCAAAAAAGTCAAAATATCATTTGTTAGCCGTAAAGTCGACTCCCAACACATATACTAATTGGTAGACACCTGGTTGGGCGCCCGTGTGGGGGGTAGATTTCTCCAAATAATTAATAACCTAACGAGGAAGCCATTGTTCGAAAAGACAAACTTTTAAGGTTGGGGTATAAATTGTATAATTGTGTAGGGTTTCACTTAGAAAGTTGCAAATTATACCTACACCTTCCTGGGTTGCATGTGACGTCACGGCAGTCATCTTGGCTGAACTTCAACAAATATTTCCTCATTAGTATTTTGTTGTTTGTCCATTCAATATCGCTAAAACGTCCTTGTCTTTTGATTTCCGAATTCGAATGCCAAACAATTGGTTCATCCCAGTATTTTAAGGGGTAACTTAGAGGCAATAAAACCAAGTGTTCACGAAAACAATTTTACGTTTTATTTTTCCTTCCTTCAATGTGGCACGTTCTGGGGGATAGTAATTCAGTTTGAGGGTTTTCGGATCTGAAGCTATACACTACGTTGGTCATCTGATATTAAAAGGAGAGATTATTGACATACGTCGAGGACAATGAAACAAACTCCACTGGAAAAGTCGTGTCCAGGAGGGCTTGAAGGACTACATTGTATCGTTTACTTATAGAAAAAAAACTTTTCTTGAAAAAACACAAAACTTTTTCTTGTCTGAAATACGGTATGGGTTTTTTGCCCGCACCCTCCCTAAAGAACGTGACAAAGCGGCTTACACGACCATCCGATAAAAAACAAATTAAAAAGTTAATGTACTTAGAGATTCATAGGCATGAGTGCCCGCATGAGCTGAACCGTGTAGACATACCGTTCTATTCATGTCTGGTACCACTTGATTTTACCAACTGTCGACTTTCCACCAATCATATCTATGATCACTAATAACCATTTATTCTAGTAGCATCTTTGTGATAACAAACTTGACACGATCTCGTTAAGAAGTGCCGCGGATAGACAGCTCTCAAATTCGATGATCCGAAATCTGTGACCATCAAAAGAGATGATGACGAATTGCGGCTTTTTAGTTTAGGAAATTGATATATGGAACAAGCCATAAGCTTTTATTTCATGTAAAAGGTCTAAAGATCATGAGATATGAGAAGAGATAAATTCAAGCTTCAGGGTTGGCTCGACAGTTGGATACAGAAAAAAAATTGTTGTTTTTGTCGCAATCAGCTTCAACAAAAAGTAACTGACGATCCAAAAAAAAGAAAAAAAGAAGAAGGAGAAGAAGGAAAAAAAAAAGGAAAATGAGAAGGAAAAGCTATGTCCAGGTAAATTTTCATCGTTACTATCTTCAGTAGATGTTACTGACAAGATGTGCTGTTGGAGTACTAATTTCGCGGAGAGAAATGAAGAACTTTTGCGTTTCGTTTAGCCTCGAAGCAAAAGAGTAAAACAGTTTAAGTTATCGGTAACAGTTTAAGTCAATTCTTAGGGTATTGGGCAAATATTAGATATAGTGTGTCGCGGCGAAGTTCTGGTGTTCTGGAAGATCGATTACTGGCCTTGGGTTAAGTTGATGAGAATTAAGATAGAACCAAATAGTAAGTTACCGAAAGGCCTCAGTAACAGTAGAGAAGTTAGAATATTAATAGTGAGGACAATAGATCTTAATTTTAATGTCATTTTTTTACTAGAACCAAAGTAGATATGAAATGAGAGTTCTACGACATTGGCTATTTTATAATTATGATTTTAACTCTCCTTAAACTGAAACTAGACGCATAACTGCGTGTGGCTACCATGCTTATATCAGAGGACAGAGACATGGCTCGCTCAAAAAAAGGCGAAAATATTTTATAAAAGCAATATAAAACGATCGCTTATGTCTCTGTACTGTAATATAAACACTCTGGAAGATGTAGAGCACTCGAAAAGCGAAAGAAACTTGATTTTCTCTTGCTCTACATCTTCCATCGTGTTTATATCACAGAACAGAGACATGCGCGCGCGCGTTTTTTATTGCTTAAGTTGTATACATGTGCAGTCAAAGGATAACTAGCTTTATGTGATATATCACAATCATTTATTGAGTGAACAGTCGTCACAAATAAACACGAAGTATTTGGCTATTAAAATAGACTATTACAGCAACAGCAGTCATTCAATTTAATATAATGAAACCATTGACCCTTAGAGTCACATTTCGTTGGTGTAAACATGATCTGATCAGCAATACTGTGTTGGATTTCATTACTACAGTCCCTTGAATTGTCGTAGTATCCAGTAGTGGCAGCTTTGTTATTTGTAACTATTTGTGATTGTATCTCATAATATTTTGAATCGATAGATAGCTTAAAAAACAAAAATAAAAACAACAACAACAAAAAACATAGAGAGTAGCTGTAACTTAATAATGGCGTCAGGATGAGACCGAAGTGTCGGTGAAATATTAATGCCGTGGCTATAAAATGGTTGGCACATTAGCATTACAATCTGTTTGTTAGTAAAGTATCGCTATAGAGGCTCACTGAATGGCTGTGAGCTTTAGCATTTTAATTATGCTTGCTTGCGGAGAGATATGCCTACTGTTATTCAAGAATTTTGCTCCAGAACAATAGAAGACTGTACTTGCTGTGGAGCTGTAAACGAACAAACCATTCGATAACATACAAAGTTAACCTGTATGATGCACGTTTTTGGTTCGATTATGGCTCAGTACAACATGTTAAACTAGTATAGTAGTATGGTATAGTACTATAGTATGGTATAGTAGTACAGTATGGCATATGACCTAGTGTATTAGTATAGTATGATATAGTATGGTTGTAATAGCATAGTATGGTATAGTATGGTATAATAGAGTGATTTTCATCGGACTGTGAAACAATTACTAATAGTCAGTGTTTAATAGTGCCTAATAGTTGTATTGCAACAAAAGAAAACAATGGGTGCAGAGTCTATTAGTGTCTATTAGCTTAGTAACTATTTCACAGTCCGGTGAAAATCACTCTAGTACAGTATGGCATCTGACCTAGTGTATTAGTATAGTATGATATAGTATGGTTGTAATAGCATAGTATGGTATAGTAGTACAGTATGGAATCTGACCTAGTGTAGTAGCATAGCATAGCATAGCACAGCATAGAACAGCATAGCATAGCATAGTATAGTATAGCATAGCATAGCATAGCATAGCATAGCATAACTAATGTAGTAGCATAGTATGGTATAGTAGTACAGTATGACATATGACCTAGTGTAGTAGTATAGTATGGTATAGTAGTAGAGTATGACATATGACCTAGTGTAGTAGTATAGTATGGTATAGTAGTACAGTATGGCATATGACCTAGTGTTGTAATGTAGTATGGTATAGTAGCACAGTATGACATATGACCTAGTGTAGTAGTATAGTATGGTATAGTAGTAGAGTATGACATATGACCTAGTGTAGTAGTATAGTATGGTATAGTAGTACAGTATGGCATATGACCTAGTGTAGTAGTATAGTATGGTATAGTAGTACAGTATTGCATATGACCTAGTGTAGTAGTATAGTATGGTATAGTAGTACAGTATGGCATATGACCTAGTATAGTAGTATAGTATGGTATAGTAGTACAGTATGACATATGACCTAGTGTAGTAGTATAGTATGGTATAGTAGTATAGTATGACATATGACCTAGTATAGTGGTATAGTATGGTATAGTAGTAAAGTATGGCATATGACCTAGTGTATTAGTATAGTATGGTATAGTATGGTTGTAATAGCATAGTATGGTATAGTATGGTATAATAGTACAGTATGGCATCTGACCTAGTGTAGTAGCATAGTATGGCATAAAATTTAGACCTAAGTGGGGAAAAACAATCTGTTTAATTATCCTCATTTACAGCTAAGGATATGAATATCATTTCATTTTGATAATGGCACGCTTCTCCGTACTGGGAACGCCCTTGTCAGGTCTTTTCTACTTGCCTCTACTACTATACCATATTATACTATGCTATACTACTACTACTACTACTATACTAGTCTTTCGCCTCTCAGGCGAACAAGGCCCGAGGCAAGCGGCGGCAGCTGGCTGCGAACGAGATTGCTGTCCTGATAGTCAATGTGTTGCCATCAAGTCAAAATGGTTTCACTATCTGTTCAACTGCTTTAGTCATTAGAGTTAGTTAATGGCTTGTCTTTTGTTCGGTAGTCTAAACTGCCAATTATCTTTGTCTTGACTCTCAATTGCGTTAGTAATATTTAGCTGGCAAATTCGTCCAGAATTCCGAATTGTAAAGTGTCGATATTAAAACTCCTAGGAAAAGTGCGCCAGAATTAGAAGAAAACCAATCAAGAGATTAACTTCTTAATTTGTAAGCCTTTTAAAATCGTTTGGCATTTTTATTAAATGGTTTTACGGTAAACGTAATGACCCAAACTACCTATTAAAAACACCAAGTCATGTTTTGACGATAGTTTGGAGTAACTGATGACACAATTGTGAGTCTAGCCCATGGAAATGAAAGATTTATGATAAATGCCTTTGGGAGAAAGAAAACTCCAAAAGTCTTCAGTTGTCGTAAACGATCATAAAACTAAAAGAAAAGCAGAGCTAATTGAAAGATGACAAAAAATATTTTTTTCTACACAAATGTCAAACAATCTGTAGAGTTGAACTTTAATTCCTGGAGGTATTAAATCTAGACAAAACTAATTGGCCCTGCTGGTTATAACTTAGTAATTTAACCAGTATCTTTAGCCAATCTCCTTTTTAGATATCCTTGATTAGAGTAATAAAGATTCTTATTTCAAAAGGAAGTTAACTGATTAAGTGGTTTGTGCCATATTTATTGAGCTTAAATGAGTTTAAGACAAATTAAGTCTCGAGGTTCAACCCTGTCAGGGGCTAGATAGCAATCAGTTTTTATTTCAACATTCTGGGAGAAATGAGTAATGTTTACTATAGGCATTTTGATCAAAAAGATAGCGGTCAAACCGGCTTTTATTCTCTATTCCGTAACAAGCGAAATGTAACCATTTCAATGTGCAGCGATGACATACAACGGAGCCAGCTTTTGGACGTATTAAGAACAAAAATCCACAAAATCATGAGAAGTTTATTAGCGGTTTTGTTATTGAAATGACTGCACTAAAACGTGTCGTAGAGGATTAATGACAGGGAAAAACTGTACTCACAAAATTAGGGAAAGAACTGGATATAATCTGGCAACTATTAAATAAAAACAAGAAGAGACGATTAACTACCGTTAATTCGAATGTATTGGATTGCAGAAAGATGTAGTATCCATTCAATTCAAATATATACACATAATATTTAATTAGATTCAAAATCAAAAATACCAATAAATTGGGCGTTGCTTGCATGCAGTGATACTCAAAATATGTTTTAGTCCTTCCAGTCCGTGCTAATCCATAAAGTATATTTTGGGTGTTGGAAGGGTTTATTTACAAAATGTAAATAAAAATCCCATTAGATATACTGTATCTAATTAAATACTTATATACGTGTATACTACAACGTTTCTGCAGTCGAGTGCATATATAAAAAGAAATATAAAACGATGTCTTATTTCTCTGTACTGTGAAATCACTGGAAGAATAGCAGGAGAAACACTCGCCTGTTCCTATAATCTTGTGCTTCATCATGTTTTCAACAACGTGTGGGAGTTTATATATATGGCTTAATTTGAAAACAACTCTTGTATTCTGGTCGATTTTATTAAATCCAATTAGTGTTTTATTCAAATATCCAAAAACAGACTAATTGAAATAAAACATTAAACACAAACAAAAATTGTCAATTTAGCAAAACTTAATTTTGCTCTAAAGGTTTATTGTTTCTAAGGCCTCAATCAAACAGACGCAAGTCAACACAAATGTTTCAAAAACTCACCAAAAATCAGCTAGCTGAAGGACAAGCAGAAAATCCGGTTTGTTTTTGTTTGAATCATTTGTAGGGAAAGAAATTTATAGAAAATCGCTTTTTAAAAACGGGAAATTTAGCGAATGACTGTTCAAACGAGTCAAAACTTGCGATCAATTTTTATCTGAGCACGTTCAGTGTGTCGCAAGTCGATGCAAGTAGTCGCAAGTCAGAACAAGCGTTGACTTGCATTGACTTGCCTTCTCGTTTGATCGCAGGGCCGTTAGCCGGACTGAAATGTTTACCGAGGCAATCGACCGCCGAATGCGGGAGCAACTAGGGGGTTCGGGGACGAGCTCCCCTGAAAAAAATTGAAATTCAAATCCTTGGAAATGCGATTTCAAGCGTTTTGAGAGGCATTTGCGATATATTTATTGTATTAAAGTTATGACAATTTTGCACATTCTGGCAAAGAAAAAGAAGGGAAAAGGCATATCTGATGTTAGATAGTATAGAAAATATCTTTAATGTCTAATCCTTACTAAAGTCCTTCGTTATGAATTTCTTTTGTGGTGGTCGTTTCTCGACACAAACTCCGCGTTTTAATAATATCTGAAATTTTACCGAGGCAACTGCCTCGCTTGCCTCATGGTAGCTACATCCCTGGATCGGGGCCTAAAACAACAAAAAAGCTAGTCCCTCAATCCTTGCGTAATGCATTGAAATATAGTTTAAGTAACAGCTAATCAGACACGAGAATTTTTATTGTGTAAAGGAGTCTATATATAAAGTTCTTATTGAACTGACGCAATATGATAGGGAGCTAGCATTCAGGGAACTAGAATGTCTTTACTGCAGGTTCAATAAGAACTTTATATATAGACTCCCTTAGTTTTGCACTGATCAATCATTATCTGCCGTTCTTCCCAATTATCCGATCTTTGCGTAATATGTGAATTACTAAACAGTTAAAGGAAATCCTCGTCTCACTCGATCTACGCCCGGTATCGGGCCTCTACAAAATATTATGATATACTAGACAAATGGCGAGGTTCCACTTGAAGTTTTTCTAGTGTAGTCTCTTACTACATGTAGTGTAACTACAGTGTTTCATGAATTTAGTGTAAGACTGAAGTATGGTTCGTGTTTTATTCACCGGTAATGTACAGTATGTTTATAGCTACTGATTACAGCAAAATACCCGATTCCATTGCCATTTTGTTGAATATTAACTTTATGAATCTGGTGAGTTTTTGTGTTTCAATCTAAAACATATAAGCAAGCAATTCCAGAATCACCGATTTTGTACATAAAAGCTATAAAGAGCCGGAAAACATTTATTTTTCTACACTTTTCCCTTCGAATCGTTCATTTTGAGCTTAAGTAAGTCTTTAATAATAAATCAAACGTTTTTCGAAGAATTGCTGTGCGCCTTGATCAACTACTTTAGCAGTCACATCCACTGATTAGCATTTCCGCGTAACAACAAGAAAACCTTTTGGCGTGTTTTACAGCGTGATGAAAGTGCTTTGAATTCGCCGTGTTACCAAACGCGAAGTTCCGTTCAAAACACTAAAATTTAGGGTAAACAACGGTGTAACAACAAGTAAAACTCTAAGTGGCACCACAGCCTATTGGTCTCACAATCCAGGTGTTGATTTAGGGGAGGGGTACAGGGGGTGCACACCCCTCCTGAGACGACTTTGAGACCTTTTTTCTCAATGTTTTTCCAAAATATCCTCTCGGTAGTTTCCAATTTACATGATGGTGCACCCCCTCCTGAAGATAATAGGGACCTTAAGCAACCACGACGACAACGGCAGGGAAAACGGGACGTCAAAACGTATTCAAGCGCAATATTTACTGCAATTTTTTTCGCTTATTTAATTTGAATTGCCATTCAGACCAGAGTTTTGAAATGAAAGAAAATGAAAGAGAGAGTTTCTGGGCGAACGGAAAATAAACTGCTTTGCGTCCTCAAGTTCCCGTTCTCTACAGAGCGTGAAATCTAGACTTTTCACGTTGTAGTTTTGCAGAATACGGTTGATTTCCTTACAGCCCTTCTCATTTGCACGTGCGTTTATTGTATTCTGTAATTAAGGCCATTGTCTTATGCCGTCGTCGTCCTCGTTGCCATCGTGGTTGCTTAAGGTCCCTAATCATGGATCCACCATGCAATTGATAATTTTTATAGTGTTATCTATATACAATCATTTAAACAGATTTCAATTATTTTTTGTTTATTTACCAAATATAACAATAGCAGTGTAATTGAATAGTCGTTCATAAGGCTCCCTGCTGCCAGAGTTTTCTTTTTCTTCTTCCTAAACAAGGGAATCAGCAGGGATCAAAAGAGAAGACATCCCCAAAAGAAATAACCTGACATTTGGTATGACATTTGGGCTGCCTTTTCTAATATAATCAATCACTAGGGGAAAAAAACTTTAAATTATGTTATTGTAAAAGACAGAATTAGAAAGAAAGAAAAATTCTCGCTTAAAAGAATTGCCAGTACGTATTCTAGTCATCACGTATTATACAAAGGCAATAGTTATTTTCTTCCATAAAAATGAAAATACAAAATATCAAATATTTATGTTATACGGTCAATCAGTGTAGCATTAATTTTAATTGAGAATCCTTTGGTTGGTTTCTTTTGCCTGCTATTGAAAATCACAATATGTTTTTTTTTAAATGTTTATAGAAAGCTTATTTGCTGCAAGCCATTATATAATTTATCAACTTTAATGAGCACATTTATGACAGTATTCAATATTAGTACATTATTATTAACAATCACGAATGGTCCACAATACCAAAAGCTTTCAGACAGATCCAAACTAATCTTCTAAAAAATAAGGAAGAGTAATTATTGAAGGAAGTGGGATGGTCACTTTACAAAAAGGAATACCCTTGGCCACATTTCGGCCACACTGATTTCCATGACGTCATTTCATAATCTTATATGAAAACCAGCAGCTTTCTCTGTTTTATATCCTTTGGCAATATCAGGAATTTCATCTACAGTTGTAAGTCAAAAAAGTTTAAAGTTCTATTTAGTAGAGAAATCAATGGAGATATATCCAGGTATTTTATAGATGTTAAGCAAATATTAGTTAGTTTTACAATCACTTTTAGTCACTATTTGAAATTCAGACCATGTTATCTTGTTATTCGTTTCCAATTGATCACAATGATCGAAATACAAAATCGCCTCAACGATTCGCAATCAGTTTTGGTGTTTGTTCTTGTGTTATAACACAAGATTCATACTAATCAAAGAAGTAAACGCTATAGTTAATAGCTAATAGGATGAACATTGGGGAGATATGAAAATGAGTTAAAATTTGGTTTATCTATAGGGGTTCTAAGAATAACGCAGCAAAATATCTTAATTGATTATATTCATTCATTCATTCATTCATTCATTCATTCATTCATTCATTCATTCATTCATTCATTCATTCATTCATTCATTCATTCATTCATTCATCCATCCATCCATCCATCCATCCATTCATTCATTCATTCATTCATTAATTCATTCATTTATTCATTCATTTCTATTTTCAAGTTTAATTGTTTGCTTAGCTTTACCTAATGTGTACCAAGGTGTTCCGCTTATGTAAGTAATCAAAACCGCGTGCACAGTCAAATAATTAAACTAAAACCACACCAGAAAACCTTAATGTAAACATGTGAAATTCACTGGAATTCTTGAGGGGTTTATAATAACTCGATGGCTATGCAAAGGATAGCTAAAATGCAACATACACTAATTAAAAACGTGTTGTCGATCAAGACGTCAGACATGGCGGATTAACGGCGAACGCAGCAAATGACGATTTAGACAACCGAAATTGAACGGGATGCTTGTAAAGGAAAATATAGACGTTCATTATAACCTGCCAAAAATCTAAAACTAAATGGGCAGACGGTACAAAAAAAATCAGGCAATATCCAGATGGATTTATATTCAAAGGCTCCACAGCTCCTTTTAGTCTTACAAATGCCAATCACGATATGCCGCAAACTCATCGACCTTTTTAATCATTATAGAACACATTATAGAGATAATTTCAATTATTCTTTCAATTCTGTCCCCAGGATATGTCGCAGTTCTCCTTTATGACACAGCTTGATATCTTGATGCAATAACAGAATTTTGCAGTACCATCTAATGCTCCGGCGCTTAGACATCGACTGCTCTTAATCGTGCCCCCGGCGGCAGCTTATTTTCCGATCAGCTTTCTTCAGTTTTCAACCATCCAGATCTTCTGCCGAACAATTTTTTGTTCAGTGAAAACAAGAGCGTCCAACGCAGATAAATGTTGTTGTCATAATAAAGCACAGAAAACTAGGGTATTGGTATGTATACAATATAATAATTAATAATTAATGATTAGTTCTCTCCGGGTATAATGTAATGTAAAACAATCCTTATTCATTCGTTGTGTTTGGAGACGCTACATCCAGAGGAAGGTCATATTTGTAGTCTTTTTCTGATCTAGAATTCTTTACATTCCACATTAAACTCTTGCTGTGGTCAAATTGAAATTGAATGGGTTTAGATGGAAACTGTTATTATATTTAACAGCGGTGGTATTCGATTTTGGGAGAGTCTAAAGCTGGAATAGTAGTCATTCAAGTATTATAAAAGGTTGGATTTATGTCTAGTAGGTGGTAAAGTGTCACATTCTAAGTTCAAAAATGAGAATACATCTCTTTTTCTCCATTTCATTATCTTTTATCGATCTCAGTGCAAATACGTGTTAATTAAACCTTATCTACCGCAGCAAAGTGTATATATCCACAGAGACCACGCCTATTGTAGCCTTATGTTTGTAGCCTTATAATTAGAACTTAAGTAGTTTCCCCATACAAAACTACTCTTCGCAGTTCCTGTGTTTCAAATTTGTCCGGATTTTCCAATCCGAAGCCTTAGAGATTCAGCGTGAATCGTAGTGGTAGTAGTTACAGTAGAAGATTCGAAGTAGAGATTCAGTTACTATGGCTCAGTAGTGATGTAGTGTCAACGCGGTGTTAATGTTTCACGCTATAAGATTTGATACTGATACCAAAGCAAATATAATTGTTGCCGCAAAACAAACAAACAAAAACACGAAGGAAAAAACAAACAAACAAGCGAACGAACATACAGACAAACGAACGAACGAAGGAATAAAGAAGCATACAAACAGACAGACAAACAAAAAACGGACAAACAAATCGTACAAACAAACAAACAAACAAACGGACAAACAAAACAAACGGAGGAACAAGCAAACATTAAGCAATACCCGACTGTATTTCAACAATACCAGATTCAGTGTATTTCAATTCAGGATAACTGATTTCTTCATCTTTTGAGTAGGTCTCTCATACAACAAAAAAATGAGAATTTGAAGCAGCTGGACGTTTCCACGTTCCATTTCGACTGTAAATTAACTCTCTTTTAACTCTTATCAGATGTACGTTGTTGCATAAATCATTCTCTTTTCTCAAATCAATTTCTTTTAACAAACTACAATTTTAAGGACTAAAACAAGATAGACGAAAAAAGCTAGACTAGAACATTGTATAACAATTCCACGTATGGCATGATGTTTAGTAGTCTTGAGGTATATTGAAATTTTATCGGACTCAGATGACAAAAAAGACAAAAAGGCGCCATTACGCTTCTTCATATACTGTAAATGTTTCACCACGTAAGTGTAGATAATAATAAATTATTAATGTTAATTCTATATTCTATGGTCTCTATGGCGCTTTAACAATTTCATATTGGAGATGAATTTAAAAAAAAAAAAAAAAAAAAAAACTGAACATAGATTTTTAATGAAATTTCGTATAGTTATTAACGAAGGGGGGGGGGGGGGGTGGGTGGTCACCGTGTTCGTTTTTGCGCTAGATGGTGGTAATTTTAAGCATTTTTGAGCCTTGCGCCATCAATTTTCGAAAACGGAAAATCGAACAAAAGGCATTCACCCTTTGCATCAAGCCATTGTCAGCATTGAAATGTTGAAGTAATTCTATCTTTTACACATCAAACAAAAAGCAAAACCTCAAAAATTTGCAAGAAAATTTAATTGTCGTAAAAAATTAGAGCTATTTTGGCACCAGTACATACCCTGATATTAACTTGAAAACAGCTTTCTTCAGTAAGTATTTGAAAATATCTCGAAAACGGAACATAGATTTTTGTTAAAATTAAAATATCTGATAGGTTACCTTACTCTTGTTGATTTGATAGAATATGATTAAACGATAGGTCACCGTGTTCGTTTTTGCGCTACAGCTTGCTGAAGTATGAATTTTGTCCTCAAAATAGGCTTTGACAGCTAGTAGTAGGACTAGGGCGAATACGAAAACGTATTGAAAAAGCCGATATCTCTTTCAGTTGTTTCCTCAAAAGTCCTGTGTTAGTGTTTTTAGTCTTCTTTTAATGTTTTCAGAGTTATTTGCCGTAATTTTGAGCATTTTACATTTCAAAAATGGTGTTTTTCATCTAAGTGGCCGCCATCTTGAAAACTTGAAATTTCACCGTGTGCAAGTTCGCGCATGATAGAATCGTGCGCAGTAGAGCATGCGCAACGCAAAACTACGGAATTACATTAAGGCCTGGGTCGGGCAAAAATAAAATTTAAACTTTGATTTAACTTTTCATCAACTACACTTTATGAAATACCCTAATTTGTCATAGCATGGAATAGAAAAGAACCTTAATAGAAAAATGTCCATATCGGGTGGTCACGTGACCCGTTAGTGAGTTCAAAGCTCTGAATTCGCTCTTTTAGGGCTCCGAAGTTGCGAGGTTTTGTTTCGCTCTTCAGAACAAACATTCAAAATCTGTTATAATATATAGATGCCCCTTATACATATCGACCTGGCGAATTTAACAATTATGTTTCTGCGAGGAGTTATAGGGTGAAACTGGCCACGTGACCAAACTTTGAATACACTTATTAATTAGCCAGTATCTTGTCTTTTGTGTAACAAAGTTCAACTAGCAACACAGGTTTATAAATGACTGACACTAGCCTTTCTATTTTCACCTTCCAATTTTTTGAGTATAAAATACTCGGAACTGGAAATTAAGCATTTTTAGTCATTTTCAAGACGTCATAGGTCACGTGATCACCAAACAACTGAACTAAAAAGATTAAGGAACCAAAATCCAAAAAATCAATCACCTTTATTCATATAAACCTAACCAATGTCTGCCAAGTTATGAATAAAAACGCATGATGTCAATGATATCACTTTAAAGTTTTAAACAGAGTGAGTTTTGAGCTATTTTTGTTGTGTTGAAAGGGACTCATGCAAGAACATTGACCCCTCCCCAGGACTCGGTACGAACTACAAGATAAATTCAAATTACAAACACATGTCCAACCAAAACAAAAATGATATTTATTTGTATCTAAAGCCGTGAATTACAGTGTCAAATCATTTTCTTTTCTGTGTAACTTGGACTTTTTGCTCACGGACAGACGTTACTGAATAAAGATTAAAATTGAACCGAAAATCCTTCGATAAGAGAGATAAGAGATAAGAGAGGAGCCAGTTTGAAGAAAAATTTTCATCAGAAATGAAGTCGCTTCTGATTAGACTTAAAAAGAAGGCGTATCGTTTTTCTCACACGTGAAAAAAACGATACGCACATTCTGATTGGCCGAGAGCAATGAACGAACAAAATTTACTAAATGGATTTTTAGTGAATAAATCTCGATATGTTTTATAGATATTATTATAACAATAATAGAACCTATCTGTTTCTCAACTTAGAAAAAAGAAAAAAAAAACGCGTTTTAGTGTGGACAGAAGGAGAAAGGAGACGGAAGGACTAACACGAGAAATAAAGATGTGTTTTAAAATTTCTTGAAACTTGAATGTCTTGAAAATTTCAAACTTGAATGTCTTGAATGTCCGCTGTGTGCTTTACGTTTTAAAAAAATAAAAATTGGTAAAAATAATCTATTACACTCGAACTAAGTACACTTTGTTTCAATGAGTTAATGAAAACCACTTCAGTGTCGTCTGCACTCTAATGCAGATACTTATAAACAAATAAAGTAAGACAAAATTTTCAAGCATGCCGCGAGAGATGCTACCATTCTCTGCTAGTGTACAACGCTCCAGTGTCGAGTTCTGCGTTGCTTAGTGTTAGGCTCAATGCAAAATAAACTAGTCTTCCTCAGTCACTGTTGTTATAATAGGATGCTGAAAACTATTAAAGTTTTTGCGGTGCGAATTCTTTTCTTCAACCCAAAACATCCAGTTTGTTGTCGAAGCCAAAATTGCCCTAAAAATCGTCACGTGTGGTACGTTTGAAGGCAGGGTTGCGTGAGAAATCGACGTTGCAAATCTTCTACTAGTAGCATCGATCAGCTTATACGTGAGCAAAAGGAGTGGAGCATTCCTTTACCTTTCAACTTTGCTTTCAGCTCAATTACGTTAATAGCTACTGATGATGACTTTTAGACCATTAAATCTTAAAATAATACAATAACTCAACGGGTGAGACAACAGTAAAACATTTATATCACCAAATATAAATAAGGTATTTGTGTATGTATATCTACGTACAAGCTATATATATTAACCTTATGGGATTTTTTTCGATATTGAAACTGTAACGAAACTTTAAAAAACGAAGTTTTCGAATAGTCAGTTCGCTGCCAGGTATTGGCCAGCTTGTTAATTGTTGTTCGCCTTCAGGTGGTGAACAGAGATTCCCTAGGGGGAAGAACACATTAAACAAAAAACGTAAACAAAAAACAAAACAAAACAAAAAACAACAACAACTCATAGAAATATGCAACTACGTTTTCGAAAACTTTTTCCGTTATTGAAACAATATTAAATAATTAGATGTGAATGCTCCGAGTGACTATCCATTCATTAATATTAAATATTTACAGACGAAATGAAGAGGTCGTACGTGGGAACTAAGACAAGCGTTTTCATGCAGTTGTAATATATAACAACAATAAGATAACATCGGGGGATGAAGTAAAAAAGTTGTTGTAAAAATCTATTAGGTAATAATCACTGGTTTGTTCCTTAGCGACCACGTACAAAAATGCCTTATTCTTTGCCGCTTTTCCTATATATATATATATATAAATGAAACTTTATTAACTGGGCTAGTGGTTGTAAGATCACTAAGGTAAGATGAAACGTACTTCCTGCTTCAAGTAGAACAACAAAATGAGCCTTCGTGTTAAATCCTCGAGTTACATTAAGTAAAGTGTTTGTATGTCGTTTAATGGGTACTTTTATTTGGATGTTTAAAATTTTAAAATTATTCGTGTTTCATAGTACTTCTGCAAATGATTTACGGGCTTAAGGATTAGAGCTGAGCCAAAGGAAAAAAATTAAATTGTGAGAAAAAAAGTTAAGATTAATTGCTGCATCCACATATTCTGGTAAATTGAAAGCGGCTCCTTGTTTTGGGTATGAAATGAAGTTCTATAATTCACTTCACCGCGTCATTTCGTCCGGTCAACCACTGGGCGAGGAGCGGTTTGCTAATGTGCGCCGAATTGAAGCTCTAGGCACATGATTAATATTGTGGAGTCATTTGATCCCTAAACTAATACTTTGGATAATTTTTATTCTATTGTAGAATATGGGCAAGACCACAGTCGACTGATATGCGATGTTGAGATAGAGCGGCTCAAATTTTTGAAAAATTGTTCAAAACGTCATGACAATGAACAACACCACGAGCCTAGAGTGTCCATGGAACAACGAAGGTTTCTATTTCATTCGACTAATTTTGTACGCTGCTATTTTCTTGGTTTCGTTTTTTGGGAATATTATGGTAATAGTGGTAGTGTATAGAAACAAGACGTTGAGAAATTCTACCAACTATTTCATCGTCAACATGGCGGTTTCAGATCTCTTTATTCCCATCATAGTAATTCCTCGTGTGATCAAGGAAATCTCAACAAAGTCAGAAGAATGGGCCGTTAATGGATTGACAGGAGAGATCCTCTGCAAAACGGTTTACTTTCTTTCAGATGCAACGCCTTTGGTTTCCGTATTAAGTTTGATTTTCATCTCCTGGGATCGGTTTTGCGCGGTCATATTTCCTCTTCATAACAAGACCTGCGCCCCAAGAAAGTTCCTCATAGGATTAACTTGGTTCATCAGCTTTGCAGTTCTAGCACCCTACTTCTACGCATTTAAACTCGAAAAATTTAACGGCCAAGTTTTCTGCAATCTGGATTGGCGTCCTGCGTTTGACCATGAAAAAGCACATAAAGCATTTGCTACCTTCATCATTGTGGCCTTCATCATTACCCCATTTGTCATGCTGTCCTTCATTTACTTGAGTATTTGCGTTGTTATAATCAATCATAAAGTTGTTGGTGATAGGTCTGAGAGAGGGCGTGCCATGAGGGATCGGCAAACCAAGACCGTAGTCAGACTAGCCTTTACTATTGTTCTAGCTTGTGCAATATGTTTTGGGCCCTATGGAGTGATGATATTACTACATTCCTTCAAGTTTAACTGGGACGTACCAGTTGAATACAATTGCTCGTGGACACTTTGGATGGTGATTTCACACATTTTAGCCTGTTCAAACGCTGCTGTAAACCCTACCATTTATTTTGTTTTTGTACAAAACTTTAAAAAGGAACTCAAACGGCTTTTGAGTTACGTGTGGAAGAGTACAGTCCCAAGTACTGCAAAAGGTGTTGCTACAGGTGAACCAAACCATATAGAAATGAACCAGTTGATATCCTAAAAAGACAAGAGTTACAACGAAAAAAGAAGAAAAAAAAAAAAAAAAAAAAAGAAAAACCCACCCTTAAGTGTTCACACCAAGATAATCGATGACAAAGACTTATTGAAATGGTTAATGAGACTGGAGAACAATAATGGTCTCTTCAAAAACCAGAAAACCCCCCGCCATGCAAGGGAAAGCTGTTTATCAAAGCCGCATTGTATCAGAAACGGTTTAAAAGATATAATAATCGTCAATTTCCTGTATACAGACCTTTCGAACAAAATATATGTAAGTTTGTAAAATCTGTAGACCCCTATTTGTTCGGTACACGAAATTCGAAAGTGGAGGAGACGAAATGCATGCATGGATCTTTTCTCTAATGTTAAATGAATATATCTTTGTAATTGATCGATAACAAGGAAATGTAAATATGTAGCTGTAATGAATCCGGACGAACTTTCCAGAAAAAAATCCATAAATAATCATAATAATAATAATAATGCATTAGGTTAGATGCGCGTAAATGTTTTCTAATTTGTTTTTGAGCAAGAAAAACGGGTCAGAGAGTATACTAATGAAGAAATAAAAGGAACGGAAGAAAGAAAAACAGACAGACGGTAAGAAAGAAAGAAAGAATGAATGAAGGAATGAAGGAATGAAAGAACGAAAGAAAGAGAGAAAGAAAGAAAGAAAGAAAGAAAGAAAGAAAGGAGAAAGAAAAAAAGAAAGAAAGAAAGAAAGAAAGAGAGAAAGAAAGAAAGAAAGAAAGAGAGAAAGAGAGAAAGAAAGAAAGAAAGAAAGAAAGAAAGAAAGAAAGAAAATATAGGTATCGATGGAAGGAGGGAGGGAGGAAAGAGCAAACGAACAAACGAAATAACGAAGTAATAAGGAAAGACAACATAAATAATAAATAAATAATGAATTCTTGTAAAAGCCACGTGTAAAAATATATAATCTCATTTTTCAAAGAAGAAACAATTAGTACGTGCCTGTGAACACCTTTCTTTGATAAATTATTAATTCCAGTATAGACATTGGTAGAGACATTAAGATTAAAAACAAAAACAAAAAAGGAAAATAACCTCAACAGAGATAGCATTTGTTGCCAAGGTATTCTTTAGGAGCTGTATCTAGGTGAAGTAATAAATCATTATAAACTGTTATGATCATTAATCAGGAGCACTACACGCTCACTCATTAGTGAAATCTTGCTATCGTGCAAAGTAGCAAACACTTTCTGCTTTCTTAATAACTTGTTTTTGTCAAGGCTACTTCCAAATCCAATTAAAGTCCACTCTCAAAAACCTCTGTCATCTTTAAAAGAGAATATTACAATAACAACGAATCCTAATTTTCGTCCTCACTTATTCTTCATGTTTTTGAATTTTACATACACCTGTCTCAAAAAATGTTGTGTTTATTTTTCTGGCCAAATTCAATAAAACATTTCTAACAAGGCCATATATCATTGCAAACTGCGTCATTCGGAATTAAGTAGGATCTCCTTTACTTTGTGTGTAAGTCGTGACTCAAGATTTTATTCTATTGATTTTGATTCGTCATTCCTTTTAACGTGCACGTTAAGTATGACTCGTGAATGATCTTGTTTTAATAGACTAAATTTCATTGTCATTTAGGAAACGTTTATCAAATTGATCTTGGCCAAAGACAAAAGTCTTTTCCGTATTGAAAAACTCTAGTTCTGGACCGAAAAATAAGAATATGAGACCATTTTAGTGAAAAGCAAAGTTCTATAATTTTTTGCGAAGATTTTTGTTTTAATTGAATCTGAAACGCGTCATCACTTCGATTTTAGATTGAGCATGAATGATGAGCTTTGGTTATTGTACGTGACGCATAAATACGCCCGATATTTTTAAGGTGAAAAGATTTAAAAAAGGGGTATAGGGGACCCTATTTATCACTAGTATCGAACTCGGATTTCAGTGTTCGACAATTTTCTCGAAAAAGTCGCATACAACGAATACTCTTAGCTAACTAATTTTCGCATCACTTTTGGGAAGTGGGCAAAACCATAGAACCCATAGACAACAGCTTAATGGGCGTAAGATGTTGTGCGGTAAGGAAGGAAGGAAAAGAGCAACCTTTGATGAAAAAAAAATCAATATTATATAGATTGATTTTACTTAAGCTAGCTCAGTATGGATTCGACCCCAAGGATAGAGAGTGGTTTATTTATTTATTTATTTATTGATTGATTGATTGATTGATTGATTGATTGATTGATTGATTGATTGATTGATTGATTGATTGATTGATTGATTGATTGATTGATTGATTGATTGATTGATTTACCATCTTGGTCATGCGCTCAAAGTTGAGCATTTTAGACCGCTCTATAAAAGGCAGATCCCAGCACTGTTTTGTGAATGGAACTCTGTCCAACAGCCAAGATCTCAATTGTGGGGTGCCTCAAGGAACTATACTGGGTCCTGTCCTATTTTTTATTTACATTAACGATCTGCCAAACTGTCTGGATCATAGCACTCCAAGGCTTTATGTTGACGACATTAGTCTTACTCAGTTTTTTCAAACTGTTTAATTTAAGTTCTCCAAAGGGAAATGGAGATCGACCTAGAGTTTATCTCAGATTGATTACGCGGCAATAAAATTATCTTCAACATCCTTAAGACGGAATTCATCTTAATTGGCTCAAGACAGAGAATTGCTGCTTTTGAAACTGACAAATTGCAACTCTCGGTTATGGAACTCCACTGAAAAGAACCCAAATTAAATGTCTCGGAGTTCACATTGATGAAAACCCATGAAAACCTCAGTTAGTTGGAGATCACACATCGAACACATTGCTAAGAAAGTCGTGACTAATTGAAGTATTTTAAAGAAAATCAAAACTTTTTAAAATCGAGATTGTTTGCTTAAAGTTTACAATGCAATTAGTAATCCTTACTTCTGGTATTTAAGTCTAGTGTGGGGTGGAATCGATCAAAAGCTTACAGACAAGCTCCAGAAATTACAAATTTTTTCTGCCAGAATCATAACTCCTTACCGCGAGTATGCATGTCTTCCAGGATCTAAACTGGAAGCCATTGTGTGAACAAAAAGCAGTGATGATGTTCATAATCGTAAACAGGTTAGCTCCTCCTAACTTAGGGACGAACCATTAGATTTTTGAGGGGAGGGGATCGAATTTTTTGTGCAGGATTTATTTTTTTGTCCTTCGTAGCGCATGCGCAGGAATTTGGTTTCAACATGCACGAATTTTTTTTCTGACTCTTTGCCCAAACCACTTCAAAAGCAATTTCACTTTCAGTGGCGCAAACAGTGGAATTCATTACCAAAATCTCTCAAAGAGAAACAATTCTTAGCGAGATTTAAAACAACAATAAAAAATTTGCCCTCAAGATATTCCAATTAAAGATAATTGTATAGCCTTTTAGTTTATTCTTTGTAAGTTATGAATAATGTTTTTATTCTATTATATTTTCTACGGCCTCTAGGGAACGGAAGTTGTTTTAACTTGAATGTTGATAGAAATACCGTGTTTAAATAAAGTTTGTTATCCATCCATCCATCCATTCATTCATTCATTTATCTGTTTATTATATTTGTTTATTTATTTACTCATTTATATTTATGTTACACTACTTTCCTATGCTGTGAATTTTATATTAGTTTCCTTATAAGTATGACAAACAAGATGACAACTTGACAGGTATTATGTTTTTTGATTTATTAAGTTTTTTTTCAGTACTTCAATCACAGTTATTATTTACCTCAAATCAGATGTCATGATTGGTATACGGTTAGGACTAGGCGAAATTGCCGTGCTTGTCAAAACGTAAATGCCAGAATGTCAAATGAGTTTTAGAATGTGCCTTTAAGGGAATGTAAAAAGAAATGGTTAATCTAAAGTATTAGGTTCCCTTGATGAACTCGAAAGTTAAAACACCTTGAAGAATCACATGAATGAATGCTGCGCGGCTGAAATCTTGATAAACGACCGAACAAATAAATACTGATATCTATTTAGTTCTTAATTTCATCGAAGAACAAACAGAAACTATTGAGAAACAGATAAAGAGATGATACGAGAAAATAATTACAATAAAAACCTTTAAAGCTTCCGCCCTGTAATAAATATGCAATTAATCAAAAATATGGACCTTTGTAGAAATTAAGTTTTCCATATTAAACACGTCCATTCACTCGAAGGGCTTCCAACCCTTCTTAGTTGAACATTTTCTATATAGACCTGTCTGCAGACCATCAGTTTTTGACGGAGGTAAAAAGCTACATTTTACTACGACTTGGCCGGTTACGCCCTCCGGATAATAAATTCCCTTATCTGATATATAAAGCCGAGGAAAGGAAGAATTGAGAGTGCATGATCCGAAATAAAAGGAAAAATAAGAGAGAGAGAGAGAGAGAGAGAGAGAGAGAGAGAGAGAGAGAGAGAGAGAGAGAGAGAGAGAGAGAGAGAGAGAGAGAGAGAGAGAGAGAGAGAGAGAGAGAGAGAGAGAGAGAGAGAGAGAGAGAAAGAGAGAAAGAGAGAAAGAGCCGAATTCACGCGAGTTTACATGCACCCTGCGTCCGGTTAGAAAGCCTCACCAAACCATCTATTTGCTGATTAAATGAAGAGAATTGAAATCTAGGTCAAACAAACCCCCTCTCACATTTAATATTATGTCGACGGATAGCCGTACAGTATTTAGAAAGAAAAAATCCTACAAATAATTGACTTTCAGAGATACACGGAAAGTTTCGTGACTTGATGGTCTAAATTAATGAAAGGTTTATTTGTAGTATGTTAATCAGGCTAAGCTAGGGTCGGTCGGTTTGGCAGGCTGACCATGGGACACACTTGTCAAGACAATCAACAGAGCTATTTTGTGGTTTGTCGCAGTCATCGTACACGTACCGCCAGCTGGACAAGCCTGATACATTTCTTCAAACAAACTCGAAGTATTTAATTTTTATAAATCATTCGTCAAAGTGCTCTTGAATATTTGATATAAAGAAACAAGACTTTTGCGGCGACAAATTTGAAAAACAGTTGCAACACCACATTCTTGGCCACACCATTTTGATGGCTTGTTTTGACTACCACACAAACAGGTGGAATGTTAATTATATGGTGGTTAAAATGACCGACAAAACATCTTTCTTTCACATAATTACGTGGGGAAGCACCGAGGTGTCGAAGCCCTATATCCTTGTATAAAGTGGCCATTTTTGAAAGAATAGAATTGATTTTTGGTCCATGCGATCTTCATATGTTGGGGCCAATCTTAAGACGACATTATCGAAAATAGCGCTAACAAAACCGTCTCTCTCTGTAGATCAAAATGATCAAAAGGAAAATCGGGATATTCCATTTTATATACCTTTCAAAGAAAATGGTGCCGCTTTCCAACACCGAAATGGCAAACGGAAAGTAGCGAGTCCTTTTCCTTTTATATTGTAGTAGAAAGGCTGCAGGTCTGTCTAACCAAACTATACATGCAAACACGGCGGTCAAACGTCTGCGCATGCGCAAGATTTCGCGGGCATACGATGTTGAGAACGAACTTCTCCCTTTTTTTACTGCGAAGAAATTTTTTATCCTCAAAGTTCATATAAACAATAGACCTTTCTCGAATGACACCTCAAATCGAGGTTGGACTTGAAGCTTTCATACATTTATTGTATTTATCAAGTCCAACCTCGACTTATTTGGAAAGGTCTATAGGCATTCGACGTACAAGCGGACGGTTCTTAGTTTGTTGCCTAGGTTCTGTAATTCTATCTTTTGTTCTTCTTCTAGTCCTTTCGGTACGTACGTACGTTCTCATTTTTGTTAAAGAGGAGTTCAGTTGGTCTTTTGTAAAACAGCAGTTGGACCAATCTATAGGCATTGATTCATACTAAAATCTTCGAAAAACCAAGAAGATTTTAATAAAGATTTTGACGTTTTTGTCCTTTTTGCCATCAAAATCGTTACTTTGTAATCAGAAAGTACACACTTTTGATACTAGATAATATGAAAAAAGCAGAACTAAGAAAACTTTGTTTTTAACGCTGTTTTTGAAAACTCAAATCTGCACTAAACGGTTCTCTGGGTCCGGAAGTATCAAATTATGACGCACAGGAGTAGGGTAAGACGAAAATTAAACTGCATCCGGTTACTAAAAACGGCACAGATGGGAATCATCATGGCGCGCGCCCTATTAACGAGTTTCCCTCTCTTATTTATGCTCTTTTGCTGCTATTTAAAACTGTTCGCTGACTGCTTGAAACCTCAATAGTATTTTTGATACAGAATAAAAAGAATAAAAAGACAGTCGATAGAAAATAGAATAATCTTTAACCCGTTCGATTTTAAAGGCTAGCTTTTAAGCAACTAACTTAGGGTGTTTAAATTCTTAAAATTTTCGTACTACAAATACGCTTGCGCAGAAGTTTGACCGCCGTGTTATCCATGCGTGCTTTGCAGTTCCCAACTCGTTTGGGTACCCTGGGTGGCGGTACCCTTCTATTGCTTTCGGACGTCACAGCTACGTCATTGTACGTTTGTATATGACTTTTATTCACTCATTGTTTATCATAATTTCGTCTTCCAGTAATCAAGCCCCATACTAATTAGCACTGTAACAAAGTAACTATTTTTGTCATAAAAAATAACAGTGAAAAAATCATTGTGTAAAGTTAGATTACGTAGGGCTTATCTTATTCGCATAGACTTTCTTCTCCGCTATCCTCCAATCAGCTTTTGGGAGTATTTTATCTAATTTAAGATCTAAACGCTGACTGGACGATAGCAAACGGAAAGAATTCATATCAAGGTCGTAATACTATTGTTTCGCTGGGTACATGCTGTTGATGGTAATAAGTATATTGATTATAAAGTCGAGCATATACCTATTTATGGATATAGGCCGGCATACACTGGGCGTCAGGTCGCTGCGACACGTGGCGGCAACAATTCCTCTCGTACTGAAGGAATTTCAGTAGAAAATCTTGTCGCCGCGACACGCAACACGTCGTACGAATTCAAGGTGCGTACAATCGCAGCGACAAAATGAGTGAAAGTGGCTTCGTCGCAGCGCAATGCACACGAAGCGACGTGTCGCCGTGCCGTGTTCGAAGCGACCTGACGCCTAGTGTGTGCCGGCCTTAAGGCAGTCGGACATGAGGGCCCTTGACTCACTCGAAAAAGAGCATATTGGCACATAAAAACATTTATGGTCCCTCTCTCTCCTCATATGATTGTGACCAAGTCTGAGACGTGCTTTGCCATGCCCTTTCTCGGCGTTGTGATTGGTCAATGTGTTCGATACGTTTAGACACTGTGTCACTCTAAAACAGCACTATAGACCCTATGCAAGAGACCATAATACTAAGAGAGCGAAGCTCAGTATTGATGTCTGTGCCATGTTCGTGGCGGCTAAGGCTATTTTTAGTAACTTCGCCAGTCGCGCGCGCAAGGCCCTCAACCAATAGAATTTGCTTTTTGGCGTGCGCGCGGAAGGGACCGTTTGAATTCTATTGTTTAAGTGCCTTGCGCGCGCGATGGCGAAGTTACTAAAAATAGCCTTAGCCGCCACGAACATGGCACAGACATCAATACTGAGCTTCGCTCTCTTAGTATTATGGTCTCTTGCCCTATGCATAAATGGCTGCTGTTAGCTTAGACTTCTAAGTATTTAGAGCATATTGATACTATGTGAAAGAGTTATTCGAATTTTATATTTTTATATAGTCACTAAGATTTTTAGAATCAATTTTCTATGTGATTTGACCGAGGCCTGACTAGCCTCGTTTTGGAGTATTTTAACAATCTAACATTTACCTAGATCGAAAACAATATAACCATGAAACAAGTACTAACTAAATAGTACAAATTGCACGTAAACAATAGAGAACAAAGGATTTTGCTACTATATGGTGCTATTTAGTTGTTAAGTTGTTTCACCGGATGGTTTTAGTGTTAGCGCTCTAAATTGAAAAGTACACAGTTTTTCCCCTCACATTTTATACACCTCATCCAAGTCAGTATTGGCAGTGCGGCCGAGTGCTCAGAGCGTCGGTCTCCTAATCCGGTGGTCCCGAGTCCGGTCTGGCCACTGATGCTGAATTTGTTTCGGGTAGTTACTAGTTCAAACTAAGCTTCTCGACCGTGTTTGTAAATAGCCAACTGGTATTGCCACCTGCCTGTTGGGATTCTTAAATTAATTACGTTATATTTATTTGTTATTCTGTTCTTTCTATATGGCCATAAGCTCATCACTATAATTACTGTCGCGTGCTTAACCTCTATAAATAAAGACCATTCATTAATTTATCATTATTATTTGAAAACATATTTTTTTGATAATTAGATTTATGCATGGGGTCTATCAAAACGACAATTCAAATCTACAATCTTCGAATGTGAAAAGGGTTGATATAGGTGTTTAAGTATTGACGTTAGAAGCAAAATCGGCTCGTGGTTTCAAGCAAAATTGCATCCAATTTAGAGTAAAATAAATAGCTACCCATACTCCTTTTCGGTCTTGTTGCGTGGTTTTTAGACGTTTCACACGGCATGTTTTGAAATAGGTGTATTGTATTACACTCACTTCAATGTTCAATCACTTTGTTTCTGTCACGCATTAGGTCACTGTCACGCTAAGGCCAGTGTTAAACCAATGTCAATGTCACGTAAGAATCACTGTCCATGTGACACTAATTAATAGTGTCCCAACAGAATCAATCCAATATATATGGCATTATGGGATAGCTACACGGCATTGTGGGATACCTTCAGTACATTACGATAATGTCACGCACCGTTTGTCATTCATATAGATAACGATCAGTGTTTACTTGACACGCTCGCTAATGATCCCGAACTCTTGCGGGACGCGGGATCCTAAACCACTTTACGACGCACTGACAGTCAACCAAACTTAGTTTCTATTCCCATGAAGTTAAATCGATAAAGGAGACGATTTGCGCCGCGAGGCTCCTGGCGCCGAGTATGCGGTGCTCCCTGGAGAAGGCACGCTATTTCCCAATTTCTTCATTCTTGAGTACGAGGAGCACACCAATTGCTTGACGGCTTTGGCGTAGCGTTCATTGAGCGCGGCATAACAGACAGGATTCAAAGCATTTGGAAACCACATCAACACAAATAGGTAATGATTGCAATAAAACAAGGTCACTCGTGAATTTGTGGTGATTTTAACAAGACCTAACTGCCAGACCAGAAAGAACACTTGAAATGGGACATAACAGAAGAGAAATACCAACACTACGACCAGCAGCATACGAATGAACTTCGATTCCATCTTCTGTCTCTTATTCGCCGATGCCTTGTTAGCATTACGCAGGACCAAGGAATTCCTGGGGCTCCCCCCTTGGGGAGAGTCTTGGCCTGCCAGCGAGGATGGTCTATTCAGTTGAAACGATTGTGGAATGAGAGATATGTGCTTGAGAGCCATGGTGATTCTAACATAAAGTACAAGAATAACTAGCAGAGGTATTGCGTTATTAAACAAGAACGTGAAGATTGTGTAAATGTTGGAATACAAAGCTTGCTTTTTAGGGTCGTCAGTGTAGATTTCTACGCACCAATTCATCTCGTTGATAGTTCTAGAACCAAAACTGGGTAACGAGACGAGAACCGCCAACAACCAAATAATGGCGATAATAAATCTTGTCTCTGATGTCGAGGGTTTCAGCTTGAACGGGAACAACAGAGCACGGAAGCGATCGCACGCAATGGCCACAAGTGTATTAGTTGTCACAACGGTAAAAACGGTAAAACAAGGGTTAATAATCTTACACAATGCCTCGCCAAAAATCCACTTTTGTTTCTCCATGTAAATCACTAAGAACGGCAGCAGAATAGTGGATAATACATCGGCTACGGCTAGATTAGCAATGAGAAAGTAAGCAAAAGTTCTCATGAATCGATTATTGTACGTGATGTAGATAACCATGGAATTTCCCACTAAGGCCACCAAAAAAATTATACCAAAGATGACAAAACGGATATATTTGGAGAATTCGAGTTCACCCAGCACAGCGGCAGTTTGTGTCGAGTTGGATGTGTTTGCCAATACAGTTGGGGCGTCCATTACTGAAGGCGTTGTAGCGTTCATGATGTACCCTGCTTCCTAGAGTTTTACTCACCGCTGGGCTTCGACACCTGTGATACAGACATAAGCATTAAAACATGTAGCTAATTAAGTATCAAACTACTGTTTTGCTGTGATATGCCGAGACTACGCACTGATTATCCGGGGTACTGACTATGGAGTATTCAAGCAATCTATTAAAGACACACATGGATGATTTCTTATAAATAGCGCATTCAATTATCAGGTCCTTTGAACCTGCCATTCAACTTGTTCATGTTCTTGGAACGGGTTGCTGTGGTTAATTGTACATATATAACAGAAGAGAATGATTACATAAGATAAATAGGTTAAGTCCCATAAATTATTATTACTAAACAATCAGGTGTACAAAGGCCAATGTGTACAAAGTCATCAAAAAGTTGTTAATATTAACTAACGTGGTTCTTAACAAGTCATCCTTACACATACGTCAATGCGTACACGATTGTGCATAATTATCTCAAAACCAATCATCTCCCACACAAACACACGTAATACACTTCTAAAATCCCTTAATTTAGTTAACAAGTATTGACTTGTGGATTAACTGTTAACAGTTATCAGGTTACAACGTCATATTTAATTAGTGATGGTAGCAAACCGTTAGAATCACAACCTGATTTACACGAACCCTTTATGGCACGACATCCCTTGGCAAGTGGACCCATTACTTTTAATACGGTACCCCTATCAGACCAACAAATATTCTGCTTACACGATGATAATTACGGGTGTCGTGCTAAAAATGATGGGTACGCGTACCCAGAATTGGATCTGCCATCGTGTCAATTGGGCTTCAGTTAAATGACTTTCACATGATCATAATCTCACTGGGACTAGTAGACTATTGTGGTCATGAATTGTGGATAGAGATATATTAGAAGTAATTATGAACTACTCAAAACAAATCAGATATTGTTAAGGGTGGCTATAGGAAAGGGCGCGTAGACGGTTTTGCGACGCAAAACGATTTCATACAATTGAAGAATAAAAGTCTGAAATAATGAAAACCATATCAGTGAAATCACTCGACAGATAAAATACTGCAGTCCAAATTGGGTATAAAATAAGTCTGATAAAGTAGAAAGTTATGTTTTATTAAGGATGACTTTTACTTCAAGCTAGACATTTCCTATATCAAGAATTTCCTTTCTAAAATTCTCACTCGTTTTCAGAGTTTGATATTCTTTATTCAGACTTTGTGTTTGCACTTGAACTGAACTGAACAATCAGTGAGCGCGTGATTCTCGACACGTTTTGTTAAACCATTTGTCTATTTACAGTGTATGGTTTTATAACAATACGTTTTAGGAAACTCCAGAGCTCAAACACTTCAGAACAGTATAGTACTCGGAAGTGAAGTTCGATGTGTCAAACGATCGTGAATTTTTCCTTTTTGTGCGGTAGACAGTTTTCACGACAGCGCCTACACTTTCATAAGTCTATGTACCAAGGGGGCGATTGGGGCTAAAACAACGAATAAAACTGTTAAAATTGAATATCTAGAAATATTTCAGCTTTAAAACAAAAACAAAAAAAAAGTTACGTACAGAGTTTCTGACCGACAAAAACGCCTCAAGGCATGTGGTTTGGATGGACCACAAAAGTTATTGATTGCCCCGATTTTCAACAGGTCAGAAAAACAGAGAGAACAGAACTGAAAATTGAATAACCTTGAATGTATCAAGTGTATAACTGATGTTGTCATACAAATGTATCAATCTCCGTTTTAAAAAGTTTTACACCTTTGCTTTCAAAACACTGACCGGATGAAGGACATCGTGGTCTGAAGGGCCGTTTTCCTTGTTCTAGAACATTAAAAAAATCTAGATTATTAAGAAGTGGAAACTCTAGCAATATTATCCAAAACCGCCAGCATAAACACGTGTAGTCACGTGTTAGGTAATGAATTCAAGGGAAAAAATCAGATTCAAGTATCTAGAGCACTTCACTCTTAATTTTAATATCTCCAGTTTTCACGTGACAGGTCGGCGAGACGGTCAGCGGTCTCATATAGGAAAAGGAAATATTCAGAAAGATATTCAGTGGAACCTTCCGTTCGTTTTTTCTTTACTGTAATAACCCGCATAGGGGCAGGGTGAAAAGAAGTTGTTTTGAAGGACCACAAGTCGGTTCACAGCCACTTGTTGTTCTCTTCAGTGAAAAATTATGTTTTTAATTTACCTATAAATAACCTCGTCTGCTTAAAAGAAAGGCTTGGAAAGGATGTTTATCTCTAAAGAATGTTTTTTCCGAAATCTCCACGTTTAAGGTGGTATCGCAAAGAAACATCATTGACCTAGCGACAACATGTCAATGGGCAGATATTGTACGCACAGGGTATGAATTAAAGTCCAACAGTTTACTACCGTGGGCGAATCAGCTGTTTTAGAACTATTAACACTATCTCAAATACATCTTCTCTTGATATTAAGAGAGAGAAGAAAAGAAAAGAAAAGAAAAGAGAAAGAAGAGGAGAGGAGAGAAAAAAGAGGGGAGGAGAAGAGAGAAGAGAAGAGAAAGAAATGGAGTGGAATGGAAGGGAAGGGGAGAAAAGGGAAGGGGAGGGAAGGGAAGGGGATGTGAATATAGAGGACAAGACAAGGGCGATGTAGAGAGAAGAAGGCAAGGTATTGAAAAAAGAAAGAATTAATGAATGAAACAAGAAATAAAAATACAACAGCAAGAGAAAGAAGATACATATAAAGATATCAAGGGAAAGAAAGAAAGGGAAAAAAAGACCAAAACGCAGTCTAGCAGGATTCTACAGAAAATTCAAATAAGATTGTTGATCCTAAATGGCCACAACAGCTATAGTATCGAGAGTTTTAACTTATAGGGGCGTTAGAACTTCTATATTGCATTTAATTGAAATAACTATAATGCAATTTGAGCTGTTAATTTGTTGTACCAATTGATAACCCAACACCCTTTACAAAAAAGCTGCTAGAAAACAGCTACTCAAAGGCACCAATCTATGTTAGCAGTGAAACATAAGATATTGTTATATATGGGTATCAGATACATAAAGCAAGAAAGCTCATTATCGAGACTCTAAATATGATGGAAATTAATGGGTTCTGTTACAGATTTGATGTGATCGGTATTATTCATTTGACAAGGCTTGATGGAAATGTTGGAAAATGCTTCTATTTTTTGTGAACAAATTTACACTGAACTAAGTAGTATGGCAGAGACTTAGGACGTAATAGACTCACATGATACGAAAAGAAACGTTCTTTCGATTTCCGAATTTCTATTTTTTGCAATATATATATTTTTGGTATCTGAATTAAAATGACTCTTTAAATAACGTCCTAATGTTCTATTTATCTATCTTACTTTCATTTTGTTTTCGGTCACTCGTTCAGTAAGTATCATTCATTAAGAATAAAAGTTAACTGATTACTTAGTTTAACCTTCACTTCTTTTCCCTGTTGTTTATTTACTCCATTCATCTCCCATTATACTAACTTTTACTTTATTACTTTCACTATAACTTACTTACTATATGTTTACGTCTGTCCCACGTCCTTATGTCTTTTAGATTATCGTGTTAGTTCGTTTATCCATGTATTCATAATTCGTTTAATTCACAAATAACTTCACTTATTTCTTCCTTTCATTCATTCACTTTAATTTGTTTTTTCTTTCAATCAATTATTTCTTCTTCTATTTCAATTCATTTAGTCATCCATCCATCTATCCATTCATTCATTCATTCCATCCATTCATTCATCCATCAATCAATTTATCCACTCATTCATTTATTCATCATCATTCATCCATCCATTCATTCATTCATCCATCCATTCATCCATTCATCCATCTATTAATTAATTAATTTATTCACTCATTCATTTATTCATCATTCATTCATCCATTCATTAATTCGTCCATCCATTCACTCATTCATCACGTTCTTCCCCTATTATGACCTTTCTAGCTTCTTCTTTCCTTCTTTCGTTCGTTCCTTTTGTCTTCACTCATTAATCCTGTCAAATCTATACTATATTGTTTCTATCAGAAGATATAGTCTGATCTATCAATAAAACTATATTACCCTCATGTTATCAATTTAGCTGCTTACTACTATTCCTACAAAGCCGGTAGTTCTTTGATGAATTAGAATCAAGGCGAAAACACCCCCAGGAAAATCTGTTTCTTTATTCGAAACCTCAGTAAACACATGCACACAAACCTACAGAAAACAAATACAACAAATCCATATTGTTGATTTCAAAACTATCCACTTAGTAACTTGAAAATTGCCCTCCAAAACATCGGGCTTAACCATTTTTTGTTAGTTTTTAAATGTTTTTAGCAAGTATTCATAGCGTGTAGAACAACAATTAATTTCATCTATAAGTTTTGGACTCAGCCCCGTAAGGCATTGAAGTGTGTAAAAAATAAAAATCCATTTAGATATAGCTGCTCTTGGCTGCAGCCACTCGATAACAGGTTAGCGATTTTCTGCCAGCCATGGCGTCAGCAGTAGATTGAAAAAGCTTTCTAATTCATTATCAAAGTTCCTGTTTTAGAGTATATTGAGGAAGCTAGCACAAAGAAAATGGATCATCAGAATCAATAGAAAAAAATATCATGTCAATCAGTAATGTATGTTTTTGTTTTTCCTCGTACATTGACGATTGACGGATAGATTTGTTGTTTCGATCTATCGGAACTTTTTCACCCCCTCCCTAAAAGGGCTTGTTAGCCAGAGTAATCTAAATGCTTAAAATTTGCTCATACCTTAGCTCTCTCCAGTTTGTTATGACAATATATTCGTAATATTTTATGAAAAATTCTTTTTTTAGAATGTCCCATTAATGTCCTAATGAAGCCAAGAGTCTTTTATCAATACCGTCAAACAAACACCCGACCTAATCTAGAGGTCGTTGCTCTATTTTCATCACCCGAAGCAAGAAAATTAAGCTGAAATCAAAAGTAAAAGTCCCTGATAAAGTTAGATAGGTATTTTAATGGACAAAGAACGACCTTTGCAAACAACAACAACACGTTTGTGATTGGCTATAAAATGACAAGGACAAGGACCCCACCAAAAATTATCAAAATAATAAAAAATCATACTACAAATAGATTTTTTTGTGTGATTGGCTATAAAATGACAAGGACAAGAACCCCCCCAAAAATTATCAAAATAATAAAAAATCATACAACAAATAGGATTACTTAGCGTTAGCGTAATGGTTCCTAAAACTAAGAAAAACTGATAACAACAATGATAACAGATATTATACTTGTGGAATTAAGCCTAAAATACTCTACACCGTAATGGTAATGAAAATTCCCATCAGAAACTTTTTGTAATGAAGCATTTTGTCTTATTTTTACTAAATTTTTAACCATATTTTCTGCCAAATGAAAACACTTTGTAACTAAAAATATACAAATCCTTTTTGTGTCTCGACTAAAATCTCTCAGTTTCAGTTCCCTAATTAAAACATTTTTTTTCTTTGAGATATCTACTTCAAACAACTAGTTTTAGTTCCAGTGGAACTGGACAGGGAAAACAACGATTCAAGCGGAAAAAAACTCTAGAAGCAAACCTTACCAGTATAAAATCTGTGCTTGTAGAATCTCGTTTGTTGTAGAATCTCGTGGGTTGTATGAACTACCTTCAACTAACTCTTGGACTCTGAAGTCATGTGATAGTTACATCCGGGAGTTCAGATGCAGGGGGTAATACGGGGGAGGGCCAGTTCCGTAAATGTGGATCGATATTGACTTTGATGTCACAGAACTTTGAATAAGTTCCGAGAACATATCGAACTAAAATTGTTTTGCGTACTTCATTGTTATAAAACATCAACTGTGACCTTGCTCTTGAACGTTCTCAGTCAAAACAGTAATAAGGGGAAGGAAAAGTTGCTTCCCGTAGAGCGATATTGCCTTCAATGCCACTTAAGTAATACGAAAAAAATAATATATCCAGATTTGTTTTGAAGTAAAATAACTGCATGCTTTGTTTTTATCTCGCTCTGTGAAACATTTCTAATTGCCGGATTGCGAGCGCCGGGAGGAAGCATAAGAAATATGATACATTTTAGCTACTTTTTGAAGTAATGATAACATGAATATTTTAGCTACAGGTAATTGATGTATTTAAGAAAAGATTTAATATCAAAGTTGCAATTAAAAGATTATAGATGTTATCTGTTTGGTGGTACAGGCTTGAACTTATTACGTAACTTTAGTTTTATCAACATAAAAATATGAAAAAATAAGAAATAAAAAATAAGAAATAAAAATATGAAAATTTCAAAAACGTTTCTTAACAGAGAAAATGTTTAAGATAAAAAATCAAGACTGCGTTGAGAATTTTAACGATTTTTGACAACTATTGACTGGTACATAATAAATGGAAAAATAAGAAAAAATGATAGATTTTCGTGATTTGAACACAAGTGCTTAATTTTATAACATTCTTATTAAAACTCAGAGAATGAAGAATACTTTGTCGTGCCCCATCAATGGCCCATCATGGGAAAAAGGCTAACTAATGCATCTTTTCCCGAATTCTCAGCAAAAATTGGCAGAATCATTCCTTATTAAATGATGTATTTCAGAAGCTCAAAATTAAACAGAAAACATTTACTTAACGGTATCAACAGAGACAAAATGTTATATATAGCGGCCTTCAAAAGCTCTTTTTAGTATGAAAAAATATTCAAAAGCACGAGAAATCTTGGAGAGGATGTGATAAATGACAATCATTGAGCACTTAGCTGAAAAGTAAAGCTAAGCTACTTGGAAAACCTAGTTGGAAAGAAGACTAGAAAGGATGTCTTTAACTTCTTTTTATGAGATCGTTCTTGTGTGTGTGTGTGTGTGTGTGTGAGAGTATGTTCTTTTATGACAAGGAATCTCACAAAGTGGAACAGTGCGGTTAAGATTAAGCCTTCTTGTAGGGTTTCAACAGCACCACTCGATACATCGAGTAGACAACTTTTGATGGATGGAAGGAAATGGCGACTTTCAAAGCAAAATGAGCACCTTGTTTTCACGTTTTCTTGTGGTTAGAATCAGCAGTAATTCGAACTCCTATGGAGTAGCACTTCTTACAGAACTACTTAGTTGAGTTAAGGTTAAAATATTAGGATCAAAGTGAAAATGGGGTCGTGTTTGGATTTAAACAGCTGGGAAATGACATAAGGAGGATTTATGTTATTAGATTAATTAAGGAACGGAATGAGAAAACATGTAAAGTGGATGAATGAAACTTGAAACTAGCTCAAAAGAGCCGCTACTAAAAACACTTTTTCGAAAAGATTGTTATGAATGGGAAACCTATTGTATACAGAGTACGGAACGGTACCTATATAGGAACACGGAATATCGGAGAATTATGATATTAACGACAACAACAATGCCAACGAAATTGATCATGTTTTAACAACAGCAGCAAAAGAACAACAAAAACGTAGCATAAAACAAAAACAAAACAAGCATAATTACAGCAGCAGCAAAAGAAACAAAAAATAACAAAAAACAGCAACATTCACAACAAGAACAAAACAAACAAACAAACAAAACACAAACATATGTACATAACTACACCTACAAAATAACTACTTCCAATGAAAAAACAACAACTTAGCAACTCGAAAACTGCACCTGCAAAAGCGACAAGGCCTGAACAGGGGCAAATCACGATATGAAGCATTGAAAAATATATATTACAAGTACATTCTCTCGGAAGCTGTCTTTGAGAAAAAAGTGGGTTCTAAGCTCTTGGAGAAATGACAAAACTACAAGTACGGCTAACAATAAAACAAGTAAGACCAAAAACAACAAAACATAAACAAACAACTGAAAGAAAACGTTTCGCGTGACAATTGTCAAAAAACATCTTTATGTTTTCATTATCGTAATTTCCCAATAAAACACTTTAAAGGTCCCTTTAAGCTGAGAAAGATCATACAAAAAAGAAAAGTGCTTTATGGCAGTCGGGCCTGAAGGGAAATGAGAGCATGTTCTAATACTCTAAGTCAACTAAATAACACTGTTAAACCAATTAATTTTAAGAACTCTTTGGTATTAACAAGGCTTACCGTCTTGAGCTTGCTAGAGTCCTTGGCTAAGGGTTCAAGAACTTGTCTTTCGACGAATCTATAGAAGAAACAAGATAAGACAATGTCAACAACATGGTGACCTCTGATATGTTTCTCTAAAAACGTCTGTAACTACCTGAAAGAAGCACAACTCTATCACCAAGTGTACTTGACTCGTGTGTTAAAAATAAGACGAAACATGGATAAGAGTGGAAATCAAGTATGTATTTTGTTAGTCACGACATTTCAACAGTAGGAACTCTACGTGCCTTTTTTCTCGTTAAACGGAAGAGGCCGTCCTTTTTAACAGCGAATTTCACATAAAATACTATCCACGTGTTTAATTACAGGACTATAAGCCTAGTAGTGCTTTAACTAGTTCGGGATAAAGAGATATCTTAAGTTATTTGGGTATTACCCAATGTAGGGTCAGACACACAAACCTTTTCCATATGTGGTGGCTTGATAAGATATGATTTACAAAATAAACTTTGAAAGTATTTAATAGCTAAACTAATCAGCTGTATACGACTTTAGGAAATTATATTGACCTCCAATGTCACTCAGTAAAGTTATAGTCTTTGACAATAAATTTTGTTTCAAGTCTTCCATTAGAGTGCGTGTGTAGTTTTAGTACTCCAAGCTATCAATTTTACTAAATGCGCTCCAGGGGGACTTGGTTTGAAAGTAATATTTAAGACTAATCAAAGACATATTAGTACAATATTCAAAGCTATATACGAAAGGAGTTATTATCATTAGTATACAAATAGGGGAATTCCAATTAACTCCTGGCTTTTGTTGATCACTAAAAGCGACGGAAGAATCACAACACTGGCTGCGTCCCACTGTTGACCGCCGATTGTAAATAATTCTAGAATATACCAAACAATTTTCCCCATAAAACAACAGGAAAGGTATCTAGCAAGCACACCACGCTCCCTGGAGATTCTAGATGAAAACAATCTCAGAACAAAAGAATGACTCATACATCATGTTTATTACCGGCTTTTCGACTCGAGTCAAAAACGAAATCAATGCAAATCTACAAAGGAATATAGATAGAAATCACAGAATTAAAAACGGTGAGATTGTTGTAAAAAATGCGCGTTTCTGAGTTGGTCACGGCATTTAAGGGCGGACACTGGCCTAGTCTAATAAAGTACGTTTTTTTTAACGGGATCAACTGGAATAAATCCTTAATTATAATACAGATAATATTCACGTAAATAGCTTACTCTGTCAAAGGTAAACTAATATATATCAAGAAATAACAAATATTTGTGAAGAATATAACATAACAAAGGGATTAATAACTGAATTCACTGGCGCCGAATAACGCGAAAAGGGACAAATGCTTTCTAAAACGTCATAATAACACCGACATACTTTGATCGCAATGCAAAACCTGCCAAACACTCTCCAAAGACTTTTGTTCAACTTTCTTGTGATTAAACGACCCACTCGTTCCTTCAACCCCACGATTTGGACGACACTGTCTTCTTGTTGAAATTCCCCTCGAGATTTTATGAAGCGCGATAAGACTTTCAATTAATGACCCATAGTGACAGGGTCTTTATAACTGCACCACAGCCCAACCCACAGGCATACAATCGGAAATTACAACAAAGTAATCGTCGTCGTCGTCGTGGGTTGTCGGAAAAGAATTAATAGTTGTTATGGCAACCCCATATAAGGGAAAACATGTGACGCAGTATGACGTCATAGTAATGGCGTCAAAGCTGAGGATAAGAATTTTAGTGTTTTGTGACGTGAAAAATTTGTAATATCTCACGAACTGTTGACAGAATCAAATCCTCCACTTAGCAGAAGACGACTTTTGATATAAATGGACGAGAATTTGCATTGAAAACAAATTGAAATTCCAGGACGTGAGGGAGGTTGTTTTCGTCTGGGCATTCTTCAATTGCAATCATTCCCAGGAGAATGAATAGAACAAAAGACATGGCAGCCATGTTGGTAGTCGTGACAAAAGAAAACCACCAACATGGCTGCCGGCTCTTTTGTTCAGTTCTTTCTTCTGGGAATGATTGCAATCCAAGAATGAATTCCAGAACATGTAGGAAATTATTTTCGTTTGGAGGAAAGTCTACGGGGTTTGGAACGTGACGAATAAAATCAAATTGAAATGAAATTCCAGTACGTAAAAGAGGTTAATTTCGTCTGGGCATAAAGAAAAGTTTGCGCAACCTTTGGGCTCTATAACGGGAACGTAACGACTTAATTAGAATTGAAATTCTAGAACATGTAGGAGGCCATTTTCGTCTGGGCATAAAGGAAGGTCAACGGCGTCTTTGGCCCAGACAACCGGAACGCAACATCTAAAATCAACGTACAATGTCGAGGCGGCAGGGAAAATACACAAGTAACACGAGTTGGACCGGAGCCACGCTTTCCCGTCTCTACCCCCTTCTTTATTTTACGTATTTCCCTTGGTTCTGGGACGAATTAATGCACGGTTTTATAGATTTATAAGTAATCAGTGGTTTCCTTGATGCCACTTTAAGAAAATGTGGCGGGAAATATTCCTTATAACATGTGATAAGAACTCTAGGGTCAGTCTGTAAATAACGCCGTTGGAAACTAAAATACGTGCTGGGATTACCATAGTTGGAAGTAAGAATGGTTTGGGAGAGTGCATGAAACTATTTTACCGCATTCAGATGACAATGGTCTAATGCTTAGAAGTAGAACTCATCAACGACGATATCATTTTATCAATCAATTTATCTTTCAAGCACAAATGATCTTTTTCATAACCAACACTATCATCATCATCATCATTTCATCAAGCATCAACATTACCACCACCACCGTCATCATTGATAAGCGCGACCACCATCATTATACTCACCATCGCGCCATTACCATCTTCTTCATCATCATTTTTATACTCACCATCGCCATCATCCACCATTATCATCATCATTTCATCAAGCATCAACATTACCACCACCACCGTCATCATTGATAAGCGCGACCACCATCATTATACTCACCATCGCCATTACCATCTTCTTCATCATCATTTTTATACTCACCATCGCCATCATCCACCATTATCATGACCATCATCATCATCATTTCATCAAGCATCAACATCACCACCATTTTTATACTCACCATCGCCATCATCCGCCATCATCATCATCATCATCATCATCAATCAGAAGTCCATGAAGCTCATTCATCAATACCATCCCTGACTTCAGTAATTACAATTTGCCTTTCTAAAGTTATTTGTTCATGCTGTGTATCCTTTGGAGGGTGCACATGAAATCTTAGTAAAGTGAAGTTGAATGATGAGATGGAATTTTTTGGGGACGCCATTTCACTGTAAAAAACTACTACTTCATGTGAAATCGCGTCCCCCCAAAAATTAAAATATTAATATACATGTAAGCATCACATTTTACTTTCTATAGCAAATTTTGAAGAATTTGTTATAATGTATCGTATCTACAATTGAAAATTCAAAATTGTGTCTCCTAAAATAGACCCACGATTCCGACCGATAGATCAGATTAACAGGACAATCATTTTCAGAAACTGTCGCAATTACTCAGAAAATTAAGTTCTAAATTGATTAATCCCAAGGTTAATCTGTTGAGACATCACTGAGAAATGAAAAGAACTTCTGAATCAACACCTGATTTTTCAATTAGAATTTAATTTGCCTTCTAAACTGAAGGTTGAGCCTGTTATTACGGGTTAGAACGTGCAATATAGTGACGCAAAACATATATTTTTGTTCGTACTATAATTGTATTACGGGGCCATTGATGTTCGTCTTAGAATTAAAAACACATGCCACAGGGAAAGATAATGCTTACTATTTTAGTTTGGGTAAGGCACTTTGATAGGATCACTGACGCGACGATTTAAAGCACCACTTCACATTGGAAAAAAAAAAAGTAAATTTCTAACTCCTCAATTTTTCCTGTTGGATAGATTCCGTATAACTGTTAAAACGGCACCGCATGGTCACGGCATGAATTTAGAATGTTTGAATTAAGGCACTGACACGGTCACAGCACGGCGCGTAAAGGTTGGTATATGACGTCACTGATCGGGAAACTTGGCGATGTTCATAATACAAATCACTTTCCGTCTTTAATTTGTCCTGTTTGTTCTAAAACAATGTCAAAATAATGAAAATTATAAACAACAAGCAAACTGATAGCGAAAACTATATGAAAAACAATAAAAAAACAATTTCATTCCCCTCCCCCCCCCCAAAAAAAAACAACAAAAACAACTCATTCCGAAAACAAAGTTGCGAGAGACTGGGGTCAAAGTGTACCACGCATGCTCGAGGAAATGGGCGGGAAAACAAAAGCGTCGTATCCCTTTTCCTTCGAGGAAAATCTCATTTTTTTGCGCCAAAATATGAGATCGATAAAAGTTTTATTCCGGAAAATTTACTGCTTCAGTGAGGTTGATCACTTAAGCCGATCATAGGAAAAAACACAACCTAAATTGGTGGCATTAAAAACTGAATTCACAGAAATTTTATCAAGTCTAAGATAGAGAATTAAAAGTGACAGGAAAGGACGTGCTATATAAGACTATTACCACACACGGATTTTAGATTGAGATATGTCACAACAAGGTCCAATTATGAGTGAAAGCTGTGCATAAAATCGGTTTACTATTGGAAGAACTTGTCACAGAGAACGAGCGCCAATTGAGAGAATAAATGAAAAAAGCATATGAAAATCGAAACAGAAAACAAAAAGAACAAAAAAGAAAAATGAAGTAGAATGGGGAAAGGAAAAAACTAGAGAGAGATTGAAAAAAGAAAATTTTAGACAGAAACAGGAAAATGCTAGAGTACGAAACCAAGAAGAAAGAGGCGAAACAACTCAATTTTTCAGCCACAAAAACAGCCAAGTGACTTAGTTGAGTTTTAGATGCCTAATTACTCTGCAGTACCCGCCTTGTCTGGCATTTCTTTCCTCTTTATACAATGTTATCAGTGATCCAAATGGAATCTGATTTAGGATGAAATGGAATCTGATTGAAGATGAAAACAAGTGAGCCACAGAGATCATAACAGCATAAACGTATTTTTTCCCTATTTAAAAAATAATATGAATAACAATCTGCACTCAAAATTCCTGATCAATTTTGAATGTATAATAGTATTTATAGGTACAATAAATAGAAAATGTCATTAAATAGGGTGTTATCCGTATTAAATAGAACGAAGTTGTCAGTGTGACGTCTGACCGAGAAAACCATTTCAGTGTTAACAACCATTTTTTTTTTTTGTTTCAAAATGAATTCAACATCGGAAAACGCTAAATCCACAAGGTCTTCGTCAAATTTTGTTTGAAAATCTAGAGCAAAATATCGATTCAATAACAGTGTGGCGAATAATATCCAACAAAACTTGATATCATAGCGTACAAACCTGCTTGCTTGGGGATATGGGAAATTATGTTCTTCTTCGCAGGACTACAACAACCTTGATGCTTGAATGAGGCACTTTTTGATTTTTCATCAATTTATACAAGCCCGGCACTGCTGGCGATTTACGCAGAATTACGACAATTTTATTTTTGATACTATTAGAAGTAATATTGATTGACAAACTAAAAATATGTAACAAGAAGAAACCGCAAATTCAAAACCACAAGTTTGATCAAGCTGATAACCAAAGTGGAAAAAAAACCCATCGCTTCTTCCACTGGAATAAGGAACAATGCTAACGAGGACTAAACGGATCCAGAGCGCTTGGCGGATAATTATTTTGGGGTGTTTTTACGTCAACGGAGTCTGTTCTCCGTCCCCTGCAGCAAAAGACGCTTATGTACGATAAACAATGTGGCGACTATTAATTTGTTGAGCGCAACAACATAGAACTATTTCCTGGGAAGTGCAACATTATTTCCTTGAAAAAGGAAATCAAATTATGAAAATGCAATTAATATGGTACATGATTAGTAGTTATTTATGTAAAAAAAGTCATATGCAATAATGACGTCTTTAGTTCTTGAAAATAACAGTACTTTAGACAGGAAAAAAGCGGCACGAAGTCTAATAGCACTAATTAAGTAAGAGTGAAAATATTTCGATTGCAGAAACGACACACATGAACAAATATAGTAGCGAACAAAACAATACCTAGATTAACACTGGAATAAATGCAAACTAGAAATGCACAAACCATAAGGAGAAAACAAACAAAACAAAAAATATCTAGATAAAAACGAACAAAGAAACAAATGAACAAAAACAAAAATATACAAACAGAACAAATTAATATATATAGTACATATTCCAGGAACGAACGAACGAACAAACAAACAAACAAACAAGCAGACAAAAAGCAAGCAAACAAACAAACAAACAAACAAAACAAAGGCAACCCAAACAAGCCGAAGAAACAAATGAGGAAGTACAAAGAAATAGAAAATGGAAACATAGCAAATACTGAGGCAAACAAGAAAGTGAGCAACAAGGCCAATATGACTTTATCAGGCAAAGATACCGCGGCGGAAATACTTTAATATCATTAAATTGATAAAGATGTAAAGTTGAAATTTAAGCCATACTGAAAAACACTTTCTTTTTCTATTTTGAAGTCCATTAAGAGATTCTTTGGATTTCTCTATCTGTGATCAGCAATAATCAGGTTGTTTTTGCCTTTTCTTACTCACTTATTATACAGACGTACAAAGGAACGAATGCATTTAACATTCAAGTGATGAGCGACACATCAGCAAAACGACTGCACATGCGCGAGTTTTCGCGGGCTTACGCGCGTCCGCGTCTTAACCACAGGAATCCCAAGCAATATTTCTCATTTTTTCAGAATGGGGTTTGGGTTGGTTGGGGTGACTGCATTAGAGAGGCCAATTAATCTACGTTCACATTAATTTAGGATAAATTTTAAAAAGTTATATTTTTCACTCCATTTTCGAAAAACACCGTTAAAGGGATATTTTCCATTATATAGAACCAGCCGGCCTGTTGTTAGCATTAGTCGGACCAGATGTAAGAAACGAAGTGTGCCGGCTGGTGGCACTAAATGGACGATACCCTTTTTGTGGTCTGAAGATCTAACCGTAACATTAAAGATGTGTCGTCAAAGTCATTACGGTAGACGCAGCCATAGACTTTTTATGCAAACTAGAAGATGTTTTGGATTTGATAATGGAGTTGGCTTCTTACTAGCTAATACTTGGAGAGTTGGAATGTTTTTAAAATTGAAAATAAGGAGTTTTACAACACGCTTACCAGACTGAGGTTAGAGCTGTGTTCGTATGACTAAAAACGCCACAGTTACATCACGGCACGAGTTTTGAAAGTTCTTTTGGAGACATCGTGGCGCTTACACGGTCATAGCACTGCGCGGTCTTTTTGACACTTATAAGAAAACTGCTTAATACTGAGAATGTTTAATTACGAAAGACGATTGCTTAAAAACCTAATCATTGCTTAAATATTAGGTCACATGAGAGGGTCAGTTGGTCAAAGGAATATCACTTTTTTAACATAATTTTTAGCTTATTAACTAAGTTAGGTCTTGAGTGCCAGAACATAAGCTGAAAAATCTGTTCTTCGTTTAGAGCGTGAATATCTTCAAATACAGTAGATTGGATCAGTAATGGTTTCACAACTGTCTTGAATTGTAAAAATAGAAGTTTTTTAACGACGAATATTTTAATTACATAATATACAATTTTCATGGAGTACAAATGTATGACAGCTTCTGAGAATACAAACTAGTACCAAAAAACTCATCGTTTTAAAGCTACCTTAAGTACCAAAAAACTCATTTTTCCTACATTGAGCCTAGCATTTGTTTTAACGAAAGTAAATTTATTCCCTTTGCAATGTGCAAAGAGAAATCACCGAGGAAAAAATGAAGTCAAAAGCAGTACTTACTCACTATAGGAGACAGACGTCTTTATGAAGTAGTAGTAGTACAACCAATCGTGAGATCACAATATTGTGTAAACACTGTCTTTTTCACGTTAAAAGAGACACAAATATTTCTGTATATGTGTTTTAGCGACAGCGCCAAAAAGCCAAGTGTCTGGAAACATGTTAAGCGCCTTTTTAGGACTCAACCAAACAGGATAGGTAAGATAATCCGGTCACTTATATCTTGCGCGAAAAGAAAGGCCAATAAAGAGCTTGATTTATTAATTTTGTCATCATTCCTAGCTAATGTACGAATATCGGTAATATGACGTTTAGCAGAACCTTACCACACACACACACACACACAATACTTACATTTAACTGCCGGTATATAATTAAACGTAATTGGCGTTTAATAGTGATTAACGGTATTAGCTATTCTACTGACTGGCGTCCATTACTAACGAAAGGATATTTTCCACATTTTTTAATATTATGAAACCTCTTAAAAACAGAACAAAATATTTTAAGAGACAAAAATCCTTTACTCCTCCTTACAGGTCAGACGTTTCAGTCACATTAAAAGCATGGTAATAGCTATAATGATCGCTTTTTGGCCATTCTGGAAACTTTCTAATTTAAGGTCCTTTTCCAACAGAAATATTTTGAAAAGATCATTTTCTAGAGAATTTATAACACATTTCTAGAAAAATGCCTAATAACTTTGAGAAATGTGTTGGCAAATTCAATACCTAATCATTACAAATTTGCTGGGAAATTTACTGGAAATATGTTGGAAATTTGCTGGAAATATGTTGGAAATTTGCTGGAAATATGTTGGAAATTTGCTGGAAATATGTTGGAAATTTGCTGGAAATATGATATTTCATAAAAAAGGCTTTCTAGCTGTATTATGGTAAAACTAATTGTTGGGTTACCTGTAGTTTTGTTTCCAGGCCCACTCTGTTTTCCGTACTGTATGATCAAAGGTTTGCCTTTGAGTTGATAGCCGTTTAGAAGGTTAAGTGCCTTTGTTGCTGTTTCAGTATCTAGAATAAAAAGCAGCATAGATGAGTTCTTAGAAAAACAATTATGAATTAAAGTAAACGACCGGCGACGGCCATGTTGGATGACGTCATTAATCACCATTTCACAATTTTGTTTATGAGACAAGAACATTCCATATTTGGAAAGCCGTGTTTTTTTCTGTGTTTACGTAAAGGAGGATCTTTGGCCTTTAAAATTGGGCCTGATATGGAAATTCAGTTGAGAACATAGCTGATGAAAACAGAGAGAAGAACCGGAATCATCCACCTAAAGTGGTCGACTTGTCCTCGTACTTTTTATCGATCAACATATATACATCTTTGAAAAGAGTTAAAGGCGTCAAGGACATCATTAGTTGGGGACGAATCTAACCAATAACCTTGTAATAAAACCTTTGATAAGAAAAGTCTGCATACAACTGTTACGTACACCTCCCCTCAAGGATTAAGTCGAGAAAGATAAGCAGGGCACGTGAAAAAATGAAAAGGTGAACTTGTTGTTTGAACAATTTAGTTGTCATAGCAACCAAGTATTTATCACTTTGGAATATGTTATTGGTTATCTATCAAACAATGGTGCGATGACGTCTATCAAACAATGGTGTGATGACGTCAAGAATTATGACATGTTCTTAAGAGGCTGAGCCAAGACTTATTAGATTTAACTGCTCAATAACTAAAAGGGTAATTCAATATGTAAAAAATAGAGATAATATTGATAAAAAATATCAATAAAATTGAAAAACTCTAAGCAGCTTTGTGGGGCTAAATTCTAACCCCACTTGAGCAAATTAGTGTAAAATACAAAAACTCAGAAATTACGAAACATAAAAAAGATATTAACTTTTGATTGAATCATAATCATTTCTGGAACACTGAAAATAACAAACAACAAAATCACAAATTCGTTGGAAAGGAGGCAAATATCAACTGGTTCTCTTCTTCCATTGATTGATTTTTGTCAATCTTTGTCTTTCCATATAATACAGAATTTCTTTTCTATTCTTATTTTCTTCTGTCATTTGTATTGTATAATCATTTATTGTAAAAACAATAAATAGAAAACAGCAGAAACTCGACGTGGCAACATCTCATGGAAAAGTTGTGTTAAAATCAAATTAAATATTCAAATGCATTACATTTAAGAAAGTTGTATACACAAATGAACAACTCAGTATCACTTTTGACCAACAAACGTTTCGAAAAGCTAGAAGGATAAAATAGAGTAAAAAATCCATATTACCTGCTCCTCCTAAGAAAATATCCTCCGGACAAGTTCATCTTTCAATTAGAAAAGCTGAATGTGTGGCGTGCGAGGTAACTTATGCAATCACTTATTGATTTAAAGTACGTAAGTTGATCGAAAGCTTGACGTGATACGTCCGTGAAATATGAGAAACGTTCCGTGATAGTTTAAATTTGTTTAAATTACTAAGCTCTAGTACAAATGATATGCCTTATTAAAATCAAAAACCTTTTAAAAGTTGGAAATAGAAGTTTGCAAAGTGAAAATACGCATTATGGAGTTAGCACCTGTTGGGATTTGATACACTTTTCACTGTGTTCACTGAAAGCCAATTTCGATGGCTATCTTGTAATTGACAACATACGGATATGAAGTGAGTTGAAATCATTGTACTCAAGGGCTTTAATATGTACGAGACCTACTTAGAGAATTCAGAATGACAGGCGCCAGAGCTTCCAATTCTTATTTCAAGCCCGTAAAGACCAATGCTACTTATGCCCGTCCGACCATATTTCACTTGAATATGAATTCAAGTATTTGACCACTGGTGAGAACCATAATTTAATGTAAGGATGACAAACCATTACAAAATTTAATATTTCGGTCTGAAGATTTGAGTACCTTCCGCTAATATTGTTTTGGGTAAAGCATAATGTCAATACTATTTTTTACTAATGAACAAGACATACAAACAACTTCAGCTCGTATACTTCCGTCCCTCTAAGCAGCAAGATTCCGACTGAAACAAAATTACATTATATTCTATGTGCCTGAAACAAAAGTGAACCTGTTCAACTAATATGGACCTGATTGAAAAAGTGCACGTATTAACTAGAAGGGTCTATTGTAAGAGGTTAATAGCTCATGTCGCAGATGACACTGAAAAAAAGAGGTCAAAAGTACGAGACATATACAGAACCTATCCGAAAGCCTTGACTTTTGTTCAAAGTCGTTGGATTTTAATGGCTTAACTGTCAGAATGACAAAAGTGTTCGATATATGGAAGGGCCCGTACGGGTAATATAGAATTGTGTGTCCATAATCGATACAGAAGTGTCCACAATATAACACTGTCTGTTGCGGTAGAGATATGTAGGATTGTGTTCAGTTGAGGCCTATAACTACTGGCTTTTACCTAGAGAAGGTGAGTTCGAGCCGGCGTTTGGTGATCCACGGCATGTTGTGCAGCTCACCTTCCCAAGGTAAACCACTGTAGTGATAGGCCTCACTCGAACACAATTCTACATATCTCAATATGCTACTGAAGGACAACATCAAATGTCTACTGTCTGTTGTCATGACGTCTAGTACATAATATAGAGGTGCTCGTATTAAGAGGCGTTGCCTCATATCGTATATCGCACAAACAACCCAAAAAATTAACAAAAGCACAGAAATTGAAAAACAAAACAAAAGACAAAAACAAAAAGAACAACGACGAGACAACAACAAAGAAAACAAAACAAAACGAGAAAAACAAAACAAACAAACAAACATACAAACAAACAAACAAACAAAACAAACAAACAACAACAAAAACGATAAAACGCGTGCTTCGAGAAACACTCCTAAACTTTGTCAACGGGTCAGTAACGTTATGATGTCTATCGAGAAACTCCAGGCTTTAAATAAGGAAAATATTTGCTGTATAGAAAATGAAAGACGCCGCGTCGACGAATGTGTAAAATAGTTCTTCGTACGTGCCAAAACGAATTTGTCGGACGGTAAATCTTCATAGTAGTCAAACAGGAAGTCAAAGGGTAGGATTTTTTTTTGTCACTTATCAGCTTTAAAGAATTTACTCGATTATAATCTCTTTAAAATTCCAAGTTCAAGAGAGTATTAGAAGCTGTTTTTGTTTTTGACCCACAATGCACCGAAAATTGGGGCTACAAAGTTCCGTCGGTTTATCGTCGGTTTTGACCACAAATGTATTTGTCGATTTCATACTAAATTGCAACATCTAATCAATCGAAAGATTTGACCCTTCAACCTGTTCATCTGTGCTGAGCAAGAATGAATTAGAAATGAGGAAGGAACAAACAAACAAAATTAGAGGAAGTAGAAAAATGATGGAAAAAGAAACGGAGCGAGCACGCCCACGTGATCATTAATATCTATAGCAAAAAAACTTGTTGAAATAGTAGGCTTAAATTAAAGATAAACGGATTTGATATCCCTAGGTGTAAAGCAACAAACAAACGTGAACGACGTCAAAAAATCGGAAGTATTTCATCTTTGATTGCATAATTCCACGTCAAATAATATAGTATTAAATCTCCAGTTGCAAATAGATGAAAGTTTCACGCCACGGTCCCAATGCTTTCCGCAGGACCCCAGGTTTGATTGAAATTACTTTGTCGAAAAACAGTGATTTTATAAACTACCCCAAGTAAGGCCAACGTGAATGAATGAAAGATCGACCACCCAAAAACATTTTTGCATTGTGCTTAAAATAAATAAAATCTGCGAAAAAACGTCATTTAAGCAGGAAATGGCACGGCAAGGTGACAAGATCAAGATAAACATGGAGTTTAGAAGTTCCGATTTTTTAAAATTAAATTCAATTGCTTCTGACATTCCTTTGATTGGCCGACATTTTGTGGACAATTAAAATGAAGGACTACAACCAATTTAATCTGAATTGGTGATTTTTTAAAGAGATTTGCAAAGAAAGAAAGATATAAATCTCTACGACAGTTAAAATGCTGGTAAACAACCTAGAAAAAGTGATGAAATGAACCAGTTTTAGCTCAATTAAAAGTGCGAAAACGCGGAAATATACCTTTTCGTATTTCAGTGAGAGTTCCGACACTAAGTAAATCAGTAATTATTGCTCCTGCTTAGGGCAAAATTGTTTTAATAATGGATCAAGAAGAATGCTGAAATTGAAAGTTTTATCATGAAAACATGCAAATTAATTAGCACTCGCGTTTATCACTGCACAAACCAAAACAGTTTGTGAAAATCATGAATAACCAAGGCATGCAAAGGACTTAAAGAAATATATTAAGTAGTATGATGTATGGAGACAAAAGATGAACATTTAAGATTATTTATACACTTGCGCATGTGAAATATTTGGGGTTTGGGGATAATGCTTTGGTACCATTTGATGAAAATGTGAAGGAAACAAAAAACTATTAAAAATCTTGAACAGCAATTAACGTTTTCCTGAAAAAGTACATATTACACAATTAGAAAAACTTGATAATATAAAAAAAATAACAAGAAAAAGTGAAAAAATTGTAACATTTTCTAAAATAAAGCGAATTCGAAATAGACAAGTAAAAAATTTTAAATCATGAAAATATCATGATTTTGTTAAATGTTTCGTTTCAAAAGAAATTGTAAAATACAGAAAGCAATATCGAGAAGAGGAAATGTGAAGTGTTTTGAAAAACTACAAGCATGGATATCAAATTATACTTAGAATAAAATTAAAAGAACAAACTTCACGGACAAAAAACACACATTTCAGTTTACCTTCTTCGTGGAAGATATATTAGCTTTTAAAGAGCCAATTCAATAAAGGTGAAATACTTTGTTCCAAGTAGAATCTCAATTCGCTGCTAAGTGGTAGCTAGAATCTAAAGCTTTGTGGTTGTTGTAGTGATGTTTACTCGATGTTCGCTGAGTCAATCAGTGCAGCTGGCAAATCCCAAACTCGCTATAAACCTAATATAAACCACTCTACCAACTGAGACTGCGCAGAACGAGATTTTTAGAATAAACTGGAAAATGCTGAGGGTATCGTAGTAGTTGACGTAAGTAGGAAATACCAAATGATAAAAAACAAAAGTTTAATTAAATTGATAATAAGTATAAAAAAGCCTTCGTAAATTGTGATCTTTTGTTCTAGAATATTTTTTTCAAATTCGATAACAAGTCGTATATCTAGTGAACACTTAGCTAACCTTAAATGTTCAAACAATGAAATTGTGACAGATGCCCCGGTAGATTTTCTAACAATAGCAAGATAAATGCAAGTAATTTTTGTCATTTGTATAAATAGAAAGTTTATTCAGTACAATGACACAGTCAACTCAAGGCCTATTTAAAATTTATGAAATACTTAAGATGGAAATTCAATTGGAAGGAAACGTGAGTTTTGTTCATTTTATCAGGAACTGAATTTGGGGTTCACGATATTCTAAGAATTCCTATATGAAGACATGTACAAAAACAGTCCTAAAGAGAGTGATATTATGGGAAAAATAAACAATGCATAAAATAGTGGATACTGCACACAAAGTAGAGCCGACAATTTAGCAATTCCTTTCATATGCAGTCCAATATATTTTAACATATTATACTGCTAAACCAATCGTCTTCTTTCTTATTAAACTTCTACTTACTCTCTCTCTCCCCAAGTTCAAGTTCAAAGTCTTCATTGTTAACCGTTCAAAGCTGAGATAATGATCACCGCTATTCCGGAGCTGGACATCGCGGCGAACCGTTTATGCGTAAGCTTCCAAAACTGAATTCTACAAGATTTAAGTCACATGACACCAAAAATCAAATAGATTACAATTTAGTTAATAATGTATGGTAACAATGGTAGTAAAAATAAGTTTAATAGGTATTAAGAGCTCAAGATGGACTTAAGGTCTAAGAACATTTTTGAAGCCAATACAAAGTGAAATAAACACTAGGAGAATCGTAAGCTGATGTCCTTTACTCTTGCATCAATATTTGCCATTAAAAACATTAAAAACCTGTGATTTCACATCAGGACTAAACAATTTCAAGCATATAATTAAGTGAAAATTTAAATAATAAAAATGAATAAAACAATAAAAGCGTTGAATAAACATCTTGAACTGAAATGAGTTATTTTTAACAAATCCGGAAGAAAAGGCTTTGATTTCTATAATGGAAAGAATCCGTGCGTCGATTAATTCATTTTACATCTGCCAGTGAAAATGTTATCTTTTGCTTGCTCTGGTAGCTTCTAAAGCTTTTATTTCTGAGCAAATAGTCTACCTCAGTACCTGTTTTTTTACTTTTTTACAAATGCCTTTCTAAGCTAAGCCAATTATCTGTCATTTGATCATTTTTTAACAACGTCTTTCAAGGAACTGCCTCAAGTTGTATTTGAAATCGAAAGCTATTGCTTTGGTTTACCCCACAATGGCGACAATTGATTACATGTCGTGAAAAGTACCACGCTTACTACATCTACACAATATCCTATTGACATTCTATTTTCCTTTCCTTTCCTTTTTTCCCTCTCCTTTTCTTTTCGTCTCTTTCTTTCCCTCCCATTTCCTCGGCTTTCCATTTCTTCCCTTCCCTTCCCTTCCCTTTTCTTTCCTTTTCATGCCTTTCCTTCTCTCTCCTCTCCTTTCCTTTCCTCGTTTCTTTTTCCCTTTTCTCGTCTTCTCTTTCCTTTGTGTTCCTTTTCAAATCGACCCAAAACTACAGCAAAGAAAACTTTGCCAGCAGGTGACTAGACAACGCACGAACCCCCTACAAACAGCTATTGTGATAGCAAGGCCACAGACGGATATGAGAATCGTTTGATGATCCATTTAAGATACAGACAAATGTACCTTTCTATCAACAAATTATCATTTTTGCTTTTATACACAATTTCAGCTAGCGAGGTCGTCTTTTTCCATGCGAAAGCAAGCCTTTCTTTTTGCCGGTTATATGCTATAAGCTATAAGTTATACTTCTGTTTTCTTAACTAAGATTTTGTTGCTACTGTTCACAACTTTGGTACCACGCTGTCGAGAACGTGGAAACTGACCAGGAAATATCCCAATCTACTTGTCGGAGATGACTCTAGTTCGCGTGCAAATTCGACAAATATTGAATTTGGTCCTAAAACCACTGCAAGTTCTCGGAAATTTTTTTCTAATAACTTGCTTATGAATGAATAAATTTGTACATTAAAAATGTTAAAAAAACTTTTGGTTGCTAGGAGACAAATAATCATGCTTTGTCTAGCAGTTTCTAAAAAAAATTATATATATAGAATAAAAAATAGAAAAGGGAGGCAGGTAAAGGAGTTACGTGAATGTCATAAATTTTCGATTTTTTTCTGCTAGACAAAACTACTTTGAATGCAGCCGTTGCCCAGTAATTTCTATCACTTTCTATTTTAGCCATGAATGAGTTATCCACGTACTGAATGTCTTAACTTTGTGGTTATACATTGGATTAACCCTTAATTTCCTAACTCAAGACCTAGTTAATAAGCTTTGCAATTCTGTATATTATATTCTGTACGTTCTAGTATTTTCTAATTCCTTCAACTATTAAAGTCAGATTAGTAGTCGTGAACGTCATACGTTTTTACTCTAAATATTAGCGATTTTTTACTCTAAATATCAGCGATTTTTCTTATTTTTTGGTCCCGTTCTGTTTTCATGACGCATTGTGTCCACATTTCCGAGGAAAAATTTCAGCAATTTCAGCTTTAACCGAAATCACAAATAGCAAACGCTACATATCGAAAATCGCTGGCACACTTTAGGTGGCATTATCTTAGAATTAATCACGAAAGTTTTGGGAATAATCAAACTAAAGTATATTTTACATTTATCTCGCACCGTCTTTTAAAACATTTACTAGTGCTAAAATATATATATCATCGTTTTTCACAACTCATATACTCTACTTAAAGTAGGAGGTGGTAAAGTCGAGTGGCCAGACTATTCTTGTAAACCGGTGGTGCCGAGTTCGAGTGCTAGCTGAGGCAGAGGCTAGTTTAGATTCATATCTTCTCAGCCATGCTTGTACAAAGCCAAAGGTTTGCCTTCTGACCAGTTGGGATTCTCAAATTATTTCAGTTATTTAAGTTTTGAATAAAGAGGCCGTCAGTTTATCAGTTCGTCATATGCTTACCCTCTTCAAATAAAGACAAATGTATTTTATTTTATCTATTTAATTATTTATTTGAGTAAATCCTAGTACTGAAAGCGTTTTCCTGTGATGATACCTTTAGTCAGCTAGGATCGACGCTTAGTTGAGCCTGATTTCCAGACGGTAGGGGGTAGTCCCCTGGAAGACTGAATGACCACGTATATCATATTCCTTCTCATATTCACGTGTTTTCACAGTTTTGCTACGCAGTTGATACTCAGAAATGTCAGAAAATAATGAAACATGTTGTCCTGAGAACTTGTTCGCTCGAGGCGCTCATTTTGCTGAATAATGAAAGTAGTAGAGGGTACCCGCTCCCCTCTCTTTCCGTTCCCCACCCACCCCACCCCACCCAATATATTATAGCTATCGTGGTTAATGGTATGATTTTTTAAGTATCTTGAGATTAGCTTAGAAATACTTATTCTTTTTTATTTATTAAAAAGAAAAAAGAAAAAGAAATATTTATTCATTTACTTAACGCTCATTCCTCTACCTTCTCCCATTCCTCAATTCGTCCCCATTCTTCGCTCGTCCAGGTATTTTCGAAGCACTCGTTCTTTAGTAATTCTGGAGAGAAAAGGGGGACTGATCGCAGTCTTTACAGTTTGATTGATTGAAAATACAAAGACACGAATTACATGTTGCGTTTCAATTTTATTCTTGGTTCAATTTTGATTTTCCTTTGTTTTATATACTCATTATCGTACATCACCTTAAACAAAAACAACGGAAAATAAAAGGAAAATAAAAATTCAACCAAGGATAAATACACATATCCATTCATTTCAAACTCTCACTTTGCTGACTAAATGCCCAAAATGAATATTATCGTTTTGACAGATTGAAAAACACAAAGGAAATATACATATATCTGTTCATTTTAGACGCTCATTTTGCTGACTAATACCGAACATATTTACAGCCTTTGTGCTATCGTTTTGACTGATAAAAACACAAACCAAGTATACACATATCTATATCATTTCAGACGCTCATTTTGCTGACTAACACGAGCAACGCCATCATCATAACATATCAGGTAGTCTTTATATCATCGTTTTAATTGATTGATACGGAAAACGTCACAAAACAGGTATATCGTGGTATAATTTTTGAGGGCAGCTTTAAGGGGTTTTTGGTGGGTAAGATATGTATGTCGGTTAGTTTTAGAGGTCTCAACTATTAGAAGTGGATTAAGAAAGCAAAACAATGCCCCAAAAAATACAAACTATTCAAAAAATAAACCACAACAATACAGATTTAGTATTCATTTCAATTCAAACGAATTTTGCTGACTAATTACGAGCGACGTCATCACATATATAATCTTCATATAAACATTTTGACTGACCGATTCCGAAGGACGTCACAAGCAGCAATCAGTTTTGTTAAATATGAGTCTAAAATGACCCTGTAATTATCGTGGCAGCCATAATAACCGGATATACTTGTGTAGACGATTGGCTTATAATAAGCTCTCACAAACACTTTTAGCCTTGTTTTTCAGTGCTTGATTGCGAGTATTGCTGAGTCATTTAAACTGCGATGAAATATTTTCATGTTGTTCAGTACGTTGACGAATGTTTACGACTGACAGCTGTTGTTCAACTATTCCCCTTAACCCCTCCCCCCACCGTGAACGCCCACCTCTACCACAAAGAAACATAAAGCAAGATTAAAAAATGTTCTTCTTTCACAGAAATGAACAAAAACAAAACAAGCAAACAAACAAACTACAAAATATGTTCTTATTCACAATTTCCTTCACGATCTTTTCAAATATAAAAAATTCAAAGATAAAACAAAACAAAACAAAAATAAAACGAAATAAAAAATGAAGTAAGGGCCGAAAGGAATAGAAAAGTCAGGAAAGTAAGGCAAAGCCTTTCATGGAAATTAAAAAAAGATCTTTGTGATTATTCATACAAACAAGCAGATTCAAGCAAACAATTTTTTTTCCAGCTTAATGTGACTAAAACTGAACACCGCAGAGTCGGTATGGTTGTGTATTTTCAAAGTAAAGATATATATTGTAATATCCTTTTCTTATTTCAACTCAGTACCGACATCAACTGGTATTGCGAATGACATTCATAACGCCACACATTTTCACACACATCAAATCCATGTGAATTTTGCAGCTTGTGATAAAATAAAAGCCTTTAATAAATAAACAAGGGAGGCTTTTAAATTAAGGTTTTCATTTGGAATCTTTGTATATTTTATCAGCTGGGAAAACGAAAGTTTGTTGGGTGGAAATGATTACCCAGGAAGAAAAGAGTGTAACATGGACGAGCAAATATAATATTTTTGAAATTGATCCTAAAACTATTTACTATATTGCCTTGACACCAAATTTAGATCAAAAGACCGACAAATTAGCCTGTAAATAAATACAAAATGGCCGCAGTCAAAGTTCAACTTTCCAAGACTAGGAACGGGACTGAAGCCGGATTTCACGGATCGAGATTTTGCCATATCGGTGAGCTATTAAAAAATTTAAATGAGCAAAACCACAACGATTCGGTAAGGTCAGATAACATCTGAAAATAGAATTACTTTGAAAACTCTTAAGATATGTAGAAAGATAGGAAATATTGTGTAGAATTATGTGGTACGGCGGTTATAAATCGAGACATTAGGACATGTGTAGCTAAAGGCTAGGAATTTGATCTAAACAGAAAGTCACTACAAGCATGCAGTTCTTCACATTCTCAAGATCGTCCTTTATTCTTGTGGTAATAGACTTTCGATTTAAATAACGAAAATCCAATTAGGTTTATCGTTACGATAGCTATGATAAAAGCAAGTAAGTAGAAAGACAATTGTGTTAAATAGAAAAAATAAAAAGCCTTGTCTATTTTTCAGCTCTTTACCTTAATATATTCTTTAGCTACAGTAGCCGACACGAAAGCTCTGCTACTATGGCTATACTGGGCACCAAATTTGCAAATTCTATATTTTTCTATCCGTTTAACTAACTAGTTGTATATATATTATTGAAGAATTATATAAAATTGTGAATATAGTGTGAAATCAATAAAAAAGTCTAAAAAGTCGATTTAATTGGTGTACCGTCGATTTAATTGGTGTACCGCGCAAGTATATGTAGTCTTACAGTCTCGAATTGTATTCACTTTTGTTTTATGCGTCGAGAAATTCTCAGTCCCCACTTTAAAAACAAAAGTGTTATGAACCTTAATGTCTTCCTAAAGATTCGCGGTGTCACCTTGGGCGCGTTCTGTTATATTTTATGACGAATTTTGTCTAAATTTTCGAGAAAACAAAAATTGCATTTTCAGCTTTAACGAAGGATAAAATCCGCAAAACGCAACAATCGAAAAAACCCTGATACCGTTTTGCTGGACAAAATCGAACAGTGAAAAAAGTTTTTGAAAACAATAAATTGCTATGTACTTATGTCGCTGAGTAAAGTCTTACGGTTATATTTTGAAATTCCCCCAAAATATCGATGGATATATAATTTGTTGATGCTATACCGTGAATTCTTAGAAATGCGACCTTTTTTCCGAGTGACACCGCGAAGAAGAAGACCTTAAAATGCCTTAGTACAAAGGAAAATGTTCAAAATAAGGAGAAATTCTAAGAAAATGTATCGTATGAAAAAAAGATGATCAGCTTGTTTTATCATGGCTTCCAAAGTTGTAACAATTTAGCGATAAATTTAAGAGGAATTCTATATTGAAGAAGCATGCAAATTCAAATGGTTTTGGGAGCCCTCATTTCGCGATAAATTCCTAGCACATGAAATATACTTGAAATAAGAGATAATTTTGAAATACGTGTTAGATGGAACTTCATCTTACCTGGGGAGTTATACTTCCAACAAAGTTAAGTGTTAATTGTAGAAAGCGATTTAACGATGTGAACTGTAGGCAGCGTTTTATATACCGCTCGACAATTCAATACAACTTAGCAAAACAAACACACTGACAAAACGTGACAGTGGATATTGACACAGTGTTGGACTCATCGCTCGTAAATTGCTGCCAATAGCGCTAAAACGTCTTGATTTCGTCATCATAAATCCTCCAGAAAGCCATGTACAAACATGTCCGTAGTCTGATTACGATGAGAGCGGTCGTAGCCATTAAGTCGGCAGTTGGCAAAGGCGGATATACGTCTCAATCAATGTATCTACAACATTGCAAATAGAATATTCCCAATAGACTCATCAAAGCGGCTACCTGCCCATAGACGAACGTCTATTGGAAAATTTCCGGATTCATCAAAGGCACGGGTTTCAGCCGACTGTTAAACAGATCTAGGAAAGTACTGTCATTTGTAGATATAATCACTACCAACGCATATTTTTCAGCTTACAGATCCAGTTAATCTGCTTCGTTTTTCTTTTGTCCAGACTGTAAAATCAGTTGATAAGATAATTACAGATATAAACCAGGATATTTAGGTCTAGGTCATTGTGACAGGCTCAATTCTCACGGCTATATTCAGATATTTTTATCCTGTTCCTATTCAGACTACGTTGGAGAAAATTATATCTTCATATAACTGTTTAATGTGAGAAAAAGAAAGCTTGTTACAGAGGCAAGTGCTTGCTACGTTTAGGGGAGGGGTAGGGCTATTTTTAGAGCACATTATAACTGTCGTTGTTTCTAGAGTGGGCGTTAACACAACTGCGTACAAAGGTCGATTTATATTAAGAATTAGAAAACGCGTGCTGCGTGCAGATTTAGAGAACTCGAGAAGAGAAGTGTTAAGAGAAGCACGTCAAGTTTTCTATTTACTTATAAAATACATTGTTTTCGAGCAAATAAAGGATTCATTTCCACTGACCAAAAATTTAACACGCGCGCATGTGCTGTGTGCATATTTAGAATTCGCACGACGCGCGTCCTTCGGCCAATGAGAACACGCGTTGTATGGTTATTTTATAATTTATATTACTGTGGGGGTTGGTGTTGGGTTACGTTTTACTGCATCTAAAGCGTATTGCATCAGAAAAATTTTCCAACAAAAGTTAGTGAATCAAATCAATCGCCACGGCACTAAGTGCTTGGGGTGGGACTCCAAATTGTGCTGGGTGGAAAGGAACAACTTCTTGTTTGATATTACACTTGAAAGCAGAGCTTATAGCGATTGCAATAAACCCGTAAAATAGTTAGTAGACTAACACTAGTAGACCTTATTTCCATTGTTTTCTTTTGTGTCTATTAATCTATTACACACTAACAATCAATTTTTATTTCACGGGTTTAATTAGGCCCTGTTTAAATGAAGGGGAGTTGTCCCTGATAGCCAGAATAACTGTTTTGTTTTATGTTCCCCAAGAAATTAAAAAGAAAATAAAAGAGTTATCCCGGGTACTAGGGACAGCTCACCCTCATATATACAGTATATATATAGTGCCTTAGCAACATGCATTTCAATGAAATCCAATGAGAGAGAGAGGGAAGGTAAAAAAGAGAGAGGGAAGGTAAAAAAGAGAGAGGGAAGGTAAAAAAAAAAAAAAAAAAATACCGAGAAAGGGAAAAAAAGCAAAAACGAGGAATAACGGAAGTAGTGCTATAAACATACGAGTTTATAGGGTGAAACAAGAACACGAGCTATCTTCGAGCTATCTTCTACATCTAGACGGCACTAATTCAAAACTCAGACTTTACACACATCACCGCGGATGCAGTTGATAAATAAGAAAAGAATGACAAATAAAAACAAGTAAAAAGTATGATTAATAACACAAAATCAGTAGACTAATAGCATACAGCCCAACCATTAAGTTCTCAGTATTCATTTTTACGATAATGCGAGATAATTTGTCATCGAGCAAAACCACTTGCACGCGCCTGGCCCGCATTTGCGCAATTTCCATGACCGATATCTTTTAGCAATTCCACTGAACTTGTCATTTATTAATGCGATTTTCCCCCGACAGAAATGGCTGACATGGATACGTTATTATACAATTCTATTCAATTTTTTTATCCCTTCCCGACGATATCATTTATGATACCGAAAGCGCAAAGTTTAAACGCAAAAATAGCTAGAACCAATTCTGCTTTTTTACTCAGTAGCCATTTTACTATTAGATATTCACAGAGTTCTCATCAGTTAGCAGGATAAAAATCGCTTTCATTATGCTGCAAAATGACTAAAGTCAAACAAGGGATGAAGCGTGGGTAGGAAATAAAACGTGTCGTCTAACGTTAAAACATGTGCTTGAATAACCGTGAAAGGGGGATATTAGAGCAGATTTCGTATGAGTGTGAAACAGTCCACGTCGTGCGGTGACCGTGTCAGTGCCGTCATGTCTATAAAAACCATTTGAAATTCCTACCGTAACCGTGCCGTGACCGTGCCGTTTTCACACTGTCTCATACGAAATCTACTCTAAGATGCAATAAACAGTACTTGTGTTCTGCGTTAGCAATAAAAATCCTGCCTCGGGATATTCGTTGAATATCGTGAAACTTGTCATTAAGACAAGTAGGGAGGGAAGTGTTAAAAAGCACTTACACTTTTTGGATTTTGCGTATTTCCTCTATACTGTAGTTTTTACTCCGAAAAAACCGCAAGTCAAGTTATATCATTTCTTTTCTTTATGAAATAACGAATTCACTTGTAATAGTTATGGATGTAGTCCACTTTCAGTTTCCGTTTATATTCTGTTTGAAAAGCAGTCGCAATGGTAAGGATTTCAGGTAAAAAGTCTTCAGAAAGATTATTCCACAGGAAGTATAAAGCATTATACAAAACTAATATGGCGGCTATGACGTCATCTTCTCGATTTTCCCTACCAAGACAAGATCACTAAGTCACCACCAAGCAAAACCGCTTAAATAAGTTAAACACTGGCGGAAAAGCAATAGAACTGGTCAATGTATCCACGTTTTTGGACAATATTCAAGGAATAAGTAAATATGTGTATGTGCCGTCTACAGTCACGGATTCAGGCTAGACATTAATGAAACAAGTCGTTAAATGAAAAAGTTTTAATTGAAAATGTCCGACACAGTGTAAACATGTAGCCTAGAAAACTTTCGTTTGTCAATTTATTGTGAAATCAACATTACTAGTCAGAATAAAGAAAAAATGAGATTTTGGACACCGAAAAATTTGTAAATGAAAAAAATGAAAAAAATAACGAAATGCCGTTTTAAGTTGCTTTAAAATGCTTATAACGAAAGGAGGAGTTAAAGAAAGAAAGAAAGAAAGAAAGAAAGAAAGGAGGAGTTAAAGAAAGAAAGAAAGAAAGAAAGAAAGAAAGAAAGAAAGAAAGAAAGAAAGAAAGAAAGAAAGAAAGAAAGAAAGAAAGAAAGAAAGAAAGAAAGAAAGAAAGAAAGAAAGAAAGAAAGAAAAAGTTCTTCTATAGACTGCTAAAGCCGAAAAGCAACAGATAAAGACCTTGAGGTTTATCATTATCGATAACAATCAAGTAAATTGGGTTAAACAGTGCTTTCATTCATAAATCAAGAATACCTATGTGAATATTCAATCAAATGCTGTAAATGGCTGTAAAAGTTCCACTATCAGATGACATTCATACATCTTCCAAGATATAAAAGCGTTTTTTGTATTTATCTAAATCCATCTGATATTCTTAATCCTGCTATGCAACATTCATTAACGTTACATTTCTTGCTATCTTCTTAATTTAATCATTTCCTTGTTTATAGATTCAAACAACTGTTAGAAATTCGTCAGAAATATTTTAGAAATTCACTAGAAATTGCTATTTTTGATCGTAAGGAACAGTCAAAAATTTCAAATACCGTAATAATAATGAACTTTATTTTTTACAGAATTTCAAAAGTGGAAAACTTATTTACATGAAAGCTGTAATGAATATTGGAAGAAAGGGAGAAAGACAACATAGGATTTAGATAAGGGACAAATTTAGTATATATATGCATAGACAAAATCCGTCCCGAGACAAGGCCTAAGATAGAAAAAGAAGTCAATGCTGAAAGAAAGAAAGAAATGGGTGTATACTGCAGATAAGAACGAAATTTAGAAATAGTAGTTATAAAACGAAAGGGAGGAATAAATTACAGAATGTAAATGTAACTTTCCCAGTTGGAAATTTGTTAGCATTAGTCAGAAATGGTCAAACATTTCCAGTGATTCTTGCATATTATCCCCTCTCCCCCTTCCTTGGTCTTAGGCACGGATGTCTCTGTCCTCTGATATTGACTCGATAGCCAGCCAATCAGCGAACATGTAATATCACAAAATTGTATAATAAAGTAACAGAAGATTGGAACTATGGTCAAAGAAAGCACTTAACAAATCCTTAATCCTCAAATCCATTCAATTTCAGTCCTTTTGTGGAGAAATACGATTCTAATCATATTACAAAAGAGAATGGAAAAATGCAAGAGAACATTTAGGTAAGAAGAAGAAATTTATCAGGTAAGTCTCCTGCTTAATTAGATAATCACCGCTAAGCTTGCAAGGAAGGTTGTCAACTTTATTGAGAAGCCTTAGCAGGTTCACGAAAACCATCTGCTTAAGAGCATAATAGATGGAAAGTTAGTTTATCTAATCAATTATACAAAGGGTAGATGAGTATTAGTATTTGCCTAGCGGTTTTCGGTTTGTTAAACAATGAGAACCTGTCCATTTATTCCAGTTAACCAGCGATTATTTATTAATATCTTTAAATGAATCAAGATTTCAACAAGATCAGGAGCCTGACAAGATACAGCCATTTATCTATAAATTCTTGAAAGAAAGAAAGAAAGAAAGAAAGAAAGAAGAATGAATGAAAGCAAGAATGAAAGAAAAAAAGAAAGAAAGAAAGAAAGAAAAAAAGAAAGAAAGAAAGAAAGAAAGAAAGAAAGAAAGAAAGAAAGAAAGAAAGAAAGAAAGAAAGAAAGAAAGAAAGAAAGAAAGAAAGAAAGAAAGAAAGAAAGTAAGAAAGAAAGAAAGAAAGAAAGAAAGAAAGAAAGAAAGAAAGAAAGAAAGAAGAAAGAAGAAAGAAAAGAAAGAAAAGAAAGAAGAAGGAAGAGAAGGAAGGAAGGAAGGAAGGAAGGAAGGAAGGAAGGAAGGAAGGAAGGAAGGAAGGAAGGAAGGAAGGGATTGACGGAGGGAGGGAGGAAAGAGGGAACTGAACGAACAAACTAAATAACGAAGGAATAAAGAAAGAAAACATAAATAAATAAATAATGAACTTTTTAAAGTGAAAGCTACGTGCCGAAATGATTTCATTTTTCATCAAGAAACAATTAGTGTCTGTGAGCTTTAAAACCTTTCTTTGATTAATTATTAATTCCAATATAAACTTTGGAAGAAATATGAAGATTATCATCTTTATCTGAACAAACTTAACGAAAAGCCCTCTTAATTTTAAATTCACCAAAACATATTCATGCATGCGAGTTAGAAATAGAAGGGCAAGTCTTTCCCTGAAATTTAATTTTCCCTGTATTGAAATTGAGGGACGTACTTATAACAAAACTGCTCTAATCGTATGTCCACACCGTGGGCTTTCAACTTGAAATCTGCGCTGTTAGCCAACAGTTGTGCCCGTAATATTATGATAGCTTACACAAGGGTATAATATTTAATAGGGCAGACAAGACTTACCTTTACTTTAACAGTAAAGAAACTGTTACTGCTGTCGAAACGTTACAATTACGGAATTGGGAACATATTTGGAAATTCAGTGGAAACGGTGGAAAGCCACTCCACTGCACTTTGTGTAGGACGACGTAAGGCTGGATTTTGATTAAAAACGAGATGGAGGTAGTTTAATGAGGCAATTCATCTATTTGAAAGATAACAATGACTTGTTGTTTTTTCAGGGAATTCAATTAAAGATAATTAGGCTTGTCTGGAACTTAGTATGGAGCAACAGACATGAACGAATAAAATATGGAAGGTCAGAAGAAGAAAAAACACGAAAAAAAAACAAGAGAAAAAAAACAGAAGAGGGAAAGGAAAAAATGGGTCAGTGCATAAATGAAAGAAAAAGGACGACTGCATCACTGGAGAAGGTAGGGAGAAAAAAAACGAAAAAAGAAATGAAGAAATGGAAAAAGGTAAGGAAAAAGGAAGAAAGAGAGTGAAAATGAGTGAAGAAGGAAGAAAAAGGAGGATTAAAAAACAGGAAAAAGAAAAGAAAGAAAAGAAAAAGATAACGAAAAGATAAGATAAGATAAGAAAATTCAAGTACGTGGTACTCTTGCAACCTGGATGTTGGCTTTTTAGCCTCCAATTTAAAATAATTTAAAATAGACACAAAAACCTATGCAATATGTGCAATTACCACAAAGTGTGAACTCCGATTCCATAAGTATTACTGTTCTATATAATTGTTTTTATCGTGGTCTGATATCTGTCAGTCGAAGCCATATTTCTAATTTTGTTGCGGCATTCAAAAAAAAAAAAAAAAACGGAATGATAATAATATTAGAGAAAAAACCTTTTTAGATCGTACTTGTCCTTATTTTGGTTATAAAATTATTGAATCACTATTGTCTAGTAGTGCAATAAATAGAGAGAGAAAAAAAAAAAACCCTGACAGCCTAGTTTATTCAATAATAATTGAAACGCCTTGAAAAAATCCCATGCTTACTCGTGGGAACGCAATCGCAAATCAAAACGTTAAATTCTGTTTTTAGTTTCTCGCTTCAAGTTAAAATACTGTCATTCAGGGTTCAAGAGGATGTTGAAGAGAATTTTGCTAAAAGAAATGGAACGATTACCTAATGGTTTTTCACATAAACTATCACGTGATCGTTTTCACGTGGACGATCACGTGGTGCTTTTTCTCACGTGAATTATATATCACATGATGGTTTTTCCCCTCAACTGCTTTGTGATACTCATATTTTCGGGCCTCCATTCGTTTCCTTGTACTTTTTCTTTTCTTTTATCTGCCACTCTCTTCCTATTTTTAATGACGTTTTCTGACATAGAAATCAAATTTCCTACAGGCTTGTCTACCTTCAGTTGATTGTCGTCTCCCTCCTAAAACAAATAATTGTGATTTACAATAAAAGCTTTTTGACTTTTTTTAATTTCCAGCACTAAGTAACCAATCATAAAACACCTGTATACACCTATCACAAAAATGTTGGCAAGTCAATATGAAATGAGCGATGTTAGACGATACTTTTTGTGCTTATTCCAACATTTCAGCAAACCGTCTGGTTTGGCTGAGAAAATAATGGTAAAATCTATCGTTTGTTATTAGATCTTAGATTTCAGATTTCCAATCTGCGGCCGACAACGAGTTTTGATCGGTGTTTACTAGCTAGTTGTCAAAGTTACGCCATCTTGGCTGCACAAGAAAGATTTGTGTCAACAAGAAACACTCACAGTCAAAAGCGATGCGGAAGTATGTATATGGAGTAAACAACAATGGATACACTTACATGACATCAAACACCTGACAATGACAAACTCTGAAATCAAACAATCTTGTTTCGTATCACTAGAGTAAGGCCAAGTTCAAACGTCGCATCTCACATGTGCTGAATTCAATGTAAATGAGATGATAATGAGAAGAAACAAAAGATTTGACTAATTTGCATTGAGTTTGGCACATGTGAGATGCGACGTTTGAACTAGGCCTAAGAGAGATTGCATTGAGACCATATAACTACAATTCTTGGTTGGCAAACATTTCCCGGAGAATGTAGAGACAAAAGACATAGCCGCCATGTTGGTGGTCTTGACAAAAGAAAATCAAGATAAAATTAAACCACCAACATGGCTGCCATGTCTTTTGTTCAATTCACTCTCCTGGGAATGGTGCAAACCAAGAATAGGGCGTAAAAAGCCGGCACTCTTTTGCACAAATGCAAAGAGTTTTAGGCTAACGCGTTGCTATGTACGTTTCCACCCAATTCAAAACCTCTGGGAATAAGAACTTTTGTTCCAAAAATTTCCACGAGAAAAAAACAAAGAATTATATTCCCAGAGGTTTTGAATTGGTTGGAAACGTACATAGCAACGCGTTAGCCGATTGGGTCTATGCGCATCCCATCATTCTTTATGTTATTTTCCGCAATATAAGAAATAATTTATCATTTATTATGATTATTATTACAAATGGGCACGATTCAGAACTAATCGTTGTTTTTTTTCTTGTAATGACTTCATCTCTGTGACTTTCCTCCATCCCATACAGTGTTGTACCAACAGTGAATACAGGGAGGGGGAAGGCATTATTTTGTAATGGGTGTTTTTGTTCCAAATAAAAGTAAACGTGTCAAGATAAACTGTATCTTATTGTAGCATTAATTCTGCTTCAAATAGCAAAAGGAAAAGAGAGACGTCTGTAGTAAGGGCCGCAGATCCTAAGGCGAAGACTTTACGCCTCCATATCAATTGTAATCACAAACCATTCATTGGCAATCTATTTTAGCTTATAATTCCTGGACGTTTTGACAATGCTTAAAACTACGCTTATCCATATTAATAGCACCTATATCTAATTTGAATAAAAGTAATAAAAATATAAACTTCGCTTACCCATATTAATACCACTATATCTAATTTGAATGGAAGCAATAAAAATAATAAATAATCTTTTCACAGCAGCATATCCACATCATGTCCACATCATGTGGATATGTTGCTGTGGAAAGATTATTTATTATTTTTTTATCATTATTTTATTATAATTACGTCCAGTAATTATAAGCTAAAATAGACTGCCAATGAATGGTTTGTGATTACAATTGATATGGCGGCGTAAAGTCTTCGCCTTAGGATCTGCGGCCCTTACTACAGCTAGGCGTATTCTCTCTCTCTCTTCCTAGTAGTGGTTCTTCAGCTGCTGACACTCACACTCACCACCTCTACATTAAATACTTTAAATACAACGCTCAACTCAAATGTTGATTTTTGCTGTGGGAGGAAAAACCGGAGAACCCGAATAAAAACCTTCGTGGCATGGTAGAGAACAACAATCAACAAACTCAGTTCACATATGATCCGTGCGCTCGAGCTGGGACTCGAACCCAGACCACAGCGGTGAATGGCCAGTGCTCTCACCACTCGGCCAACTATATGCCACACACACTAAAATTAAATCATATTGACCTGTGCAACGATGGAATACAATTTGAAATACTGAATAGATTTGATCTTATCATCCAATAATTTTTTCATTCTCAGCCTTCGTGATTATTACCGACCGTTACCGGACTGTGTTCAGTAAACATTCAGCCATTTTGCATAAATTAGCACCTTTTCAACCTCAAAATGTGAAGTGCTTTTAGGAAAAAAACAACCACATAAGCCCTTATCAGTGCGCTAAGATACAATCATACATAAGAGGTACTTTTCAGATGTTTTAAAAAGCAATTACAAAACACTTGTATCCCATCACGGATTTAAATGGTATTAAGCTACATTAGAATGTCAACAAGCAAAAAAACAAGAATTAGTAGTGGGAACGTTGCCATGACGACGGAGAGCATTTGAAGACTTCTCAGGCCTTAGGGCCACCTTAGTTACGATTAACATGAACAAATAATGATGATGATGATAATAATAACTTTATTGAAAACACTCTAACAAAGAAACTATGTTTTTTACAAGAGAATACAAACAACGAAAAAATTAAGATATGAAACACTAAAAATATCAATATTAGCTACTAATTTGTATATTTGTATAATTTGTATGATGATATTTTTTTAAGACAAGATGTAAATGCTTTTACAGGATCATTCAAACCTCGGGTAAAAAAAATAATATCAATATAACCACGGTATGCTGCATAAGAACTAGATAAATAATGATTCATTAACTTTTTGCTTTAAAGCATGAAAACAATAAAAGTTAAGTAAGTAGTAACTCTTATCACATTAGAAATGAGAGCGTTTTGGTACGATAAACGATTAACTTTTAAGTTTTGACAGGTAATTTAAGATATTTCTAGAAATCATCAAGAACTAGGTTATTGTTATATTGTTATTCAAAGTGTGGTGGCGTTGCCAAAACATGATGTTCAGCCAATATGATTACAGTCAAATCAACTCAAATAAAAAAAAATTAGATGATTCTATCATACATAGATTCATGAAAATGGGGAAAAAATGGAGAGAGAAAAAGCGAAAGGAAAGACTTAACTTTAATGTCTTTTATTTAAAAATGACAAGAAAGAAAATGAACAAAAGAAAGAGGGAATTAAAGAAATAATGATTGAATTAGGAAAAAAAGATTTCAGGTAAAGAGAGAATAAATAAACGAACAAAACGTAAAGCAGTTCAAAGATAGGAGAAAAAAGAACGAAAGAAAGAGGGCGGGAAAATAAGAACGAAAGAAAGGAGGGCGTAAATAAAGGATGAAAGAAAGGAGAGCTTGAAAAAAAGAATGACAGGCAGAAGGAATAAAGACAGACATGAAAAATACGATGTAAATATTCATGTCACGATTCTAACTACTCAAGACACAACATTTTATAATAATTCGTAATTCAATTAAACCTGTTTCCCTAAATACAATAGTAATGTGCCCTACTTAAAAATCTATTAAAAATTGTGGCTTATTTCCACGGAAAATACTTGCTCAGTTTCTACTATATAAGTGAAGAAACATTTGGGGGAAAATACTCGAACTAAAATGCAATAAACCATTTTCTCAAAAGGTGCGCACGCAGTTTCAGAAACACGGTTTTTAACCTCAGTGGGTACAAATCCAGAATCAAACATCATATTTCATAACAAATGACAAAAATCGCAAAGTAATGTATTAATTATAGAGACTTTAAAATTGAAACTTTGAGTTGAAAGGAATTTTTTGTGGTCCCTAAGCATCTATTTTGAGTAAATGAAAGTAATTATAGAGGCAAACAAATAAAAACAAAATATTTGAGTAAGTTAAAATTACGTACACCAAAGAACCTCACTACTTTTGATTTTCTTTCTTTCTTTCTTTCTTTCTTTCCTTCTTTCTTTAACTCCTTCGTTATTCGCTTCATTTTCTTTCCTTCCTGTTTCCTTCCTTTCGAGAGCAATTCCATTCTACAGGAGGTTTTTATGGAGTAAACACTCATAATCTAATAGAAAAGTGTCATTCAATGCTAATATAGGCGATTATTAACAGGTCCCTTTGTTGATGTCATAGAAACTCATAACATTTAAAATCCGGAACTGCCCTGTGTAAGGAGCAAAGGGACGTCGTGGCGGAGCTTTTTGAGAGGAAAACATCCTGGGGAGCCATCGATTATTGATGGATTTTAGTTTCTACTTGGAAATTTGAACAAGAAGAAATGTTCCTCGCACCCAAATAACTGCCTCAAGCGACAAATTAATTTAATTTTCATCAAGAAGAGGAAAAAAAATGAGGGAAAACAAAGAATAAATATATTTACAAAATAATCAAAATATGGTCTAAAGAACCGGAATACATTGCCACAAGACCTTGAAGTAGGTACTCTTGATTCAAACAGTATTAATTTTTCATTGAAGGTGAGTATGCTCTTATGAAATTTTCAATTATGTAATTGACTTTTTCAAAAAGCAAACAAGTAAAAGATGCTTGACAAAAATGATAATGCAGAACCTGCGTTAAATTGAATAGAGTTAATAAAAATAAGCTTTTCAAATGAAGAATTTTAGGCGAATAAAGTTCTAACAGTGAACTCATTAACATGCAAACTTGAGAACCATTTTCAATGAATTTTGAAGAAACCATTTTGTTAGCACTTTGTTGCCTTTTGACTTTTTACCATTTAACAAAATATAATTATTTCCGTTGAGTATTGGATATTTGCCAGTAAAACTAGCAAATCATACAAGTTTTGTATATACTTAAGGAAATATTGATGTCAACTATCTTATCAATTTATATCTCAGTTTACCTTCAAAACTTACAAACGCTTGTCCCCTCATACGCCCTTTCATCAAGTCGAAAAATGATCTTCGGTCCTCCTTCACGCTGAAACCGAGCAAAAAGCGACACCAGATCTTCCTCTGTGGCCTTGTGATTCAAATTCTTCAAATATAATATCTGTAAGGAAAGTCAGCAATTCAGGTGTGTTAAAAGTGCTGTCAACTGAGTACATAGACGACTGGTGAATTAGTACAATTGTAAAGTCAATTAGAAATCTACAGTGCACTCACGTGACTGGTCAATTAGTACAGTTAAAGGGTCAATGAGAAATCCACCAATCATGGGGCTACAGTGCACCCACGTGACATAAAAAGCCATTTCAGTGTACACTAAGTGCACAGGCGCGCGACTGGTCAATGGGCTTTTGGCAGGTCTTGCGTGACATTTTAAATTTTAATCCAACAAAAACAAAAATATAATATTTGAAAAGAACACACCAAAATTAGTAAAAGTTGAGATTTTGAAGTAGTTTCGATGAATAGCGCCAAAGTTATGGGCGGCCGAAGTTTGCTTTATTTGTATAGAAACGTTCGCTGGTGGGCAAGTTATCGGCTGCCAATAACTTTGGCGCTATTCATCGAAACTACTTCAAAATCTCAACTTTTACTAATTTTGGTTTGTTCTTTTCAAATATTACATTTTTGTTTTTGTTGGATTAAAATTTAAAATGTCACGCAAGACCTGCCAAAAGCCCATTAGTAGAGTTGTAAACTCAATTAGAAATCCACCAATCATGGGGCTTCAGTGCACCCACGTGACATAAAAAGCCATTTCAATGACGACTTTCCTTTGGCTGATGGTGTCATTATTAACAAGTATGCACTATAAGTTTTTAATCCTATATTCTTCAGGAAGCTTAACCAAAGTAGCAAGGGAGGGGGAGGGCCTCCAAATCACACATCACGCAGCAAATTTGGACTCAATCACGCTAAGTTTTTTCTAAAACAGCAAAGCACGCATGATACTTAGGTCCATCACGCAGCTCATTTTAGGCTTTACGCAAACGCTCTTGTACTATCCTGTTTAAATCAATTGAGAAGAGTAAACAGACATCCCCCATGCCCCCCTTCAACAAGGAGGAGCGTCGTCTGTGCTACAAATAAAAGTTCGAGCGATAACGCTTGACTCCGAAACATTATTCGCTGTCCTCGATAGTCTGCGAATCGAGAAGCATGAAAGCGAGGCATCGATGGCAGAAAAATTGTTTGTGTTTGGTAATCGCAAGCAAGCAGCTTTAGACGATAGATAAGTCATCTGTATCTATTTGTTTATTACACTCTTCATTTATCTATTGAATTGTAATTTATTCATTATTTAGAATATGTTTAATTAGTGTTGACATTCTCTGTAATTCAGTTATCAGTTTGCAACAAGGATATAATGACAATTGTTCGCGATAGATGAGTTTGAGAAATACACCGTGAACATTGTACATCGCAGTAACACATCACACCCTAGGTGCAATATAAATATATAAGTATTATAGCAAATAGCTTTTCTGAATATGTTCTATAAAAACCGGTGGTCCAAAAAGGAACTTTAGGGCACACCACAACATAAGGCCAACACGGATCAGAGAAGGTGTAGGCATTTAGGTATTTCAGAGCAGAATCGAACTTCGTAAGAAGTGCAAAGGGACATTTGAGCGATAGACAATGCAAACTTTCGAAGTTACATACTTATGTGTTAAGGCTCGGACACTGCAATTCATGGTTTCAAAACTCCTTAGCTACTGTTGCTATGTCAGACAAGCCAACACATTTTATAAGAAAACTGCACAAGAATAAGTATGATCAAGCTAAATATTGTACGTAGAAATTCTGAGATAGATACTCTAATCTTCAATCAAAATAAAACTTGTTAAAACTTTAAAATCTGTCTACAAACAACAATCTAGAGATGTTGTTTGTCGGACATACATTATTCCATTGAGAAAATCTGGTCATGGACTGATTGCATGTCTGTTTGTTCGCTACTGCTGGGTTTTATGCATTCCTTCGGGAATCAAAAGTCAGTGAAGTGGTAGCCATGTTGGATGAACAAACAATAGATGCTAATAAGAAATCTTTTGTTGAAGTTCATCCAAGATGGCTGCCGTGACGTCACATGCAACCCAGCAATTGTTGGAGTGGACTGTGAATAGTGCGCGCAATGTTGCAGAAAAATTTGCAGAAAAAGAGTCCTAAGCCTGCAACTGTTATGTTGCGCGCAGCTGTTACAGGGATGGACAAACGGGGTGCAACTCTTTGTTGCGCGCAATGATATTACATCGTGCTTCCGTACCTCTAATTTTGTCTCGAGGGATAACGACCACAAGCGATGCACAGCTTAGAAACGTTATAATTGATCAAATAGAGCTATCTGAGACTAAAGACTTTTCTCTATTTACGTTTTAGTCTGGACAAAATACGAAAAGCATAAGGCTAGTTCACAAGTGATGTCATTATAAACAAAACCATATCAGATTTATCTGTACATATAAATACTTCACATTTTATTAATCATTATCAGATTGTACATCGCAAATCTTCAATTTTGTACTTTTTCAAAACAGGCATATCAAAGTTATAGGGAAGATTGTGTTGTATGTTGTAAGATTTAGAAGCATGTACATGAGTTTGGGATACCAAGCAAGGCGAAAAGAATAAAATATTGGGCAGCTAAGAAATAAAGTAAAAACAAGCACATATGTAGTCTCAAAATAACAAGCAGGATTTGGTTTTATCCTTTATAATAAATATGAAATGGAAAATCTGTAACGTAAGGTGGATGTTTTATTTTAACGAAGTATTAATGAGTTTTATTAGAGCTAAATTTACAAAAGTACAGACTGAAATGTGTAATCGGGACACTAGTGAAAAACGTCTGCGCATGCTCGTAGCCATTTCTTCATGCTTTTGTAAACTTATGCAAATTTCGCTCTTACGCTTGCCTTTAACAATGGTTTTCACAAAATGTCAAAACTTAAAGTCAATTCTTGAAACTTAGGGCTAGTATTCACGTGTCTTCATTAATGCAACATCCTTGTCTCACAAAAGTATTCAAGAGAAATTTTATGTATACACCGAGAGAACACGAGCATTTCATAATAAGCATGCGCAGACGTTTTTCACCAGTGTCCTGTTAGGGGCTGTTTACATGAAAGCGAGTTGCTGCTGAGGAGGCAGCATGGCCGAGTGGTCAGAGCGTTGGTCTCGCAATCTGGCGGTCCCAGGTTCGATTCCCGCTCTGGCCACTAGCTGAGACTGAATTTGTTCCGATTTCGATTAGTTCAAATTCAGTTTCTCGGCCATGCTTGTATTGTAATATAGCCAACTGGTTTGCCTCCTTGCTAGTTGGGATTCTTAATCCATTTATGTTTGATTTATATGATTTAGTTCTAGCGCATTTGATCATTCCGTCATGGAAAATGCTCTCTAGAAGCTGACAAATTTATTTTTTTATTTTATTTATTTTTTCCTGGTAGCCGGGATAAAGGTTTTATTGAAAAGGGGGAAGAAATTAAAAGAGTTACCCGGCTAGTACAATTGCTTTTATGTAAACAGGAACAAATTTTTCACGTTATTTACACGCAATGGTATTTCTTTGGTATTTAAACTCAATGTCAAGACGAGATGGGTAAAGAATTATAAATACAGATCGAACATTCTGGAATATTTGATGAACTAAATAAATGTGAAATTCACGCTTTGTTTCTTTTTCCACTTTTTTTTTATCCGAAGGGAAACACCTGGTATAGAAGAAGCAAGAAAGTTCAATACGGAGTTAATAGACGTGTGTTTTGTTTTCTAATTTTCTACCTTTAAATGAAATCTATTAAAAGTAAATTATGGCTACCAACGAATGTCGATCAAAGATTCTAGAATACCTGCATAAACTAATAAGTGAAATTTACATCTAATGTATGTGCACCATCAAGGACACAGTGTTCAAATGGTATTTCAAATCATATTTCATAGAGATCGTTTTTTGTGTTCTTATTTATTATTTTCAAGGCGAAATCCATTAGAAGTTCTTTGCATAAGGTCGAAAGAACCGGATTTTACTCATTATTGAGATTAAGAGGCTCTCAGACCTTTGATATTTGTCCATGATATATAAAGACTGATTAAGATAATCTCTACCTTTGCACGGAAAGTCCTGTCAGAATGAAAAGGTGGGACATTACTATTTCTACGAACCGGCACGCAATACGAACCGGCACAAAATATCAATGAATTCAAATAAAGAAAAAAGATTAAGAAATACAAAATAGTAAGTAGGGAATCCAAATAGAAACACATGAAAATGTTACACAATGAAAACGTTGGACATTGCTCTTTGTACGAACTGGCACGCAATACCTATACCAGTAAGTGATATCAATGAATACAAATAAAGAAGAAAAATTAAGAAAGACGAAATAAAACGAAAATGTGGGAAATTCAAATAGAAACACTTCAAAATGTAACCCTTTACTCGACACACATTTCTAGTACACTATTATACTATAAATGATATAGTTTGTTGGTGGTATCTTTGCACAAATAATATCAACACACACATCAATGAACCTTAAGTATAAGAGGAATAAGTCATGCATACGTGGTTTGTAAATGTTAGTCGAAGCTTTTTGTGCAAACAGTAGCACAGTTTGAAACCTTACATACAAGTTAACAAAACCAGAATTTTTGATCCTTTAGAAGTCATATGATCATATGATTTTGTTGACATATAATTAACTATTTGAATTGTAGATATTGAAAGGGCGTATACATCACTACAATAACTTGTAATGAGTTACGGATAGGAGTTTGAAGCTATTTTCACGTGTAAATGCAACTTGTGGAAATCACAAATTTTGGAATTAGTTGCTCACAAAACCAATGTCCTCACCTCGAGATCTCTGTAATATCAGTGTTCCCAGAGAAGCTTTCAAAACTGAACAACACTACAAGTTTCAAACTGGCTTAAATCACAGCACTCCAACTGTTAATGGTAATAGAAATCTAGCAGCGTGAGTGATTCACAAATCGTTTCTCTGTTTCTTTTTCCAGATTCTCTATCACTCACACCAACCCATTTCCATTAGCAAATTAGTAGAATTTCTAATCAGGTTTCCAATCTTAAGGATTTGACTAATTATAATGACACGAAAGAAAATAAATACCACTTATCACACGATCCATCAAGACGATTACTATAGACCTGCGTTGAGAGAAATATTGGAGTTATAAACATATTTACAGGATTTATGCCGTCACTATGGTTAAGAAAACAATCTAAAAATATATATTACTGGTTCACAATTGGAAAAATTGACTTTTAGTCCATAATCGTCAGTGAAGATTAACGATCATGGACCAATGCGTCTGTGATTTTGTAACAATCAGACTAGTATCGGGGATGAAGCAAAAGCGTATGACGCAAGAGCTGTGTAAAAATCAGGCAACTACAAGGCAGTGGAAAAAACTATGAATCACGACTACAAAGTCCACATTTCCAAACTAAAATCTGTTGTCTGGTAATACTGATTACTTGCTCACAAGAATTGGTTTATCGATGAAATTAGTTGAAGGGGATTTCCGATGTGGTCTGCCAATCGTATTAGAGTGTCCACGTTTTACTGTCAAGTCCTGAGATTACCCCCAAGATAAATAGCACAGTCATCCCTACATGAAGCATTATCTTTATCTTAATTGTGTCATCGGGATTTTAACAGCTATCAACGACCATGTGGCGGACGACCTACGCCACGGAACGAAGAAAGCCGGCTGGCATAAAACAAGAACAATCAAAGCGCAAGCGCGCGGAATTTTTTGCTTTTCTTTTCTTATGCTTTTCACAGCCTTCTAAACGTATTCGCGTTTACGCTTGTAATCTTCGTGACAATAATAACCGCAATTAGGGCCCGTTCGCATTAAGCCAAATTTGTGTTTGTTTTGCAAAAAGCAGGACAAATTTTTGTCAAATGTCAAAACTGTCAGATTTCAAGAATAAGAGCTTCTTAAGTCTAGTCTAGGACTCTCTAGCTGCTTTGTAAAATGCCAAATGTCCTACTATGCTAAATATAATGTACTACATTAACTCTAACAGGTTCTTTATATAATCTTATTTCAAATGTAATGAAAGACCACGTAGCACTGAAATAGAATGAAGCGGAAGTTTGAATGAAAGATCCCAGAAGAGAAATCCCACCGAGGAAACTTTCCAAGCGGTGATCTACGGTCTATTGCTCTAACAAAGCAGAGAGAAAATTTCTCTGACCTCGATGGGATTCGGACCCACGACCTCTGGATTTGTACGTCAATACTCTACCAACTGAGCTACAAAGTCAACTGTTGTATATACAGTTGTGGGTATATAGGTGTTGGGACGCCACCGCGACGCGTCCCATATACCCACAACTGTCACAAGAAAAGACAGTTGACCTCGTAGCTCAGTTGGTAGAGCACTGGCGTTCAAATCCAGGGGTCGTGGCTGCATCTTAAGTTGTTTCAAGCAATATCTTTGAAAACAACAAAAGTAGTTTTTCACACTTCCAAAATATAACTCTGAGTTATTCCAGTTTAGCTGCATGGCATTCAATGTAAGTTAAAAATAGTAAAAGACACATGACGTCATAGAGAAGTGCTTTAAGAACACTTCATTTTACTTTGGTCAAATTTTTCATTTCCGAAATTTTTCTTTAAAAAATGAAAGGCGCGCAGGCCAACGCGAATAATTGCTCACTTGAAAAGCTTCTTTTAGAAACTGAAAGAAAAAAATCAATCGGCCGCACGGTTTTGTAGTATACGTATCGTGGGCCTGGTTCAAAGGGCGATTAGAGTCAATCCTGGGATAAAATGAACGGTTTTCTTGAGATTTAATCCTGGGTTAAAATGAACGGTTTTCTTTAGATTTAATCCTGGGTTAGCGCTTATCGCCTTTCGATCAACTCGGCTCAGGAGTATTATTCTGACGCTCGTATCTCGCCCCCCAGCAAAGATACCACTGGAAAGTTAACTTGTTCTGGAAATCAATATTCATTGTCACAGAATTTTAACAGTTATTTTAATTTGTCTACCTATTTCAAAAAAGGTTGTCGTTCGAGAGGTCTCAAGCCAACGCGACAAGACCGAAAAGGACTATGGGTAGTAGGTAAAAAAATCACTCTCTTTTCAGGTTTGGTCTTGATTTTAGCATCAGCAGGTGAAGTTCTTTAGTGTCTAAGGTCAAGGTAAGCTATTTGAGTTGTAGTATGGCTGATTTGTGTGGTTTTATAGCTTTAGTAATTTCTACCCATACTCCCTTCCGGGTGAGTCACGTAAGCTTTTGCCGACATTAATTGAAATAGGTATATATACTGGATGCGATTAGATCGACCAATCAGAAACGAGGGAAACTTCACTTCCGGGGAAAGTTCTAACAGACAAGTTTCCCAGGGATGGGTTCACTAGGATGGTTATAGTAATGAAAATTTAACCAATCAATCACGAGTCAATAGTGAGCTCCTAAGCCAATCAGAATTCGAGGTAACCGTTATGGTACAATTACGGTATGCAGAAAAACATAACGTTTACTTGCTCACTCATTTAAAATCTGTAAAACCTTTTCGTTTCGCTGAAAAAAATGTGCATGGTGATTTCGTGAGTATTACCACTGTGTTTTGAATTAACGTGTATACGTGTTAATCATAACTATTACAATTTCCTCCAATCTGATTGGTGGAGAGACTATTCCATTTTAGTATTAATTGGACAGTTGTAATCGAACAGTTGCCAATAAGATTACGCATTTTGAGCGCACGCTGTCAATTGGTAACAGGACTTCGTAATTGGTAACTTTCTAATAGAAAAAAAATTGTTCTTTATGAAAAAATGGAAAATGAGTGACTTGAGTGTGAAAATATAATAACCCAAAATACATTACAAACTTTCTAATAGAAAAAAAATTGTTCTTTATGAAAAAATGGAAAATGAGTGACTTGAGTGTGAAAATATAATAACCCAAAATACATTACAAACTTTCTAATAGAAAAACAAATTGCTCTTTATGAAAAAGTGGGAATTGAGTGACTTGAGCGTGAAAATATAATAACCCAAAATACATTACAAACATTCTAATAGAAAAAATATCGTTCTTTATGAAAAAGTGGGAATTGAGTGACTTGAGTGTGAAAATATAATAACCCAAAATACATTACAAACTTTCTAATAAAAAAAATTGTTCTTTATGAAAAAGTGGGAATTGAGTGACTTGAGTGTGAAAATATAATAACCTAAAATACATTACAAACTTTCTAATAGAAAAAAATTTTGTTCTTTATGAAAAAGTGGGAATTGAGTGACTTGAGCGTGAAAATATAATAACCCAAAATACATTACAAAAAAACAATAATGAAATAAAAAATATTGTTCTTTATGAAAAAATGGGTGTTGAGTGAATTGAGTGTGAAATATAACAAAAATCAGTCCTAGGAGACTAAGACCCATGAAACGCGCTTCTTGAGTAGCGACATGTCTCCTAGCTTGCCTCGAGCTTTTGACGAAAGATGCTATCTTTTAGTGTTGGGGTCAGTAGAGGAAGTTCATGGAAACAATTAACTTTTACGAAGCATCCAAAACCAACACCAAGGCTAGTAACTCACCATTAACGACCGCCTTCTTAGACGCCTAGAACACTGTGTTAACGTGTAAAGTAATAAATCGAAACCAAATAGTCGAATGAATCGTAAACTCGAATACTAATTTAACGTGTAATGCGATAAAATAAGAGAAATCGCTGCAATACTCGAATGTCTTGAATACTGATTTAATATTCAACGATTTCAATTAAAACCCTTTAAAAGGCAACTCTCAAGTAATAAATGGAATTAATAGTTCAAGAACATGTTATATGCGTCTGGTTTCTATGGTGATAGAAAAAAAACACTTTAAGCAATATCAAATAGCCGAAGGGGGTTATGGGAATGTCTCGAGTGTTTACGAGGAAAATAGCACGTACGGGTAAGCGTCTTTTAATTGAGATATTAACGCCAACATATTACCGTCACCCAAGCAATATTTCTTACCAAAAACCCCTTATATCACATGTACGTTTTGCAAGTGTAAATTGGCATTCACAGGTTCTCTGGTCAAAAAACGTACTCTAAAGATCTCAAATGTCATTAGTTCAATCCGTCAACAGGACCTCGAGGAGAGGGGGTCGTTTTCTTCGTTTTCGGCCTTTGTACGTCTTTTATATCCGTGTCAGTCTTTTTGAAAGGGAGGAGCCGGGGGGGGGGGGGGGGGTTCGTTTGACTCTTCTAACCACCCTTGTTGACGCGCCTTCCGTCAGGAACTATCTTCAGGGATAGTGCTTACTAGTATACTTACTAGTAAACATTAAGCCTGGCTGTTAATTCCTTCTACTTTACATACACATAAGCTAAAGAACAATTGTCTACCAATATAGTCCCCTTCTCTTAACTATGCTTGAAATATGCCTTCAATACCTACGCAATTTTTAATTCCTCACGAATAGGCACGTAAAAAGTCTATGCGAGCGACCAATATACCTAAAATTGACGGCGTAGAATTAAATTCTTTAATTCCCTTAGTTCCTGCTATTATAACTACGGAAAAACTTCTTAGAAGAATGTCGCACGTGACGTCAAAGGCGACGTCACAGTAACGAACAACACGACGTAATTCACGCAACTGTTCAACACGTACATGCTTACAATAGAAAATACGTTTATAGCACGATACGGTCTTGAAAATAAGTTGACATCAAGTGAAAAAGTAAGATAAAATTAAACGGGGAGGCGGTGAGGTAAGACGGCCTGGGAAATAGTTTTCGTTTATCGAGAGGCTTTTATCGATTCTTATGGAGAAAACTCTATTCCAAACTTGAACTTCTGTTTTTGTTTATATTATGCATAAACGTGATTGGAAGGAATGATGACATTGATCAAGACTTTCAGGCTAAGCGCGGCCCATCTTCAGTGATGCAAAATGTTTATAATCGGTGGAAATAAACTGCACTCAAAGTGACCTTGGATTTTAATTGACATTGACAATACAGAAAAGACGACTGATTAAAAAGTGAAATGGTTCAGTGATTGATAATAGTATATAATATTCTTATATCAACTACAATCCTTACAGGTTTACAGACATTAGTTTAAAACTCCCAATTTCGCATCATTCATGTAATTTTCCAAATCCTTCGTTTGCTAGCTAATTCCACATGACACGTATACAAACATCAATCAATAAAACTTACATTTAAAAAACTACAACAAATTGAAATACTAATTTGCCAAAATAAGAAATTAAGTTGATTTTGGTCAATAAGTCTGTCGATGTCAAGCTGCTCAAGACCAATTTGGAAAGTTTATGGGTGCAACGTCGGAATTCCCTTGCTTTTAACTGGCATTTTTCATTAAAGGCGTTTTTTTAAAATAGAAACGGCGTTCATATCATTTATTTTCAGTCCTTAAATTCTGTGATATAAAATAGAAACAATGAAATGAAGTTCATTTTCATTTATGGCTTATCTTTGTATACATATAAATGCGTGGGAACATTCACGTAAGAAAGGAATGATCATAAATTCATTCTGCCTCTTGCACCTACATTGGGCGTTGTCAGACTACAAGACGTACGAATTGTCCACACGGAAACGTCGTCTATTGATCGTCTGTTAAGACAATAATTCATTTTTCTGTGTCGTCCTTTTCGTCTGGACGGACAAATCGTCTAAAATGACTTAAATTCACACCACCAGTCAAAGAACTCTGTCGTACAATGGCTCACAATGGCACTCTTCGTAAAATAAATAAATAAAAAGAATAAACAATTTATTAATTAAATAAATAAACAAAAAATTAAAATAAAGAACTATTAAAAAGAGCGTACAATTTAAGTCCTTAGACAAGAACAAAATAAGAACAGTTCTTTCTCACTAAGCCGCAAAGGTTCGCATCTTATCGAAGTCGCATCTAATGGTATTTTCGCTCATATAAATGGTGTATCTGCAACCGAATATCAATTACTTTGTAGATGAACATTCATGATTTGCAAGTAAAAGATACCAATTCATAAACATAATAATAACTGAATGAAAAACGTGCGAGACAATGCTTGGTAGATGAATAAATTGAAATGGTACTTCTTCAAGCAAATGATAGTGGTCACCCTTTACACCCTTATTAATTTTCTCATTCGCTGATAAAGCTGTGAAAGGCGAAAAAATTAAAGCCACCATCATTTGCTTAGAGAAGTTTCAAACCATTTCAATTCACAAAAACTGTCCTTTGAAAATGAGAAACTAAAAAAATGTAAAATTATTACGTACATTTTCGTACCTTATCTGTTGAAGATGTTTCTGAGAGAGCGACTTCAGACAAGTAATCCAGTCAAAGTGGTTGCTTATATATAACCATTATTTATTTGCCTTAATAGACTTTAGGATTATTTTAATAAAATTAGGCTGCTATTTCGTGGAGTTTGTGAGAGATGAAACGTGCCGAGTTTTAAAAAAAAGGGCATAGATGTCAGTAGAAGTTAAGCCTCAGGAATTGCGACGCTATAACATGCATACGTAAGTTAGTCTCTCAGTAATCGCAAAGATATCCAACCAAAACATTTTTCTTTTTTGGGGTTCCGCCCACATAAATTTTTTTTCAAACGCACATTGAGAACTGTGTACAACGACCACCGCTTTACAGTGACCACCTCTTTACAATGATCCCCTCTGTACAACGACCACCTCTGTACAATGACCACCTCTGTACACTGACCACCTCTGTACAACGACCACCTCTGTACAATGACCACCTCTGTACAATGACCACCTCTGTACAATGACCACCTCTGTACACTGACCACCTCTGTACAATGACCACCTCTGTACAATGACCACCTCTGTACACTGACCACCTCTGTACAATGACCACCTCTACACAATGACCACCTCTGTACAATGACCACCTCTACACAATGACCACCTCTCTACAACATGTACAATGACCACCTCTATACAATGACCACCTCTATACAATGACCACCCTCTGTATCAATGAATCTGAAATATTTTACACGTCAAAATTTATATCTAAATGTTTTGAAATGAGAGATGCAGTTAATAATAAGTGACTATATATAACCGTTTCATGATATATTATATATTATATGTTATATTTATATATTATATATTATATATCATTCGTACTATTGTAATTTTTTTTATAATATTCATTTGATATATTTAGCCTTGTTAATGTTAAAAATTAGCTTTTGCAATACTTGTAATCAAATAAGTCATGCAATCTCACCTCTCTACAACAACTACTCCATCTTTTTCGCTCTTACCTTGCTAGGGTCTCCTGCTTGATATTCACTAAACCTAGGAATCTCTCTTATCTTCTCCACTGTCAGTCTATTTTGTATAATTTCTTCCTCAGGTACCAAAGGGACGTAAGTTTGAAGACAAAGTCTGCCATCTTGGTCACATTTACTAAACTTTGCATCAACGTTTTCTGTAGTGGTTGAGATATTAGTTGAGCCAGTCACTGTAGACACTGGGTTATCTTTAATCTGGGATTTTGGCACTGATTCTTTAGACAAGGGCTCTGGTGACTTCAATTGATGTCTTGATGTCCTTGATTTCTTGTCTTCAAGAAGAGTCTGCATCAATGGGTTATCATTTGAAGTACCTGATTAAAAGAAATACCAGAGTTAAATTAGAATAAACGAAATAACGAGAAGCCACTTGTTGTTCCTGTTTTTGATATTTTACTCAACGAATATTTCGGCTACCATCTGACTCATGAACTACTTAAATACGTTGTATTAATTAAGTAGATTCAAAATGACACTGAAATGAGAATACTTGCACAAACAATATATATGGCAACGAAATTCCCAAGCAGTAGGGGGGTAACTATTCATTTTTGATGAGAGGTTGATTTCCTGACAATTCTGAACACAAATAGTTGCTTTTAAACAAATTGTTCTTTGTGATTGCTGTTCAAGAAATCAAGACTCAGTTATATGCCCAATATCTAAATGGGTGAAGTCTTCAAATAAGCAATCAGGATTTAGTAGTTCAAAAGCCAATAAGCACTAACCCAGGGTTAATTCTAAAGAAATCCACTGGTTTAACTTGCTGTTAGTGCTAACTCACTTTCAAACAACTGAGTCCTGTATTCTGTACTAAGTTCATAGATAAAGCTCACCTTGTATATCTAGTTGAACCAAATGTTTTAGACTGTCAGCTTTCTCAGTGTCCTTATTGAGTGACATTTCTATCTCCATTGCATGCCTGCTCAAATGTAGTGCATTAGAAAATGAGTCAGGCTTGGAAAGACATTTTTCTTTTTCTTCAATTTTCTGCTGTAACTGCTTCAGTCTTTGTGCCTCTGCCTCAGGATTAGCACCATATCGTGACTTTTTAGCTGCCTAAGAGAGATTGAAATACACCTTTCCTGAATTTGCTTTAATGACCAATAGATTCAAGATGAGACTGTAGTAGATAAATACAGTACATGTATGGATTTCAAAACCCTGCCTTCAACTTGATTCTATTGAACATTACATGGTCAATCATGCAAATTCGGGAAAGGACAAGTCTAACTGATCAAAGTGACATTCTCACTAAAACCTGGCCAAGCACTGACACATTATCCCCTCTCCATCAATGCTCTATTATTAGAGTATTTAAAGCTACAGCAGCATAGATTATAGATAATCAAAAGAGGGGTCAACTATTTGACTTTCTGTGGGGGGAGAGGGAGGTAATTGGCTCAGGAACCATTTATTTTAACCCAGGATTAACACCAATCTACCTTTGAACAGCCAAAGAAACAACTGACATGACATATACCTTTGGTATAATCCCTTCATGCTCCAATTTCAACTGTATTTCTTCTTCAGTCAATCCATATTGCTCTAGTTGTTCAATATATTTGTTACGATCTTCTAATGACTTGTAGTCTTTCAAGCTCAAGGCACCAGTTGATTCTGGATCAAAACTTCTATATTTTGCTGAGGAAGTGAAAGCCTTTTGCTGGATCTTCTGACTAAATGAAAAAAGGAATTGACAGGCAAATAGTTAGAAAAATGAAAATAGAAAAAAGAAAATAGAAAAATGTTATTTAAGCCACTTTCATAGACGCGTCCTTTCAAATGCTATCATTGATATTTCCAGCATCATTATGGTATCTATTATTATTAATTTGAGCACCAGTTTCCTCACAGGAGGGAAAAGAGAAACACCCTTAAGAACAGGAGAAGAGAGAAGAAATAGCAAGTTTAGGTGGATAACTTCTTTTTATGCCATTTCCCAAATTTTCTCACTTTTTAATCGAAAAGGTGATGGCTTCCTAAGAGACCAGAATTCAGCTGAAACCACTACTGATGCTAAATATTTTATAGTGCTTTATTAACTGCCATATATTTCTCTCAGCTTGGGCTTATTAAAACAAATCTCTAGCACATAGGATATAGTATCTAAATAGACTAAAGCAGTTTTCGCATGAGTGTGAAATGTACTGCACCATGCAGTGACAGTATCAATGCTGTGATGTCTATAAAAACTTTGGAAATTCCTGCTGTGACTGTGACTGTGCATGCAGTGACCATACTGTTGTCACAGTCATATGAAATCTATATCTTTAATATACTAATGCACCTTTCTAATGTGATATTAGTGTCCAGTTGATTTTGTACCATTCTTTTGAGTTGCTGCTCAGCTTCTGATTCAGTCCCTTCGCCAGGTTGATCACTTCTTTGGTCTAGAAATGGTGTAGCATCTCCAGTGTTCATACGAATGACACCCCGACTTTTGTATCTTGTTGGATTTCCACTGAAAATGAAAGATGCTTATTCTTTCAAAAACAGATTACAAGTAATAGAATACAATGCAACGATCTGTGCACTCATAAATAACTGTATCAGTCGGATGGGAGAACGTTGACAAGGAAAACACGTGAGCGAGGTGGTTCAGCATTTGTAGATCTAGATTGCAGCCTCAATTCAAAATAGTTCAAACTCACCATGGTATGCCAGTTTCTCTGTAAGAAGTAGGTTCAGGTCTTAAATTCCTTCCAGCACTCACTTATGAACACAAACAAAAGATAAATACATTACAAACCAGAAATTTTAAGTGTCACATTTCAAATTATTGGCGCGAAAAACTTGGCCTTTCTGATTGAACAACTTCAAACACAACACTACAAATTCAGTTTTTAAAAAGTTGAAAACTTTAACTTATACTGAATCTTACTTTTAGATAGATAAATTCTTTAAATAATCTTCCAAGAAGAAAGAAATAGCATTTTTACGACTCTGGCATTTTTCTTGTTGTTTTGGTCGCCATCTTTAATCCCAGCTCGCATAGCATACTGGGATATCTTTGTTTTTTCACGAGCAATGCATTCTGGGAAATCCAACATGGTGGATGAAATGTGAAAAACATGAATGTTGTTCCACGTGTCTTTCCCAGCCGTTTTCTGGCTCCAGCATTATTCCAAAGGTTTGCTTTTGTGAACAATCCACGTTTCTTTTCTTCAGAGTCGGATGGTGGTGATAAAGTCAAGAAGAAGACTAATATTTCGAATTTATTAAAGTCATTGAAACAGACCGATGCTCAAGTCAATTTCAAATTGGACGATGTACTTCAGAGAAAGAAACCTATGCAACAAGAATCCCTAGAAAATACTTCACTGGAATACACTGATGCCCAAGCTAAAGTCACCGCGGTTGACAAAGGTGAGGGGATTTCCAGACCACTTCACCAGTCGCCAAAGAAATCAAAACGCACCGCAGAAGACACCATGGCTAGAATTTACAAAGCCAGTAAAGATCCAAAGCAAGCTGTCAGTCCAGAGATGAACGACAAGTTAAAGTCAATCCTCTCAAAGCTTAAGGTTGACTCAGCTAAGTCTAACCTGTCAAGAGATATTGTGGGTGCTGCAAAGAGCTGGGGAAGAAATGGCCCCAGATATAGAAAGGACATTGAGGATGATTTTAGGATGCAGAGCCAACCTGAACCTGCAAGGGTATCAGAGGTCATTTCTCTCACATCAGGAGGACGATTTGAACTCTTTGATGACATTTTCAAAAACAACCGGCATCCTGGGAAAGAATCTGTTCCTCAGTTGAAGTTATTGGAGGGTGAAGACATGGAATTGTTGGAAAAACATAAATCATTAGACCAGAGAAATGACTTTTTAACTTTGATTGAAATTGCAGACAGGCAGTGGAAGTTTCCTGTTGATAATGAAGCATGTAAAGTTGAAGAAGAAAATGTCAGCTTTGAAGAGCATGTTTTTCTTGGGTACTTATTAGATGGTTTCCCTAAGAAAGGACCTGTGCAAAGGTTTATGGAACTTGTTATTAATGGATTAGAACAAAACCCTTTTATGACAGTAGAGCAGAAAAGAAACCAGGTGTCTTGGTTTAAGGAATATTTTGAAAATGTTCCAGAAGAGGATCTGTCATTTTAGGTGCTTATCAAATTTTTGTGATTGTCAAACAAAGAAATACTGTTGATTAAAGTTCCTGTTTCTGTGACTATTTTTTATTTCATATGTAATCACTAGGTGAAATCCACCTTCTCTTGCTACTTTTTCTGCTCTATACAGTCTGTGATTTAGACTGCCAGTAGAAAGTGTTAGACAGCAGAGCTATACCCAATTCTTTGTGCCCCCCAGAAAGATACCAGACTGTACCATGGCTTCCAAAGTTTCAAAATTCCCCTTCCCTTAATTCCCTTCCCTCTCCTTTTATAAATTATGAGATTGGTCCTTATTAGAAGGGACTGCAAGTAAAATCAATCTTCTATGGCATGCACTGTGGGTAGATAGACTATAAAGAAAAGATTGAATGGGAAAATGGAAAATATACTTGGAAACAAATGAAACCCTAATTTCCCATTGCCCTTCAATCTTGAAACTGAAAGGAAAACGATAAGGTTTCCAAAGGAGAGGCATCAGAGATCAGGCTGATCAATCGAAGACATTCCAATCAAAACTGATGTTACGATACATTAAAATTTTGATGTACGGAGTACCTGCCTAATTGAGTCAGCGGGAAACATCGTGGGCGCATTATCAATCTAAGATGGCGGGCGTTTTATAGTAACGTGCAACAAGAGAGCAACCAGGAAAACAAGCAAAAATGGTTATTTAAACGTTCTTCTTAGGATTTTGAAGGATGGGTAAAGCTACCTATAGACTTGAACTACAAACTGCCGTTTTATCTTAATGTTGGACGCTTTGTTTGATTGATTTCTCTGATGTAGATTCCCACACAATATGATCGTAAAATTGCATCATGTGGAGTTCTTATGTAATAACATACAGAAACGACTTGCCAAGTTTTGTGGTGCGTTTGGATTTAAACCTTTTGCGGAGGCGTTTTACCCCAGGAGAGTTGCAATCAAGAGGAATTCTATCTATTTCGTGTTAAAAGAAGACAATACTCCAAGAGATACAGTTTCTAACGTTACGTTTGAAGTTGAAAACGTTGACCATACTACAACTCAGGTGCAAAATAATGGCGGGGATGTCTTGATTTCTCCAAGAACGCTGATAGATTCTGAAGGACAAACTATTTCATCAGTAATACAGACTCCATGTGGAAATGTCTTGCACACATTGCTTGATAAATCTGACTATGATGGGTTATTTTTACCAGGATTTCGTCCTATATCTAGATCAACTTCGGAGGTCCTCCCAAAGTGCCTTGAGTATTCAAAAAAGGAAGACCTAATAACTCATTTAGATCATATAGCCTTTGCTTGTAATCATGGGACTTCACTACAAATTATTGACTGGTACAGTAAGTGTCTAGGTTTTACGAGGTTCCAGGTCAATACTGATGAAAGAGAAGATGGATATGAAGTAGCAAGTCTTGTAAATGGCAAATTTGTGGGAATGAGACTCTCTGCTATGCAGTATTGGAAGTGCTCAGAGTTTGGTGTTGAACTCAGTTCTAGTGACTCTAAAAATAATGTCAAATTTGTTCTGGCTGAACCACTACCTGGACAAGGTATAAATTATCTTATTAGTGATGATTAATAGATAACATTAATGAGTAACATCATTACGAATTGAAAATACAACAAACTCCCTCTAAGGTAGATGAAGCACTGATTGTGTCTAGGTTTTCTTTTAACAGGACCAAGTCAAATTCAAACATTTCTTGATGAACATGATGGACCAGGGGTGCAACATATAGGACTACATAGCACTGATATGGTTGGTGCAGTGGAGGAACTTAAATGTAATGGAGTAGAATTTATTATGCCTCCAAGTACTTACTATACACAGGTAAAATTAATTTATTCTAGTAATATATATCTTCATCTTTTTGCACAAGTCTTTAATAAAGTTTTTAATTATTGAAAACATTTACAGCCAAACAAAATAGAAGAAATATTTAGTGCTGGATTTGCTGTAGATAATCTTCAAAAACAGGGCATTCTGTTAGATGCTGAAAGTTTTACAAGTGAAGAAGACAATGAAACAAAGTAAGTTTTAATCCAGCAGTCACAAATGATACTATTTATATGTAATTTACAGATGCTCATAAAAAGTACAATATTTTATTTACTTTCCAGATATTTAATGCAGGTATTTACAAAACCATTATTTGAAGAAAACACATTTTTTATGGAAATCATCCAGAGATTTGGTGCTACTGGATTTGGTTCAGGAAATATTACAGCCCTCTGGAGGGCTCTGGATGAACACCTTAGGAAAAGTCAAAGTAATAAAGAAACATATACAGAGAATACAGAAAGTTGTAAGATAATGGACAGTTAATTTTAAGCTTTCTCTTATCATTTGTTTTCAAATATTTAAACAAGTATACCCAAGATCTACAATAAAATACAATTACAGTATAAAGCTTGAAACTCCCTTGTACAAATGGGTATGATTTTCAGAGCTAATAGAATCAATTTTGTATGACTGGGAAAATGGTACAGTCACTACATGGTACATTTACGACAGAAATGTCAAAATGTTCTTATAGACATTACAGCACTCAGACACGGCCGTAGTACATATGGTGTGGTGAATTTTCTACTCGTACGAAAACGATTGTAATTTTTTCTTGTATTAACCTAATGTTTATGACTTCCCTCCCTCCCCTCCCATATAATGTTGTTTGGACAAGAATGCCATCATAAAACAATGAATCAGTGGGTGAGGGAGAGGAAGAATGAGTATGGGCATTTTTGTTCCCAGTCAGTATAAGGGTGTCATGCTGAATTGCATCTTATTGTAGGAGAGTTTAAAACAACATTCCTAATGGAATAATAATTTGAATATAATAAAGAACATCTACAACATCTAGACATTATGCTGATATTGTAATGTTGCCATTATGATTTTTCACCTGTAATTTTCAGGTTATTTTTATGTCCATTAATTACAGTTTGTACTATGATATTGACTGGAAGTATATTTATTGGTAATATTTAACTATTTTAATTATGTTAAGAGAATTTTAAACTATTCAAAAGTACAGTTTGACTTGAAAACTTTTAAAAGTATAATCAATAAATACCCCTAAATAGGGTCTATATTTTATTGCTGCAATATATTATTTACATTGTTTTTTATTGTTGTTTGAGAGTAATTATTTAAATTTCCTTTTTCAAAGTCAAATAAAGTTTGTATGTTTCATAATCTAAGTGGTTTGGAGATTATTTGCTGGGATATATAACATAGCTGCCAACCCCCAAGGCTTTCGTATCTGGAGATCAACATTTTTTCCTTAGAATTGGGTCGATTTTCACGCTCAGTGGGGGGGGGGGGGGTAGAATTGGTTCGATTTTCACGCTTCGTGGGGGGGGGGGGGGGTTGGAAAGACGATATTTCAATAAAGATAGGCGATATTTCAGTTAAAATGGCCGCAATTTTAGGATTCGAGCGATTATCCGGGAGATTTGGGTCTTTATCCGGGAGACCGGGAGATGAGGCCCAAAATCTGGAGACTCCTCCCAGATTATCCGGGAGGGTTGGCAGCTATGATATAATGATAATGAGAGAAATTGAATAGGAGAAAATTGGTATTTGGGAATCAAAGGAGATATATACAGTCAAAATAGGATGACATTCTTTACCCCACTCTCTCTTAATCGCAATTTATTCAATCATGCTGCACTGACTGAAGTCTAAATCACCAACCTGGAATGCAAAGAAGACAGGTAGGTGCCCATGCAAGGCTTGGAAAAACGTGGGCAAGATGCTTGTCCCATACCTCTCCACTAGTGAAACTGACAAATCTCTTTAATCTGACGTAGAGAAAATCTCAGGGGGGAGAAGGATCGGGTATGCTTGTGGTATCTCTTGGGTAAAAATCAGCAATTTGGTATCTTTAACGGTGTTAAAATTGAAGTTTAGAGTTTTAGCATTTCCTGGTCTCTCTTAGGGTATCAAAAGAGCCCATTGCTTATTTTCTTGTGCTCAAATTGGGAAGAAATTTGCCCAACAAAAAGCATGTTGACTGTTCATTGTTATGTTCATAAAAATACATCATTAAAAATCGTCCAGCCACGCCCTTCTTAAAAGACTTCCCATATCTTTTAGGGGTATTTTTTTAAATTTCCAATGAGCATACCCAATCCTTTTACAATGGACTTCCCCCCCCCTGCCCCCAGAGAAAATCTCTTTCATGACATACCAAAATCACACCTGTTTTCAATCCTTCAAGGTAAAGACCTAAAGTGGGGTGTAACCCTATGTCCTCCTTTTGATTCCATAAAGTCCTTTCGATGGATGTGAAAGAGTGCAAACTTAATGTATTTGCTGGGCTACCTGTGGCAGATCTCCGTCCCATACCTCTCTCCACTACGCTGAAAAGGCGCGAAATCGGCGCGAAAATCATTGAATCGGCCTTTGTTCTAGAAGGTGACAAGAACACTCTCTTTCTCTAAAGTCTGTTGTTGTATGGGGTTTTCTGACAACATTGGTCGCTACGATGTCAATAAGAATATGGAACGAAGCTGAGTTAATATTATACGGAAGGACTGGGAGCTGTCGAGTCCATGATTTTGAGAATGAGTTCATTTATTTGCGTGAGCGAAGCATTTCCTCTCTTGAAGATTTGCTACAGCTACCGCCAACTGAATCTCAAAACCTCTCTAATTTCAGCCAGAAAGGTAGAGTACTGGCGGAAGAGATCGTCAACATCCATGGTGAATTTCAGAGAAATGAACTTTGGCTAACGTCTTCAGAATATCGATTCCCAAATAACACATGTATATACAACCACTGGCTGCCATTAGACCAGTCAAGACTTCTTGGAAAGAATCAGATCGAATCCTCTTGGGACGAGTTGTTAACAGAAGAATACGAAGAGTTCGATACTCTTTGTCATGTTACTCATATCGATAAAGTCGCGTCCATTTTTAGGGAAGACCATCTACAAAGCCATGCAGTCCGGGATAACTCGGTATTCAGCAAAGTCCCAGGCCATCCAAACAAAGATACGCAAGTGATTTGGTTTAGCCCAGCAATGAAAGAATCTATACCAACCATGAAGTCCAAATATGGACAGGTTGCATTCTTTATGGAAACACTTGAAGGCTGTGATGGAGTAGTGCAAAATGAAGAGATAGATTGGAAGTATTACTTTGTAGAAGTGGTAGATTATAAAACCAAGTCAGCATGTCGCATCCTTGTAACAACTAATACATACCCACACCTTAGACCATATGATCCTACACAGAAGGGAGGGCCATGGTACTATGACAGACTAAACAGGGAAGCATTATTGGCTTCGTGATATCATGACTTGGGATGACCAAAGTAATGTCAACACTCTAGAAATCATGCGAGAGGAGAACTCTGAAGAGGAACTTCAATTCTTTAATCAAAGCATGATGTTTTCTCTAACAGGCATTCATGACATATGCACAGATGCAAGATGTGATTTCAAAAACTTGAGTGACACAGACCTTAGGCTTTTTATTTTGTTTCATGTACATGTACGTGAAGAGCCAATTACATTTGAAGCCAGGATTCCTGAAACCGTGAAGCAAAAAGTGGAAAACCTGTGCACACACCTCTCTTTTGGGGTTCCAAGCACTACTGAAAATTCTTCTAGGTCTAATAACCCAGCCACAGCTCAAGAGTTTAAAAATGTTCTTTCAAAAGTCTTGCTTGGCCTGCCAATAAATAATAAGATGTCTATGGAAAGTCGCTGGAAAGAAGTAAAAGAACGGATGAAGAAAGAAATGAAGAGAAAGCTAAAGAGAGAGGATTTACAAGCTCTGTGCAATGAAAATATTGATATAGAAATGAGAATTAGTTCACTTTTCTGGGGAGTTGCAGCAGAAAATGTCATTAAGCCCAAACGTCCTTATGCCACTTATGACATAGTTAAAGCAACAAAGGGATTTCCCTGTTTTAAGGATCAATTTGAAGATTGTCTGAATGATCTTTTCCACAAGAGGGACTAATAAGGGCTAATAAGCTAAGATGACAATTTTATAATCAAATTCTGATATATCCTTAGAGCTGTATCCTTAGGAATGTCCTCTGGGATAGTACTCTGTTGCTTGTTTCTTACTCCTAGAGAAAATACCTCTGGGCTCAGTTGTTCGGAAGATGATTAGCATTAATTAATGTTAACCCAGGATTACGTCAGTAAGAAAACCTTTGATAATTTAACCTATTAAACTCTAATATTGTCCTTTGAACTACCAGACTCTGAGTGTGTGAACTTGTTCCTGAGTAAAGTGTCTCTTTTCTCTCCAATCACCATCTAGTATTTATGCCATATTTACTATAAGCAAAATGATGCAGAAATGAATTTTGACCTCTGGAATAAATTCTGCATAACAACATTGCCAGTGGAATTTTTCTCGGAGTGAGAAACTAACAATAGAATAATACCTCTAGGTTACCAAGGATGATTCTGATACATTATTGATAACATCCAGATTATTGCTTTGTAATGTTACAGTTGTTTTTACATTTTAATATTCATAAATCAAAAACAAATTTATGTGAGGACAATTTCATAATTAATTTCTGATATATTTAGTGTGTTCCAGTTCTTGTTACATTAATTTCATAAATCAAAATAATATTATATATCCTTGGGAACAGAGAGCTAATATTGGAATCAGCCAATAGTTTTCATAAATTTACGTATAAGCTCTGCTCTAAGGATGATTGAAGGATATAAAAAATCTGACTAATATTGAAAAAAAAGACATGTTGCAATGCAATGGTATTTATTCAAAACTTATAATGTTCAATTTAGTGTTATAAATAAAATAGAATATAGTTACCTTTATTTAAATCAACTGTTCAATAGTTGCAAATCATTTAGTTTTTTTGTTTTTAATCTTTACCATACTTGATGCATAGGTGTCAGTCATGGCCACAATGAATGAATGTACAGTATTTAGCTGAATTATCTAATAGTTTTACAATGTACTTGGATTATATAAAAGTAATTATTTTGATGACATTTTTATTGAGAAATATTATTATGAAAAATAAAAGAATTTCAGTCATTCATACATCTGTAGGTATCTTTTGTTGATTCACGTTCTTGCAGGTTTAGCAATGATTTTTGGTTGTAGAGCATTGTGTATTGTTTTGTTTATAATAGGTCATGCTTTGTTCACTTGCTTTTGTAAAGCAATTGCCAATAGTGCTCCTCACGTTGACGTAAGCCTTTATCATTCATGTGCCAACCAGAGAGCGATTGGCTATTCTTTCAAAGGAACTTGTGAAATGTTATTGTGAAAATGGTTGGCACATTAGCATTACAATTCGTTTGTTAGTAAACAGTGACAAGCGCTGTAATGAAAAACATCTCGTTAGACTCTGTTGAAAGCAGATGACCCTTGACTGTCTGAAAATCAAGCTACACATAATTGGCTGCAGAAAAACAAAATTATTGTGGGGTTCCTGTGGTAAATACCTTCTCGACCAATCAAATACAAAGGGCGGTCTCGGTATACAAAGAGAAGCGGGAAACTCTAAATTATGTTACCATTAGGACACCATTGCAACGGACACTAACTTGATCTTCACTCCATTCGTGAAATTATGAACTGGAGCGAAGCTGCTTGTATATTATTCCAAAGAAAAGGCTACCGCCAAGTCGATGTCTCAAACGAATTCCGACATTTAAAGGAAAGAGGAATCAATTCTCTCATAGACTTGTTGTATTTATCGACAGACGAATTGCAAATGCTGGCTGATTTAAGCGATAAAGGAAAAGAACTGTCGAAAGAAATTAAAAAAATACAACTTGAAAGTCAGAAAAATGGTGGTATTTGGCTTCGGGATACAGAAACGCCTTACGAATATCGACTATATCCTGGATTTACAGCATACAAGCACTGGCTTCCCAAACCAGATTATGAGTTGAGCCTTTTTGGAAGTTTTACTTCACAGAGGATTTTGGCGGGAAAAATGTCTTGGGAAGAATTACACTCAAAGTATTACAAGGAATTTGATACAATTTTCCACGTCACACATATTGAAGCAGCTGCAAAGATCTTTAGAGAAAACCATCTACAAAGTTACGCAGTTAAAGACAACTCAATATTCAGCAAAGTCCCTGGCCATCCCAACAAAGACACTCAAGTGATTTGGTTTGCTCCAGCACAGAGAGAATCCATAGAGGAAGTGGATTCTAAGTATGGAAATGTTGCACTTTTCATGAACACCATAAGAGGATGGGAAGGGATCATAAGAGGTGAAGGTGACTGGAAGTATTATTTTGTAGAAATAATAGAGTATGTGAAGCACTCAGCATGCCGCATACTTGCTACAACTAAAACCTATCCTCACCTTAGACCATATGATCCAACCAAGAAAGGAGGACCATGGTACTACGACAAGGAGACTGGGAAGCATTACTACCTTTGTCAAATTATAAGATATGGTAAAAGATATGAGAAGCCAAATTTTGTTGAATTTATGAGAGAAGAGAACCCTTCTGGACGACAACGTGATTGGTTCAAAGAGAACCTCATGTTTTGCCCAGTTGATCACAGTAAATGTATCAAATATGGTACAAACTGTGAATCTTTAAACCTGGCATTTGCTGACCTCAGAGTCTTCATCATGTATCAAGCCTACAAGCCAGTATTCCAGCCATGTATCTCAGATGAGATGAAAACATGCCTGAAAAATACAGTGAAGAGAATTTGTGAAGATCCTGACCCCACAAGCCATGATGTCTCAAGTGATGGTTCAGACCTTGATCAAAAAGATATCATCAATTCTCTTGAAGTCATCCTTTCAAATCCAAAAAATGAGAAAGACCACAACAAAATGTGGAAAGATATTAAAAAGCATATGAAAGCAAAGCTGAAGAGGAAATACCATTGGGAAGATTTACAGGCTCTATGTGCCATTGATGGAGACTTGAGAAAGAAAATATTCTCATTGTTTTGGAAGGTTGCTGCAGAAGTTGCAAAAGATCCATCTTCCACTTATTACGACTTCATTTTGCCAATGAAGGAATTTCCATATTTGATGGAAGAGATGGATCCATGCTAGACAGAAGAGCAGTTATACACAAAGGAACTACTGATTGCACGAACATGCCATTCTTATATAACTTTGTAGCCTTTGCTATATAGGTGTTTTATAAAACAAATAAGCTGAGAGGACAAAAATTTATTGGTAGACTTTATTAATTATTTTACCTTAAATAGTATACATCATATCAAGTGTGTAGGGTGCTTTGGTGCTGCTAGTTACAACCAATAATGACAATAGTGGCCAAAAAGCTGTTTTAAAGTAATTATTGTAGCTTGCAAGGAGACAATGCACAGATAAACAAGACACTCAACAAACTATTGTTATGTTACTGTTGCCAAGCAATGGTTACAGAAAGATACCACCATTGATTTTGTAAAGTATCACCAACAGCTATGAAGAGTGTATATAATGATAGTATATGGTATCTGGATGAGCTTCACATTGATTTGCAATACAAATGCATACTTTATATTGCCTTTCTATCAATTGCATGACCATAAATATACCAAGAGAAGACCTGGAAGTCTGACAATACTATATTGTTTATTGTTAAGTCTTACTAGACTGAATCTTAATAGCAATGTTTTTTAACATTTTTTATTTGACAGAAGTGAAGGGTTTTAGGTATTACTATTATTGTCAGTATATTTTTTTCAATGCATGAATATACAATATAATTTAACAGATTTACTACATGTACTACTTGGTAAAAAAAATTGACTAAAAGTTATAATATATAATAATATATTCATTTATTACAGCATTATGACTCATTGTTGTAGGACAGGTCTGAAAATATTACAAAAAATAAACAAACTATTCAGAGTACATCTGTCATGTTTTTGTTCTTGCAGCATTAGCAAGGCTTTCAATGATACGTGGAAAATGAGAAAGTTTGAGTTTGATGTTGTTTGGGATTAAGGAGTCTGAATATTCATATCTGGAAAAGAAAAAACATTGATAAGTTTATGGTTTCCCATTCTGACTCATAAGAATTTGTTCTTATCAACTTACTGTGTAACAACTCCGCTACTGTCTGCGTATCGTACTGCATCTGATGCATTGACAATTAACTGTGAACCATCGCTGTACTGTACCCACACGCCCCCACTCATTAACTAAAGGAATGAAAAAAGTGTTTAAAACAAATAAAATAAATAAAATTGAGAAAATGAAATTGTAAGCTAATGTGGCTCTATATGATGCATTCTATGCAGACATTCTTTGGTGCAATTGCCTAGCTAATTTGGGGACTGACAAATCAAAGAAATTATTTTGTATATTACCTGAGAAGCCCAACCTATACCCTCCACATATGTGCTCTTGAATATCTCTGCTGATGGTGAAACAATGCTGGGCTTTTTACAGTTTGTAGATTGTTCTCTTTCTTTGCTGCTCAACAATCTTGCTTCAGATGAAGGTCTTTTGTAATGACTGTTTGAATGCCTGGTAGCATTATCAGGAGATTGGTGTTTCACATGGGTGATGTTCAATGGTTGACCTGCATGGGCTGTGCTTGCTATGGTGCCATTGAATGAGACTACAGATACTGATACTGGAGCAGCAATGCTTGGTGATGTTGGTAATACACCTTGACTCTGTCCATCCAATCTAAATGACACAAAGAATCAGTGACATCAAAATATCATACAGTACATGAATGTGCTGGGTTTTGTTCTTTGCTTTTTATAAAATATATAAAATGTAATTACATCATTTTGTTTCAGCCACAAAATTTCCATCAGAAAACAATAAATAAATTCTCCAACCACAGTGATGTGTAGAATGTACAACAAATTAGGTGCCGAAGAAAAATGGCCAAAGTGACTTTTTCAATATGAAGATATTGATATTTTAGCAAAGTCATTGATACCAAAAATATCATCTGATAACTCACTCAAGCCATTTTCTTGGGCACATCTACAATTGTACCCATAAAACAGAGTGAATTGCAGTTTACAGACATGAGAACTTCAATTCAGTACAAATATAGAATTTCAAAAGGGAACATCATCTTACATTGTGCGTGCTTTACTTGATGGTACATCTTTGTCTGATGACTGCTTCCTTGATGGTCTTCTTCCAACAACAAGAGGGAAATACTGCTCAGAACTGTCTCCCTTTTCAATTTTTCCAATGGTATCTTCAAGTTTAAGACATCTTTCATAAGCATCCTGTACATGCTGAAGAAAGGGTCTCATTTCCAAGGGTACTCCTTCCATTCCTCCAACAGACTCTAGTGTATATGAAACACCTCCAGGTTCAACAACTTTTGTGCACTTGGTTGATTGGTGAACCTTGGCTCCTGAAAAGGTGAATGAAAAGAACTACAGTACAGTAAGCTCTTGTTGATGAAATACTTGTATTCAAATGAGAAGTCCATGAATGCTGAGCTATAAAGTAGATATCATATGTCAAGTGTGACCATGCCATGACTGTCTCAGTGCCATAATGTCTACGAAAACATTTGAAACTCCTGCCATAACAATGCAGTTCTGTGACGGTCACCATTTTCACAGTCAAACAAAAACTACTCGACTAACTAAGAGGTAGAATTCCAAGAATGGTGCAAATCAAGAAGACTTAAGGGTAGTTTGACTTACCATTGTAAAAGCAGACTTCAAAATCTGGATGAGGGTAGTTCTCCATCAAAACACACTTAGCATGCTTGGAGTACAAAGTTACCTGTGTACAATGATCAAAACAGACAATCAGATGTGAATACATAATCTGTTTCTGTTTTGTGTGTGTGTTGTTGTTTGTTTGTTTGTTTTGTTTTTATTAGCAACAGATACTGCAGACAGAGATCAGTGCAATTTGAATAACCTTTGAATAAAAGATTAATCTTGGATGACAAAGTTACTTCTAACATATTGATCAAATGTCACTTAATCTGTTCTAGAAGGAGCACCTTTTGAATTATATATTCAACTACCTTGAGTAAACAAAAAACAGGCTCATAAAATCTACCTACCCTTGGAGTCAATTTACGAACCAAATTCACAAAATTGACAGCATATTTGTACTTTTTCCAGTATTTGGAGGGTAAATTAGAGAACAGATACTGCCCATCACATGATGAAGGTACCTCAGGAGGCTCAGAGCAAAGTAGGATCCCATTTTTTCCATTTGGATGGTAGACAATAATTTTCATTCCATTTGGAGAAATTCTCAGCACCTCTACCACTAAATCTTGGCCATGTTCTTGAACTATGAATTCAAGGCACACCTCACAGTCCTCTAATATGCTTACTACAGCATTTCTAGTCTTCTGTCTTATTGGTCTCAGTCGTTCTGCATTTAAAGGCTCTGTGATGTCACCTAAGGACTTCCCTTTTGATTCCCCTTTCATCTTGTGTTCTCTTTTTCCTTTCCCACTTTTCTGTTCCTTGGGACTGTTCTTTTTTTCTGGAGACTGGAGCTCTGATGATTTAAAATCCCTACTTACACTATCACTACCATGTCTCTTATGAAGGACGTTGCTTTGAGTTCTATTATCACTTGGAATATTATCACAGTTCAAAGTATTGGTGTCCTTGTTGTTGTTGTTGAAGTCACTAGTTTGAGTTATTCTTTCTTGGTTGTTTTCAGAGTATAGTTTTGTATTTGCACTATGAAAACCACTACTGCTTTTGTCGTTTGTCCAGGTGTTGTAATAACTACTGTACTTGCTGGCATTATATGACCTGGAGGGAAAATATTAAGGAATGAATGGAACAAACACCTTTCTTGGACTCCCATCTATGACAGCTTTTGATGGTGCAGGTTCTTACCAATCAAAATACAGCTGTGCCATTCCAAAATTCAGTAAAGTAACCTTAAATTATACTTACCTTTTAGAGGTGTGTCCAACCTTTCACCTGTCTATAGCATCATCAGGGATGCATCCATCCAATGATGCCCCAGGGTGTCCCTGATGATGCTGTATACCAGTGAAAGCTTGAAATACCCCTATAAGGTAACAGTTAAGTTATAGACCTCATTCAAACCTTAATTCCATGTACACACATGTATGCTACTTAAAGACAATATGCTTAAATTATAAGACAAACAATTGAGGTCCAAACCAGGGCTGTCAATATATTTTGAGCATTGAATGTACATACTTGAATTTATTTTGTAGACCATTTGTCTTTCCACTGACCACACCCACTAGTGGCTCTTGTAGCTTCTTTAATGGAAATGTTGCTGGTGATGAGATATCAGACAGCCACATATCTGATGTTGATGATTTGTTTCCTTTATTTAAAGATGTTAAACTTGCTATCTCAGTTCCACGCAAATGCTTCTGTTTTTCACTGGTGTGGAAATTTTCAGTACTTGGACAAGAACTGTAGTAGGATAAAATTTAGTTACCTAAACTTTATTATAAGAACAGAGGAGCTCAAGTACTGGCTTAGTTTATGAGTACATAGTTTTCTAAGCCCTGGGTTCACAGTTTGACTCCAATCATCCTGCAATTCTCACATCCTAGTTTTGACTTCCCTCTAATCAGACTGTGTAGCTTGTTAAATGTCAGTATGATAAAATATTGATGGAGGGAGGGGGTACAGGGTGCAATTGTCTGCCCCCTGGAAGATCACTTCCAGGTGCGATCACCCCTTACCTCTTTACAATAAGTTAAAGTGATTTTGATCAAATTGAAAGTTCTCCCTTAAGATCCGCTTTCAATTCCAAAGGAGAATTCATATTGGATAGATCAAAGATCAATTACACTGAAATGGCATGGATCACTTCAAATGTTTTCTTACCTTGCTCTCTGTCTAACAGGTGGTGATGGAGGAGGTCCATGATCTCTTGGTGACCACCCATTAGTATATCTATCAGTAGTTGTTGATATGGTATGGCAGTGAAGATTACCAGGTTCTACTTGCTTACTGAATGGTGCATTGCTAGACCAAGAGGATCTCCCTGCACTTGTTGACATTGTTGCCATAGTGCCTCGGCCACTATCAACTGACTGCTCAATTGACTGCAAAAAAGAAAAAAGTTGTTAATATATTTATTTCATATAATAGATAGAAATAGTAACAATTACCTTGTATGAGTAATGGTGTTTTGAAGGTGACAGCAAGTGCTTTGATGTCATGAATGGATGGTCTAAGATACCTAAAACATAAAGAAATTCTTGGTATTTTTCATTTTGTGGCATTTGCAGATGTTACCAGTCTGAATCTGATGAAGCCTGACCACCTAATGATGGTTGACACCTGTCTATTGCAGATTGCAAACAATGTTGAAGTCTAGGTGGTCACACTTCTTCAGAATCAGCTGTGATCAGTAAAAAAATCATCCCTCCAATTGGTGAACATACCTGACAATGTTATTCTGTGTTCAGGATTCTGCAAGAGAAGATTGAAAATAAAATCATTAGAATAAATAGATTAAAAAACTGTGGCAGAGTTAGAACAGTCATGTCTGTCAGGAAACATTTTTCCAAGGTAAAAATAAACACACCAAAGGACCTGTCAACAGTTTGGCAAAACATACATTCAATTAATGACATAAAATCTACTCCATATTTTTGGTTCAATATAAATTATGTTCTAGGACACATCACAAAAACTATAAATTAATATGATTATATAAAATATTCCTGATACCTTTTTAAGTAATCTACCAATTAAATCTTTGGCCTCAGCAGAAATGTGTCTGTAATATAAAAATAATGCAGTGAATATACAAGAATGGAAATGAGAAACTGGAAGAGAAATTAAATATTAACTACATCCTACCGTGGTACATCATAGTCAGCCAAAACAACTTTATTCAATGTACTTTTCACAGCATTTGTCTAAAAAGAAACAATTAAGCATTATTGTCAGTTTGATTACATGATTGCATGTCGTGATTGCTCATTCTATCCAATATTTCATATCCTTGAGTAAAGCTGTGAAGCTATGTTTCACTGTCTAGATTAACTGACTGGGAATAGACATGATTTAATACACAGTCAGGTGTTTTGATTCAATACTGTATACTTACATCAAAAGGTGGGTATCCAACTAATAGAGTATAAAGCATGCAGCCCATTGACCACACATCTGACTCAAGGCCATGGGGATCTCGAGTAGCTATTTCACTGAGGAAAAATAACACATTTAATTGTATCAGTTTGACTTGTGGTAGTTACGTAGCAACTAATTCAAACTAAAAAATAATTCAACCACTTACGGGGAAATGTAGTTTGGAGTTCCACACATGGTGTAGTGTTTTTCATTGGGTAATGATAGTCTTGTTGCTAAACCAAAATCTGCTATTTTCTGTAGAGCAAAAAAAAAAAAAAAAAAAAATTAGAAATATGAATACTTGTATGTGTATCTTTTAGAGTGCATTAGTTCTGCACCCTGTATCAAAATAGTCACGTTTGCATCATTGCCTTAACTTCCTTAACTTTGTTTTTGTTTTTGTTTACAGCGCCTAGAACAGACCTGTATAAGCGCTATATAAGAATATATATTATTATTATTATTAAATGTAACTCACCACTTCCATATCCTTAGTAAGGAGTAGATTACCAAGAGTAAGATCTCTGTGAATGATGCCATGAGAATGGAGGTAGAGAACACCTTGTACCAACTGGTGCATGATATGACGAACTACAACAACATCAAATCATGTGAATACATGGAACAAATTACTGGAATATATTTTTGTACATGAAATGTTAATTGTTGCTGTGTTTTTTACCTTGACTTTCTGATAATTTCCCAGATGTTTTAATATATCTATTCAGCTCCCCATTGTGACACATCTCAAGTACTAGATAGACATAGTTTTCATCTTCAAAGTAAGTATAAAGCTGAAACAAGAAAATGAAGATTAATATTAGACGTATATTTAATCATATGCTTTCCTGTTCATAGTTAGCTATTCCATTTCTAATTCTATAAATATAGTAAAGTGTGATGAATTTTAATACTGATTCTAAAAAAAATCAAAAAAATTCTTGTTAGGATAACTGGATTGAGTGAAAGCTAAGGGTTTTGTTTTTTTACCTCTAGTATTGCTGGATGTTTCAGTTGTGAGTGAATTTCTACTTCATTACAAACGCGTTTGACCATCCCAAGTGATTTCATCGCCTTTTTGTCAATCTACATATATATATGAATAAATTCATTTTCCTGTTAGAATAAATTGTTTGAGCTGCAAAAATAAAATTTGCTGCTCATCTGCTTTTACAGATATACATTAACAAGTGCTGGTTCAGTGTTTTGCAGATGTGCTGGCAGCTGGCATGTTAGGCATACTAAATAAGCATCAGCTTTGTTTGTAAGCTACTGCTCCCTTGTCCTTTAGTACTGATCCAAGACATTCATAAATTAACCTACCATTTTGATTGCTACCTCTTGCTTTGTTGCCAAACAAGTACCACGGTAGACACAGGCAAAGCCACCTTTGCCTAAAAGCTCAAGGACTTGAAAATCCTGCAACAAATATTTGAAATTCCTTTCAAAGCCCGACACCACAGGGATCCCAAACAAACAAAAACACATTCTTTAAAACGTAAAACCTTTCTTTCGTCAAAATATTAATGGCTTAGTTTCACAAAATCATCTGTTTTGAATAAATGTATTAGTAAAGTTATAATAATGTAGGTAAGCTTAACTAAAAGACTATCGGCGTGTTATATTAAATTTGACAAGATCTTTGTATTACTGATGCTTACAATATCTCATCTTAAATTCACCCTTTACACCCTAAAGACCATGGAAATATGTTTCGTTGAATAACTTTGGATTAGGAAAGGAATAAAATAGTGTATTTTTGGTGATTTTCTTGCAAAACTTACCTCGATCGAGTCGCCCATGTATCGAGTCGTCATGATGTCGTGAATAAACAATGCAAATTTTCTCCTCAAGAATTCACTTTCTCAACAAAGTTTTGGAAAATAAAACAGTGCGATGTGTCATTGTTGCATAAATTCGTTGTTTACGCTAATCGGCTCACATCTAGGTCTTTTTATCCAGTGTTTTTCTTGCTTCAGCAAACAAACTTCACTTGAAACGGATTTTTGAATCAACCCGCGCGAGTTTGTCAGCACTGTGACGAGGCTGCATAACCCGCGAAGTATCATGGGAGTAATGAACATCAAGACTGGGCTTCCTGTGGTATTTGACGCTGGGGCAAAAATAGATAAATAATTCGTAAAAAATACGTAGAAATGTCAGAACGAAGAAAGAAACGTAAAAAAGGAAACAAATAAATAAGAAAGAAAAGAAAAAAGAAGAAAAAGAAAAAAATATTCCGGCGTCGACAGGGCTCGAACCTGAGCACCTATAAAATAGACCCCCCCGGAAACAAAATAACAAATAATTGAAAATCAGAAGAAAAAAAAAAATGAAAATTAAATTTTGGGACGATTCTCCCGAGACATTCAAGGAAGCTGAGACATCGAATCGACTTACGTTACGGATGAAGATTTCGGCCCCATCCACGCTATCCCGGTGCTACATAAAACAGTTGTCTTGGCCCGAAGGCCAGGGAGGGAGACGATATCCGGACCCTAATCCATACCTTTAGATATCACCTTAGACCGCTGCGCTACCTAGACACTTAATAAATATAATGTCTAATCGGGGTAGTCTATTCGGCGAAGTTTTATTGTAATGCTAATTTAATTGTCCCAGGTCCACAGGGAGATAGCAGAACCAATCAAAGTCCAGTCATCTATAAATAAATAGAAATTAGTAAACAAAAGAATAAATTTTCGTGAACATTTTTAGTGCATCATGAAAGCTTCTCTGCAACAACGTTTAGAAGTGACGCTACTGACTTGTTCATAGTTTCCAACGTAGTTTTGCGGACGATCATCACTGAGGGCTTTCCTATTTCTATTTCCTATATAGCTATTTCATATTCAAAAATAATCCTTATTTGAAAAATCTGTAAACTTAAGTACTTCACTTTAACGAGTATAAAATTTAGTTTCATGCTTGCATATCATAAATATCATTTTATAATTAATTTGTTGCATATCGATTCCGACTTGCGGCGAGAAAGCCTTGCGTACTCTACGGTACATGACAGTTGTACGTGACAAGTATCTTAGCCTTTAGCTCTATTACTAGGTTAAGTTTATTTGCGCAACTTGATTTTCACGAAAACTGACAAGACATATGAGACCTCGACATATATTCTTTAGTTTTCACGAGTTGATAAAGATGTGAAAAAATTACTCTTGAAGTGCAATTCGCGAAAATTTTCAGTCCAGGTTGTTAATTTGCCATGCTCGATACACTATGAAAAAGTTTCCCATGTTCATTTTTCCTGCTCACCAGGCAGCTATATTGTATGGAAGCTGCTTAGAGCCTTTTCAACTTCCTGTGAAAAGGTGCGTCGAAGACAAAAATGTTCTGGGTACGGTCGAGAATCTGGCCGCACAGAAGACCGATAAATTTTCAGGTGCAAGCTTTTGGTTCGCTCTGTATTTATCGCTCTTTTAGGATAATGTTGCCACCCTTTGTTTCGCTATGAACGGTATATTAAAAGCGCAAACACGTGAAAAAAACTTACAATCTTCTGGACATTGCTCTTATCCAGAACTGCAGTCACATTTTTTTTGGGGGGGGAGGAGGGCCATTTGTACGATCAATAGTATGATGCGTCTAAGTCTTATCAAGAGAGGATGAGGTCAATAAGAGAAGTAATAGCGCGCGTATTAGGACTTTGGACAATCATATGCCCCGCTATTTTTAGAGTAAATCTGATTGGTCGAGAGCTCGTGAGCTCAGTTTGCAGTTGCCTCAAGATCACAATGGCGGAAAAAGGGTGTATAACGTTTGTCGATAAAAAAGAGTTTAAACTTGAGAGAAAGGGCAAATGAAGTACAAAAAATTTCGAAAATCGTCTTAATTAAGTCGAGGTCATGGTGACGAAGTGCTAAATATAGCAGCATCAGACAGGGTATATGATGGGTCACGGGGATTCCTTTTCTTACCTCATTTTCTCTTGGTCTTGCGGAATGAAATTGCCCATGTAAATACAACATTAGAGGAGGAACTTATCTTCATGACCGTGTCATCCTGCTCTATGGAACTGGTAGAGTGAACGCACTTAACCCGTGAAAAAGTACACCTACTTTGTACTAAAAAGTATAAAATCCTTTGTTTTCCATTGTTTAATAATACTATTTTGCATTATTTAGCTAGTACAATTTCACGGATTAAGTGTGATCACTCTAGTATTGAGTAAGGAAGTGGCCGGGGATGTAGGTTCTTCGTCTAACTAAACTTTGCCTTGTGCCACGCAATACAAAATTAAATTATAACACACAAAAATCCACGAGCGACACATCCAATTTTTATTTCCAATATTACTTGAATTGTTTGAGCAATAAATAAAACCCACTTATTTACATTGAACTACTCTTAAAATGACTTTAAATATCATTTTTACAATATTCAATGTTATAAATGTTATGTTATTTATTGTGATTAATCACTTATGATTATATGAACGTCGTTCATAAAAAAAATTCCCTATGTTTTTCGGTAATTCAATAAATAATGGTAATTAAACTGAGTGGAGTGCAATTTGGGCCGAAATCATACGAGTGATTACAAAACTGCACGACCGCGTAGCAGGAGTGCAGTTTGATAATCACGAGTATGATTTCTGGCCCAAAATTGCACCACACGAAGTTTAATTATACCACTTAATTATATCCATTTTGAAATCTCAACTTTATCAGGAATAACAAAGTCATGCAAACAAAAAGATGCGATTAATGAAGCAAAAGGATGCAATTTAGGAATTAATCGCACACTTTCTAACCAATCAGATTGCAGAAGGAAATAATTAATTATGATATATTAAGATATCTTTAATTATTGCGCTATTTATTCTTCTTATGTATAACAAATTGCAAAATCATTATAAAGATGAAATCACGACACATACAGAAATGATAAATGGATATTAAGTCCCGGATACACGATACAACTTTTCTTGCAACGTTGTACACTAACTGAAGTACAATTAATGTGTCCATCACCGCTTCTACAACGTTGCACGCAGCATCACGAAGGGAAGATATACATTAGAGTTTCTAAGAGATTTTGGCTTGGCGCTATTTGTACAACTTGTGACAGGGAACGTTGTACGCAACATTTGAGAAAGTTTCATCGTATCCAGGCCTTAAATTTCATGAAAAATCATCTTCAAGAGTTCTTGATATTTTTCACGTATGACCATTTTCAAACTTTATGCTTCCCAGATGACGATTTTCAACTCTACGACGATTGTGCAACTTGGTTTGATAAGGCTATAGAATAAAATTACCATTCTCTGTAAGCAGTTTCCTTTTAAGGTAATTCCTCTGTTTTGCATCGCGCACGCCTACTGCGCATGGTTCAAAAAGCATAAATCGCGACTTTACGAACATTTTCTTTCAAGGTATAATCAAAAAGGATACAAAACTCGATTTTGGAAATTTTTCTCATCTTTGGTGCGATAAAAAGCAAGTTTTGCGAAACTCGCCCATTCCCTTCTCGAAAAAGTGCCGTTTTTAGCTCTATTATGATGATGTTTTTCAAAATATCTCGCAAACAAGCACCGTGACCCCCATTTCTTATTCCAAAACTTGCATTCACGCAATGATTTACACAACATATTTGAAAATTAAGAAAATCTATCGATAGGAACATGGAAAATGTGATGCTTTTTTGTGTATATTTGAGCCCTAGAATGCCAAAAATCGAACATTTCGGTGGGTATGTTGCTCTCTAAATGATGCAAAAGATGTTCCAGTGAAATGCGTTATCGAAGTTAAAATAAGCTTTCTTGCGAGATATTTTACTATTTTACCTGTTTCTACTAAAATACTGCTAACTCTGAGTTTTGGAGTCTTTTTCTGAGACCAGGTAGACATATCAACGAATTAGCTGGAAAACATCGAATGTTCGCGCGAAATCGCTAAAATACCCTTGTCTATCAAGCCTAATCATATCCATTTTGAAATCACTCACAAATTCTGCAATCTGATTGGTTAAAAAGTGTGCGATTTAAGCATTAATCGCACTATTTTGAATCATTAATAGCATCATTTTGTCATTTTTGTCATTTTGGAACTGCAGCCTGATAAAAGAGTTTGAATCTTTATTGTGATTTCAAAATGAATATGATTAATAGGTAATAGAACTTCGTGTCGTGCAATTTTGGGCTGAAATCACACTCGTGATTGACAAATTGCACTCCCGCTACGCGGTCGTGCAATTTTGTAATCACTCTTGTGATTTCAGCCCAAATTGCACTCCACTCAGTTCTATTACCATTATAAATATTTCCTAAACAAGTACGGCGACCCCCTCATTTTTTGTTAGTTACGAGATAAGTAACTCAAAACCTACAAAATATCAAATTTTAAGCGATTTCTATCGGTAGGATCTATTACAGAGGAATCACCTTAAAAGTGAAACGTAATAAAAGCACGACAGAAAATTAGTATTAATATCATGGTAATATGGAATTTATCCCACTATTCTAAAAAAAACTTTAAAGAAAAAGTATTTGCTTATAGAGCACTCTTCTTTTGGTGAGAGGAAACTGTTTACGGTGCAAATTCACAAACAATTTAAACATAAAAATCCTGGACTCATTGCAAAATTCTTGGAATATTTTGACTGTGTCAGTCTTATCACAGTCTATGTGGTAAGAATTTTCCTTTGAGTGCAAGATTTTCCAGTTTGAAATTGTGTATCTGGGGCAAGCAAGTACGAATGAATAAATTATCGAAATCGCTACAGAATGAAGTGCATTATATGCAAAAATAAAATATCCCTTTTATCTAAATAACCCATTTTATCGAATCCCTTTAGATATAATTTTCATTTTTACAAATAAAGAAAAAGCTGTACACATATACGAACACATGGCTAAATATCTGCAAGAAGTATAACATTGCAGCACGAGCCTCAGAGTCCATACTAGAATCTTAGTCATCTCTGGTCAAATTGTAGCTGCATTACAGCCAAACAAACCCTGCTTTAGTCCAGGGTTTTGTTCCTTCTGTCAAGCAGGTAATCAAATTATTCACTAGGCTATTTGTATTTCAAAGGAGAAATTTAGTTTTTTCAGAGATAACTTGTGTCAATATTGCATGGACCACTTTAAAAATGTTCCTTATGGAACCTACTTCCTTGTTCTGTAAAATAAATCAAATAATTCTGACATTTTGATTGTGATGAAAATTTCATGGTGACTAAAGTGTAAAAGTTCATGTTACTTGCTAAACTTTATGCTTTTGTTTTCAGATTTAATACTCCTTTCAGTTAAGAGTATGTATATAAAAAGTAAATCCATCGTACAGAATGGTCATGTACGCAGACCATCCCCCCTGACTAGATTGTCCATTTTCACAGAGGTCCAGAGTGATGCAAGAATAAAAAATATGATCATAAGGTTATTTCTTCTGATGTGATGAAAAAATTGAATCCTAGCCTTCACTAAAAGATACGAATTACAAGCAACATGGCAATCTAAATTGCTACATTTCTTTTCCAGTGGAGAGACACAGAGAGAGAGAAGACAAAACAGTGCGTTTTGGAGTCAGAACATGTTGCTTAGAAACACCAGTAGCAAATGCAAACTTGTGTAACATTTACATCGATACAACACTTCTATCACAGAAGTGCCTTACCAAGACTGGCAGCCTCTGTTGCTTGTACTTATACTGTACTTATACTTATGAATATGTATCACTAGTCAATGCTAATAAAAATTTAACCTGAAAAAATAAAATGTACAATAGAGAATACACTAGTGTTTAGTGAACTGTCAATCCAAAGATGTGACACAACAAAGGTGTCCCACAGATACACACCCATCCCATACATGCATAGGTAAGGAACCTCACTGGGTACTCAATGTTCCACTTGTTTCTTATGTGTTCTGGTCTGGATCTCACCCTGCAGATTCTTTTCTTTTTCTTCTACAAATTAGAAATAACAAAATGTTATCATTGATAGAGATTCCTCTACTCAGGTTTTTGTTCAAGAAATAGGAGTGTGTCCACCCCATGCAATGTTGGCAATATGTTGCAGAAAATGTTGTAGACTGAGGTGGAATGTGATCTTAAACCTGCATCTGTTACATGCAACATTGTACAAAACAATTGCAGGGATGGACATACAGGGCAACACAGTGTTGAATGCAATGTTGTAGATGATGTTGTCTTGTGTGTACTGGTATTAAATTTACCATCATCAAAGGGTTAATGCAGGGTTCTACTATGATGTGTTATGTCAAATAAGGCCATCCAAAGTGTTCATGAGTACATTTAGGTGAAAATTAGCATGGTTATAACCAAGGTAACCAACCTGTTTTTCAATAGGAGGCAGTTTAAAGGTATTGCTGTAGTCTGTATGGAAATAGAAGTTCTTTATACTTTTACTGCTGAAGTACTGAATATCAACCACTCTGTATGCTAGGGCTACAAGGTACATGAAGACCTCTTTGAACACCATTTTTGTAAGGAGAACTAAAGTAATTCCTGTAAAGATAGGAAATTAAATTATCATCATCATTTATTATTATCATCACAGACACCATTATCATGCCAATTATCACTTCAATATTGCCAAGGGTTTGATGATAATTCATCTTTTGGTAATATATCACTATCATTTGTATGCTATGTATCATCATCATCATCATCACAACCACCATAGCCCTTATCACTATCATTTTTAATCTCCATAAGGGTAATGGTTATACCCTTCCAATGCCAACAATTAGATAAATTCAAACAATACTTTACCAAGTACAAGTTTCAGGAGCGATACCAAAGCAATGGTAAACAGGCTTGTGTTTGCTGATAAGGCAAAAAAATACAAAAATTTTACATAAGCTGTACAGTACATGTACATGAGTCATGCAACTGTTGAACATGTCACATTCATGGTCACAGCACAGTTACGGCAGGAAATTTGAATGTTTTTAGACAATACAGCACTGACACAGTCACGGCAATGGTCCATTTTACACTCATATGAAAACTGCTCAAAATGTACCTTGTGCTGACTCCATAACTGCCTTCAGCAGTGTGGAGTGTTTGGTGAATGTTGCTCTTCCTATTGCGAATCCAACTGTAACTCCTGTCATACATATCTACACCAGAAAATGATGATCAATCTATGCCAGCAAATATACTCAGACAAGTGGGCACACTATTCTCTTTAGCATACAATTCAGAATAAAATTGAATGAAAATGATAATGTGAAGGTGTGAAATAAAATGAACTTACTGTTTCAAAATAGGAGTTTGTTTCAGCTTCAGGCTGGGGATGAATGAACAGGAACAAAAGAGCATATACTAATGACTTTGGGATAACTAAAGAGAGGATAAAAATATGTACAAGTTAGTAAAAAACTGCAATTATAGTACCTTGATGATTTCATTTTAAAGGATGCAAAGGAAAACAAAAGGTTTGTTACACTGCACTATAGTGAGAAATGTTTTTATTGTATTATAATTAGTTGACACTGTACTCCCAAACACACACACACACATTACCACTACATTCTAAAATTCTATGCACACAACTCTCATTTTTACTGAGGGAGAAAAACTGGAGTACTGGGAGAAAAACCCTCCAAGAAAGAGAGAATGAAATGACAAATGCAAGTAACATACCCCATCAGGAAATTAAATGTGGGACCACACAGGTGAGATATTCGTGCTCTCACTGCTTTTCTACCCTGCTTCCCTATAAGCAATATTATTGCATACCATTGGATCCATAACAAAGAGCCATATCAAACAGGTCATCTGTTTTCATCCAGATAGCCAGTATAATACACCCAATGATACCTCCTACTACAATATCAGCAGGACTATGAACACCCAGGTATAGTCGACTTATCATGACAGACACAGACCCTACAATAGATAATTAGAACATCATTAAAATTCTTGGTCTGGTTGTTCAATTTAAGTGGGATTATAGTATTAACACTGGATTAGCACTAATGCACTTTCAAACAACTGGGTGGGCCCTGTTCTAGAAACTGTGGCTTAGGAGCTCTAAGGGGTTTTTGGTAGGGCAGCTTATATCCAGGGCACTATAAATGGAATGAAAATAAAAATATAGTTTCTCAACAATCTAATCAGGCATTATATAAGGTTGAGAATCACAAATATCACATTTCCATTTTAACATGGAAGCTATTTATGGTACAGCTAGTTTAAACCAAAACATTTTTGTATTGCAGTTTTTCAAATATCAAAAGTAGTTCCTTTGACACTAATTGTTATTTAATTAGTAAATATTATCTTATTGTTCTCCATGATACTCTTCTACTCTTCTACACTTCCATCATTTCAAGGTGAGGCAAGTGAGACTAACTTGTTAAGGAAGAGGAGCTTATTAAACTGGGGGGGAGCTTTTACAGTAAGTCACAGTCTACAGTATTAGGAAAAGTACATGGCAAATAATATGTTTAGAAAATACTGTACACATGAGTTTACTCAGTTAACGTACATAGAACAATAAGTCCAAATAGTGTGACAAAAGCCCAGTAAGGTAGGTTAAAGTGTAGTATTGAATAGAACCAAATGTACCTAAAAAATAATACAAGAACAGAGATAAATACAAACAGTTAATTAAGCAGCCTGTGCATACAATTCTAGTTTGAAGTCACTAAATGGTACAACAGGCACATTATTTCGTATTTGTAACTTGTATTGATTACCATGGGAGAAGTACAGCCAGTATGGCATGATGACTTGGTAATCCCCTAAAACAAGATGAAGAAGATAAAGTACAGTCTAGAATTAGGTGCTGTAGTTTTAAGGTCATTAATCAAATGAGGCAATAAAAAAGGTATTAAATGGTCAAGGAAGACTTTGCAAGACCCAAGAGAAGACTTATTTTTTGCAAGCTGGAGATGTCTTTTCACTGATTTCTTTGTTTTCAATATTCAAGACTCTGCACACATGAGATGGCTTTTGAAAAATCAAAATTACACTTTAGACCAAACCAAATTTTGTAAAACTGACTTTCTGCAGGGACCTTTTGACATCACTGCTAGGTACTATTTAACACTTATTTACTGGAACCAAAGGAAACGGTATGTTTTGTGGTCCTGAGACCACTGATGTTATCCGAGGCAAAACCAAGGGAAACATTGGGGTTGAGGGACCACAAAACATACTGCTTTCCCAAGGTTCCAATAACTAAATATTTTGTTATATATCAGCTGCCAAAAAACGAAAAGCAAATTGTTGTCACAATGAATGTTTTCATTCAAAATTCACTCAAAAGTTTTTCAGAAAATTGTTACAGCTTGTCTGGCGGCATTCCTGCTTGATTATCAATCTTTTTCTAGGAATAAATTATGTATATTCATCTCAATAATTTCACAATAAACAGAAGTTTTGCCTCATGTCCTAATGAATTAATCTGCAAATACACACTACCAAAAACGTGCCTTGGAAGCTCAATTAACTTCTGGTTTTGTTATTACTGATCCACAAAAAATTGTTGCCTATTACTCAGGGGAAAATCAAAACTTGTTCACATTTACGTGAACTCTCACTCAATCAAAATATGAAAAATATGCATGGTCTTTGACAGTTGGTATATGACAAAAATAATTATAGCATGATCAATAATTAAAATATAAATATTAACTAAAGCATCTAAAAATCTATTATAATAAGAAAACCAGCATTGCATTAGCAAGCACTACAAACCAAGCAAACAAATGACCTACCATGTTTCAAATGAGTCACTTTCCATAGGTACAATGGGTGGGTTTGATGGTCGTGGTAAACAGAGAAGGTTCTAATGATACATGCAATTAAATTACTGTAAGTTTTAATTGACTTCCCTCTATGTTCTGATCAAATGACAAGCACTCTAAATCTGTATGCAACACAGTGGGCAACTCTAATACATTTTTAAGTGTAGAAAGTACTTCCATGAACATGGTGTAGCTGTCATATATCAAGAAATTATAATCAAATACCTTAACAGCTCCTGCGACGTAGAATCCAATGCCCATTAAGAAACATAACAGCCTTCCTAACCGGGCATCAACAACCCTGAAAATATCACATATTATAAAAGATAATTATTATTAGTATATATCTCTTATTTTATAGGTTAAATTCATGACACCATAAAAATTGAAGTAGGGGTTAATCTTACCATGTCAAAAAGCATACAAGAGGAGTATAAAAATCTTCTGTGCCAAAGTAGCTTGAAACTTTCATGATTTTGGTACGGAATGGTGTGCGCATCCTCTGAAATATAAATGTAGTGTTTACTATGCTGATTGGTGACATACATTTCATGTACATTAGACTGGCTTCAATTACCTGTAAGCAGTGTGACAAAAAGAGAGTAGGATCCCCAGTCACATACATGTATCAAAAAGAAATCAATTAAAGAGTTTTGATAATATATATGAATCCCCTTTTCTTTTTCCCTCCCCCCTCCCCTTCCTATTGAATAATCAGGCTTGAAAGAATGCTATGAGCAAAACTTCTAAAGAAGAGGTTAGATTTTGATCAGAAATCATATTTGCACCATTCAATTATTTGTTCATATATTGTTAGAAATTAATATATGTAAATAATGGCTGTAGCCACACTGGGTGGTCACTGCATAAATATTTACTAATCACTTGAACTTTGGACTTAAATTATACCTTGCACGCTGGGGTGATTTTGGAAGACAGTTGACCTATCCCCCCACCTCACACTAGTCAGTCAATCCCTGTCATCACTCATAGTGGTTCGATCTAGGTTATATGTCAAAACAATTCTTTTCATGACTCTGACGACTTTAAATCCACAATTTCATGCCAACATAATTTATGGTATTTATTTCTGTGCTGGAAGAAATCCCATGAAATGAGAAAGGATAAACTTAAGTTTCAAATGTACTTTAATCATCATTATAAGTTCATTATTGTGGATATAACGAGTTCTGGCAGATCCTCGAGATGATTGGAATAACAAAGAAAGCTCTCAACAAGAAGAAACAAATTCAAATCAAAATACCGAAATATTATTTACACGGATTTAAACCAATCTAAACATTTTTGGCACGATTTTAATTTAAAAATTTATTTCCATATATCAGAAGTTTTGGCATATATTTTTTTCTTGAGAAAAGCTGCAAAAGCCTTGACAGAATCAGTAGTTTCATCACAACAGCTGACACCGACAGTTGTTACAAAGAGTCGTGACGAGATCTCTTGCTAAGAAGTAATATTATCAATAATTGATTCAAACATTTCAAATCGCAAACTAGGACACTTTTGACAAATGAACTGTACAACTTTTAGCATATTAAAAGGGGCACGAGGTTTAGTGATTAGTAGGTAAAAAAATTCCTAACATATGAGAACACCTGGAAGACAACCAACTTCTCCGGAAGGGATGAAAATTACCTGAATGGCTACCAACGGAGGCGTTCCCATGAGAATTGAGACCAAAAGACGATGTCGAATCCATGTTCCTACACTTCCCAGTTTATCTGGTGAACAAATACAAAATCAATTCAACGGAATAATGTTAGCGCTGGGTTTTATAGTGAGGGGTTTTGCGTGTTTCGCAAGAACGACCCTTGAGAGCGTTGAAAGAAGCCGTACCCGGCTTCACGGTGTAGCGGCCCAATAACATCCACAATAAAACCAAATCATTCACTTTAGCACACACCACAGACTCACCTATAGGTGCAACTACATATTCGTTAGGATCCTCGTCTGAATCGCTGACTTTCTCGCATATTTCTTCATCTGAATACTGGTCATCTGTATCAGCCATGTTTTGGTCGGGAATCAGAGGGGAAAGGGAGAGCCCGCGATGACACGTAATATTCAGCGGCTTGCCATAAAAAAATAGCGCCCGCAATGCAGAAATTATAACCAGCGGATTTTTTATTTATGTATGCGCTACGCATACACATGTCAAATCCAAAATGGCGGACGCCGAGGATGATGAAGCTTTCTTGTATGGCAATGAAGAAGGTACAATTTGTGAATATATAGGGCTGTTTTGGTCATGAAACAAGGTAGTGCTCTATGCCTTGTTCTATGACGAAGACCACTGTAGTACAATCACATTCCTTACCTTAATTTGCTCGCATTTTTAAGATCATAAGCTTAAATAAAGTCCATACCATTCTTAAACAACTACAAATTTCTACGGTACATTTATATGAACGCGCTTATCGTTGCGTTAGCATGTGTTGAGAGTGTATCCATGTCTATAGTAATAGCAATGTAGCAATGGAGAATATCTCTGTACCTCATTGGCAAAACGTGTAAAATAAAATAAATATTACAGCTCCTTTAAGGTGACTCCCTATAGTAATTTTTGGACCGAACCGTTCACCTTTATTTGCCTTGTTTATAGCTTTAATCCGCAGCTATCGATTTGATATTGATACCAGCTATAGAGGTAAGATGAAAGTTTTCAATTATGGCAGTTTTAATATGATCAGCGTTACCATGGCAACGATAAACAATTATCGTTGAAATAGGTTTTTACAAAATATCTCAAAAACCTGACCTGCTCGGGACAAGCGCTAAACGACATCATTAACTTCAAGCTAAGGCAAAGCAAATTAGACTATCTTCAAGAAATTCAATCTGTTTGATTTCGAGTAATTTGCAGAAATATTCTGAAGCATTCATTTTTATTTTCTAAAAGTCACGACCGCCCAAGCGTTACTCAGAAGACGTGAAACACCAACAAAACACTGTAAAGAAGCCTTTGCTTGTACACTTCAAAGTGGCTAAATGGTTATTCTTAACTCTCCTCCAAAGCGAAGATATCACTTTTTCTTTACAGGCAACTTTTGATAAACATTGCCGTAACGTCTATTTCGAAATTATTTCCAAAATATCTCTCAAACGACTTAATAATTTTGCTTGATATGCTAGGAGTGTATTTATTATCATCTTCGAAGCAACATTTGAAAATCCCATTAAGATTGAAACAGTAAAACATTTTTAAATTCATCGTTAAAGATGACCGACAAATGAACCACAACTCCAAAATGCAAACGGCCGCGACAGCACTTCATTAGCATACTGACACCACGCGCGAAGCTTGGAGACCTCATTAGCATAACAAGGCAGGCTATTTACAATTCCCGCCAAAACCATACCAATTTGAAAGTTGTAATAAAGCATAATAGTCTAAGTGTGCATATTTAGACTTACCATAGTAAGCCTAATGTAATGGTGAACCGACGTTTATCAAAGTAGCTGATAATTATTATTCCACTTGACATTTTCGTTCATTTGCGCGTGCATTCTTTCTCTCACGTGGCGAGTTGGATGTAGCGGTAGTTTTTATCATGCTGCCAAATAAAAGTTATAGAAGAAAAACTAACAGAAAAAATGCACCCGAAGAACCCGACAAGAAAAAATAATAAATTATTCTTTTCTTCTTCTCTTTTAATCGTGACTTTTTGTTTACATTCTTTCGTCTTTCAGCTATTTTCATTGCTATATAATTGGCTTTGTTTTGTTTACAACATTGTCAAGTGAAATAATAATTATCAGCTACTTTGATAAACGTCGGTTCACCATTACATTAGGCTTACTATGGTAAGTCTAAATATGCACACTTAGACTATTATGCTTTATTACAACTTTCAAATTGGTATGGTTTTGGCGGGAATTGTGAATAGCCTGCCTTGTTATGCTAACGAGGTCTCCAAGCTTCGCGCGTGGTGTCAGTATGCTAATGAAGTGCTGTCGCGGCCGTTTGCATTTTGGAGTTGTGGTTCATTTGTCGGTCATCTTTAACGATGAATTTAAAAATGTTTTACTGTTTCAATCTTAATGGGATTTTCAAATGTTGCTTCGAAGATGATAATAAATACACTCCTAGCATATCAAGCAAAAATATTAAGTCGTTTGAGAGATATTTTGGAAATAATTTCGAAATAGACGTTACGGCAATGTTTATCAAAAGTTGCCTGTAAAGAAAAAGTGATATCTTCGCTTTGGAAGAGAGTTAAGAATAACCATTTAGCCACTTTGAAGTGTACAAGCAAAGGCTTCTTTACAGTGTTTTGTTGGTGTTTCACGTCTTCTGAGTAACGCTTGGGCGGTCGTGACTTTTAGAAAATAAAAATGAATGCTTCAGAATATTTCTGCAAATTACTCGAAATCAAACAGATTGAATTTCTTGAAGATAGTCTAATTTGCTTTGCCTTAGCTTGAAGTTAATGATGTCGTTTAGCGCTTGTCCCGAGCAGGTCAGGTTTTTGAGATATTTTGCAAAAACCTATTTCAACGATAATTGTTTATCGTTGCCATGGTAACGCTGATCATATTAAAACTGCCATAATTGAAAACTTTCATCTTACCTCTATAGCTGGTATCAATATCAAATCGATAGCTGCGGATTAAAGCTATAAACAAGGCAAATAAAGGAGAACGGTTTGGTCCAAAAATTACTATAGGGAGTCACCTTAAGTTGAAGTTGCTACATTGTAAATTATTTGAAATCCAAGAGTTAATTAAAGAAGATACATTAGAGGGCCACAAGTTTATCAGTTTGTAACTGTTTTGTGTTACCCTCTATAAATAAAGTCTTTTTCTTATTAATATTATAGAACCTCTCCTTGCAACCTCCCCTAAGCAACCAGTTTTCCAAAAATTGTTTCCCATTCAAATCACTGTACACTTGACACTTTGACTTAGGGATGTTCTACTGTATTCAGGAGATCATAAGCAGAAGAATGAGACTCCATGCACACTGTTATATTAAAACCTAAAATTAAAACCATATTAATGTGATATGTTATGCTGTATTTGGGCTATTTTGAGAACTGGATTTAAATAACTTGAACTTACACTGGAAATGAATAGGTACATGGCAAATATTGAACTTTTTCTAGTGTTTTCATGTTGCTGATAATCTAAAATAGCCTAAATGTTGTGGTTACCTATTGCATCATGTAATGCACGTCTCAACTTTCTGGTTCTATTTTCCTGCTGTATTTTATTAACATAATGATGAAGATATCACAAATGTGTGTAGACCAATGCATCAAACATAGAATATAATTGGCAAATTGCCAAAGGTTGTCAGGTACCAAAGTTCATCATGGCAAACATGTATGTCAAGTTAGAGCAAAATGCTTCAGTCACTAGTGCATGGTACTATGCCACAAGGAATACACTTCCCATTAGTCACTAGGTTTAAGCTGTCGTATATGTTCATTCCACAATGTGAAACTTGTCACACACACTTATTGCTGTGGGACACTTGCAACCTTTAAAATATCCTGATATGCAGTACTATAAATAAACAAGCAACATCATTTGCATATGTCTTGGTCATGCAGTTATGGATATTTTATTTGCTACCTTGATACTTTGTAGCTTCCTTTCTCTTTTGATATCTGTTTGATTTATTTCAACAATTATTATTATGGACATAAATGTACCATAAGCTTTATTTATTTCATTAATAACTATTAATCAATAAATATTGTAGACATTACATGTACTGTAGGCTTTATGCTAGTACCCACATATGCCAATTTAGTACCTAATTATATTAATATTTTTGTTGATCAACTCTTTGTAATGTAGAAAATAAAGAAACAGACAAGAAAAAAGAAGACCCAAGGTGAAATATTATAAGCAGCAAGTTGGAAGTTATCCCTGAAATTTTATCTGATTTATAATTATTGTTTCATTCTACATTTTACAGTACTACGGAGTCAAAGGCTGATGAAGCTGATGCAGTTAAAGAGAATGTAAATCCAGGTGGTAAACAACCAGCTGAAAATGGAACCACAGGGGAGAAAGAAGACGATGATGCTAAGGAAGCTGGAGAATTGGTTTGTTGTTAAATATCTTCCATATCTTTATCTTTTCCAATGAAGAAAATAACAAGACCATATATCTGAGTGAAAATAAGATACATCTTATTTAAGGCGGGAATCTCTCCATATAAATGTCACTTTTAGTCTAGGACACACCTTATCAGGGACCAGTGCTCTGAGCTGTTCCCCGATAAGGTTCAAATAATGCATGCATTAGTTGAAAAGTGCTGTTTATGCAGAGGGGTTTGCACCTTATATACATGTAAGAAGCATCTTATGTATGGGCAAATATTTAAAAAATTCAGTCCATCCAAATGGTTTGATCAAAAAATAGTCCAAATGTTGGAGAATCCATTAAATCACGTGAGATGCATGACTCAGTTATACTCTTCTGGTATTAAGCAATACTACTGGCATCTGAACAAGTCTTGCTCTCTGGGAGTACAAAGGTCTTGTCACAAGATTCGTTCCTGTGGCAATTCCTTTGTTCACAAAACAATCTTTACTGTCACTGGCAAATAAATGGCTGGTTCAGGCTTAACCTTTGCTACTTCTCAAATGTTTATTGGAGTATTATGTCAAGTGGAAAGTAGAACAAATTTGTATCTATATCAAAGAAGATGGTTCCAACTCATGGCTTCATGCAAAGTCTTCTGTGTGCCAAGGATTAATCTTATAGCATAAGTGCTTTGTGCATAAGCCATTGCTATATTATTTAGACTGGTCACTTATTTGTAGAGCAATGAAGATGACGATGAGGAAGATGATGATGATGATGATGATGATGATGACGTCCAGGTCACAATTGGTGAAATCAATACTTCTGGTACAGGATATGGGTTAGTATAGAACATTTTGTCATCACAAATGCAGATCACTTTATAATCAAGGTGCTCAGAAAGCCGAATTATAGCACTTATCAGTCTTTCAGGAACTCAGCCTGACTACTACATACTCCTCAAACGGATCAATGATATTATGTTATTATAATTCCACTGCTATAGCTCATGTAAAGGCCAGTCATCAGCTTTAATTGTAATATATTCCAATTCAAATTGTATTTGATTCAATAGAACCCCCTATGCAACACCTGTGAACTGGAACTTTAAGGGTGGTGCAGTAGCATCTGCTAGCAAAGGGACACCAGGTACATGTTGACAAGCTGCACTGCAATATTATAGTAGATTTTCTAACACTGAGAAACAAGATATTTACAATGATTTACCATGTACTATAATGGTTTTGTAGTCATGACTTTGGCTCAGGAGTTCATCATAGCCTCTTGACTGTTTGTATTTTCATTGCATTATTTACTACTATAACCATACCCTAAGACTGTACACCCATACCACACAGTGTGTATTTCCCAGTGATAAAAAAGCTGCTCTTTAAAGTTAAACTCTGTAACAGCACAGACCTTTGAATATCGTGTGACAAAGTAGAAGGAAAACCACCATGACTGCATACTGCATATTCTGCTTGGCTGTGTTGTAACTTTTTCACAGTCTAATGAAGTTAGAAAGTCTACTCTTATTAAAGCAGTGCTGCTATGTCTATAAATACATTAATTTGACATTTCTGCTGTAACCGTGCTGTGACCATGCCATTTCTACAGTCAAGAAAACCACTCAAAGTGTTACTTCTTCACAAGTGAACAATTCTTATTATTTATTTACATGTATTGTTTGTGCTTTGTTAAGGTGCTGGTAGTAAACACTTGGATCTCAATGCTGAAGGACAAGTTAATGGTGTTGGTATTTATGAATTTGATTTGGAATCAGTTGAAGAAAAACCTTGGAGAAAGCCAGGTAACAAGATGTTCATTTTGTCATCAAGAAATTCATTCCATTCCGTGTTCTTTTTCCTTTCTTTCATAATTTGTTTTGCAACAATGAAAGTACGTAGTACTGTATACATATTTGTAGCTTTGAATAAGTGACCATTTGTTTATAAGATACATATACATCGCTGCAAGAACCGTCTCTGTAATTACAAACACATCTCTAGACAGCCACCTCTCTACAAACAGGCAACCTTCCAACCAATCCCTCCTATACATCAAACTTTCACAAGTTTAATCACTTTATGGTGTATTTTAATGGCTGTATCTCCTAGGTGCTGACATAACTGACTATTTTAACTATGGTTTCACTGAGGACACTTGGAAACAGTATTGTGAAAAACAGAGAAGAATGAGACTTGAGTTGACCATGCAGAAGAAAATATTTGTAAGAAAAGAATCATTATATTCAAAGTCAAATAAAGATTGCAAAAAGCTTTTAGTTATGGAATGTCCTGAAGGATATTAACCAGGGCAGTGAATTTTTTCTAAGATAACTTTTAAATATACCAATAAAACCTTAACATGTTTTGGAATAGCTAACAAAACTAGCCAGTGCTTCAGTACATGTAGTTAGGTATATTTTTTTACATAGTATATAACTTTGTTGTAAATCTTCTTTGATCCTCAAGGTACATCATGCTGGGGCACCAACTACAGTAGTCCAAGGAGACCTGACAACTGGCAATCTTACTGATAGTAAGTCATGGCCAAGTCACACTTGAGCAGTTTTATATGTGTATGAAATAGATGGTGCTGTGCCGTGACCTTGCCAGTACAGTGATGTCTATAAAAACATTACTTTCAAATTCCTACCTGTGCTGTACAACAACCATACCATTTTCACAGTTTTATGGCATCTGCTCTACTCCTTACAACTCTGTTTTGGAGGACTATTAAAAGATAACTAAAACTTAGTGGATTAGAGAGAAGTCAAAACAAGTGTGTGATGGGATCAAACTTGGGATATCTCATTCAGCACATTGACCAACTTAGTGTGTGAAGACCAGCTACATTCATTGTTCTAAGTTTTTGTTCACTTTTTCTAACCATGACCTTACACAAAACAGAGCATTTTCCTCAATGAAAACATTGTCTGGTCAGCCAAGCATCATATATTATGGTAAAACAAAAGACTGCACACAGACAAGGCACTGTCCCAACCTCCATGTTTGCTCCTTTGTTAGCCCCTTGGGAGTTTACCATGTTTTATAACCATTCCAGTCTACTAACTTTTGTTTAGAGTTCGCCTTGGTTTTGTTAAATTTTAACAATGGCAGCTACAGTAATTATTTAGCATTGTTTCAACATGTCTAACTTGAGATGAAACTTCAATCAAACATCCAAGACTAAACATAGTCCATACTTGCTCCATGCTTTCTCCTTGCTGTCTTTAATGATACATTATTTTGTATTTCCTTTTGTTAGCTCGCACTCGTAAAGCAGGACCTCCACCTGAGAGAAGGATGGAAGGAAGTATAGATGTCATTGGGGCAGTGGGTTCTAGAGGTAGGTGATAATCTTACTATGTATAATGTTTGAATGTTACATTTCATTCACATGATCACATTTTTATTCATATCTGAGTTCCCTTAAGGTGAAAGTAGTTTAATTTTTTGTTTAGTTGAAAGTAGACGTCATCAAGATGAAGACATGATACCACCCCACATGATGCCTGATGGCATGCCAAAACGAGGCTTTCCAGGTATCACACGTTCATGAAAAACTACTTATTATCTATTCATATATGCCATGTTCTTACTCTAACATGTAAGGACAAATGCTATTACTGCTCTATTGTTATGTATTATTTTAATGCTGTTACTAATGTTTAAGTGACAGAAAAGTGATCTAAACACTGCAGAACAAAACAGATTTAATAGATCTTTGCTTACTGTCAGCCTAACCTTACACCATACTAAACAACAAACTAAATGTGCAGGCAGTCAAAATATACCTTCTGTCTCAGGTCCTCCAATGTTCAATGTGCCAACATCAGACCCCACAATGGGGCCACCCCAGCATATGGGTGGTCCACCAATATCGTCAGTGTCTGGACCTCCACCCATGGGAGTGCCACCTCGATTTCCACCCCCTGGAGGTGTGCCAGGGATGATGCCTCCAGGAATGCAGCAGCCTCCACCAGGAATGAACCAGCCTCCAGGCAGCTTTCCACCTGACGGCTTACCACATGATGCTATGGGTGAGTATGTTGTCAATGGAGTTCTTTCAGATTTTTTGGCTCTGCCCATCCCCTCTGCCACCCCTTCCCTCCTCCCTCCTCCCTTCCCCCACCCCTGATCCCTCCTCCCTTCCCCCACCCCTGGTCCCTCCTCCCTTCCCCCACCCCTGATCCCTCCTCCCTTTCCCCACCCTGATCCCCCCTCACTTTCCCCACCCTGATCCCTTCCCCCACCCCTCCCCCCTTCCTTCCCCCACCTCTCCCCCACTTCCTCAAAGTAAACTTAGTCTCCTCCATAGGCATCTCCTTGGGCTTCCTTTGCAATTACAAGGACTGTGAAGAAAGCAAGAAAAATAAATAAATAAAATAATAATAATAATATAAGAAGGGTTGCTCCCCCTCTACTCCACCCTAACAGAAACCTCATTGGTAGAAGCCAGATGTCAACAGAGGAGTTCAAAGCAAACCTAACCCAAACCCTAATCTTAATGGACTTGCAAGACCAGTTAGAGCTAATCCAGGATTTAAGAAAATGCTTGGTTAAGACTGATCACTATTTCAGAAACCAGGCCAGTAATTTTGCAATTATTTGATATTTCTGTAGGATTTCCACGTGGTGGACTTCATGGGCGTGGCAGGGGTAGAGGTTTTCACCCAGGAATGCCTGGTATGCCCCCTCCTGGTGAATTCCCACCTGGAATGGACGAAAGGTATGTAACTATGTCTTGAAATCATGAAAAAGGTCAAGACGCTTACAGTAGAATAACGATATCGTTGTACACGATACTGTCGGGACATACGGTGTACTTGTGGTGAGAGTAGGCACACGAAACGGTCACGGCCCACGGCACAAACCATTATTCTATAACGATATGGTAGTTTCACACTTACACGTACAGTATTCAGTAGGTTTCGTGTATGTGAAACGAATCACGCCGTGCCGTGATCGTGTCATTGCCGTGATGTCTATAAAAATATTCGAAATTCCTGCCATAACCGTGACCGTATCGTGGTGTGAGGGCAACCGTGACCCAAACGGGACCGTGACGTGACGTGACCGTGTCGTGTCGTGTCGTGACGGCAACCGTGACCCAAACGGGACCGTGACGTGACCGTGTCGTATCGTGACATTACATTAGCCGTGACACAAACAGGATCGTGACGTGACCGTGTCGTGACGGGACTGGCGAAAACAGCTCTCCTAAAACTACTCTAACTACTTTAACTCATAAATTTCCAACTGTTTTGAATTACAGTTATTTTTACAACTCTACAGCTATTTTTATCTTTCCAGCTTGTTATCTCAGTGTTTTCTTTCCTTCCTTTTCTAGAGGACCTCGTATTCCATTTGAAGACGGAATGCCGCCATTTTACCCAGGAGGTAAGAGTCTGCACTTCATCCAATAAAAACTAGTTTCTATTTAGTTCTACTTCTTCCAATGATGTTCGGTAGTTTGAGTGAAATGTGATCTACCTCTATAAGAAGCGGAAAGCCGTCTGAATCGCCTTCTTTTAGGAAGGTTTTATTAACACTCTCATCTTCTTGATTTCCGGCTCTTTGACTCTCGTGTCTTCCTGTTTGTCTCTTGTGCCAATTATGGTAACTTATTGTATTTTTGGCCTTTTCGGTATTTTAATGACAAGTTACCGCTTGTACGAGCGGCACAAACTCGCGCGTACTTAAAGGGTCAGACAAGTTACCGCTATATTACCGCCTGTACGAACTGCACTCTTACGGAACGGTGTTTCGCGATTGCGGCAAATCACATGACGGCTGATGTCTCAAGTCACGTGATGCACGCACTCATTCGCAACCTTGTTTGGTGCTTGCGACAAACCACGGCTGATCACGGTATCGGTAAATCTCGCAAGTCACGCGCCTTCACGAAGGGAAAACTAACTACTCGAGAACTCATCAGCGACACTATAGTCATTTAAACAACGCGAATTCACGCAAAGACACACTTTGATCACGAAAAGTCACGCACTGCGCGTTCTAGTTTCACGTGTGACACGCTATGACGTCTGACAATACTTGTTTTCAATTCACTTGGTTTTTTTTTTTTTCCTTTCTCGTTTTCTATTTTTTTCTTTCTTTCTTTTCGATCTAACATTTCTTTGCATACCCTTTTACTATAAGATAATTTAAAGAGAAAATGAATATCGTGTTATCTCGGTTTGTAGTTGGTTACTTAGTATGATTTGATATACGCCCTCTTTTAGCATGAACATTATTTGTTCTACTTGTATTCACTTTACATCAAAATCTCATCAATTATTTAAGCTGACACGGTTTAAAACCAAAAGTCTTTGAGTAATGATACTGGCGGCAGTAATATTTGTCTTCTTGTGTTCGCGTGGGTTTCCTCAGTTTGCAAGGAAACTTAAAATGTTCCATTTTAAGAGCGCTGTGGTTGTTTTCTATCCCTTCTTTTAATGTGTCATTTTCTTCTCCAAACCAATATTGTCTATGTAATTAAACCACCCAAAATGCCAAATTAAAAGGTTAAAGTTAAAAGTTAGCGTTAAAATGTACTTGTCAGTTTGCGGGTTTTAATCGTAATGGTATTAGGTTAAAAGCATCTAGTGTTATTTAACTTTGATGTACATTTCACTAAACCACAAGGAAAGTGGGTAGAACTCATCTCCAAAAGCGACCACCCTCTCTGAGTAAGCTTATTCATAATGGAAATGTTGCAATGTATGGCTGCGAAAATTAAGGGAATCAGCTCATAAAACTGATGCCTTATCATGATAAAGTGAAGGGTCTTTGGTAGTTGTTGCACTAAGCTACAGTGTTTAATAGCTTGGCGGAATCTCTAGGTTTGGTGGCTAATAAGTTTCTGGGCCATCTTAGCAATGTTCCTGTTGATTTTGAGGGCAAACGGCTCTTCAAAACCCTTTCAAGCGCTTGCGATTTGGAGAACCTAAAATGCATTCACCCGATACATCAAAAACCCGCCGACTATTTATCTCTTTGCGCTTCAAGTACTGAGACCTACAGAAACACTTAGAACTATTGGAGGAAGTTAAATATTGATAAGTGCTGAAGTTCCAGTATTTTCACCGAACTGTCGTAGTCAAATTATAGGCTGACAAAGATTTACAAAGTTTTGTGATCGGTCGAATTTGACAGTAAAGAAGATGCACATTAATATGTGATATCATGCAATTAGACCCTGAAATCCTGGTAATCCCACCTTGTATTCAAAATGTGAAGAAAAAGAGATTTTCACATAAAATAATCTTGATCACAAAGCAATCCAGGTTTAGGGACTCTTGTAGTTTTCTTTCAGTTCGAGTGCACAGGGAACCCGCACCATATGTGTTTTTATAGAGAGAAAAAGGAGATTAATTGATGAAATTGGGAGAATCTGGAATAGTCAGTTAAGAAAATAATTACTCTTTAAATATATATTCCATAAATGTTTGCCTCTAAATTGATAAACTCGTTAGTAATTAGACCTTTTTGATGATTTTGTTTCACACTTTTTCTACTGAATTATAAGCTAAATTATTTCCATTTGTGATAAGTTATAGAACAGCACTGCAAATGTATTTCGAGTTATAATAAATACGAGCGAAAATAAGACCGGCCTTGTGTAAGGCGCGAATCTCTCCGTACAAACGACGCGCGCCATATTCGAGCCTTATCGAACATGAGCTTAGAACGCTATTCTTCCATATATTTAAGCTCATATAAATGACTGTAATGTCAATAATTGTAGTTTTCTATTCACTGGTTGGTTTTGTCATATCTACTGTGACTAGCTTGTAGTTGTAACCACTGTCATCCAAGTCCTCAAAATCAGTTTTTCGTGCTTTATTTCACATTGGTGTATTTCTCTTCAAGTCAACCTTATTTATCTAGAAAACGAATGAATGCACTGCCTTGGTTGTTTTTCTTCTAATTATCAGAAGACCGGTTATCTCACTGTTTCCTTGGAAGGTCAAGATATGAGGAGTTCTTTAGGGAGCTCAAGGAAGTGATGGATTCCTACTGTTATTATCTTTGCCCTTTGAAATTAAGACGAAGGGATTCTAATGTGGCTTGTTATCAAGCCAATTTCCACGGCGAATTAGGGCGTGACTATTTTTCGTCCGTTTTCCTGATAAAAACCTATTTTATACCTCCACATGTGGCTTGTTATCGTGCCAGTTTTCACGGCGAACTAGGGCGTAACTGTTTTTTGTCCTTTTTTTCGATAAAAACCTATTTTACTTCCAAATGTGATTTGTTATCAGGCCAATTTTCACGACGAATTTGGGTGTGACGATGTTTCGTCCGTTTGCTCGATAAAAACCTATTCTCCTTATCTACTAGCTTCCCGTCTTTTCAGAAGCCATGCTTGTCAACAACAAGATATTCAAGTGTAATTACTACCGCTGATTGTAATCAAATGGCCGTCCTACAGAAATAGATTGAAAACATAAATCTCTGGGATTAGCCATCGTTTGCCGGCGAACGGCTAATAACGAAGCCGGTGCCTTTGGTTTGTTGATAAGAAAGACTATATTGATTGAATGAGTAAAGCGTTGCTTGGAAAATCTCCCCCTTAAACATTAATTAAGTTGATCATATCTGTTTATTATTTTGATGGGGTTGTGAAAATGATCTTCTCGTTATAGAATTGCGTAGCGAAATAAACCGCTTCTAAAAATAGTTGTTTTTTTGGTGAAAAACAACACAGGAATACATGAACTGAGAGTCTTTGTAATTAGATTCTTTTCATCGGTGTATGAATTACACCGGGAACCCTGTTTCACAGTCTGACACAGGCACCCCACTACACTTCTTCGTCGTAACGTCGTAAACAACTTAAAATCAGTCTTTGTTCTAGAATTTCACCCAATACTTCCTTCTTAAGATAGTATTTAGAATGTAAGGGGATTAGGGATTTTATAAGCTTGGCGTAAAAACCCTTGAACTGATTTCAGTGCGTTCTTTCGTCCTTCGTTTGTGTTTCTCTCAATTCTCTTTGATTTCATGTTTTTTATTGTTCTTTTCTGAAATGTCTGCCTTCTTTGACTCCCTTGTTTTCATCTTAAAATACCCAAGTTCTTTTAAAATTCTTTTCCAGCTAAAACTAACATTTGGCAACCTGTTACAGTGGATGTTTTTTACCAACGATCTGAGTTAGTGCTCGACCTCGGATCCGCTAAGTCAGTGAAACTTCCTCGCTTCCTCAGGCTATCCTAAGGGCAGTAACAGCTTTACTAGGGTCTAGCTATTAATTTACTTTTTAGCTCATGTATTAAACAATTTTTTCCCATTTGGCTCCATGGAAACTGCTTTTTGTACGTGCCAGTCCGTGGGGCCTTCATGACATTTATCTTTCGTTTACTTTAATCTACTTCACCGTGTCTCTGATAAATAATTCGTTGCTATAAAGTGTTGAGGCCATTAGTGAGTTGTTGAAGTTCAATTCGCGGAAGGTTTTTTCGTGTGACAAAGTTGAGGGAGGTTTTGAAGTTTGTAGAACCTCCTGCTGAATGTCCTAATGTCGTCTTTATGGTCTATTAATGTCAACTTTGATTCCCATCTATCTTTCTTAGCTAAGAATCTTTCAAGTCGCGTAAACAGTGTGTTTTCTTGTCTTGATTTAAGGGAGGTCTTTTTATAGACCTAGTTTTAGCCGGAAATTCTGGACTCATTTTAGGTCATTTTCTGTCGAAACTACTCAGACGTTAAAAATTTGAACAAACAATTTAGCTTCTCATTATAAGATTCTACATTCATTAAGAAGAGTTTTTCACGATTTTGCTTTGTGCCCCTGACAGAGTGTATGACAAACTTGACAGTTTTATGAACCGTCCACGTCTTTAAAATTATTAATTTTTTGTAACTATTATGTCAATATTTGGCCTCTAATTTCCTCCTATCATATAAAATAAAACATTAAAACGCAAATTTTTGCTGAAGGAAATTACTCTGGTTTTTTTATTTAAAAATATGGCATTTTTGGCTTTGCTTTATCAGTTGTCATCGAAGATTTTTGTATTTCTAACTTCGACACACCCTGTAAACCCTAAAACTCAGCAAGCCTTGAGTATATCGAGCGTGATGGATTATCTTTTTTGTAAGTACGAAACATCTATCACGCGAACGTGGCCTGCAGCAAGACAGCCTTTGTAACGTCATCATTGGCTGTCTTGTTACCAAGGAAGCCTCACTCAAAGTAAAAGTCATTTTTGAGAACTTCTTGCAAGGCTTTATTCCAGGTTTTCTAATTTCAAAAGAAACTGATATTGGCTTTTTCTAACTTTGACAATCTTTTTGAGAGCATTTTGAACTTGAAGTGAAAGTGTTCCTCTTTATCTTGTTTGCCGTTTCCTTCTACCTAGTATCCACTGTTAGTAGTATCACTTGCATCTTGTCCGCATAGTGAGAGACTAGTTATACAAGAAAATACACCAATGGCGACTTTGTTTGCTGACAGGAATGATATGAATTTCTCAGTGCAACTCCAAACAGCTGTAGTATAAGAAAAGCTCTCTTTCTCGAGGAAAACCCCTGGAAAATGTAATAGAGTAACATTTTTTTGTCTTTCTACATTTTTCAATTCAATTTGTATTTCATAAGATAACTGAATAACAGAAATTTATACTGAGAAGTTGTTTATTAACGCATGTATGAATAAAGTTGAATTAACCCCAGTAAAAACGGTTCAGAAAAAAAGAAAGAAAGAAAGAAAAAAGAGCTTGCAAGCGTATGAACTGGCCCTGCGGCTTATATTTCTTCATTATTCTAAGTTCTGCATGTTTCATTGTCGTGCGAATACTCAATATAATGTATTGTTGTTGTTGTAATATTTGTTCTTGTTCAAGGAGGCCAGAATGGGTCGTTAATCATCTGCCAGCAAAGGAAACTTTCTAATTACCAGTAATTCGATAACACATAGACGCGAGGTGGATACAAACCCTTCATTACACTTAGTAACCTTCTCTGTGCACTCTAACATGCCGCCATTAGCCAATAAACTTGCCATCAGTTAAACTACATCCATCGAGTTCTAAACAACTAAATGTATTTGTCGACTCGTTTGCACAAGAGTGATGGTTTGTCAAGAGTGTGTTTTTGTAGAATTTTCACGAAAGCTTTTGTTTTTACGAATGGCTTCACGAAAGGTTTTCTTTCTACCGTTTATGGTGAAGCGTTCTTTTCCAATTAGGGTCTGTGAGAACATTAACTTAGTTTGTGTTGTCGCACGGTCACTTGGAATATCCGTTTGTCATCGGACTTTATCGAGATAGAAAAGAAGTTCCTTAGTACTCTCTCTCTCTCTCTCTCTCTCTCTCTCTCTCTCTCTCTCTCTCTCTCTCTCTCTCTCTCTCTCTCTCTCTCTCCTTTAATATTTTGTTGTAATTATTCAAATTAGCTAGCAGGAGCAAGTGAAATCAATTTGAATAACGTTGACGCTGTGATTTCTGGCTTTTTAAAGGCCTTTTACTGCTCAATTAATTAGCTGACGCTGTGTTAACTTGCTGACTGTCTTGTCGACATCTGGACTGAACATATGTCATAAAATATAAAAAGCTCTAGGTTTGACGTGTATGACCATTTTTTGACTAATTTGCTGATCGGTCTTTGGCTGAGCTATGGTTGTATTTTCTGTAGTCTTTTTTAATATTCTAATATTTTAAGTAATTTGAATATATATAAAGTTCCCACGGCGTACTCTCTTTACTAAAAAGATTTTTTTCAAATCCCAGTTAATACGCTACCGTTGCCTTGACTACAGCCTAAAAGTGTGTGCCACTTTAAAAATCAACATTCGCTAATTTGAAGCGAGAAGACTCATTAAGCTTGTTGTCACCGAGCGATTCTTGGTTTATTTTTGAACTAAAATCATCGTCGAGTTCCCCCATGGCCTTTTTAGCAGTTTATCATTCGTTGTTCTTATCGATGACACAATTGAGATGTTTTCCCTCATTTGAATAACTACCAACGGCGTTTGGAACGGAGCTGTTGTGTCCTTCACGCGAGTTCGCACGCAGCCAATAGCGTTGCACCCACGTAGTGACGTCAAGAGCTAGCGTGTCATGATAAATATGATGGGCAAAACTGCAAGTACAACTCATTGAAACTGTCAAAATTCTCAACAACCCGAAGCGGACGTTTCTTCGAATGGCACTTATTTTTGCTCATTAAGCGATTGGCGGTTATTTCTCTCTTCACTTTTGCCGATCGTGTCACCAAAACACAGATCTACCTCACACAGACAACTCCTAGCTGCGGTCTCCGTCTTTTTGCATCGAATCTTTGAGAAACCGATCATGGTTTGCCATTAGAACACATAATCGTATGCGTGACTCGACGTAGAACACTTGATCAGTGCTCTTGGTTCTGCCGAACATTTGATCAAAAGACAGTACAATATATTAAAAAGCTCTTGGTTGACAATGAACTCTACTAATCTCACCAACGCTTCCCAAATCACCGAGACGAATGTCCAGCCATTCCTCCCGGAGCCGCTGGGTATGATGATCGCTCGTTTGATAATCGAAGGTATCATCTTCTTCATTGGAGTTTTAGGAAATATCCTTGTTTGCGTGGTGGTGGTACGAGAGAAGCTTCTTTCCTCTATTGCCTATGTTTTGATCCTAAACCTCGCAATAGCCGACCTGGGAATTCTATTGTTTAGTTTCCCATTTGGTTTAATCAGGACTGAGGGCGTTAGTTGGCCGTTTGGTTGGTTTGGCTGCAAGGTTCTGTATCCCATTAGTGATGTCTTCCACGGTGTATCTATTGGTTCGATAACTATTATTGCCCTGTATAGATACCGCGGGATCGTCGCGGGACGAAGCCCGGACCCTCAACGCGCCCTTCAATACGCACGAATAGTGATCGTTACTTTGTGGGTCGTTTCGTTCATTCTTCTAGTTACACCACTTCTCTTTAGTATGGAGTACGCATTGATCCAAGGAAAGTTGTCTTGCTACCCAAAGTTTGCAGACTGGCTATATTTCAGGTTGTACCAGATGGAACTCTTTGTCATTACTTATATCCTACCTATTGTTATTATAATGTTCACTTATATCAAGATTCGCGCACGACTTCGAGAGAGTATAAAACTACGACAACGAATACGTAAACAATCGGGACTCTCTCACACTAAGAAAGACTCATTTAACGAAAAGAACTTCAAAGCGCTGCGAGTTCTGGCTCCGGTTGTGGTTGTTTTCGTGGTGAGCATGTTCCCGTACAACCTCTACAGGGTGGTAGAGATTTTTATCGACCTTTCCAACATCAAATACATGTTAATCTTCTTCAAAGTCTGCCTTCTAGCCTTTGTGTGTAATAGCTCGGCAAACCCTGTAATTTACGCGCTTATGAGTGGGGAATTTCGCAAGGCTTTCAAATACCACCTTAAATACTGCGTAAGCAAACCGCTGGATAAAAGCAAGATGTTTTCGCTGTCCGAGAGGTACACCTCTGTTAAGAAAGGAACTAAAGACGACAGGAAGAAAAGCCCGACGAGTATGGTCATCGTTTAAAAGTGATTATATGATTACCATCATATCTCCTATATAACTCTGTTTCACATGTACACCCTCCAGCTGACATCTACAGCTCATGACGTGTGTGCGTAATTATGAAGTACTTGATAGCAAGCCATGCGTAATGGCCTTGGATCGCTTCAGTACTGAATATCCGAGTCAAGTTGACTCCAGGCCAGACAAACTGTTCCCATTTGACGCGCGAATTGACTTGAAAGAGCGCGCGTACTTAGGGTCGCTTGTGTACATGCTTTGTAAGTCAGCTTTCTTTAAGAATTAGTCAGGGTTCTAGTGTAAGCCAGTGAATTCAAGCACAAATCAGTATTATCAATATTCGTTTTTGCTTTGATTTCCACTATTGAATTCCTACCGAGCCAGTAATTAATTTCAGACCAGCAATGAGTCCATTAACTAGATGTAGTGATTCCAATCACTTTATCACTTCGCCAGCTATGAGCTCCTCTTGACTTTTGCCTGGTCTTAATGTTTGCTCAGCGCGCGTTTCACGCTGACAAGCAGGACATGAGTCCTAATTTCATGTTTATCACACAAGCCATCTTTATGGGCTGTCAGTGGGAAACGCGAGAAGATTAACCAGAAAATCCTAAAAATCCTTCACTAGTTGTTATCAGGGGTTAGTGAAAGATAAAAACTAGGTTATTGGCTGAATTGGGAGTTTCCTGGTGCTAGACTCACTACGAGTTAGCTTCCTTTCTACGCTGCTTGTCTTTTGAAACATCACATCAAGGTTTCTAAGTTATGTTTATATTCAATTTGGTTCTTAGCCACACTTCGAAACGTGCACGCAGAAAAGGTTGACATTCTTCAGAAGCTAAGGAGTCTTCTTGACTCGTAGTCGAGGAGGTTTTGTAAGTGAGTCATGCGATGATTGAGTAGAGTCTGGTGATTACTCCAAATATTAAAGTAGCTACATTTATTGTACACACGATGTTTAAAAACGACTCAAAGTCAATTAAAAAGCGAATATCAAAATAGAGTATATAGAAATGAATGATTAAAGTAACTAGAAAATGAATTATTTTAGCAATTGTAGTACTATGAATGCAGTGTTTATTGAACAGCTTCCAAATTATCATGATCTCAAAAAGAAAAAAAATCGTGTAATTTCGTCGTTAGATTTCTGTATGATATTGTACAAAATGCGTGCTTTGAATTCTAGCCCGCCTTTTTGATGAAATTCAGTCCTTCGATTACTTGTTAAATTTAAGAAAAAATGTTGCGACACACACACAAGAAAAAAGATGTACAGAGAGTGTATATCAATTGCTATTACATCCGTCCTAATAACTTGAGTAGAATGTGGTTCTAACCGATATTATATATAAGAGCTCGCGGTGCCTTGGATTAAAGGGTGTAGATATTGTTTTTCTAAGTAATAATGTTGGTAGGGTTTTTGATATTAATATTGGCCCTTGAATAAAAATACCATATTATTATTATAGATTGAGAAGTCCAAGTCCTCGCTCTAGGGTGCAATAGTCACAAATATGGGCGAAGTCATGAAATATACACGGTGGCTGGGGATATCTAAATTCACTTAACATAAAAATAAAATAAAGTAGTCCGATTTCTCGTATAGGTGGAATACATAATAATGTAATTTTGATTACAAGATGCACGTAGCTATGGCAGAATATTTCAGCACTGAAGATATATGGTTTTTTTATCACTTCAATATTGAGTTTAACCGGAAAAAAGGGCGTATTTCCACGATACAATTATATTGGTGCCAGTACAGCCTCTGATCTAGCCGGCTTTCCTCAACCAAGTAATTGGCTTCCATGTCAAATACACCTACTAGCCGTGAGATATTTTGTTGTAATGAACGAAATGGCGGTTCCCTGTCATTGTGGTAACACCGGCCATGATTAACTCTAATCTTTTTATGATCACACAAGTGACCAGTGTTTGCGCGCCGACTTTGAGGCTGGAAAAACTGATAATCCCAAATTGAAATGAAATTGAAAAACCATGCCAATAGCGGTCTAGTTGCTGAAAACCTCGTCTAGTCTGTCGTTAATGTATTTTTGAGAAAACCAAACTATTTATTTTTGGTATTTGTTACGCATTCGGAAAGCAAGTTAGTCAATAAATGGCAAGATTTATTAATTACCTGCTTAGAAAATCTCGTCTAGTTTTTGAGTTTACATAGTCTTGATCCATTGTGTGTCTGTTTGATAAGACTAAACTGACATTCGAAAATCCCTCGCGATGTTGAAGTCTTACATTTGTTATTTCCGAAAATCACAAAATCTCTATCAATTTTCCATAAAGAAGATTTTAAATTTCACGGAAATTGACTTAGGCATTGAAATTGGCTGATTTCATACATCGATATTACCTCTAATAAATGACAGCTGTCACCTACGTGTTTTCAAAAAACAAAAAAACTAAGCTTACGAGCATCGGCTTCATGGTTCTAACTAAGACAGTAGCAAGCCAATCATCATTGTAGCAGTTTTCCCACTGGAATTAAAATTTTGTCCCACAAACAAATACTCAGTATCTGTTTTATAGAGTACTGCAAGAATTACGAGGCAATTTTCTTTCATTTTCAAAGGACAGTTAACGATAAAAAAATATATAGTCAATTTTCAGCGATCAGAGTTTAAAATTCTGGGATATTCTAGCAAATTCGTTGAGCCTGTGGGGCATAGCAACGGTAACTAAGGGGAGTCGGATCCATAAATTGACATAAAGTTTCTCTTGGAAACTGAGAAGCTACGGTTAGCATTTTAGTTCTCAAAGTACCCTAAGGGCAGCTATGGTGGCTGATTGATCAAAGCAGTGACGCAGAATTGATAGCGGTCTGACTGATAATGTTCTCAGAATTGCCCCAAAATACATTTTAGTTCCGCCTTTTACTGCATTAAGTGTAGCTTTTTGTGTTTAATATTTACAAAGTCTTGTCAGATGTCGTTTTCTTCTAGCATAGTTGTTAAGATGCATAAAGAAAAGATTTGATAGGTTTGAGCATTGTGTAAGGCATACTTCAGACGCCGTATTTTCCATTTACCGTTCTCAACTTAATGTCTATTCTGAACCATATTTGCTGGCTTGGTGAATGGCTAGGTCATTCTAAGTCCAACCAGTAGTTTTACATTTATTTACACATCAAACGTTCCACGTATTTCGTTGCAACAGTTTGGTATGTCACTTGGTGGCTAAGGCGACTGAACGAGGCCTAAAAGAAACCCTTGATACAATGATAATTTGAATCTCGTGTTGTAAAATAGGGCCTCACCAATACTATCGTACGATCACCCTATATCCAACAACTACTTGGTAATCTAGTGTTAATGTTAATGGTCAGTTCAACGTAAATGGTTCCTTGGTTTTGTGACTATCTCCATAAAACGATTATTTCTGTTACACCAACTGTGGTCATTTTATGGAGGTTCAGTTGTAAATTTTGCGGAATCATTATTTTTACAGAGGACAGTTTTTCCCAAATCTCAATATCATATCTCAATAAATACTCTAACGCCACTTTCGTTGTCTCGAAAACCCGGCTATCTCAAAAACAAGGATTTTTTTCCCGACAATTTCCATCGCTTATCTGAAACTTCCGCTATCTCATACAATTCTTGGTTCTACTGTATTGTAAAAAAAAACTCAATTAGCGACCTAAAACGTTGTAAATAGATCGGGACTACGCCAGCTAAAGTGTTTGCTCAACAGAAAAAAGCTTTCGAAACGGCTTTTTGGCAAAAAGTAGACCATTCGGCAAATTGGTTGAAACACGAATATCTGCCGTAACTTCAACAGTTAGCGCGCTTGTTTCTGTTTTATTTAAAATCTGTTTCTTTTTTTCATGACAGCTTTCCTGAGTTTTAATATAGCCAAATGTCTATATTGGGAACTGATGGAAAAATTGGAATTGTCTCGTGGATCGTATTGTTTTGCGCGCTTATGGTGGTTGGACGAGATATTTTAGTACAAAAGAAACTTTGTTTCAAAACAGACTTTTTGTACATATTATTTTTAAAAAGTATTACCCATAGAACGATATAATATCAATCTAAAAACCAAGACATTCTTATGTGGGTTAGTGCCACAGAACAATAATTACCTAGTTATTACACGCATTGTTACTTCATCAGTAACCCGTATAATATTTATATGTTCGTGAAAGAAATCCCCAATCTTGTATCTAGTACTGACAATAGCTTCAGTCCATGAAAAGGACTGAGATATCAAGCGTGCGCAGGCTTAGTAAACGCGATGTACCGATCAGAATTCACAAACCACCCTTTTTCCTAAATTCACAGGAAAATCCCACTTCAGCAGACTTTTTAAAGAGGCATAGCACTCGATCGTCGTGTCTTGATGTGATTTTTGATAAAGTTAATGGGGAGATACATGGTCAGTGGTCTACCATGGATGCTATAAATACGCGCATGTGGCTTGCGACTTTGCTAGCATTCCAGTGGTTTGCTCGCTTTTTTGTGCTCATTTAATAAACAACGGGGAGATACAGGGTCAGCGGACTACCACAGCAGCCTATGTGCATGCGCATTTGCACTGACAGTGGATAATAATTTTGCAATAAGTAACTTGTTTGTATAGTCGGCACAAGAGTATTGTTTGTTTCTTAACAATTACATCCTCTTAGTCATTTAGTCACTCACTTCTCGGATTGCGTCAATAAAGCGATAACAGCAAAGAACTGATGTAAAGTCTCTAAGTGTTGATTAGAGTGGCAAACTCAAGGCCAAGTTCGTTTTATTTGATCTTGTACACTAAACACTTCAGAGTCTTCAATTCAAACAAACTCAGATTGCTTCCCGTTGTGACGTCACAGTCGGTGTAGCTCCATTTGTCCAATCGTTATCCAGTATTTTGGGTGCATTTTATTGGGTTTTCATTGGCATTTCTCTTTGAACAAACATGACAGTTGTAATGGGCCCAAAAGCTCGTAGATTAAATATATTCTTGGTTGAAGAAAACATTCAGTGATATGGTGACAATTATTGCCTGCGCTCAATCTTTCTACCATCCACTCATTTTGCCCTTCTTCAAACAATTTCAAATATTCTGAGAACTATGTTTGCTTAACATGCAGGCAGGTTGAACTCTGTGCATCAGGGGCGTTGTGAGGCCTGAGCAAAAGGGGGAGCAATTTTCTTGAGATCAAGTTCCCGCCACAATATGCTCATTCGATTTGGGACAAAAGCAAAAAAATTGTCTAGCATCGAGAAACAAAAACAAACTTTGTCCAAGTACGGATTATACTTGAGATAACATTTAAATATTGTGAACTAAATGAAAAGTACAACTTTAAAGTGATACACCACTGATTTCCACTCGTCTTATCTTTACCACCCCTCCCTCCCACATCGTACCCTACCACCACCAAACCTATTCCTGGACAGTGGACGAACTAAAATTAACAGTACGCGCGTAATATTTTAGAACAACGTTTTTTTATTCACATATCAGAACAGTAAAGCAACAAAGGCAAATTCTTTAGTAAATTTCCCGCTCTTCCAGCTGAATTGTCTGTCATTCGTTTTCGCATTCTCATCCATCCACGCCTCATGAGTACATTTTGAAGCCACTGCACCAACTTCTGACTCGGAAAAACTGTGTCCTGGCTGCAGGCCTGCATGTAGGCATGCCCCTTCTATCTCGAGTTCCAAAGGAAAACGAAAGAAAATCGTGACAATTGACTTTAGAAAGATGCGTCATCTAAAAGCCAATGGACCGCTTTCAAAATATCCAAAGGCTAAAAGGAATGTTCTCCTCGTTATCAGAACAGCACTTAAAAGTTGTCTGTGTATGAATTTGTATGGTGTATAAGCACGTTTTGGAGACAAGTCAGTCGATAAAGTTGTATAAGGATTCTTTTATGACAATGAGACTACACGTAAAGTGATGTTGAGGAACGAGATAAGATCTCTATAAGAGTGCTTCGTCTTGAATATATCTAAGTGACTTTTATATAGTTAAAACAGACTACTGTCTGAGCTTTAGACATCGTCAATACATCATTGTAGGGTCACACCCGGATTTTCGCTCAGATGAAAAATTCACGAAAAAGAAATAGACTGATGCCATAAGCGATAACGAAATCTTAACATCTCGCAATAACGTCAACTGCTAGATATTTGCGCACTTAGCTTTCTGTAAACATCTTTGTAAAGGAAATCAACGCCTTTGAGAGACAGACGTCATTAACGGACGGATACGCACGTGCGCACGGATACATTTGAAAACGCAAACCTTTGCGCGTCTCGTACCTGAACCGTCCGTGTTCACTGATAACGCAAGAGTCGGGTTTTCGTCACGAAAGCGTCGCAAAATGCAACCGTTTTGTCATCGTGTAGACTTAAAGTAATCCGTATCCGCTTCCATATCCATATTCCTTCCCTATACACTGCCTAAGGTTGTTCAAGATTTGCTCCATGAGTTATCAAAGATTTTATCTCGCTGTTTATCTGTGTTCTCTCTCTACATCACTGTACGTTATGCGAAGGTACTTGAGAAAGATCACGTTTCACGCGACGAACTTCGCGACAGAGTTCGCGCTTTACGAGCTACGCGAGAGAATATGACAAGAATTGAAACAATAGTGTTTCCTATTACTCTAACTCCATCAAGTACCTATCTGTCTAGAGCGATGTTTGTACCGATAATACCAATCCCATTTAATTTCCTGGATGATAAGCGTTCTGTTTGATCAAGTCAAACTTTTTAATGAATTTCACAGAGATGATAAAAACAACAGTCTATTCTTTAAGTTTTTCCGTTTAGATAAGCCCAGGACGTAGACAAGATATATTGATTATTAAGTGCAACGAAAAATATGATTTATCTTCCTGTATTGGATTTCTCTGCTGTGCGCTGATAAGCTTTTTTAACAGCTATCACCGCAGTGCACAGCAAAGAATTCGCTATATTGCAGCTTTGGTCGAAATCGCGAATAGTGCTTTAGCAAGTGATAAACATGTCGGACTGTGGACGTCGCGAATTCGTTTCTCGTTCTTGAGCCAGACACTTCATTTCGACTAAGCTCAAGTTTACTCAGCCATATAAATACGTTCCAGCATGATGTTAAGATAGAACTCGTATCCACCTCTGCCCTTGTGCCAGAAGCTAACTCTCCCAACCCCTTAGGGATCTCTACCATAGCCTTGACCTGATGTTTTTGGTCTTTCTTCTCGTATGGGAAACGATTATATATTCTGGTTTGTTGCAATCACTGCAGTTTTTTTAATTGTCAACCTGTGTATTGGAGTTCATTTCAGTCCGAGGTTTTGTCTAAGATAACTAGACGTTCACTCGGAATGCTTGCGGTAGCTGGCAGCTGACCGTGGACACTGTCAGTGAGTCATGACAACTGTGGATGATGATGATGATCAAGATCATGATGGTGAACCAATCAAATGTTGTCACGAGTTCCTTTCCGTATTTTGCTGCACTGGGAGGAATTAATGATTTGGTGTACCTGTGGTATTCCGAGTAGTCACATATAGTGTGTACTGAGATAGCACTAGAGCACGCTAGAAATGCTGTGGGAGTTAGTAGCTGCGTACTTTAACATTGAAGTCCTGTACATGCAGTCAGGCATAAAAGTAAGAAATCATAACATCGTGATTGACTTAAGATTCTAAAATCTGGACGATTTGTTCTGAATACTTAGATCTTTTTCATCATTATGAAGCGGAGTGTCCTTTAATGTGTATTAATGGACCCTGTTCGAGATATTCTGCTTGATCTCGAGGCTTACAGGAGTAACACGAAAGAAACGGCCTCGTTTTTCAACAAAAGAGGAAGACATTTCTTTTGTTTTACTTCTTCGGGTTTCTATCAAGTAGAGTGCTTGAGACTTTGAAGTACAGTAGTCGCCAAAGACAATCTTTAAAGACAAATTCACTAATTTTAATCATCTGTTTTCCTTGTAGATGCCGTACAACCATTCCCACCCATGATGGGCCCTCCTCCCCACGGGATGCCCTGGGAGGGTGGTATGGGGAGAGGATTCATGCCCAATTTTCGAGACCAGTTTCCCGTCGGTCTTCCTAGACCTGGTGGAGAAAGCCCGGGACGAGGCGGGGCACGCAGTGACGATGATAGTGAGTATGGGAGTAGTGAAGATGAAAGACGAAGAGATCGCGAACACAAGAAACGAGATAAAGACAAAGATAGAGAACGAAGTAGAGAACACAGAGAAAGGTATTTCATGGACAAATTGACTCTAGGAAAACTTTAACGTCTTACTCCTGTCCGTTCTTCTCGTGCGTCTGCTACTGCTCTTCCTCCCCGCTGTCCTTCTCCTTTCCATCATCTCCTCCCTCCCTTTATATCCCCTCTCCTCCTCGCTCTCCCCTCTCCTTCTCCTTTCTTCCCCTCCTCCTTTCTCCCTCTCCTCACTCCTCTTCTCCTCCTCCTCCTCCTCCTTCTCCACTCCTTCCTCTTCTTCTCCTTCTGTCCTCCTTCTTGGCCTTGTCGTCCTACTACTTTCTTCCTCTCAAATTTGTCGTTTGTTACGTTTTCAAAAAAGTATGTAACGTTATTTCCGTATTTCAGAACTCGGGAGAGGCATTCTGATCGTGATCGATCACCACGTCGCGAACGTGATCGTGAGAGACGTGATCGTGATCGTGAAAGCAGACGGCATCGTGACCGAGACAAAGACCGTGAGAAAGGAAGCGACAGAGATCGGGAGAAACGTGAGGTAGGATGTCGTGACCAGTTGTTTTATCACAACGTGACAACGTAACGCAGTACATTCGTTCATTTAGTTCATGAGCCCTGGTTCATGAGTAGTCTGTCTGGTAAAAAACCTCAAAATATAAATGCTGTTACTGGTGATTTAATTTCAACAGGAACGTTCAAGTCGAAGAGAGAGATCAAAGGAGCAACGAGAGAAGTAAGCAAAACACTTCACATAAGGTCCACAATGGGTTCGGCGGGATATGGGATGCCAAAATACAAGTGGGAATCGGGAATTGTAATCACAAAAGTGAGCGGGATTTCATGTTTTTGAGGAATCGGCCGACAGGAATCTTACGGGATAGCAGCGGGATTCGAGACTACGTGAATTGAACGACTGGGAATATAAATATCGACTACTATTTAACTTTTAAGCAGCTGAAATATTGACATTACGCTACACTATGTCTATAACCTCTTGAAACCAACACAATTTCTTCTCTCTTCATTAGAAAACGCCATAAAGGTTCAAGCGAGGCGCAAAGCACTGATGGACAAGAAGAAGGAGAAGTTGTGTCGAAAAGAAGAAGTCGTAGAACACGTGAATCTAAACAATCCTCAGAACCAAAACAAGAACCCGCTGAACAAGAGGAGGGCCAACTGTCGTCACCTTAATGTTGCCATGGCAGCATTAATTGCCATAGCAACATTGCTATGCAGTATTAGTTGCCCTAGAAACATGACGAAGTTTTACCACTATTTATTGCTGTACATGACATTTCTGCCTTCTTCCCACTAAAACAAGGGAACATTGATATAAATGACAAACTTCAGTGTTTTTAGACTGATGTAACTCTTACAAAATTATGTAAAATCTCTACCGATTGAAATAAGCTCATTGTCCTAGTCGTGGTCTTGATTTTCAGCTACAGCTTTTTCGGAAAACGTCGAGTAAAATGTCTAAAGCTCACGCCACTCTCCCGAAAGGGAGTATGGTAGAAATAAAAACCGTAAAACTACATCTAGCTTGTCTCGCCGTTATACAACAAATAGTTTTATTTGTTTAAAAGTTAGGACCAAAATCAAAAAGCCTGTGAGGTTTTACAACTACCATTCTCCTTTTCGGTCTAGCCTCCCATAGGTTTTGCATTCGACAACCTTTCATGAAATAAGTATCAACTGTAAATAAGCAAAATAGACGCAGTTTTAGGCATGAAATCTTCAGTCACGACGGTATCATTCTATATCCATGGCGTAAGATCGCCTCGAAACCGACTCTCTCTTCAAGCATATACGCAAGAGACTGGAAGCAATGTATTCAGGACTTGGTATGGGGAGACACCGCTGCAGTGTGCGCGACTTATGAAACGATCCCGATGAAAACATTCGCCCGTGTACTTTGACAGCGAAAACTTAGCTGCAGAAGCAAAAGTTAGTTCCCAGAAAATTAATTTACACTCTATATTGTCGACTAACTTTTGCACCAAGTACTCATATATAAGGAAAATCTATTAATAAAAATTCAAAGAATATTACTTTGGGTTCCTGTGTCAAGAGACGCGTCAATCTCGTACCCAGAGCCTAGCTGCTTTCCTCTTGGTCAAACGCAGGCTCTGGGTACGAGATTGGAGACGCGTAAACTCGCGCATGCGCAGTCGTTTTGCCGCGGTGTCTGAAATGTATAGAGTAAGAACGCACAGACAATAAATAGAAAACGTACGACTTTATCGATGCTTTTCATGTAAAAATTTATTGCTTGTTATAAAATACTCTTTTACAAATGTCTACAGTGTGTATAACTTATAAACTATGAGTACGGTACCACGTGTATAATTTGTAGAAAAAATAGAGTGATGGCACTTAGAGTGATGGCACTTAATCCGTGAAACAAAATCTAATAGTCATTGTCTAATAGTCGAAATAGTCGAATCAAAACAAAAGAAAACAATAGAAATAGTGTCTACTAATGTCTGTTAGACTAATATCTATTTCACGGATGAAGGGCCATCACTCTATTTTTGTAGCCTAAGAAAACAAGCAAACTCACAAGGAGCGAGCGAAAGACAGCTGTTTTCTCAGGCTATTATATTTGATAAGTTAATTTTAACATATTTGCTATATTGAATAATCTCTATATCTAAACAGTATTTGCGAGCCGGCTTGCGGCTGGCAATTGAGGCCGAAATGATTCATTGGGAATTTTATTAGCATTTTTGTGGACCCTGCCACTGACACTAAACCCGTTTTTTCACGAGCGGCGGAAGGACTAACAGAAGCAACATACGCAGACTCAGTAATATACTGCTAATTGTCATCACACGGAATGAGCGCTTCTACTTTCAACGCCTGCTGTCAAAATTAGCCTTAACCAACCAGCTGAATGGTGTCTTGTTTTGTCCCTTTCTCGGCTATCTATTATCACATGTTTCACTATCACATGACCTCCCTTGTTTTACCCTTTTCCACCGATCTTTGGTCGACCCCATGTTTATCAGTTACTCAAATTACTGTCACGAGTTGTCGACGTAAAATATGGTCGCTTTACTTTACTTAGTTTACTTTAGGTGAAAGTTTTGTCCATTGATGCTTTGCGCGCCCATTTCACCTAGAAATGTCACTACGCAGACTCAGTAACATTGTTCATTAGTAGTGCTTATAAAAAACCGCTCTTGTAAATATTTAGGTTTTTGATTAATCAGTCTGTAATACTTTTCATTATATAGTACTAAATAGCACCATCCAAACAAAACAGAATAAAACAGCACTATTTAGTATAGAGTGGTTTTCATTAACCCGTGAAACAAAGTGTATTAGTTAAAGTGTGATAGTCAAATAACAACAAAAGAACACAATGGAATTAGGGTGTATTAAAGAGTGATACACTAAAGTGTGTATCACGGGTTAATGAAAACCACTCTATTAGAGTGATTAATCCGTAAAAAAGTAAAAAAGTACAAAATTTAATTAGCACTAAATAGTAGAAAATCATTTGTTTTCCATTGTTTAATAGAGTGCTTTTCACAAAGTGATTCTCCTTCACCCATGAAAGAAAAATGACTATTTACGGTGTTTTTTTTGGTTGATAAAGAACAAAAGAAAGGTTTAGAGTCTACTCCAAACTACTAGTTAGCCTATTCTTTCACGAGCGAAGGAAAACCACTCTAAACCCGTGAAATAAAAGCTAGCAATAAATGTGTAATAGTCAAATAAGAACAAAAGAAAACAATAGAATTAGGGTCTAATAATGTGTATTAGTTTAGTATCTTTTTCACGGGTTTATGAAAACCACTGTAGTGCAATTTGGCATTATTTTGCTACTACGATTTTAAGTGCAATCACTCTGTGATGCACGACTTGTAGTTGCATACTAATTTGTCATAATTATTTGAATTTTAGTGTTAAATTTCATTTCAAAATCTAACATTTCACGAGCTTCCTGCTGCACTCACAGGAACCCATGCTCCACCCTAACTATACCCAGTCCTTCTCTAACACGTTCATGCATCAGCTTGCGTTTCGTTTTGCGTTCCGTACGTTGGCTGTTTGTCAGACTGGATGCGGGCCTGAAAATACAAACATTTAAGTTAGATCAATTGAGTTTCCTTTGGGTTCCAGTTTATATCGCTACAATGCCTGTTTTAAATCTCAGCAAAACGATCACAACAAACTCGTAAAACTGAATGGAATTAATTGATTGAAAACTCGATAAGCTAATGGGGCGTAATCCTAAACGTAAGACATCTAGGGTCGACTACTAAAACGATTCGGCATACACATTAAACGATGTCTGTCGTCTGAGAACAACAGAAAAACACTTCCGGGTTAATTGGGCAAAGACCAGCCCTAGACTTCTGATTGGAGCAGAAGCCCAAAGTGGTACTACAAGCTCGGACAAATGACCAGGCTCGTAAGCTGTAAATGGGTCAGAAGCCTTACAAAAGACTTGTAAATCGTAAACAAGCATGGACTATTTATTTGATGCTAAGTTCTAAGAAAACAGAGCAGAAGCCTAAACATGACTTGCAGTTGTTTGAATCGCGCAATTTAAAACTACAGTACACGTGCCATTCATATCGTGTTTCCCGTGTCTACCCATTTGGTGAAAAACGTGCGCACTGTAATGCGATGCGCGATCGCTACTCTGTCATTTTCCTCGTCAGTTCAAGATAGCTTAGGCTCCCAAGGCCGCAGTTTGTCGTCACACAAAGTTCAACTCACAAGGATAAGGCGCGCTGAAAGTTGAGCCACATTACCGCTAATGGGGCTTTCGGGAACCAGCTCCGTCCAGATTTATGGCGCGAACGGTTCTTGATTTTGGGACTAGAGCTGTGATTGGTTAATCTCCAGCTGGGGTCCCGTTTCTCGAAAGACCTGATAGGTTTACTGGTCCGTTTAATTTATGAGAAAATCACGGGAATGCACACGTAAAGTCGCCCGTAAAATAACAGAAATCGCAAACAAGCACGCGTTTTGTAAAACACCCGAAAACATCGGCTGGTTAAGTTAGCTGGCCCGTAACGTTATCGGGTCTTTCATGCCAGGAAATGTGGCACCTGGGTAAGCATGCAGCCAATTGTTTGATAATTGACTTCGAGTATGCTACATAAGACGACAACTTGTAATGCAACAATACTTCGCCATTTTTTGGGAGGGGAGGGGTTGGGGGCGGCAACAACTTTCTCAACGAGTTTCAAACCCACAATATTTTATAGTGCAATCAATTTCTTGCAGCCACACGTCTCACGTTACACTAAGTTCTTTTAACGCAATAATATTGCACTAAAAGTTGCTCATTATTTCTACACATTGATCTATCTTTATTCTCTGCAAAGTCTTCGCAGCATAAGACCCGAAGGCCCCATGGGCAAAAACATCACCTTAATTAATGGGTTCCTAGATGGCTTAAAATATATAAGCAGTTGACACTGACCTAAAAATTTTAAAACTAAAATTGGACGTTTCGGTTTCGTCTGAAACCTTCATCAGCAAATGTAAAATGTAAAAATTCTTATATATTTTATGTGTTATAAAGATGCCTGACTACAAACCAAGTATTTTTACTAGATGGCTTTTAACGGATAAAACAGTCGTATCTTCGTTACGACCACTACTTACATTTTCGCCTTTTTTGTTGGAAGAGGCTAAAGCACATATAAATAATATAAGGGCTACCAATATTAGAAGACCACCAAGACCCATTAGACCGTACTCGACACCTTCTAACAAATTCACTTTGTCGTAAACTTGCTTCTCGAATTCTGCCGCATCATGTTTGTCTATCAGTGCTTCCTCAGAAGCATACATGATTGGTACATACACTGGGGTGAAATTTTTAGCGGTTTCACTAAAACGATATAATAAAATATTAATAGGTGAGGGTTTTGATGATTTATCGATAGAATTATCAATGTTGAGGTACGCGTTACCAAAGTCGGTCTTTACACTTTATGCTAACCTCAAAGAGGAAACAGGCTGTACGTGAGCATTGACTTGAATTCTTTTCTTAGCTTGCATAGTGATGCCTGTCATCTGTTATGGAAAATATTAATCAATATTTATTAGTTTTATTACCATTTCTTCAAATAGCTTAGTTTCACAACTTCAAATAATTTGTGACATCTTTTCTAGCCTGTCTACAGGCTCTCCAGGGGAGGGGGAAAGGGGAAAGGGGAAAGGGGAAAGGGGAAGGGAGAGGGGGAGGGGGGACTAGGGTAGAGGGGAATGGAAAGGAGAGCCTCTTCTTTATAAATAATCTGTTTATAGACATATTGATTGTTAAGTTTTACTTTATCAGGGACCGCGGAGCATCTTGAAAAGTGGGGGGGGGCTAACATTTGAAAATAAAGAAGACTATCCAATCAAAAATGTTTTTAAACAGAGGGGGGGGCTAGCATTTGAAAATAAAGGAGACTATCAAATCAAAAATGTTTTTAAACAGAACATTTGATTAGGTAGTGCCGAAAGTAGGGGGGGCTTAGCCCCCCATCTCCGTGGTCCCTGTTTATACTCTGTTATGATAACAGAATCTGATATAATACCAGAAATAGACAACAGAAATACTTACAGGCTCGATATCCAGGAAGGTCTCATGTCCACTTGCAACAGGGTGTAGTCCTTTGACAGCTTCCACTAAGCTTTTGTTGCCTTGATAAAAGTGTGGTGGTGACATTGCGATTGGTGGATCTATAAACACAAACATATTTTATAAGAAAACAACAACTGGGAAATTCTCATCCTTCTTTTTAAACTCAATTCTAAAATTCTGAAATTGCCAAAATGCCATAAAATTATGACATCCCATTCCCCTCTAATCCAACTAAGGTTACCCAACCCCAATCTCCATCCCACTCCATCCAAGGCTTACTTTGTGGTTGACATCTTGTTACATTCAGTAGTCCAGTAGGAAGACATTTTGGAGGAACACAAAAGCCTTTATTGGGAGGATATACATCCCCTGATAAGTAGAGTTCTTTAGGAGCCTTGAAACGATAAACAGTGATGTCTCGAACCTTCACAGTGGAATCATACTTTAGGTACATGGATCTGTAATTGAATTGAGTTATCACTATAATTGATTATCTATATATTATCTATATTGATTATCTATATAGATCACCCTGGATGCTGGAGATACATGCGAGGACTCATGTTACATTTTGTTAATAATTATTTTCCAAGACATCCAATTACTAAATGCAACACAAGCCAAACCTCTGGCCACAATAATTTCAAAAGCTACTGGTTTAATTTTCAATTTAAAATTCAGTAATTCTTACCTGCAAATCTCTGGTATAAATGCATACAGAATGTCTGATTTTGATAATGCAGGTTTGAACTGAGTACCGTCTAAGTAACAGAACAAATGGTCAATAATGTACAAATCATGCCAAGTACAGAATAATACATCAGGTCAGCACTCCTCTCGTCTCCTCTCCTCTTCACTCGTGTCATCTCCTCTCCTTTCCTTTCCTTCTAGTGAACACTTCATTTTGTTAAAACTTCATTCAGAATCCTAGTTTTAACTCCCTAATGCACAAATCAATATCATTTGTAATAGAGTTGACATTTAACATACCAGTTCCATTGATCATGTTTGTGTAATTGTCCATCCACCATGACAGTTTACTAATTAAAACAATGTTGAAATAAGTTCACAAAATGTAGGTACATATGTGCATAAGTTGTTTTTTTCCATTCTTTCTTTTTTTCACAGGCAATAATATTAGGGAACACTGAAAATTGATTTGAAACATTAAAATAGTTGCAAATGACAGGAAGTGAAAAGGTAAAAATAAGAAATGTTTTGTGCTTTTCATGCTTACTCTTCATTTCTCCACATTGTATACTGTTCCAGTTTATCAATGTCCTTGCGACCAGTATTGATAGCTGATATCCCATAGTATGTGTTGTTGTACTACAAATAAAGTTAAAAACCAGCAAAAGTGTAATGAAGTCCATGTTTGGGATATATATATTTGATGTTTCAATGGTATTGAAAAATAATTGAGATGGTGATAATGACGACTGCATGTTTAATTAACAAAAATGATAAGGATTTTGCTGATGAAGCTCCCATATGACGATAATGATGATGATGATGATGATGATGATGATGATGATGATGGAGCATATTACATATCATATTACACAGAAACTGCTCTAAAAATCAATAATTAAATATCATATACAATGTAGTCAAATACTGACCTGTAGTTGGATAAGAGGATTTAAACCATCAGGTATTGGGCACAATGGAACTGTCTTATGAGCCTTTAAAAGAGCATTAATTAATGGGTCCTCATATCCCCAAAGTAGCTCATGCACCGTTTTATTATAGAATAAACTTGGTTCTGGTTTAAGCACAGCAATGGCTGCCTGAACACCAGCCAAACACAAACCCATAAGATGCTTTTTATAATCAGTGTTCTTTAGCCAGAGAGCAGTTGTCTAAATGAAGAGAAACAGCATTCATTGTAAGTTATAATCATTTTTGGCTGACCAAAAAGACTTTGTTACAAATGAAGGGCATCTCACAAAAATGGCCAAAGTGACTTTGTGATGAATTAAGTTTCCAATAGTCCAATTAATTATTGATACCAATAGTCTAACTTTCTTTCTAGTTAAAATCAGTGTGGTTATTTTGAACACACCACTTGGGTCATTTTTGTTTGCATCCCTTCAGATAATACTGGATACATAAACATGATTCACTTACCAATAAAGGAATGTTTACCGTAGTAAAAGTATCGTTATCATTACAGTTTGTACAAGATGTCTCTGGGTCAAATATGTAGGTTCTGTTTGGCATGAACGTCACCTCTGTTTTATCAGTGCTCCAGTTTCTAATATCATTACTTCTTATTTCTCTAAAAATAATAAAAAAGACAATACAATAAGTGTATGAACAGGTTACATTGAGTGAACTTCTACACTAAGTGCAGGGAAGTAGTTTTCGTATGAGTGTGTTCAAATTATGTACCACGCTGTATGGAGATCGAAAGTGTCAGTGCTATTATTTGTATATATAAACATTCACAATTCCTGCTATGAGCATGCCCTACCGTCACTGTACCATGATTTATGTCTTTCTTGGTTTGTAACCATTCCCAGGAGAGTGAATTGAACAAAAGGTCCACCAGTCACAGTAGTCTTATGTGGAATTTTGATCATAGCTTTGAAATTTCAATTACCAGAAAGCTTCAATGCCCACTTTCTTTTGTAAAATAATTATTTTAATTAGTGCCCATTGTTCTACTATTCTCAAGAAGGAAATCAATATAAATCTGAATAAGAAAGAAAATTCATGGTAGATATAGTCAAATATACCATTATGCAAATTGCCTATTGCCAAGTAACTCATCATGCTTGCAATTATATACATGTATCACTGTAATAAAATAAAACTGATGTCCATTTTGTCTCAACAACCTGACACATTTTACTGGCTTAATTAATTATCAAAGAAAATTAGCATACCTATATGAATATGGCCCTCTTTGCTCCAAATCTGGTATTTCTTTACCATCAAGAACTCGTTTTGGGTTTTTTACATGAAACACATAATATTTCATATAGATAGGTGAGGTTGGTTTCTCCCAGTTTTTGAACACAAGGGTACCGGGTTTGAGTTCCACATTCTGAAAAGCACAAATTTATGCATAAATTTAATGTTACAAAAAGAATCATTAAAAAGTATTGGGATGCTTCCCACACTGCCAAAGGAGCAAATGGGAGGATTTAAGTCACTCTTTTTTATTATACAACTTACTTAATTCAAAGTAAATACTAAACTTATCTCGAAAATCTCTACCCTAAATCTATGCCACATTTCATAAAATTTCAATTATTTCATATACCACCAGCACAAAATACTTGTAGCCTTTTCTCCAACAATATCAAGGTACTCAAGGTACCCCTTTTATGTCAGCAGGTGCCCTAATCTTATTATGGGTATCCACTAGCTCGCAGAATCCTCAGCTTTCATTGAGGAATGAAGTTTTAATAATGCGTTAAGAAATTAGTTAATTAGCTAAGATCTTTGTAAGAACACTGGTCACAATGACATCACAATCATTGATTAAGATCCGATTAACAACATCATTGATTGCAGAATTACACGAGCTACTTGGTAAAATAAGCATTTATCATTGCACATTCCATCCTCACAATAATAACTATTGAATTTTTGAATTACTCATGTATTTGTTAGGTTTTGAATGCATCCCTCCTAGTGTACCAAGTCGAGTCATCAGTAAAACCTGAGACCAATGAGGATGTTTGACGCAGTGGTCATTGATTAACCGTAGCCAATGAAACAGTCCCCCTGACCACCCCCACCTCACCCCACCCCCCCACCTCACCCCCCCCCCCCCCCCCCCACATCCAGCTGACTCCACTGTCTATTTGCAAAGGGCCCAAGTCTTAAGCTTTACCTACCTTAATATATATATATTATAAAAGGGGACAAAAACAGTTTTGAAGTATCAAATACATTGATGGATCTGGAAATGATGCCGACTTAATAAAGAGGTAGATGTCGATGTAGATGTCGATCAGAATAAACGTTTAAGTTTATATAAGACTTAATTAAGTTATTTTAACTATAGCACGCTGAAGCTTCAACATTTTTTTTTTTTTTTGGTGACACAGGTTGAAATTGGCAAGTTTACAAGCTGATGTAGACCTGATGTAGTCTTCTCACAGCAACTTTTTAAAATACCTACCTCGTTAACTTTCTCTTTGATGATTGAACTGCCCTTGTAGTAGAGGACCAATCCAGCAATGAGACACGCTACTCCTGCAATAGCCAAGCCAACCGATAAGCACGTACCCCTTTTCATGATCAAGTATTCTGGGACAGAAATTACTAGTTTATGATGGCAAAGGCTTAGAAGGTTTAGCTGCAAACGTACTTCTGCACTTTAGACAGTTCGTGACATGCTTTTCTTGGGTCACATGCTGGTCATCTAACGTGCAAAAATATTGCCCTCTAAGGGAGGGTAGTTTTTCATTTTTCTAAACTTATTCTTATTGTATCGACGCCAATGATTTCATTGTGTATAGCTTTTGCCAATAAGCTTTGTCATATTCTTTAACTATTTTATATCGTTAAAATGCATTAAGTTATGGATTTGTGAAGTATTTTTAGAGTTATATAACACATCAACTACCCCTCCCTAACAACAAGAAAGTGGTATTTGTCAGGTGCCTATTTTGCATATTTTTTTCAAAATGGCGGATCATGTGTCAACTTTGAGTCTTCGTAAGGAAGCGACAAAATCAGCTGTTTTACAGCTAAAGGACTTTCCACCTTTATTAGAAAGGTCATTTATACCCAAAGAAGATGCAGAGAACTTTTCTGGCAAAGCTGAGTTTCGCGTGATGCAGTGGAACGTGCTTGCGGATGGTAAGACAAGACGGAAAAAAAATCAATCTGTCAACAAAAATGTTGTATATAGTGCTATTTCGAAATATCTGGGACCTTTGTGAACTGTAATTTGTACTTTCGACATACTGTAGTTAGCATATTCCATATTTGTATGCTAGTTCTCTAGCTGTCTCGCTGAAACGTGCTTTCACTCGACTAGGATAAATTTTGGAGCGATTATTGAATACCCGTCCACTTTGAAGCCAGCATATAATATAAAAATAGGCGCACAAAATGCGCATGTAGCTACAACCTTACAGCGATTTTCGAAATTATGGGTTCTTTCTCGATGTAACAGTCCCGAATTTTTTTCCTGGCAGTAATATGTTCCTAATACCAGGTCTCCAACTAATACCAAGTTTCAATTCCACAAACAAGTTTAACCTTAGTTTTTTTTCAAGACTTGATATTACAGCCAAAATCGTTGCATCACGACCAGCAAATTACAAATTTTGTTTTGATTTTGGGTTTTTCTGAGCCGTCAATCAGTTTTGGGGCGGAGCTTCTTTCAAATCAACCAATCACTGGACAAGTTCGTGAAAGCTCCGCTCCCAAGAATGATGGACGGATCAGAAAAGACCAAAATCTTACCAACGTTGGAGGTCGCGATGCAACGATTTTCGCTGAGTGCAATATTTTAATACCAAGTTATATAAGGGTGTGTTGAGGTTACAATTTTAATACTAAGTAATCAAGGACAGTTGGGACACTTGAGACAGCTAGGACACTTGGGACAGCTGGGACACTTGGGACACTTGGGACACTTGGGACACCACAGGAATCCCAACATCAGTTTTATGGCTAGGACACTTGGGACAGCTGGGACACTTGGGACAGCGGCCCGAGGTCCCAAGGTGACTTTGAAAACAAAGCAATCACTGAAGCAACTCCACACAAAAAAGCCTGATATTCAAGTTATTTGCACAGCAGATTGACAAGGGGTACGAAATTATGCAAATTCACACAGCTAATTTTGTAGCAATCAAACACTGGGCAAAAGCCCTTGCTGCCCTGTATTTTGATACCACCTACTTTTAATTATCAAAGTATCTTAAATCAGGGACATAAATAAGGGGATGTGCCCCTGTAGAAGCCAAAGGTCTGCTTATCTGTAGTCATGCTATATAGCTCTCACTGACCAGCCCCACCCATTTCCATTTCATGTGTACCCACCCAGCAAAAGCCCTGGTTACAGCCCTGTATATCACTTGTCAATAACAACTGTCAAGCAAACAATAACAAAAAGAGATTTAATTGACTATCAACTTTAATCCTATTGTGTTCATTTCAGCTTTGTCAGAATCAAGCTCAACTCACAATTTCATCAAGTGCCCTCCTAAAGCTCTAATATGGTCAAACCGAAAACACCGTTGCTTGCAAGAGCTTCTCACCTATAACCCAGACATTATATGTCTTGAAGAAGTAGACCATTTTCCTGACTATTTCCAACCACAGTTGCAAGAATTAGGCTACGAGGGAGTTTTTCCTTCCTAAAACAGATTCCCCTTGCTTGGACGTACCTGACAACTCAGGGCCTGATGGTTGTGCCGTGTTTGTGGATAAAGAACGATTTCTTTTGAAAGGTTTAAAAGAAATCTCATTGGAAGATTCTGATGGCCAGAAAACAAATCAAGTTTCAATTATGGTAAAACTTTACGACAAAGTTGAAGAGAAACTTCTCTACTGTGCTGTTCTGCACCTCAAGGCCAAACCTGCTTATCAACAACTTCGTTTTGAGCAAGGACAGGATTTAATGAAAAAATTAAAGGAATTTATGGAAGATGAAAAATCTGAATGTATAGTGTGTGGGGACTTTAATGCAGAGCCTTCTGAGCCAGTTTATCATGTAATGGAAGGAGGAGTAAATGGTACTCCATTTCAAAGTGCTTATAAAAGTGCAACTCAAGAGGAACCTCTTTTTACAACACTTAAGTGGAGGCCGAGAGGAGAAGTTAAGCATACAATTGACTATGTTTGGCATACAAAAAACCTTAATGTCACTGGTTACTTGCAGGTTCCATTAGAAGATGAAATTGGCTGTGATGGATTGCCATCAATGGCTTATCCCTCTGATCATTTGTCTTTGATATTTGACTTGTGCTGGGTATAAATAATTTAAATTAATAGCAAGTTGAATTTTTTTTTCACAAGTCATCAAGAAAAAATCACCCAAGTCATCTTCCAATATTCTCACATTGAACATTTATGACTCCATCCGCTAAATCCACTTTAGGCTTAGCAGAATCCTTTGTCATTTTTTTAAAATTCTATATTTTGTCAATAAAATATACTAATGTCTTTGACTTCATTTTCAAATCCCCCTAGCGCCATAAGAGATGACGTCATCAGATTGCTTTGTTAGGAGGCCTCCATCTTGGATGTGACGTCATCTCTCAAGAGGCCTATTTGGGACACCCCCTTTGCAAAATCCTGGATCCGCCCCTGATGTGCCCCAGATGCTCCGATGGCGCAACGTGGGTAAAGCCTTAGAAGAGATTATCCAAGTTCAGCAAGTACGCGAATCTTCTAGTAAAAGCGCTCGAGCAATGAGCTAGCCATGCATCCATTGCTATTGTTCAGTGGCCTTCAGTTCGCTTTTTGCAGAGTTATTAACTCTGGCTTTTTGTTTTATGGTGTTTCTAATACACTTTACTTACCCCAACAGGGAGTGAAATGCGAAATAATCGTTGTAGAGTTAGATCATGTGATAATCACCGCCGCCAGGGTTTGGTAAATTTTTCATTTTTTCCAATTATTCCTCTATCCAAATTGAATTAATATTGGCCCTAGTTTAGTTTCAGCAGTTCAGACTTTTTACAAAAGCAGGCGTTCTTTTTGAAGTTTGTAGATTTGGGATTCCTGTGGGAAGATTAGGGATGCGCGACAATATAAGACTGTCCACAAGAAAGAATCTGCTCAAACGAAAAAGGAAAAAATTCCAAAAATGGAAATTCATAAAAGTTATTGCCGAGCAATTTTTGGACATCATGCAGCTCTGCGCGAGAATACTAAATCTGAAAATAAAATTGAATCGCTACAACTACACAGTTTAATTGCAAGAAGTATGCCTTAATAACACTGCACTGCAGAGGCTTAAAGATGACAAAGAAGAACACGAAGAAGAAACAAGGGATTCGATTTTTTCCCATTAACACAAAATCCCTTATTACTGCCACCGCTTCCGTGTTCAGTATTGCACTAACGGCACTGTAAAATTCTCTCTTTCTCAGTGGTAAACTGATCAAGGATAGAAGCTTCCTTGATTTCAAATCTAATCTTTCTTACGCATTTTTCGCTTTTATCTATTGTTGCATTGGGAGACTAGCGAGTGACTATAGTTTGTGCTGCACTGGTGTAGAAAAGTACAACAACTAGTCTTGATATCTCTAAATATGTAACTTCTTACGGAAATTCCTTTAGATTATCGAGAAACGCATTAGCTAATACCATGCAATTACAAACCTAATTTAACTAAAACGTCAACTTTTAGGGACTCCTACTTTATCGCATAGTTGTTCTTTGAAATGCTCTGCCTCTTGATATCAAGAAATGCACTTCCTTATCGTCTTAATTTCAAAAAGAAACTCCATGCGCACTATAAATCGCTCCTACTTTTAGCTTTTGATCCATGCCAGATCGAATGAGAACTTTTAAAACAATCTGCTCTAAATGCAGATCGGTCAATTAACCCAGAAATTATTTGCTGTCGATAGGAAATGTTTTTTGTTTTTTTGTTTTAATCTATACTGTAGTTGTATTGTTTATGTATACATTGTAATTTGTATGGGGCTTTGCTTGTATGGACTTCGAGTCTTTTCATTGCCCTGTTGAAGCTATTAAATAAAAAAATATAAAAATAAAAAACAAGGGACGAATGAAAATTTGTACATTGAATAACTTACTGACGTTTCCAGACTATGCTAGGCTCTAAACGTCAATAAAGTTATCTCTTTTTTCTACGGTGTTACAGATTTCCATTCTTCCATTCTTCCATTCTTCCATTCTTCCATTACATTTGGCTCCGGTTTCACGATGCATGAATAGACATCCATATTTGTAGCATAATTATATATTTTTTCAAGTGGACAAAATGAAGCTGATTTCCAATCGTTTCCTCTAGGAATCAACAACTACAGATTTTCCGCTGATTTTTCGACTGAGTCACCATCGCCTAGTGATTTTTATCTCATATCATGAGCTATGCGTGCAGACAACCTAAAGAAATCGGGGAAATTAAAGTTCATTGATAACTGCTTGCATGAATGCCAGGTCGTATGATTGTCAGGAAACCTTTCCCTTAAAACTTCATTAAAGCAACCATTACGTCTACCCGGAATGCGACAAGCAACTGAGATTGTCACTCTTAAAAATGACAGTTCACAGTTCTGGTACCACTCTAGTTCTTGAGCCATATTAAATACTTCTTTTAAATCTTGTTTTCATTTGAAATTAGAATGGGTTTTGATGAGTTTTCAAATGTGCGTCTCTCGTCCTTTTCTCATCAGTTAAAACAAAATTACGTATCCAACGCTTTTAAGAAACTTCACTCAAACTGGAACATTTTGAAAGCCACAACATAACCCATGTTGATAAATTTTGACGGTAATTCTATCACTCGTCATTTAAAGTCAATGAAGAGCTGGTTTTAAGACGTACGTTTTTCAAATTGTCCTTCAATTTCGAAGGCAGCTGCTTTCAGATTGATAAAATTAAGTAATACTGGAATTTTCTGAAATTTGGATTATTTCATTAACTCGTTGTGTTCCCATAGTATTTTTTCAATGGATTTTAATCATAGCTTACATAAAATGGTTATATAAGACGCGGTGCTAGACAGAGTTGCCAAGGTTACAACAGTAGCTTTGTTTGTCTCTGTAAAAGGACATAACTAGCCCTACCCATTCCCCCACAGTAGTAGTTTTGCTTGTTTCAGAAAGTTACTGACTTACGTACAGTGTGATCTACCAATGAAAGGACATACTCTACCCTACCCTCCCACAGTAGTTTTAATCTACCACAGTTTTGTCTCAATGAAAGAACATACCTTACCCTACCCTCCCAAAGTAGTTTTGATTTAGCCTTCTTGTCAGTGATGTACGGGGCTAGAATATTTGATATATTTTTAGTACAATATTCTAAATCTTTATAGCATATATAACATACATTTCTGTTAGTCGAGTTTTTTGTTTTGTTTTGTTTTGTTTTTTTCTCATTTATTTATTGATTGTTTATGAATTTATTTATGTATTTATGTATCTGTTTATTTATTTATTTTATTTATTTATTAAATTTATCAGTATCTATTTATTGATTTATTTGTTTATTTATTCATTTATTTAAATCCGAATGGAAATTAAACTACCCCATTTGTCTCAAATAAAGAAATCCACACAGTTTTTTTCCTTATGACGCCCCCCATGCACTCCTAGTAGTTTTATGTCTGTCATAAAAGAGCGTCAATGTATTAACATAAGCGTGAAGGCAATAACTACGCGATGATCACCTGCAAGGGATGTTGTACCTTGGAACACCAAACAAATTCATTGTTGTTGCCTCACTATTTCGCTTCTTCTCACCTTTCATTACCACAAATAACCTATTTAAGCTCGCTTCATTTCGGTTACAAATCGAAAGCTGTGCCTTTTGTCTAGTTTCTTTCAGTTTCTGACACATTTCATTTAAATTGACAATTCATTGACCTGCCCTTATAGCGTAACTACTTTGCATAATACTCGGATTTGTAGTTTTTAGTTTGTTTTGTCTTTATGTTCGTTTTCTATTCCTTGGACACTTTCAATTACGCCATTTTACGGCTTTGAATTGAGTTATTTCCCTTGTTTGTGTCCTGAGGGAGGAAGTCTTGGGATTATATAAGCTTTTTGGTTTAATTAAGCTGAAATTGTGAGCCAAAACCTCGACAAACAATGAGCAAAAGAACCGAAAGTGACAAAAAGGCTTCAGCGACGACCGCAGAGAACAGCACACCCAACAAACATTGTCGTGTTCAAATCTAGTGACGGGGGAACTTCTGATTCAATATTCGTGCAGCGCATGGGAAAAGAAAATTTTTATTATCTGTCGAGTTAGAAATAAATATAGATTTAGATTTTTTTCGTAATTTTTAATTCCAAGTTGTTGGATAATGCTCATTTATTACCAGCCAGACATAAGAAAAAAACTGTACTAACAACGTCTTAGTTATATTTTACTTTCAACTAAGAATTATATATGGTGCTAAGACAGTTCTAAAGATAAGCGCGGCCGATCCTCTTTAGCCGTCTTTATCGTCATCTTCTTCATTATCTTTCAGTTTCTATCTTTACATTAGAATGAATTTATTTCTTGTTATTTACTTAGTTTCTTGGTAGCCAACTTTTCGCTGAATTCATTTAGTCACTTTTAATACACAAAATTCTAACATGGACGCGGTAAGCAGCCGCAAACCTCCACTTTGGAACTAGGTGGCCGCAATTAAATTCTACTCAAATCCAAGTTCCCGTTCAAAGCTTAAAATGAAAGACACTCTAGATAAGTTTACGACTTAAAAAGCGTCAACTGAACAAGGGAAATTCTAAATGGAATGACAAATTGAGGTATTACTGACAGTCTATGCATGCCGCGATTCATGGGTTTTTCACTGGGCGACAGTCAGTGACCAGACTTGACTGAAGCTTTGACGTTTTTCAAAAACGCCTAGAAAATCTAAGCCAAATACACACAGCATATCGAAATCAGTGCATATATATACATGTAAATAATTGTATGGTGCGTTTTTCAGGTGTTGGCAATTGACAGCCACTGTTAATTATTCCCGAAAGAACACATAATCGTTGAAGTGATTCCATTTTGTTTCCTCATTCTCTGGATCATATCCTGCACCACCGGCCGAGCTTGTTATCAGCTTAAAGCCGTGTTCATAAAGCTGGTCAAAAGCTTTCTCCAAATAGCTGTGTTTCAGATAGAAACGATTTGTGTAACGTTGATCGTCGCGATCAGGGTCTCTCGTCTCGTTGAGTGAATCCCCAAAAACTTCTCGCCCTAGAGCCACATTTCCACACACCAAAATTCGTTGCAATTTGCGAAACTTGACGTCCGCCACACCGTCTCGTCCAAACGCGTATGTTCCTCTGACGCCTATGGAGAGAAATCCTCCAGGTCGCTTATTTTGGCCTGACTTGAGATTATCCCCGTCGCGCTGAATCGCACGAACCATTCCTTTAAGCTTAAAGTATTCAGCCTCTATGAGCAATCGGTCGCTCTCGTTGAATCCTTCGGGCAGCGCTAATTTGCAGTTACGTAGATAATCAAGAATGTAACGAAAAAGTACTCCATCGCGGTCAATGAAAAAACGGCCCCTCGAGTCTCGCGGGATTTTTTGCCGACCGCTAAACATGGCGCTGAGGAGCGAGTCTGAATCTTTTAGTAGAGTCGGCAGAGATGTAGTGTACAGTTGACCTCCAACATTCAGCTCCACTACAGCCGGTAGATTCTGGTCGTTAACAGTGCCCTTCGGAGATTGTAAATCCATAAGGGACGCTTTGCTTTCTTAGACGTGCTTTTAAAGCTTTCTTGAGACGTATAGTACTTTTGGTGCTGTACGTTTCGCTGTCCAGCTCAACTGCGAAAAAAACAAACAGTTAAGACGCTTTGCGCAGGCTCAGTAGGTACTTCCGAGGAGAAATTATGGATTTGAATATTTTTTCAGTCGGCGAACTGAACATCTGGATGTGTCGAAAGCTTTTATTATCTAATGGAACACATTTTGTATTCTCGGGTTTATTTAAATCAACGAACAAAACGAGCTTTAAAATTGAGCCTTTTCGGAACTGAACTTAGAGATGAAGAATAAAACAAATTAGTATTTTTTATGGTATCAGGTTTTAGGCGTATTGTCGATGAAGGCTGACGTGCAAATTCGCCTCGAGCATTGAGTATATTTAATTCAAACATTAGGAAAAAAGGCGAGTTTGAATTTTAATGAGAAAGACCTTTAAGATTCATAAGCTGAAAAAAGGGTGTTTTATAAATACCACATATGAATTTCAACGCGTCTAAAACAGGTTATTATGAGAATTATGAGAATCAACTCAGTAAGAAAAATATACCATGTTTAAAAAGATATAAAACGACTTTTGGTCATATTCTCATGTAGAGACAAGCATATGACCAATATTATGCTATTAGGATGGATTTTTTTCCCATAACAACATTTGAATATCCGTCGCGCGTCTCTCTCTATATATATATGTATATATATATTCAAACATCCAAGATTCAAATTAAAAAACCTATAGTAATTATATACTTCAGAAAATTTTCAAACCTCTTCATGCTCAAAATTTCAACTTTCTTCGCTGCTTGATATTTTGATTTCATGATTTATAATTTCAGTTGGCAATTGTGTAGTAAATGGACAATAACATGGGTTGTGATTACAGTATGTCGATTTTCTCACCGGTAAACTCTCTTCCTACACACCTAGATTAATTATATAGATTATTGTATGATTACAGATATCAAACGATTTTTCGGCTTCACATCAACTAGGTCTGATTGCCAAGCTTTTAAAGTACTCGAAGCCGGTGATTTTTCGTGAAACCGTCAAATTAAAGGCCTCTTCAGTGTTTCAACGATCCGAATCCAAACCATATTTTTCAAAGCAAAGTTAAAAGTGCTTGACAGATTAAGCCCGTTAATTCATCCTTCAGTTACTTTTAAATTTTGCAATTTAGAAATAACTTATGTTGTGAATACTCAAAACGTTTGAGTAGTAACTGCTCACAAAGCGTATATTACTTACTCAATGCTTCTTCGCCAGAACTGAATGAGTTTTGAGTGCCTTAGCTTTTTGTCGTAAAAGCCACTCAAAACATTTCCCTATCGGCAGTAGAATAATTGATGGCAAAAACAAGAGTTATCGCATTTGACCTTACGCAATAGAAGCTATTCGCAGATAAATATTTATTCGCTTTATTTGTCTCTATTGTTTCGTCTACGTTTATACATTTTATTTGCCCACTCATTTGCCTCGTATTGAAAGCAATATGGCGGCTAGATAGTTCAAATCCAAAAGTCCGGGGAAACCAAAGCGAGCGGAAAAAAAGGCATATAAAATCTTTGCATTTATATAGCGCAAATTCTATATAGATATGATAAGTGTCCGTTACTAGTAAGGACAGACTGTTGTACCAGGCGACAATCCCCTACTCTTTACAAGAAAAGTACAACAGAACTCAACAGAAGTCTTTTACGTCCACTATACAAGCAGGACAGAGCCTACAGTTTAATGTCCTTATCCAAGAAGACGTGAAGGTCTAACCATTTGTAATTACAAAGGCAGCACTTTCTCCTTAATTATTTCGTAAAGATCGACCCCGAGTATTTGTCCCGCCGGGGAATCGAACGTCGACCTCCCTCACTGAAGGCGGCACTCAACCAACTGAGCCATGCAACCAGGTAGCGGTTCCAAAGATTAAATACACAGTACTAGTTGTATGTCGGTAATGTTACAAGTGTGTACTCAAAGGATAGGAAATTCAATTGTAAAATGTGACAATTCTTTGAAATCAATATGACAGCTAGCTTCAAACCAAATCGTGCAAATGCTGATTTAATTGTAACGTTTGCACTTTATTTGGTTAACTGAAACCATCATTGGTACCACGTACGTTTCGCTTAATCATACTCTGACTATGTGTAGGCGAAGAAAATTCAATTGTAAAATATTATAGTTTCTGGTTTTGCCTGTATTTACCAAAAAACAGCTTTCTCCATCATGTCCATGCATACTCCGTTCAGTAATACAATACAACACGCAGGAAGTGACGAGAGCATGAAAGAAGTGTAAGGAGCTCGAGAGCATGAGCCGTAGGCGAGCTAGTGTTCTCCATACTTTTTGAGTGCTCTCGGCATTTCTCAAGTGCTGTATTACTGTGTATCACTGAAGGTAGCACGGAAAAATTTGTTCTATCTGTCATATTTTATATTCGCTGAATTGTTGAGTAAACTGATTCAAGTAAAAAAGCATTCGCTGTTAAGCTCGTGCTGCTGAACTGAGCTCCGTTCAGTAATAAAGCACAACTGTCCACCAATCACAGCGAGCGTTATATCTCAAATATATCACAAAACTTTTGTCCGGCGAATTGAAGACCCAAATGCATGGCGGGGGAAGCGGTGTGGTGTGTGTGAGTGCCACGAATGCTAATAGAATTTATTCATTATTATATCTAAATCTTATAATTACTGATGATAACATATTTATAAGAGTATTTGACAAATCAGAGCATGTATGTATACGCAAAATATTTTGCAGCCGTACTGCCATCTGTCCTCGCAACTCTCTAGCTCATGCAGTCTCCTATCGTCCAGTCAGTCATTCCCTACTCCACCCCTCTCGACATAATTCTTGAGGTGTTCCTTGATAAGGCTCGAATAAGGCACTTATTAGACTAAAAGTGCCGTCTATACGGAGAGGTTCGCATCTTACTTAAGTCGCGCCTTAGATATAAGACGGGTTTTATTTTTGCTTGTACGAAGTTTCTCTTTGTTGGGACACGTCAACTGCTGAAACAAAAATGCAACTACCATCAAGCATGTCACTAAACGTTCAATTCACTTCATGTTTATTTGTGTAACCTTAGAATTAACTAATCTATTTACACAGCAATAATTAGGTCAAATAGTAATCTGGGCAAAACTCTTCATCCATACAATTACTAGAGCAAAGGCTTGGGAATAATACTTGATTCTAACATTATATTCCCGATGTAGTCAATCACGAACATTCGGCAATCGAACTTAATCGAACATCAATCGTTCGATTGATTTTCGATTGGTTCGGCAATCGGACACAATCGCACTCACAGCAAAGCTTTAGCGGCAATCGAACAAAATCGAACGTTTGGAAATCGAACTATAAGGCAATCGAACCAAATCAAACAATGTTTTGGGAAATACCCTCTGACGTAAGGCTCAAGACTAGACTAAGACTGCGAAAAAGAAATCGTTCTTAAATGCGTGGCTAAGGGGTACAACGAGTGCCTCTTCCACGGAGAAAATGGAGAGAAGTTTAGAGTACTGAACAAAGTAGGAGAAAAAGGACGGGCATTAAAAGTGGCTGATGACAGAGGTAAACTTGGGCACTTGCAACGGGAACTTGTACAGGGGTGTTTAGATATCCGAGTTCGCATAATTTGAAAATCGCAGTTATGTCGTTACTGTTCATTTTGGAATTTAAATATTGCGAAAATATAAATGAATCGAGTTCATAGAGGCTAATAAAATGATGAAAGCATGCACTGTTGACTGTTGACTTAACGCTCTTTGGTGCCTTATTTACGTTATTAGCGACCGTATATATTTACCGAACAATCCAATCAGTTCGATCGGTTGAAGTTCGATTTTGTTCGGAAATCGTACTCACAGCAAAGTTCTCGTTCGATTGTGTTCGAGTGCCGAACCAATCGGCAACCAATCGAACGATTGGTGTTCGATTGAGTTCGATTGATTTTTTGTTCGGATTTGTTCGATTGACTATGTCGGGTATGGTTTGATTCTTATTTAAGTGGACGCACGCAAAGATGTTATGTAAACGGAAGGCTATCCGAAAATCGGTCATTATCTTGTGGCGTTCCACAAGGAACAATTTTGGGTCCCCTGTTATTCCTTCTTTATATAAACGATCTACCCAATTGTCTAACATATTCAAATCCTCGAATGTATGCTGATGACACTCACATAACTTTGGCAAATCCAAATATGCACACTATCGAAATTAATTTAAATCATGATCTTACTAATGTAAGTCAGTGGCTTATTGCAAATCGTTTAACTTTAAATATGTCCAAAACGGAATTTTTGTTGATTGGCTCTAGACAAAAACTAAGTACAATAGAGAATTCTCCATCCTTAGAAATTGATGGAGCTCCTATAAAACAAGTTTCTAATACAAAATCTCTAGGAGTTTTTATTGATGAAAATTTGTCATGGAATACACACATCGAAAAGGTGTCTAAAAGGATCGCCTCCGGTATTGGAGCCTTGAAGCGTATTAGGCCTTTTGTTCCTCGCACGACCCTCCAATCTGTATTTAATTCTCTAGTACAGCCTCATTTCAATTACTGTAGTGTCGTGTGGGGAAACTGCAATAAAACACTATCAAGCAAACTTCAAAAGCTACAAAATCGTGCGGCTAGGATCTTAACATTTTCCAGCTATGATGCTAACGCTGAAGAGTTATTTGAATTACTTGGTTGGAAAAAACTGGAACCTCAGCGTCAAATACAAAAAGCTGTTATGGTTTACAAGTCTTTAAATGGACTAGCTCCTGAATATCTTCGCTCAAAATTCGTTGATCGGAATGAGGTGACAGATTACAAATTGAGAAACACAGAGAGCAAACTTGCTATCCCACAGCCACGCACCAATTACCTTAAAAATAGCTTTAGCTATAGTGGTGCGGTTCTGTGGAATAGCTTACCAATTGAATTGCGGCAAGCTACAACTTTAAGTAAATTTCGCTCTGGCTGCAGCAGTTTCTTCACTTAATTAGATACTAGACACGGCACTCATGGAAATCAGAATTTTATTTTATTTTATTTTTTTTTTTCTTCTTCTTCTTCTTTTTTAATGATTGCAATTATTGACATAATTTTAATTTATTTATAAAATTAGATTAGGCTTATAGTTAGTTTTATACACATATGTATATATATATATATATGTATTATTTATTATTGTTACATACTCTGATGAGTTATTACCGTGTGTAAATAAAAAGTATATTTGATACACATGTCAGCAACCTAACAATATACAGAGAGGCTTTCTAGGAATCGTGCTGCACTGCCAACTCGTTTAGTGTACTTTGTACAGTAGCTAATTACAAGCTAGGCGAGAGTACTACAAGCTGAAGTAGAGCCAGGCTAACCAGAAAGAGTTTCCATAATCGGTGTGGTTGTCAGATAAAGAGTTCCTTACTCGACTTCTTTCCTTACTTAGGTCTGTACTTTCCAATTAAACCTGGGGTACCAGCCTTGCACTAGTTTGTACAATTAAAGACTATTTACAAGAAAGTGTGCGATGGTGAGAAATATCGGTAATTCTTATATATCAACTGAACTAAATCTCATTTCCTGTTCACATCACATTTCGATTCAAAGCGAAACCCCACGTTGGTCTTATGTTTGGTTATAGTGAAAGAGGGTGTGTCACACAGGAAACTATACACAAATCCTATAAACAAGACAGTCAAGGCTTATACAATACTAAAAATGTTTAACTCGCATATAGCTCAAAAACACATGAAGGTACAATGAATGTACAATAACTGAAAATATGTAGCGTAACAATATCATTATGATATGTATTGCAAAAATTTTATGAAATAAATAGAGTAAAAGACCGTTTTGACAAAGAAAAGCTTACCACCATCATCTCAGCACTGATATTAGTAAATTTCTGTACTGCTCCACAGTTTTGCCAAATACCTCGGCATCAAACATAAAAGAACCTCCAGTACCCTCAAAATTCTGCATGTGCAATAGTCCCCCGCAAAACAAGGAAATACGATCACATTTCGCCTCACTGCGTTGAGCTAAATTTCTGAGACATGTTAGGGGTTATAAGTGGTGTTACCACCAAAACACCAGACTTGAAAAATTGGTCTTTATGTCATCCTAACTCATGACATCTTAACCTTTACAGAACATATATCCACTTGAACAACAGTACAAAGTAATCAATGTGAAATACCTAATGTTAAAGAAAGAAAAATACAACTAGAAATACTTACAAGTACTGTTGTAAGACTCGAGGTAGTGGTTAAATTATGCGAATACTGATCTATTTCACTACACTTAACAAAGAGAACTTAAACAAAGACTACAAAGAAAAACTAAATATAGCATAAAAATTTTAGATTCGAGCCTACAAGTGGACCAGTCAGAAATCTAAAAGACGCACTGACATCCACGAGAGAAACAGCCCGCATCCATCACCCTTGGAAATTCCTTTCTTTAGATCTACTAGTGGCCAGCAATCTTTTACATTCAGAGCAGTCAAACTCTGGAACGCTAACAGAGCATTCACTATCAACTTTGCTTAAAGAACTCTCCTTGTTACAAGTCTTTCAAACGCGTAATCTCTTAATCTTTCAAAATGGATGTTGAATGAACATTTTAATTAGGATAAATTATCTATTCCATGAGTGGGAGCGGCGAAGGAGAAAGCTCTTCTGCCATAGGTCGATGTCTTGATCTTGGAAGCTATTTCATGATCAAGCAGAGACTTGTAGACGAGCGAAGATGACGTCTCGGAGTGTAGGGGTTCAGCAAACTGGAAATGTATGAAGGTGCCAGTATAGGCAATGCTCTACTGACGCAAGCCACACTTGCGTCGTTATTCGAGAAGACTTGAAGGCATTCTAATTAAATAAATAACCATCTGTAGATGTAATTACAAAGGCAGCATCTTTTCCTCAATCATTACAACTAAAGCCCACCGCACACGTTGAGAAACTGTGTAAGGAAACTGCCACGTGAGGCACTTTTTTCATCGTGTGCTCTTTTACCTGCTCTATTTTTGGCCTCGCGTAGCCAAAGTTGCAACGTCTGCGGCGAGAAATTAAAAGGCGTCTGAGCTAAGTGCCTCGCGTGGCAGTTTCCTCACGCAATTTCTCAACGTGTGCGGCGGGCTTAAAGACCATTAGTGCATACATGCAATTGATTGCATATTGCTGGGTTACATGTGACGTCACAGCAGCCATCTTGGATGAACTTCAACAAAAGATTTCTGATTAGCGTCTGTTGTTTAAGCAGCTTTTCGATACGCATTACAAATATAAAATTGCAATTTCCTGCATGTCTATATAAAGTTTGATCTTATCGAAGTCTAGTCTATGCAAATAATCTTTGAATTGTTTCGATATCGCTCCTAACGATCCTATTACAATGGATGTTGTCATTGTTTTCATTCCCCGATGTCTCTCTATTTCTCCTTTTCTTCTTCATCTATCCTGTGGTCAATTAGTTTTACCTTCTTTCTGTTTTTATCAATAATTATGATATCTCGCCGTCTTGCAGTTGTCTTCTTGTAAACGTTAAAGTCCCACAAGATTTTCACCTCTTCTTCTTCTTCTTCTTCTTCTTCTTCTTCTTCTTCTTCTTCTTCTTCTTCTTCTTCTTCTTCTTCTTCTTCTGCCTTATCCTACCTATATGGTACCTTTCATAGTAAATGTCACAACTAGTCTCGTCATCAATTTCAGTGATCTGGTACCTTTTAATTAGGGTGTCTTAAATGTTGCTGGATTACTAAACTGGTACCTATTTTCAAGTTTTTTTTTCAGTAAGCAAAATACCCTCATAAACTTTCCAAGTAGAAGATGTTCAAAGATTCTTTCCTTACATCTGTTGTTTTTGAGTTAGTACCTTTCTAGGGATAAAAATAATGTGTTGCCACGCCCACCTGGATAAGACTCTATGCGGTCCTTTATGCTTCACCTGATTTCTGCGTCCTTTCATCCCCTCTAGACAAAAACGCGATGGCCGCGGCTATCTTTGTCCAGGTTTGAATATATACAAAATCGAAAGCAAAGGCCCTTTGGGGCTAGGGTTAGGAAACACAGATTTTTGGATGTCTGTTTTTAGAGAAAGCTCTTACTTTATATCCTACATGTACTCTTACTAGTTAGTTTCTTCACTAGCGACGCAAGCATAAGCACAAGCAGCATAATGCTCCGTTTTCATTAAGATAACATGGACGCAAGCAACTCAAGCACAAGGAAAAGGAAGGTTTTTGATCCTTGTGCTCATGTCGTCGAGCAGACAATAAAGCAGACATCCCATCGCCTTTGCACGCCATCAGGGTGCATTGGTTTACTTTCTTAGACGATTATTTTGACCACGTCGAGGAGGATTTCATCCGCTTTAAATACCGACTGTGATTTTTTGTTAGGCCACTTACATTTATAGGACATTTAGATCCAACAATGAAACACATAGAATTCTTTTGCGTGCTTTAGAGACGTCATTAAAGAAACAGAACATGTTCTTCTTAAAGATATCGTTTTCGTCGCTATACCATGTGGAAACCAGATTGAAAAGTCGTCTCTAGTTCACGTGAATGGCCTTCGCCTGGCATCTGTAATTACAATTTAGTCTTTAATAGTAATTTGATGTATTTTTCACGTGGGCACATTGAACTTCGAGGGACAATGTAATCAGTCTCAAAAATCTTCAAAAAATCATACTTAGCACCCAGAAACAATGCCAGTAATTTTCAATTTGTTTTCATAAAGTTTACAGGATTTTTTGTACAATAACATAATTACAAATCATGATTTGAAGTAGACGTCCTCAATGGTTCAAGATCCAATAACGTCGTAAAGTTCACGACTTTACACCTTTTACAGTGAAATGACACTTGACATAGTTCTTCAATGTGATCATCTTAAACTGTTAAAGATTCATTTTTCGTGATTCCAGCTCAATAATTTAATTGCCATAACAAATATGAAGGGGATTATAACTCAAACTTCAGACTGAGGCGATAAGCAACGGCACGAAGGCCAAAAGTCAACGACATGCCGTTATCTTTGATGTCGATTTTTGTTTCATTCCAGGTTTTTGATTGGCGAAGAGTGATTTTGGCTCCTCCTTTGTTAATAATAAGTCTATTAGCACCCAATACGTTCGATAGTTTGTGTTTCCTCTCTAATTAACGTTCTGTTTACTGAGTATAGAGCTACAGTCACAAAACCTCGCTCAACTCAAATTTTAAAACCATAAAGAAGTCAGATGTCGTCTTGTCAGTTTTGCCAGTCAAATCGTCTTCAGATGAGAAGCAGTGAAAAGTAACTATTACCAGTCCAAGTAAGTCAATTCAACTATTAAGGGCCCAAAATTGCTGAGACTGATTTGCCAAATGAAATTGACTAGCTGGTCTTACTGTTATATCAGTCACTTGCCCTCCTAGTTTATCCGGCACTTTAAGAACTAAATTCTATTTCTAATCACTGTACCCATAAACTTAACCAGAAACTAAATCGGTACTTATTGGACTTTCTGTGTGTGAATCTAGACTCTAGAAAGCAAACCCTATCAGTCATTACTGAGATACTTCCAGTTATGTGAATGTTCTAAAGCATTTTAAGCGATTTTTGATGAGTTTAGCAGAAGTTATAATTCTCTTCCAAGTGGCATTGGTAAGATTAGCTATATCGTATCACTAATCGTACAAAGGTTCCGTCTTTTTATATCAACAGATTGATGCTTTTCAAAGCAACTCGTATCGATTTAAAAGAAAATAAAATTTTGTAAGTGTATAAAAAATTTGAGGAATTTTACATTGTTGCTCAAGCGTCAAAATAACGTGAAACAACACATTCAGGTTACAATAATATTGAAGGTTATGCCGTGTTTATTTTTACAAAGAATGTTTTGTTTCCCTTTTCACAGAACTGAACAATGAACAAGGGAAGTCTTGGTCATCAGATAAGAAAAGAACACCGCTGTGCGACGGTTTCTTTTCCTCTTACTGTCCAGCCCATTTGACCTATGCATAATAGAATAGAATAGAATAACTTTACTTAAACACGAGACATTAAAACACGATGAGCATAAAATACTATATCTATCTTCTTAGAAGGGAGGCACCCAAAATACAAAAATACGGCACAGCTGAGTTTTTGCCAATATTGTTTCCTCGAGATTGTGTTACGCATGCGTAAAAGAAAATTAGTGATTTGCAGAATACACTGAGAACATCGCATGTCACCAAATGTCTTTTCCGGACTATTTTTTCTCTAAAGACCTAAATCTCCCTAATGCTTTTCGCGTCCATTTTTTAGCCAACTCATGCGTACTGAATCTGATGTCAAATACACACTAATATTTACGTCATGAGATTCATATCAAAATTTACAGTTGGTAGTAATTCCATCTTGATGAAAGAATTACAGAGCCCCGCCGCAATAATTTAAGAATAAGCCATAAGTTAAGTACGCTCGTAGATAAAGATTTAGAACGTGATGGTTTGAAGAGGAGTAGCACCAAAACATAAAAATACCCAACATTCATGAAATATTAACGCTTAAAAACATCTTCAATGCAGAAAAGCTGTAGGCTGAATTTAAGCTGTGCGAATTTTTGGGTCCTAGCTGTTAAATCTTTTGATTACTTGGGCTTCTCGGCGTGAATTAAGGTCAAAGCTAAAAAATCATCATGAGCTTTCTAGCTTTGTAGAAAGGCGGAGAGTTAATTCAGATTTGTAACCAGATTTGTAACCAGATTTGCTTCGTAACCAGATAATCCGCCGTTTGTTGGATAAATTTTCGTCCTTAAGTATACGAGTTGGAACAGCAAGTCGAGAGATAATTACATAAAACACTCAGGTCCGTCCGTCAAATAATGACCTTATTAATGGGCATGAAACAGAGGCACAGTTTGCAGTACTTGGGTAAAACCCGAGTAGTATCCGAGCATTACCCGAGCGATACCCGAGCAGTTCGCGATCACTCTACTAATATTGTACGCTTCTAAAACTCCCGTAATTGGAACTGAATTCAGTTTGGCCGATTTATAATTTTTTTTCTTATATTTGCTGTAAGAACATAAAATTCAAGAACTCTGTCAAGTTTTCGTTTAAATATTCTAGAGAACGAAGCAGCGGGACGCATGCGCCATAGTCAGACAAATACGTGACTCCCCGAAGAAACAGTTTCTGTAATACAGGTACAGGTGTTTGATTACAGTACTTGATACACCTTTCTCATGCATTTTCTAAACTTTGATTAGTTTGATAATAGACAAACCTCTTATCCTTACAAACACTGGAAATGTTTTCTTACAGACTGAATATTGGTATTAAAATGAAGAAAGACTTTTAAGATTTTTTTGGCAGCTACAGGACCTATAGAGTTGTCATCCAGCTTTAAGCCACTGCTTGCATTCTACTGAAATAATGAACATTGTCATGATTACAGTGCTTTAGTATGATTAATGGTTGGTACTCTAAGTTGCTTGATAAATGAGCTTTTGGGTGGGTTCTATGCTTCCTCTGATAGCAACAGTGAATGACCCTGCGTGGTAGGGATTTCCCCTCCTCGTCGGGTTTCCCCTTTTTAATGTTCCAACATAGAATTGTTTAGTTTATTAGTCTATACATGGATAATTAAATATGATCATCGAACATTTAATCTCTCATTAAATACGGGTACGCGCTCTATCTTCTTGCAGTTACTAGAAAGTCTTACTTAGCCTTAGATAGCGATCTGACGGGAATGTCGTCAAAGTCAACAATGCCAGACATCTGACTGTGGCATATTAACGTACACATGAATGGTTTAAAGTGACACTAATGCATTATTGCGTCTATAACTCTTACCGCATGTAAAACACATTTTACAAGCAGCACATCTTTTGTGTTCTAGGCTGCTGAAGCAGTTCGTTCGTTACGTATTCAGCTCAGGAACAACGTTACTTGATAGAATTTCTTCTTAAAACGGTAAGATGTAGTTTGTCTTTATGTAATGTCATTTTGCATGATGAGTGGCACGATTTACATGGCATCACGGCTGAATCTCTTCTTAATACAGTGTGTAATATCGTGATGAAAAAATACCATCCGTTGGTTAAGCAGCGCATAGCTTTTTAAATGTCAGAGCTCGTACATGCTCGCATGTGTTTTTTAAACACTGAGTTTAAATGCTCAGTCGGTTTCAAATATACCTAAATGAAACGCTCAGCAATGGTTTAACACAAGCGTAACTTAGAGACGAGCTTTTAGAACCATTTTGGCTGTGCGCGCGTCATCACATGAAGTCACAACAGCTACATTAGTCACCTTTTCTTTCACCTGCTCTTGAGGAATTCATTGTCCACCAACTGCAAGTACAATAATGTACTTTAAAACCTAGTTTGCTCATTGGATGACCCCAAAATCTCCTTACAAAATAAAAGATGTTCGTGTGAGAAAGGTAGGGCGATAGACACACACTGATCACATCGATCCATTGTAACGGTTCCAACTCAAAAAAATATTACAATACAAAACATACGAGCTCTGACAATTGCTCTCTGCTCTCCCGCAGAATTGGTTTGCTCTTATCCTGGGTGCCTGAGATTTGGCTCGCGTCAGCTGTATTCTTTCTAGATAATAATTACCATAACACTAGCCTAATCTCTGGTACGCAAGGTAGCTTTCTCTCTGATCGCATGAAAACGTTTTGTTTATGCTGGAGAACATAATAAGGACGATGATACTCCTCTGACGCGCGCCCAAATTTGACATGTTGTCCGCGCTGGGTGCGAATGCATGGGAAATATTTAAACTTTCCATTGCGTGCAAGTGACTGGAAAGGATAGAAGGAACAGGAAGAACTGTTCTAAAAATAGTAACAATGCTGGGTAACCGTGTCACATCACGTGATGCCTGTCTGCTGGTGTGCAGGGATCAGGGTGTGTCCAGGAACACAGCAAAACATGACCCTTGATAATTGACCGGTGACACCACAAAGTTGTAGTCATGCTAATAGATTTAATTCCGTTTGTTACAACATTTGTAATTCATTTTAATATGCGAGAAATGTTGAAATTAAACTCATTATTATTATTATTATTATCAAGTTTTAGAAATTAGGTTGGGAATTAAATAAGAATCAATATTCTTTTCTGTTTGCGGGCTCAATGAAGTGCTCTTTACGAATTGGATTCTTGTTCACATACTATTACGTTCCTGGTGGAGCATTCCATCTAGTCTATCTACTGCAAATAAAATTGTATCCACTAGTCTTCCACTGTAAGTTGTTTTTCCTCGCGGTTAACTTTATGTGTTCGGCTCTGTTGGTGGCCAGCGTTTGCTGCGGATCGCTCACTACATTTATTCCAGTACTTGAAATTGTCAGATTATGCGATTGTACTGTCTGTAGGAAGTTCTCTACAAAGTAGACACTACGATAATCAACTAACTTGGGCGGGATCGAAGGGTGTTATAATTAAATTCGTTTTAGAAAGAAAGCTCACTATAAGTTTTTTTTATCATTAGGAGTTTCCTTAAAAGTAGAAAAAGAGGGCTGAATAGGAAAAACACGATTTGGTTTCCCTGCGATTGCGTGGCGGAAAACCAGTTCAAAATGTGAACCCGCCAAAGTTCTCATATTTCGCGTGACACACTTAAGATCTTCACGGGACTATAAACTGACCCTCTACATCCGTACGGAAGACTAATTATAAACTTGTGACGTATATCCACAGGTTTCAAGACAAGCAACAAGCGGTTCCCTGATGCGTAAAGACAATCAAACCAGGGAAATTCCCATTTCTACTGTCTCAAGATGGCCACAGCAGAAACGAAGGAAATCGCGAAGCAAGAGAATCAAGACACGTACTTTGTAAGTTAATCCGTTTTTCTTTCTCTTTTAGATCTTAGATTATCATCTGTCTGATGGTATTTTCTTTGATTAAAAGTAAGGAAGGATTGCCAGGGGAAACCGAGCGATTGTTTCGTCTGTACTGATCGTAATATAGAAGGCTTTGATCAAAATCATGAGTTTTTCAGGCCAGTCATAGTGAAGCTTAAGATTACTGCACTGATTAAAACATTTGACCTGAAATAAGAGAATGAGTTACCAAGATAGTTTTGGTTAAATAAACACTATATTGTCGCTTGATAAGATACTTTATTTTTCCTAAGAAGATAAAACGTTCAGCACCATAGATCAAGCCAAAATAAGCACTAAGAAAGCATTAAGTTCTTCAATGCGAATAATCCGTACGATACCTGGTTAACTCGTCGAAGATGACCTAATTGAAGGGTTTGGGATTAAATGAAATATCTAAGATATAAATACTGAGTCTCTTTGTAAGGACCTCTCACCTTGAATTTTATTTATTTTACACGCCCCCTTTGAGAGGCATAACTTGTCTCTCCAGGGGTGCTTCTTAACCTGGATGGCCCCGTCTCCACTATTAGTAGTAGCTCGCACACTGTGTGGAACGTTTTTCTCAATCTTTCTTTTACCTTGATGGAAAAACAAATCAGGTAGCTTACCTAGGCTCCAATGGAATTTTTTTTGTCCAGCAGTCTGCACAGGTTTCCCGTGTGGGGATTTGGGGCAGTGAGAAGAGGTGCCTTCCCCCTTTTACCCCGCCCAAATCACTACACAGGGATGCCTTCTACGAGCGCGGTATGTAATATCATTTATATAATAATTGGCATATTACGCGCGCTCTGATTGGTCGAACAACCATGTGTGATTAGAGTACACACACATAGATGCCGTCATCGAATCTTACACGCGCTCTGATTGGTTGGAATGTTTCGATAAATATTATATAAAACAGATAGATTCCATTTTTCCGTGCGTCTGTACTCTAATCGATGCACAGAAGACGTCAAAATGTGGCGAGAACAACAGTCACGCCACTCGACTTCGTCTCGTGGCGTACTTTTTTGTTCTCACCACATTTTGACGTCATCTGTGCATCGATTAAAGTACAGACGCACGGAAAAATGGAATCTATTTGTTCATTATTACATACAGTCAGAGCCTTTTACCGGCCAAGATTACGGGAGCGCTATATAAAACGAGCGCAAAAATCATGGAGACCAAACTAATTGTGAAAGATCGCGCTGGCGATGCAACCTCCTATTAAGTGAACCAATGCATTTTTTGATGACGTCAAAGGACTTCACCGACTTCCGGGAGTCCACTTCGGCTTGCCACAATATTTCTTTCATGTTGATTGAAAGTATAACTCCACCATTTGTTCTTGAATAAATGTGGTTTGAGTCATAGGAAGCAAGAGATTAAAAAGCTTAGCATTAATCTAGTGGACATTGCCTCTTTGAAAAATTGAGTCTGTGATTTTTTATATTCTTTGAAAATCTGTGTTTGAATGTTTTACCTTTAAAAGTTTTATTTATTTATTTTTGTAAATTGTTTGTTTGTTTACAAATTTTTTTGCAAAAGGACTGGTACTTGGATTTTGAGCGTTCCCGGATGTTGAACCAAAACGAACATGGCGGCTGCTTTTGAAGTGAAGTAGTCGAGAAACAACGACAACAAGCATGAAGGAATTTGAGGTTTTGACTTAAAATGTACCACGGTAATGACCATCGAGGATATCACAGAGACTCTTACGAGCCCCGGAGAGCCGAATATTATGAACCAAATGTGCAATATCGGGAGGCAAGAGATGATTACTCGTCCTCGTCTTCATCCGAAGATGAATCGTACGTAATAGACTACAACCTTTCAAGTGGCCTGTATTTGTGTAGAATATTTAATCACTATTTACCCATAAACATATCAACAATTTATACCATCATCAATCTGTTATAGAATCCTCCTTCATAGTATATTCTACGTATTTCCGAGGGTGAATATTAATTTTTGAAAAATTTTGCTATTGTGTTCTGAAATTTCGCAACACTAGTAACTAAGTTAAAATCTCAATATCATCGTCTTAGTCATATTTGATTGTTTTGGGAAGACGATCTGAATCTCTGTCTGGTCGTTTAGTAATCTTAAGTGATTACTAAGTAATAAATAACTTCTAAAATTATTTTGGTATTAATTTTTTCTGCAGTTACACGCAAAACGAACTGTTTGTTTTAGTAACTCGGTCATGTATGACTACCTCATGAGTACTCCACTTACCCTTGAAAAATACATCTATTAAACTCATTGTTTTTAGAGAGTACATACACTACACTCTTTGTTGTTATTCATAATAGTATTCATTATGCCTTGAAAATAATTTAATTGACGTTGGATAGGTAATGAATTCTATTTTTATGGAAGTAAGCTTAATTACTTTTTATAGATAAATATTTTTTATGAGTGCACAGTTTCAAAAAGAATCTTTTTGTGTGACCTTTAACATGTACAGTTGTAAATGAATTAATCTAAAGTGTATATATTTTTATTTTATATTGTATACACCTAGCTCTTACAAGTGGACGTCACTCTTGGGACCAGCAATCAGTGTCCACTTGCAAGAGGTGTTTGCTCTGTGGGAGGTATTGTTAGGCTGGTCATTTAAGATGTGTAGTATGCTAGTGTATTTATGAATAGTGTGGACCAGGCTTACATTGGAACAAGCCCTGGTTGCTTGTGCCTTGATTGATCATATCTTTCTTGTGCATCCATTTGTGACTGTACAATATCTTCGTGATTCCTTTAGGGCTTTAACAGACTACTGGCTTATAGTTATTGATAACTAGTGGTTATTGATTATTGTTAGTCGATGGTGACTAGTCTATACACTGGATAAAAGTAGCTGTTGATAGTATATTGGGCTTATTTGAATCTGAGAACAAAGCAATTTTTGTTATTTGATATGTTTTAGTTATCAATCACAACTAGTTATCAACAACTGTTTCCTCTAGTCTATGGAATCTTTTAGTAGTTTTTTTTGTATGACTTCAAATTGATTTAAGTTTCTTTTCCATTTTCAGTTACGAGGAGCCACCATGGGCTGGACAAGTAAATGAGAAAGGTGATCTTTTCTACATTGAACCTTTAAGAGATTCATCACCCCCTCCATTTAATGACATTGAACAGTTACAAATAAGTGGAGAATCAACAAAGAGAAAACAAGCCAAGAATACAGATGTCTTCAAAAAATTAAACAATGTAAAGAAAATCTTACCTAATTTAAAAAGAGACAAACACGATGAGAAAAAGACAGATGAAAATAATTTGAAAAATAGGTTAACTGTAGATGGACATGAAATGTCAAAAGAAAATGGGACGAGCAAAGGAAGTCGAAGTTGTGTTAAAAAGGATGTACATGTTATCGTAACACCACCAAAACTAGGATCTGGTAGACATCAAGATCTTGAAGCATTACTTGGTATAATTCCTGGACGAGATAAAACAGGAAGATTATCTCAGAATGACAGTTATTCTGGATCAAGGATTTATATCAAAGGCTTTGTACCTGATGGACCTGCATTGAAGTGTGGAGAGCTCAGAATAGGTGAGAATACATGTCCAAAATGATTTACCATATATATTTACATGTGTATTGCACCCAAAGAGATATATGTACCATACAGTGCATGAATCGAGCATGAGCAGCACTTTAAACAAATGGAGTTTTGGCAGCTGCATTTGAAATTCCAACTCTATGATAAAGACCCCTGTAAGTGTGAGAATCTTTAACTAGAAATAAGGTTTTGGGTATAAATCTTTTAGCAAAGAATTGACTTCCCCTTGCCATGCAAACAAATTGGTAGGAGCTGTCAAATGAAGCTGTCAAAACTCCATGCAAAATTCCCAAGTTTCTAGTCATGCTTGACATCACACACTACAAGTTTTAGAGTGGTTTATTGTTTTTATATTACAAGTGCTCAAATGAGCATTAAGTCAAATTACCAAGGAACTGAAGACAAAATCTTCTCTCATTTTGTGAAAATCAAACATTCATTCAGTGACTTTTTAATAGTTTTGTTAAAAATGAAGAAAAAAAGTAAAGTGATTGTAGTTTTTTTTTTTTTTAATCAAACAAAAATAAGTTTTGGACCATGCACGAGCACAAAACAAGTATGAGCGTACACTCCAAATCAAAATTAAACTTAGTAAAAACTTGTCCTTTTTGCATTTAGCTATGTTATTAAAGGATTGTTACACACTTGGCATGTTTAAACTATCGAGTTTTGGATGCACTTGGTCGATTGCTTAAGCACTCAAGAAGCTAGAGTCGCACAAGTTTGGCTATGCCTCATGCCACTCTTTTGCTACTTTCATACTTAGCAACCTCCCTTGAAGTGCACCCAAAACTTGGTAGTTGCACGTAACTGTGTACCAATCCTATATTAATAAAAGTTTCACGGTCAAGGCTATCAGGCAAGTTTCTGTAGACTTCTTGTAATTTTGGCCAGATAGCCTTGAATGTAAACCTTTGTCCAGAATTATTGAGTGTATCAACAATATCAGCTTGTGGATGTGGGAATAGCTAATTCTGTTAGAACCATTAGAGCATAGTTTGATTCTTAACATTCACTAGATCCAAAATGTGAACTAAGTTTTACCTATGATAAATTTCTACTCTTTTTCCAATTTTAGGAGATATTATTCTTTCACTAAACAAGCTAGATTTAAACTCCAGCAATGTTCATACTATACTGGCAGCTATCACTGGTCCAATGGAGGTACTACTAACAATACAATTAAATGTCATGTCTTATTAATTCTAATGGTGTGCTATTATATATTGCTATCACTTGGGGATGCCTTCCTAAAGGTGTCCTAATTTTCATAAACTTTCCCTGGGTTTTCCTTTTCTGTTGGCAACCAGGGATTTTGCCTTCTGTGAATGGTTCCCTCATCGGCAACTTCAAGAATCCTTGCTGTCAAGAATTTTTGATGTTTGAAATAAACGTTACACATATTCATGAATAGATTGTCTCTGCATGGTACAGTTCATTTCTCATAACCTTTGACAATTCCAAAGTTTGTTTACAAGTTCAATTTGTACTTTGGAAGTTCACGGTGATCTTTGTTGGCAAATTCAAAACTTCTAATGAGAATCAAGATTTCTTGAATCATACATCTTTGTTTGATATGCAGTTTTGATTTGAAAAAAATCAGGCAGTCAAAGGCTGATGTGAACCTGCCTAACAACTAATCTAAAAACTACATGTACACATTAAAATGTAGGATGTGAAAATAAACTTTAAATAACCTATAACCCCCTTTGTATATGATGACATCCAATAAATTATAAATTAATGTGACTGTGATTTATGCAGACTATATGGACCCTAATGGAACCAATAAACAAATTGACCTAAAATTAATTATGTTGAATTATATAATAATTCAATGTAATCCTTTAGCTCTTTGGAAGTGAATGATATTGTATTGAGGGAGGTAAGAAGTTGAATAAGACATATTCAGTTTAAAGTGCATCCTGACCATCCTGTCAGGTGGATTCCAGTCCATCCCCAGAACACATAATTATTAGGCAAACCATATCCACCATATATGATAATTGGTGTGATTGAAATCTGATAATTCATATCCTTTAGGATAAAAAGTCTTCAAACAAAAACAAGATTACGATAACCCTAGTCAAGGTTTAGTGATTTGTTGATTAAATCGCAAACAAAAACAAGATTAAGATAACCCTAATTAAGGTTTATAGTAATAAAAACAGTAATCTTTGTTCATAATAGAGAAGCTTTCCTCGTCAAAGCTAAAGTTGTTGATATCTCTATGGATAAGCTTTTAGATGGCTTTTAAAAGTAGTAGCATTGTCATAGTCTTTTACTTTGTTGGGGATAGCATTCAATATCATTATCCCTCTAATGCTTTAGCAGACTAGTACTCTTCCTATTTCTTTGTTTGGTAGATTTCAAGTTGCTTGCTTCTCTGGTCTTGTGCTTTGTCTATTTCAATGAAAACAAATCTTGTATCTGTGTCTAGGGTTGTCTGGTAATACTCTTGGTGAATATGTTTCAGGAGTGATCTTTTATAGATGTATGATAGAGGATGCCAGTTGGCCTTCTTTAGTATTTTTGAATTTGCATGTGAAGTAAGTCAAAGTTCAACAACAAAAACCATTGTGAGCTTCCAATGTACAAGTTTCTGAAAAATGTGAATAAATAGAGAGAGAGAGAGAGAGAGAGAGAGAGAGAGAGAGAGAGAAATATTTAATATACTAATTATCACATATTACCAAATAATAATTAAACACTATTGCAATCACCTGATCAGCTTATTTCAAAAGTTATTGGTTATAGAAGGAGAATAGATAATTATAGTCCTTTAATGTATTCGTAAAAGAAGAGTAGGTATTACAGTTCACTATTTTCTTATTTAGTGAGTTAAAAAAGAGAGGCCCTTGGTAACTAATAGTCAGAGAACTGAGTAAGTTTTTATTAATCTTTGTTAGATAATCTTAACAATTCAAAGATTACATCATCCACCCAAGCCAGTCAGTAGTTCACCTCAGAGCAAAGATGACAGCCATTTAATCAAACTTATTAGTGGTCAACCCAGTGGACATGCAAGACCTGACTTGAGAGGTTTAAAGCATGCCGTCTTTTACTTAAGCATGACAAGTAGTGAAGAAGATGAACCCAACAAGGTTAGTTTGGTTAATCACTTCAATTTTGTATGAGTGGAAAATCTAACGATATAGACCTAGAATTATACAGCAGGGAAGCAAGGGTGGCTGAGCAGCACTGACAAAACCAGTGCTACAGTACATGTACTTTAAACACAGTCAATCAATCACTGGAATAACTCCAGTAATCAGGGACAGGGAGGGAGGGCAAAAGTTTAAGATCTGCAACGATCTGCTAAGGTAACCAGCAATGGTTTGATCTGTGATGATCAGTAAGACAAGGGCACGTGTCTGATGACATGTGTATAAGAAGCCCCTGCACCTCTTAGGGTCCCCCCGCACTGCAGCTACTGTACCCAGGAGATGTCTGGCCAGCATTGTCTCAATTTTAACCTTGCATAAATTACATTATTTTAGCCTCAGTAAAAACCTTCTAAATTCCAGCTGTGATCATGCTATGCAGTGACACCATGTTGTTTTCCCTGCTTCATGTTAGTGTATGGCTTTCTGTGTAATATGTTTGATTGCCAATGCCGTCACATCCTCTTTTCAACTCCTTATTTGTTTTTGTTTTTGTTTTGCTCCTTTTAATTATTTTCCTTAGTTACATAATAAAATCACTACTGATCCATAACATACTAACTGTTGTTAACTGATCTACAGGATATTTTGTACCAGTATCCATTATCAGAGGAAGCAACTCAACTGTTGGCTTTAAGGGGTGTATTTCTTACTCTTAGTGATCTGTTGGTTTCTGTTACAGGAACAACAGCCCAAAGGTACTACATATGTGGGTGTGTTCAGTGACTGCTGGGATGATGGTCCTATGAGATTAAAAACTTACATAAACAATTCATATGCAATATGGTTATTAAGTGAACAATCTGCACCATACAGTATGTGGTCACTAACTCGATTCATTGACCAGTTACCATCACCTTACCATTGCCTTACCAGTACCTTACTGTCATCTTACTGTTACCTTACCAGGTACCTTACTGATCATATTTTCCTCTTGCCTCACCTGTTATCTTACCACTTACCACCACTTACCATTACCTTACCAATTACTTATTAACCACTTATCGGCCACTTATCGACCACTTACTGTTACCTTACTGACCTTACTTACTAATTACTTACTTTACAGCTGTGCAGATTGTTCACTATTACCATGCAATATTACAATGTACATGTAGATTGTGAACTGTGTTATGTGTTCTGATAATTTTATCTTCTGGTTTGATCTAGTTCTACCATCATGTTACACAAGAAGCTGGTGAATGTTGGTTATTACAAGACAGGCAAACAACAAGTAATGATTATCTGTCTACCATCAGACAAGTGAGTAGTCATTAAGTCTGACACAAAGAACACAAATAAGAAAGTATGGCACAGCTGGTTAGTGCACGGCCTTAGGTGCGAGAGGTCCTGAGTTCACTTCCCAGTGACCTCACATCCTTGTTTTGACTTTTCTCCTTTCCGTATAGCTTTAATTAGCTTTAAAAATCCTTCAAATGGGAGGGGGAGGGGGGGGGGTAAAATTACTGCGGCATTGGCCTCAAGTTGATTAATTAGTCAATTTGTGACTATTACCGATGTAAAATAAGGACTCTTTACTTTTATCTTTTACGCTTTAGGTTTTTATGATGTGAAATCACCATTTATATTTAATAATCATCTTGACTGGAATTTTCATCAGCAAAAATTAATGTTAAGTCTTAAATAGAGATATTATGTGGTTTAGGGCACATGGTGATAATGTTTGATGATCATTTAAAACAGATTATGAAATTCATCAACTTTTTGAAACTCAGCAATATCAAGCTTATATAAAACATCATTTATGGTTCACGTTTGGTATTTTGTAGGGTGTCACTTCACAAACTACAAAAACTTGTATCTGATATTGCCAGGATTCTCCATGTCATTTTTGGATCAGTTGACAGGTACTTACAGGCTATAGAATAAGTACATGAATTTAATATATAGTTACAGGGACATACATGGAAGTTATTAATCTGTTTTCTTACAAATCACATGCAAATACTACAAGTTTTACCATATGCACCACAAAATATTAATTTCTCTCTGTTTTGTTGAATATTCATAGGGCATTTTGTGGTAGAGGAAACAAGTCAAGACTTGACCACTTTTTCTCACTGCTGTTTGAAAGCTGTTTGGGTAAACCCTCTCTACCTAGTGATAGCTTACTGGACTGTTTGTCTGGTGTACAGTGGCTCAACCTTCCTACTACAACTATGGTATGAAATCATACTGTGTGCTCCAGAGATTCTAGAGTAGGCTGTCCTAAATTTATAGTACAAAGACAGCACTTAGATGTACCAATTGAGTACCTATAAAGGACTCTATGGTCCTTCATTAGTCAAGAGACCATGATAATAAGAGAGTGAAACATGGTCCTTCATTAGTCAAGAGACCATAATACTAAGAGAGTGAAACATGTACCAATCGAGTACCTATAAAGGACATTATGGTCCTTCATTAGTCAAGAGACCATGATAATAAGAGAGTGAAACATGGTCCTTCATTAGACAAGAGACCATAATACTAAGAGACTGAAACTGGTATTGATGTGTGTTTAGTAACAGGAAGTTCACAACATTGTAAGCACAAACAATGAAATTTGACTGCTGGAGGAGAAACAGTTTGTGTCAGGGCACCTGTAAAACTCAAATTCCATTGTTTGAACACCTTGTGCATGTGATGTGACATTAACAAACAAGGGCCACGCAAATCACATAGATATCAATCTACAATTTATCCAACTGTTTGTGTGTAACTTGTACTTGAGCAATTGCTTGACTGCATCACTGACAGTGTATTTTGAACTTAGATTATGTTTCTTTGTTTTGTGTTCAGGTGAATGTCAATTGCTGTCTAAGTGACCTTGAGGCTGCAGATTATGGTGAACTAGTGGATGAATTATTTCAAATTAGGAGACTATACACAATTTTAGGAACTTGTATATTTTATAAGGTGAGTATTTACCAAATTTATGTAGTGGATGCTAGGGAGGGGGAGGAAAGCAAGTAGAGAGAAGAAGGGAAATGTCCCGGGTGGGGGACTCCTATATATAAGAGGACGGGGATGCTCGTCGGAAATTTTAAAAATGACCCCTAAAAGGTACCTGAGTGGGAGTGGTAACAATTCATTTCTACCCCTAAAAGGTACCAATTCAAAAACAATAATAAAGAATGAATGTAATAAAACACTTTGTTATCGATGTGCTTTGAAGATTCAGTTCAGATCATTGAAATCGTCCCTTTCATGCTTATTTTAGGTAGTTTATATACCCCAAAACAGTCCCTAAAAGGGTACCAGCTATGTCTCTGGTAGTCCTAATTAAGTCTGAGACACCCTAAAAGGTACCAGATTGCAGATTTTGACCCCTAAAAGGTACGATGAGCATCCCTGTCCATTTACGATCAGAGTCCCCCCCCCCCCCCCCCCCCACCGGGGGAAATGTCATATCTGTGATATACACAAGGGAAAAAATGGTGAAGTTTGCTGTTGTTAGTCTGATACAAAAGGGGAACCAAAGGGAGATCAACGTAGGGTTCTGGGGAGGGGTGGAATGAGATATTGCATTGGTATTGCATACAAAAGGGGAACCAAAGGGAGATCAACATAGGCTTCTGGGGAGGGGTGGAGTGAGATATTGCATTGGTATTGCATGTGTGTAGAATGGGGAAGGAAGGAGATTTTTTATATATTTATTAACATCAGAGAAAGATATGATGAAACAGGAAAATGATAGTATTCATATAATTTATCTTAAATTTTCCTTTGCAGGGAATGCTATTAGCAAACCATTTAATTTCAGAGGATTTTCAAGATATTTTATTATATTGTAAATATTACTGTTTGTTAAATGTTGGTCAAGAGCAAAGAATAGGACAGATGGTGGTATGGAAAGAGGTAAGAGGCACAACATTTATTACATGAAGGTCCTTGTTGACCTTTCCTCCATATCTAACTACTGACTGTGAACAGACAGACATTTGGAAAGCAGCTCTGACAAACTGAACCAAGATGACAAACTGTATCATGTATCAATGTCCAGCTAGTTAGTCATCTTGAGCAAGCTACTTTTTGTCTCACTCTAGATACCATTACTGCTTATGAACAATGTTGATCACTTGCTTATTAAAACCTCCAACACAGACATTCTTAGGTTATTCCTTTTGCATGATGAACCAAAGGCTATCTGCATTGAGGGTGTTGCTTACATGGCCAGCTACATATCTCTGATTAGCCTTCTACTTCAGAACTTAATTTATATCTTCTTCTGGGTAGCCTGAATATCAAGTGCAATGTATTGTCTGATTCTTGATGATGATAATATTTTTGTTCTGATTCTCTGTTTTATGTAGATATTCCTAACAAGGAGACACAGAAGAGATAACAGAACAGAGTATAGAGAACCTTCAGGAAGACATTTTCTTCTTATTGTTGGTCAGGTAAGCAGTTGATTGCTAAGCAAGTTATGAGTGTCTATATTATTGCTTTATGACCAAACTGTGATTGTTTTTCAGAAACGCATGTTGTTGTGTGTACTACTGGAGGCTGGTGGAGTTGCTAGAAAGTAAGTACTCATTGTGGAATACTAGCTAAACTAGGAAGCCTCTTTTGGAGGGGATTTATTTCCTGATTTGAGTTCTCCACAGTTCTATGTATTACTGGAAAATGTTTAAAGTAAATTAAGGCCCTTTTACAAAAGGCATTTTTTCTTGCAATTTTCAATGCCACGCCCATTGCAAAGCAAGTTGCAGAAAAGATTGCATACGTGTCTACAGCAACTCCTCTCTGCAACTTGTAATGTAACAAAGAATTCAGTAACTTGCAGAAAACGTTCAACGAACTCCTACTGTTTGCAACGGGAAGCAAGTTGCAGTGTATAAAATCTACCCAGCGATTTGTAATGCAATTGAATGTTGCAAATGGCCAGTCAGAGTGCAGTGACTGTGGACATCTTGTTTAATCACAGACCTAGAAAAAGCTGTGAAGAGAGTTCATCTAACATCTCGACACCAACTCGCAATTGTCTGCTTTTGTCAGCATTTCCTTGCATTGCAAGTTGCAAGGAAAATTGCCTTATGGAACTGACTTTCTACACTTTGATTCTTTATATTCAGAGCTGAAGGATATCCAGGACCAGATTCGTATTACGTTGAACAACTTAAAAATACACTTATGCAGATAGAGACACTGGATGTGGCGTCAGCGTGCGAAGCAAGGTAGATAATATTAGTAATTATTTATTGATAAATATTTATCTCTGCCAGACAGACACAGGTGCAACTTTTTCTGCAACATCGCACACAACACAGTTGTACCGTGTGTCCACCCCTGCAATGTTGCGCACGACACAGTTGCACCGTGTGTCCACCCCTGCAATGTTGCGCGCAACACAGTTGTACCGTGTGTCCACCCCTGAAACGCTGCACACAACACAGTTGCACCGTGTGTCCACCCCTGCAATGTTGCGCGCAGCGTTACCGATAAAGTTGTACGAGTAGAACTCCATCCTAAACCTGCAACTGTTCCATACAATGTTGCGCGCAGCTTTTGTTGAGTGGTAAAACGGTGCAACTTTGTGTTGCTTGCAATATTATAAACAAATTTGCATCATATGTCTTATTTCTACTATATATTTAGTCTTCGCAGTGCTCCAAACCCACCCATCGTCTCAGCCGATGTAATGTTGTCAACAACAACTGTGGCCCCATCATCTGATCGTAATTCACTGACACTGGTTGCACCTGGTACCCTACCGCAGGGGAGAAGATACGGTAGTTTAGATAGCTTAAAGCTGCCAGGTAAGAGCATCAGATGGAAGTGACACTTCATGCATTACAGAGCGTGTGTTACTTTAGTCACGCAGCCGTGTTTAGTCTCGTCACGCAACGAGAAAGACACGTACATGTTGAGACCAGGAGACTAGCGTAACTTACAACAACTTGTAAAATTGTATGCAGCAAACATCTTCATATTGGAAACTAAACAGGATTTACACAAATACAAAATACTTAGAAATTGCATAATTTAAATATTCTGGCCTATGGAAATGAAATAATTGTAATACCTCGGAAAATCGATCATAAGTTTGGATCTATCCGCATTAAGTTACCTACGGTTTGTGAGGCCCAGTCTGTCTGTCTCCAGGCTCTCCGTTTCACAAACCTCGATATATCGGACAAGCAATACTCGTCTCGGGGTTTCTAAAGTCGAATCCCAAAGTATTCGGACACTCCTATATTATGGACACCTAATCTTCCGTTCAGTGTTCTTATTAAAGAGGTTTAACTAAGAGACTTACAATATTGCTGATACACAATGATTACTTTTTGTAGGCGATGAGCTGGACTCATCAGACAGTGGTAGCCTTCCTTCAGGGCTTAGACGAAGAGGTTCTGACAGTTCGGGTAGCGCCAGTAGCCTCTCAGCTAAAGGCAAACTCAGGTCATACCGTTCGTTATCTTCTTTAAATTGTGTGGGTACCCTTCGGAAAAGCTTTGCTGAAAGTCCTTTTGACTTGTCGCAGTTGAATTGTTCCAGGTACGTCACTGAAACGAGTGGATACTTTATGCTTTTTTGTGTATAAATGTTTAGCCAGATATGCGTGCCTGTGAAACTGAACTACAGTACATATCACGTGATATTTAAGGGAGAAAAATTGGAGGACCTAGAGAAAAACGCTAGTGGCAAGGCAGAGAACAGCACATTAAACAAACGTGACTTACATGTCGATCACTTGGAGCGGGGATCGACCCCCAGACCAACCCTCTTCGCCACTTATTTAGCCATCCTGGCTTACCACTTATATTCAAACGTAATCCTTGTATTTTTTAGACTGACAAGTGGCAAGGAGAACACACTGTTTAACTTTGTAGCTTTTGATTCATTTAATGGATTACTGGTGTGTCCAACATCTACTGACACCATACCTCGTTGTGGTAGCGTTCATACAGAAGTCGTCAAGACATTCTACCAAACCTGCTTAACTATACGTAAATATTTCCTTCCATATTACAAACAGGTGAGACATTGTTTATCTGGTTTATTTTCATAGTCATGTAAGATATATATACAGTGGATGATTTTGAAATAACTTTGATAGTACACACGCTCTGATTGGTCAAAGGAAATAACTGATCGTACGCGCGCTCTGATTGGTAGAGAACGTGACGCACATTTCGAACTTTTGTCACGCGCACTTTTCAAATTTTCATGAACAAAATGAAGCAATTCCCTTGAGATAACAACTTTTTTGCCAAAGAAAAACAATTTTTTCTGAGTTCTATTCCTACACGGACACGTTCTTTATCCCTTCTTATCTTCTTACAAATATCTGTTAGATAGAAGGGGGACAATTCGAATGCGTACTGCTAAATAATTGCAAAAATGTTAGAGAGTTCATAGATTGGAAATGGACTCAGAAATAATCCTAGCCCAGACAGGATTTTAATCCATGATCCCGGCTTCTTGCTCATTTCAGCAGCTCCAGTAGTTTAGTGGTTAGAGCGTCTGACTGTTATTAAGGAGGTGACGGGTTCAAATACTGTCTGAGCTTGGATTTTTTCTGAGTCCATTTCTACTTCTGGGATTTGTATTACTGAGATTCGACTACTCAATGAACTCTCTAGCATCTCTGTAAATGAAGCAATTTTCGTCACGATTAAGCGGGAATTTCGAATGTTTTATAGGCACTGACACGGTTCGGCGCAATCAGTTGCCATTCATACAAGAACCTGCTCTCTTTCTAACTGTAATTTTGTTTTTACAGAGATTAAAGTCGTCCAGCAATAAAAACAAAGAGAAGTCGTATTTTTCTAGTCATAACCATGAAGTAGTCATAGAACGTGGCGTTCAGTTCCATAGAGTTCCTGATAATGTAACAGAACAAAAGAAAACTGTATCTGCACTGAAATACTGGGTTATTGGGTAAGTGTAGTACTTATGGGGATGTTCATAATCAAGTAACTTTACAGCAGAATTCATTAGCTTGCAGGGCTGTCTCTAAGGGAAAGGAAATGGGAAAGGGGAGGGGAAAGGGGAGGGGAAAGGGAAAGAGACAGAGGGAATACTAAGGAAGAGAGAGGGGAGGGAAACTGTAGATTCCGACATTTCAAAGCTTCACTCTGTTTTGTCACTGTTTATAATAGTTGACAGCTGTGCTTGACAGTGAAATAAGATGCCACTGTTTTAAAGTAGGGTTTATCTAAAATACCTGGGATTGCTGACAGGTCCTTCCTTTCCCTCCCCTCTCTCTTATCTTCCTACCCCCTCCCCTCTACCTTCTCCTTAGAGCCAGCCTCGTGGGCTAAGATTTGGGAAGTGGGATCATAGGAATTGAGAATAGACTGATTCCACAAGTCATAGGTGAACGACCACCACAGGAAGCCCAAAGAGCGAGCAGACATACTTCTAGAAGTGGGAAGTGTACCGCACAATTTTCTCTGTACCATAACCGTAACTTAGGAAATCCTGAGTAGTTCAGTAGCTCACCATAAGCTCTTTTGTACCGTGAGTTTTTACTTATCCCAAATCTGCTTTAAACCCGTTTTTCTTTCAGTATTTCTCGTCGAAAAGATACAAAAGTAATTTGTCTTTTGATTATTATTTCAGCCGTCTCTTCCCTGGTGATCACCCCAAGGAGTTCTACGTATGTTATCATAGTAAGATACCACAGAATGTTGTCGAAATGGCATTCAAATTGGGATTTGGTGTCTCAATATAAATACTGAATAGAGAGGACTGTGGCAAAACACGTTCCCTTGCTTATCCTTGACAAGAGGGGAAGTTTAGACACGAATACTGTGAAAGTGATCTTTAGGAACGCACAAAGACAATAAGAACTATTATATACAATTTGGAAAGAGTATAGAAATCTTGTTTAGGATGTAAACTAGTATGGCCACCAAACATGCCGACGCATTCATACATGTTGGTTACACGTGACACCATTGTGTACGTTACATATAGCAAATATCTTATGGAATGAAATTTTATTAGACTTACACAGTCTCGAGGTTTACGTGTAGCAGAACGCAATTGGGCACGAGTTCAACGTAAACAAATATGAGGTGTAGTTATAAGCCTTGCGTATTCGTTCGTATAGAAAAATAAATTGAACTAAGTAAACGGAGGTATGAAACATCATACTATCAAATTTATACTTATTTCATAATTATCACAAATATATTATTGTTAATATTCCATTTATGTTCTTTAAGAACATAAATGAAGAATGTCGTTATTTGTCTTCCTTCCTTCCTTCCTTCCTTCCTTCCTTCCTTCCTTCCTTCCTTCCTTCCTTCCTTCTTTCTTCTTTCTTCTTTCTTCTTTCTTCTTTCTTTCTTTCTTTCTTTCTTTCTTTCTTTCTTTCTTTCTTTCTTTCCTCCATTCCTTCTTTCTTTTCTTCTTTCTACAGTCTTCTGTGTTAGTTTACGAAATGTTAATAAGAGATCTCGTTTACATGAGTAGCATACCCAACTTTTGACCTTCCTTTCTATAAATGTTATTATAGTGTCTTTCGTGATAGATGATTTTATATTGAAAAACGGGACACTCGTGTGAATGAGATCTTTATTCATTATTTTATAAAGTCAATAAGCAAAAAGTGGTCTCTAATAAACGATATTTAAATACAAATCATCAGTTTGCTTCAGGAGTTTCTATACCTCTCTAAAGAATTGAATTATATGAAGCGTAGCAGCCTGTCATTTGGTTTCTAGATCATCCATCATTTTACGAGGTTTGTCGGCCCTCAAAATGTATCAGTAATAAAGCCGCTGTCCATAGTTTCGCGGGCTCACTAAACCTGGATGTTGGCCCGCTTAGACGTGATTATATGCAGAGACTTACTGAGATTTCGGCTTTACCACCAAATTTTGTGGTTTTATTGGCAAGGCGGGATCTCAGTAGTCCCTAGCCTTCTGTACATGTTTTTTAGGCGATCGAGACTACTACGCCTGCAAGCACAGGAGGCTAAAAAGTGACTTAGGGTGTTATTAAGTATTCTGTAAAATCTCACGATATCTGAAATCGAGTTAAAAATTATTGATCAATAACGAAAAAAGAAAAATGAAAACAAAAAGAAGAAAGAAAAACAAAACAGCAAAACAAAAAAAAAAAAAAAAAAGAAAATCGGGTTCCCGGCGGGGCTCGAACCTATGACTACCTAAATAGGCACCCCCCGGAAACAAAGTAAAACAATAATAGATAAATCAATTCGGTAATTGAAAATAAATTAAAAATCAAATTTTGGGACGATTCTCCCGAGACATTCAATGAAGCTGAGACATCGAATCGACTTACGTTACGGATGAAGATTTCGGCCCCATTCCACGCTATCCCGGTGCTACATATAACAGTTGTCTTAGCCCGAAGGCCAGGGAGGGAGACGATATCCGGACCCTAATCCATACCTTTAGATATCACCTTAGACCGCTGCGCTACCTAGACACTTAATAAATATAATGTCTAATCGGGGTAGTCTATTCGGCGAAGTTTCATTGTGATGCTAATATCATTGTCCCTTGTCCTCAGGGAGATCACGGAACCAATCAGATACGTCCATAAATGTACAGGAGAGTAAATAAAAGTGTAAATTTATTCACTAAAATTTTCCAGGTTTGTGATCAGCAAAAACAATCGTTTCCTCACCCATCCCCTACACGGTAAATTTACGTCCAGCTATTTCACCAGAACCTCGTTTTGATGTTGGTGGAGTTCCTGACGTCATTTCCAAGATGGCCGGTGCAGCAAGGCAAGATGAAGGAGACGAGAATGAAGCAAATTCTCTGCTTGTACCGGACCTAGAAACCCAGAAAAATGAAATAGGAGAACTTCTAAAAAACCTCTTTGAAGAAAGGTGACACTTGGTAAGGTTTGAGAGCCGTGGAATGTATTTTAGCGGTTGTTTGAATGACAGCAGTACCGGCAAATAATTCTTGTATTGCGGAAGTCAGAATTGGTTGAGACGGACAACAAAACTTTGACTTCCAGCAAAAAGTGAAATTTCATCATCGCACACAAGAAAAGTCAAAGCTTCAGCTTGTTGACTGTAAATGCCTCTTAGCTAGAATATCGAGCTCTGTTTTAAAATTAAGTTCGCCGGAGGGAAAATTCTGACATAAACACACAGTCATCCAATTAATGGCACAACAATTATTGTGTTAACTACGGTACTCTTATTGAATGAATGAATCTACAATGTATAGAGACTTCGTGGCCGTTTGGTTTTAACTTTTTTCCCTCTTTTTAGAAAATATTGAACATCAATTTGCACATGTATGAGATGTAGATTGTTTTCCATTTAGCAGTTTAATTTCATCAAAATAGCTATTCAATATATGTAAGCTCAAAAGACTTTTGTTGTTTTCTGTCATAAACCCCTGATTTACATGATAACCTTTTTATGACACAGCATCCTTAACTCTAGGTATGTGGACCCATCATTTTTGGCACGACACCCCAATAATCATTATGTGAAGTGAACAATTGTTGGCCTGATAGGATTGCCAAAATGATTGCTTTGCATGCTGTATTTTTGAAAACACATATAAAATTGCATATTAAGTGGTTAAGAAAGTGTTGTGAGCTCATTGCAATAGATATAATTAAGTAATATCAACTATTCTACGATGGTCTGAAGGTTTTCGTTTTTTCAATGTAGGTATTTAATAGAATGTCACTGGCTAAAACAATGGAAAAAGTATGTTGGATTTGACAGTTGGGATGTGTATGGAGTTGGAGATCCAGTGAATAATCCTGGTCCTATAGATAATACAAACCTTTATAAAGGTACAGTATGACAGTATTGTCAAATCTACATTTATTCAGTCGGTAAAGTCATTGACATCGCACCATTTAAAGATAAATATTAACTAAAATGTATATATATATAAATAATAAATAATGAATATATGACTGTAATAAATAAATATGAATATAATAGAAATATGTATGTATACAATTATAATAATGCCCTAAAGTAAGTATATATATATAAACGCTATGTGAAAATAATCACAGGTTTGTTTCAAATCGTAAAATGTCTAAAAAACTACTCTCAACAATGTCTTTAAAATATATATATATATATATATATATATATATATATATATATATATATATATATATATATATATATATATATATATATATATATACACCAAATCCCTAAAACTTTGATATTTTCGTGATATATATACATATATATATCCGCCATTTTCTATTGTCTTTCCTTTTGTTCTCATAGATTTCCCTTGAGAACAACTTTTAGAACAAAAGGAAAGACAATAGAAAATGGCGGATATATATATGTATATATATCACAAAAATATCAAAGTTTTAGGGATTTGGTGTATATATATATATATTTTATAACATTAAAAGACCATAAAGACAACTTCGATAACAAGCCTACATGCCGCCTCATCAATCCAGCCAAAAGCGAAATCGGACGCATTAGCAAGCAGATACTCGAGAATATTAACACTACTGTCAGACAAAAAACCGGCCTTAACCAATGGAAAAACTCAGTCTCTGTCATCAACTGGTATTCCGACATCCCTAACAAGAATCGACACACTTTCGCCGTCTTCGACATAGAAAGCTTCTACCCTTCCATCACAGGAAGCTACTAACTAGACCCATTAACTTCGCCAAACAGTACACTTACATACCGGACCGCGACATCGACATATTATCAGGCACCTCAAGAAAATCGCTACTCTTTAACAACGGCAATGAGTGGATTAAGGAAAGACAACAACTCTTTTGACGTGACAATGGGCAGTTACGACGGCGCGGAGGTTTGTGAGCTTGTTGGCCTGTTCATCCTAAACGGCTTAGGTAGCACTTACGGAAAAGAAAACATCGGACTTTACAGAGACGACGGACTGGCAATATTCAAAAACACCACGGGACCACAGGCAGACAGAATAAGAAAGGACATCACGAGACATTTTAAAACTCACGGACTGAACATCACAATCCAAACTAACCTCAAGATCGTCAACTTCCTCGATGTCACATTCAACCTCAACAACGAAACGTACTATCCCTACAGAAAGCCTAACGACCACCCTCTATATATTAACGTTGAATCCAACCATCCCCCCAACATCACCAAGCAGCTACCCGACTCCATCAACCGCAGAATCTCAGACATTTCCTGCAACGAAGAAGAATTCAACAAAGCTAAGACTACCTATGACGACGCCCTCAAATCCAGTGGATACACAGCAAGCCTTTCCTACAACAAACACAGACAAAACGATCGACCAAGTAGAAACTGCAAGCGCAACATTATCTGGTATAATCCTCCTTTTAACAGCAGCGTGAAAACTAACATCGGCAAAACCTTCCTTAAGCTCGTATCTAAACACTTCCCTCAACAACACAAGTATCACACCCTTTTCAACAGGAACAACATCAAAGTAAGCTACAGCTGTATGGAGAATATAGGAGCAATAATAAGCAAGCATAACAAGAAGATCTTATCAAATAACGACACCAACGACAACAACGACAAACTATGTAACTGCAGATCTCAACAAAATTGCCCTCTCGACAATAAATGCTTAACCACCAGCCTGATCTACAATGCACAAATAACATCTACGACAGCTAATCAAACCACCACCAAGAACTACATCGGACTGACAGAAGGAACTTTTAAACAAAGATACACTCAACACAAGTCAACATTCACCCACAGGAAACTTTCTAATAGCACTGAACTATCAAAATACATCTGGCAACTCAAGGACAGCAACACCAGCTTTACAACTAAATGGTCTATCATCGCAAGAGCCCGCCCCTATCACAATTCAAGCAAAAGATGTGATTTATGCTTAGCAGAAAAACTTCATATAATTAAACGCAGCAACAATAATCTACTGAACAAACGATCCGAGCTTGTATCCAAAATGCCGACATGAAAACAAGTTTTATCTCAAGAACAATTGACGCTTATCCTGTGTAACAGTTCCGCCCTTCTACCCATTACAATTAAAACCCCATTGCTCCACTTATCGTAAACATGTATACAGCCAGCTGATAACTTTGTTCTTCATTAAATCTGCCTGATGAGTGCATACGCACGAAACTCAGAGTCGCAGGGAATCTCGCGTATTTCCATTTAGTCATCTAATTCTCTATATATATATTTATAATATATAGTAGAAATAGTAGTGTCTTCGCTGGTGAAAAAATGCTCGATGCATAAAGCAGAGCATAAGATACGCTCCTGACATCAGTTGAGCACTATAGTCAAAGCTGCAAAATCAAAGATGGAACAAGTTCGATTCAACTACGTATGTAATATATATATATATATAAGAGAATAATTAATTACTGTATCGTCCACTATTCACTCAAAGCAGTCAGCATCTCTAAGACGGATTCACAGTTGCCATCCAATTACTAAATAGAATTTACAAGACTTGGAGCGTAAATGCCTAAGAGGGCTAGGCCCATATAAATAGTAAAAAGGAACAAAGGATAAAAAACACAAAGAAATAAAAGTGGTAAAAATGAATGGAATTCCTATAATATAAGTCACGGGGACGCTATAAAAATCTAAGGTTAAAAATTGATTAATTGTATTTAATACGCTTGGAGGAGTTGAATTCCTGTCTTTTATTGAGCCCTTGTGGAGCCAAAGTACATAATTGTGCGCTCCAGAACGCTTCACGAGTAAGAAGAATTCGATCCACGTTGTCACGGGCTTCGATTTGTTCAATTCCGATGAATTCAAAATCCTCGAAAGCGTGCTCACTGGCGTTGAAATGAATGGCCGTTTCACAGGTTTTTTTGTTTGTTTTCATAGCCGATTTGTGATTCCTAAACCTAACTTTGAATTCATTACTTGTAGATCCAACATATTGTAGAGAACACCTCTTACATGTAATTAAATAAATCAAGTTACTAGTGGTGCACCACTATCCACCACCATCTCTTGCACCACTAGTAACTTGATTTATTTAATTACATGTAAGAGGTGTTCTCTACAATATGTTGGATCTACAAGTAATGAATTCAAAGTTAGGTTTAGGAATCACAAATCGGCTATGAAAACAAACAAAAAAACCTGTGAAACGGCCATTCATTTCAACGCCAGTGAGCACGCTTTCGAGGATTTTGAATTCATCGGAATTGAACAAATCGAAGCCCGTGACAACGTGGATCGAATTCTTCTTACTCGTGAAGCGTTCTGGAGCGCACAATTATGTACTTTGGCTCCACAAGGGCTCAATAAAAGACAGGAATTCAACTCCTCCAAGCGTATTAAATACAATTAATCAATTTTTAACCTTAGATTTTTATAGCGTCCCCGTGACTTATATTATAGGAATTCCATTCATTTTTACCACTTTTATTTCTTTGTGTTTTTTATCCTTTGTTCCTTTTTACTATTTATATGGGCCTAGCCCTCTTAGGCATTTACGCTCCAAGTCTTGTAAATTCTATTACTGAAGAAGGCCGATAAGGCCGAAACGTTTAAATTATTAAAGAGTTCTGAACCAGCAAGTAGTTCGCAAGATGTCAACTTATTAATACTACAGTATCTATTTTTCTTGGCATCAGCGTCAAGTATCATTTTGATCCTACTCGCTAGTGGCTTGGTTGTTGGTGCTCCAACTATTTCTCATAGTCTATATATATATATATATCTTATATATATACACTCGATTGCAGAAAGGTTGTAGTCTGCAAATACACAAATATACAAATACCTAATGAGATGCAAAACCCAAAATACTGCTTAAATCGGCATTGCTTGCATGCAATGATTGTCAAAATATATTTTTAGTCTTTCTAAACTCTAGTAGATATTCAAGAACTATATTTTGGGTGTTGTGATCGCGTATTTACAAATTGCATCTCATTAGTATACTGAATAAATTAGATATTTGTGTAAAATGTAGACTACAACCTTTCTGCAATCGAGTGTATATATATATATATATATATATATATATATATAAAATTATAATAAATGCTCTAAAGTGAAATGTATATATTTATATAACCAATATGTGAAAATAATCACTCAGATAAAGTAAATTGTGAGTTCAAAGGTGCACTAACTCTGTGGACATCAGAATATATCCATGTCCCATCATGAAGATAATTTGACCTTACCTCCTGTGGAATTTCCAATTTTCTTCCAACAATTTTTACTCACAAGACCCATGGATTGTCTAAATATGTACCATGTTCTCAATTGTGTTGATTAGCTCATTTGGTAGAACAGTGATCTAGAAGCCCAAGATTGTTTAATTCTTGGTGTGACATACAGTTACAGTTATAGTTTATTTACCATTAATTTGAATTACATTTACATTAGCTATTGGTAGTTGTTTCTCTCATATACATGCCTAAGGATGATTAATGATGGTTATGATGACGATTATAATGATTACTGTGTATGATGATTACCATCATCATCATCATCATTTTAACTTGTCCCTTATTCATTTCTAGATGATGATCCAAACTGGACATTAAAAGAACACCTTATAGATGAACTGTACTACAATCTAGTACCAGAAGAAGCCTGGAAAAAGCTTGTGACTTGGTATGGTATTACAGAAAATCAACCACCAATTGCCAGGAAAGTTGTGGAGTATGGCATGTATGTCAAGCACTGTAAAGTGGAAGTATACCTCATTGAATTCAAGCTGTGTGAAAACTCTGCCATGGATAAAGTTCTTACACGACACTTTAGCAAAGCTGATACTTTAGGTAAATGCTTCAGAATCAAATGTTACATTGTTAGGATATGTTTTGGAGAAATTGTCAGATGTTTTCATTAATTTATCAAAACTAGTTATTTGTACATGTATGATGTATATGTATGATGTATATTAGATGGCCCAATGGAAGATTAGCCAGGCTAAATTGGCCCCATCTTTAAATAAAGTTTATTATCATTATATGACTGAAAAAAGTCATTGTGTGCTCTGCCATGCTGTACTACATGTATCTTAATATTTTGATTGGTGAACATGTATTAGGTTTTGACCCCTGAGACAGCACAGCAAAGCTTTGGGGTGGACTCCAAGATTCTTTGCAGTCAAAACAGTGTTATGGGAAAGCTGTGCTGTAACTTTGACTTGTGCTGTTACAACAAAATGTGCTCTTCTAAGCCACTAACCTCACACTGAGAGAGAGAGAAAACTAGAGAGTCTGAATTAAAGCCCTTCATTGTGCCACTGCATCCACTGGAACTGGTTGTTTATAAGATGACAACTGCTAACACAAGATTGAGTCATAATAATGCTAATTATTTTAAACCTGGATTACCAATGTTTGCATAATTACACACTCTAAAAGTCTTAAACAAGAATTGGTCAATAGACTACTGAAAATCCAACTTGAGTTTTCATCAATGATATTCCATTTTGAACAACTTCATTCTCTTCTTCAAACATACTCTGAACTTATCTCATCCAAATGGTACGTGTATCTAGATGATCAAGCCTGAGTTTCTGGTGCCAGGCTAGTGATACTAATTTGATTTTACATGTAATTTCAGAACACATTGAAAATGTAATGAAAGAAATTTTTAACATTCCCAAGGATGCAGAGACTAGAATATGGAACAAATACATGAAGAATACGTTTGAACTTCTTAGCAATAAAGACCAGACTGTACAGGATGTTGGATTGTATCAAGGACAGGTACGACGTCAAGTCATTATATGAGTGAGCCCTTACAAAAGATTCTGTTTCTCATTCAGTGAGTGAGTGAGTCAGTCAGTCAGTCCTGAAGTCAGTCAGTCCTGAAGTCAGTCAGTCAGTCAGTCAGTCAGTGAGTGAGTCAGTCAGTCAGTCAGTCAGGCAGTGAGTCAAGCAGTGAGTTAATCAGTCAGTGAGTCAGCAGTCAGTCAGTCAGTCAGTTAGTCAGTCACTTAGCCAGTCAGTCAGTCAGTCAATGAGTCAGTTGGTGTGGTCAGACATGTATGGGTTGTAAATGTACCAATTACATACCTTCAACCCTACCACATCCTCATGATTCAGCCATTAGGCTGCCATGTAGATGAGCTCCCCAAATTATTATTAACTTATTAAACTCATGTTGATTCACAGGTATTGGTAATTGAACAAAAGAACAAAGATGGTACATGGCAAAGAACAAACACAAAAAGGTAAAAACTAAAAAAATACAAACTGTGCTCTGTGTTACTCTTTGTGTCTGAAAAGGTTGTCAAATACGTTTGAAAATCAAGTAATCAGGTTGTCAAATTTTACTTCAAATTTTTGAAAACCCTGTCATGTATTTTTCATTCATGATGAAGTTTTTATACTGAAACAATGTCTGTTTTCTTCTTCACTATTGATTTAATAAACACTGGCAATACTTATATTGTATTTATTTACTGTTTGCATTCCTTACTTATTGCTAAATGATATTAATAATAATTTGTTTTCTTTACAGTTCCTACTCTTCATCAACTGTAAGTATCAAATCTGTTTACATGTACAATTGATATATGATTTGTTAATCATTAAATGAATATACATCCATATATCCATAGTACTGGATTAATTGACCAGTTGTGGACATAACATTGCCTTGTTGCTTTTGACACCTTGGCCCATGGCCAGGACACACTATGCAGCATTTCCTTCAAAATTGTGTGCAACACAATAGTTACACTGTGTTTCCACCTCTACAATGTTATATGCAATTTTGCAAAAATGTTCCAGAAGTTAAACTCAATCCTAAACTTGCAACTGTTACATGCAACATTGTAGTAGTGGACACACAGTGTAGCACTGTATATTTGTGCATGATCAGTGGTTTCATTAACACTAGCAGCCTATACTAAAAAGATGGGTGTCTGTATAAAATATGTTGCCCAAGACAACATATTACATAACATGAAAAAGGGTTGGCAATGGGCAACAAAACAGATGGTGGTAGCCACCTATTGATGATGCAGGGAATGTTGCATTGTGCGTGTGGACCTATATAGTTTGCTGTCTTTTCTATTAAAACCTTTATTTTTAGTGAAACCCTTTACATATTGTCCAATATCCCTCCTATAAAAGGTACTTCTCTGTGACTGTAGTTCCAACAGTGATCATCATAGTACAGCTCAATTATAAAAAGGTTCAATTTTGTATTACCACTGTGTGTGATTTCCATTATCAGATAACATCTAGCAGTGAATCATCTACAAGTACATATGGATCTTCAGGCTCACTTGGGTATGTACAATGTACTTGTATGATTTCCTTACTTTGTTTGATCTTCTTAGAATGGATTGTTTTACAGCTACTTTGTTATGGTGTTGGCAGAGTTTCCAACAACAGTGGTGTTTCATTTCACTCCTTTCATGGAACAGATTACACCATCCTACAAATGCTACCTATTTAAATGTGTGGCTGCCTACTGTACTTTAATTAGAATTGTTTTAGAATTCTGGTGTTTGCTGTCATCCTGTGACAACATCTTAATATTTAAATTATTAATTACATAATTAACTAAACACGAGATATTGGCATTCTGTATTGCTTTATAACATATTTTGAGATATGACATGCATGCTGATTGGCTGGCACAGAGACATGTCTTGCACTAAAACATCCAAAAAATATTTTATATAGCAATATAAAACAATATAAAAGCATGAGAAACACTCAGCTACACCTTGTAATTCCTAAGCTTGCTTTTCTTGTGCTCTACATTTTCCATCATGTTTATATACTAACTAGAAACTTATGCACATTTGATATTGTTTAATTAAAGAGATCCTCATTGCTGTACTCATAAATTAAAAATTCATGTCTTTGCTTTCAGATATGGCTATGGATCAGGGAGTTATTGGAATTCTATGTACAGTGATAGAAAATCAGTAAAAACCAAACCAGGATTGACAGGACTTGGGAACTTAGGAAACACCTGTTTTATGAATTCAGGATTGCAGTGTTTAAGTAACACTATGATGCTTACCAAATACTTTCTTTCTGATGAATACAAGAAAGAGCTCAATTTTGACAATCCACTTGGCATGAGAGGTGAAATAGCAAAATCATTTGCTGATCTTTTAGCCCAGTTATGGTCTGGCGATTACTCTTCTGTGGCCCCAAGAAATTTTAAAATGCAAGTTGGAAGATTTGCACCCCAGTTTTCTGGTTATCAACAGCAAGATTCACACGAATTACTAGCATTTCTTTTGGATGGTTTGCATGAAGATCTGAACAGGATTAAGAAGAAGCCATATATTGAAGTGAAAGATGCAAATGGACGACCAGATGATGTAAGTGCTTTTTACTAGTTTCATCTCCATCATATCATCCTTTTACATTTTCCATTGTTCAGTTCTTTCTCTTTGAAGCATTTGATTTTGATGGTGATGATATATTTTATTTATATCTGGTATAGACCACTTTCATAATTCAGTTTTTTCCAGTACTAAGAGAAAATGAGGGCCTTGTGCAAGAAATTATCAATGCTATGTGGGAAATTACTTCAAGACAAATATTTTCAGAAAATTTTATCACTTTTGGTTCAATATCAAAAAAGTTATGTGCTGTGAAAAATAGAGAGTTTTGTATGTAATTTTGACCAAAAGCCTTGGTAGCCTCGTTTTGGTGCATTTTCAGAATTTTAAATCCCCATATCTTGTCAAGGATTTAATGTTTTGTTTTGAAAATTGCACAAATTATCAAAATCAACAATCTTAATAATTTTAAATTGATACAGTTCCAGAAATAGTAATTTTTCACTATTTATGCTAATTAGCAGCGGCCATTATGAAAGTTGTGTATAAAATGGCAAATATCAGATGGTATATATAGCACATACTACAACTATGCCATACCGGTACCGCCATACCAGGACATTGTGAGACCTATGCTGAGTACCAAGAATTTTTCACAGTTGATATTTGTTTGCATTCCCATTCAGCTATCATTTTGCCCATTCATTTCATTTATTTTATTTTATTCACCCATTCAGGTGGTAGCACAGGAAGCATGGTACAACCATCGACAAAGAAATGACTCCATTATTGTGGACATATTTCATGGACAGTTCAAATCCACTCTTGTTTGTCCTGAATGTGACAAGGTACATAAAACCAAATATTTGTCTCTTACAACAGAGATGTCTCTTCTGAAGCATTTCATAAATTACAATAATAATGTTATTTATTTTTCTGGGAGGCAGCATGGTTGAGTGGTCAGGGTGTAGGTCTTGCAATCCGGTGGTCCCAAGTTTGAGTGCACATTCTCGCCACTAGCTGAGGCTAGTTCTGGCTAGTGCCTACATCATTTTATTAGCTTCTCAACCATGCTTGACTCTTTGCCTCCTGCCAGTTGGGATTCTTTATCCATTTATGCTTATTGAGTCAATTGTATCACCTACAATTATAGTTGATGTGCAGACCAAATTGAAAAAGGTTATGCATTATCTGTTAAATCACTAAATACAGAGTATTTATTTCATTTTTCTCACTTTTCTTTCCATATTGTTAGATTTCAGTGACGTTTGACCCATTTTGTTACTTGTCACTACCGTTACCTGTAAAAAAAGAAAGACACATTGAACTTTTACTAATAAAAGATGATCCACTGGAAAGTCCTATTCTGGTAAGTCAAATTGGGATGAATGGTATTCAGTAACCCAGATGGAGCATGCTGAAAAGCATTTTTATAGGTCTTGATTCCCTTAAGGTACTTACAGAGTTTTATCCAAGGAGTAGGTCTCTTTGCTACGACCATCCATGCAGGGTATTGAGATTGGAAGTGATGGGAAGTATTTATGATGATGAAACAAAAAAATTTAATTTCCTATAAGAGAACAACTTTTTTACCAATTATATTTTTTATTTTGCACCCTCCCCCCATCACTTTTCTAATGGCCTGTCTCATTAATGCTGAATTATTTGTTTTGATTTAGTATAAGGTTTCTGTTCCCAAGATGGGCAATATAAGTGACCTATTGGATGCCTTATGCAAAGAAGCTAAACTACAGAAAGATAGGGTATGATCAACGCTGTAGCACAAGAAAAATCTGCTGATTTTGTGCAGTTACACTATGCATTCGTAAAGATAATGACTCTGCTTCTTTGTTTGGTTCTCTCTTTAGTTGATTGTCTGTGATGTGTACAACCATCGTCTTCACAAAGTATTCAAGGCCAGGGATTCACTGACTCAGATTCTTGATAGAGATGACATTTATGTGTAAGTTGTCTATTTGCCACTGCAATGTGTATTCTGATATTGATGATGATGATGATGATGATGATGATGATGGTCATGATGATAGATTATAATGATAATAACATACTTATATAACCTGTTTCACAATGTCTCAATGTGCTTTACAATTAAGTAGCTGAAATTAATGAAAATTAAGTCATAGAACATAAAGTGTTTTTTAAGAACCCCAACTGGAAAGGAGGTGAACCAGTTGGCTATTTACAAGTATAGAAAAAGAGTTTAGGATTACCTAGGGCAAACTCAGATCAATCTTCAACCTCAGCTGGTGGTGCAAGCAGGACTCAAGCCTAGGATCACCAGATTGTGAGACCAATGCTTTAACTAGACCATACTGCCTTTGAGAACATTAAACCTCTAACAGCAGCCATGTGTGTTGAGTGCTACATGATGAGACTAAACACAGCTGTGTAGGAGACTCTTGTTCATGAACTGTTGTTGCTAATGATGATGATAATTTATGATTTTTTAATGAAATGTTTGATGATGGTGATTACAATGTATCCTCAGGTATGAAATGGCTTCAAATTTTGATGACCCATCTTCAATTACTTTACCAGTTTACAATAGAGAAAAGAGGTGAGTAATAAAATTAGACTGTGGTGACATTGGATTACATACAAAGTACTGACTTACCAACCACTTAACTGACACCTTACCAACCACTTACTGATGCCTTACCAACCACTGACACCTTACCAACCACTCACTGAAACTTACCAAATGCTTACTGACACCTTACCAACCACTTACTGACACCTTACCAACCACTTACTGACACCTGGAACATGCTGCCCGAAAGACTTACAGAGTTGGTGAACATTGCAACTTTCAAGAAAGAATTCAAGCGATACTTACTGTCATCTCAAGATTGATGAACACTAGTGAACCAATTTTTGAAGATCAATCTATAGTTTTAATATTTTAACATTTTTAAGTATTTGTTTAATTACTTTGAAAAGCCATTGTATGGAAATGTAATAAAGTTATTATTATTATAATATTATTATTATTACACCTTACCAACCACTTACTGACATCTTACCAACCACTTACTGACACCTTACCAACCACTTACTGGCACCTTACCAACTACTTACTGGCACCTTACCAACCACCTTACTAACCACTTACTGATACCTCCTGGCAGAGATTCCTCACAGTTTTATTAGTATACATGTATGATAAAGTGTTTATTGGTTTTCAGGTCAAGGGTTGCCAACTATAGCCATAGTTCATCAAAAATCTTGTTCGGAAATCCTCTCTTCCTGACAGTTCCAAGGAAAAAGGCAACATTTAACACTCTGTACAATGCTGCTATGACCAAAATTAGGTACAGGTGTACATAGAAATTAAATGATAATGATTTATCAGTGTTTTTAACTCGTGGATTGAAAATCCACGAGTTATTGTGAGGGGTCGAATATGCAAATGAGTCAGGTTACTACTTCGTGTATGACAACAACTATTCAATCTATCTATTGTCTAAGTAGAATGGTACCATACATAAAGTAGTAAGCTATTGTGTCACTCACTCACTCACTCACTCACTCACTTTCCTGTAAACTTCCGGTCTGTCAAACTTTACTTCCGGTCTATTCTTGATAATACGATACGGTGCTAACTTGCGTTAGAGTCGTTTTCGTATGAGTGAGAAACTTACCGTACTGTATCGTAACTGTACCAGTATCATAGTTTCTATAAAAACATTCGAAATTCCTGCTGTAACCGTATCGTATCGTAGGCCGTACGGTGTTCCCCCTCATACTCTATAATAATTTTCGGTGACCAGTATAGCACTCGGGAAGCTTTGAACGTAATGTAACTGTTTTAGATTTGTGTACAAAGCAACAATTTTTAGGCACACGATCTAAGCTCGGTAAAAACTGCTCGGTAATACAAGCCAATTTAACATGTTGACCCTCGACATTATACCTCGTGGTCTACATGTAGGGTCTACACTCCGCGAAGATAGGCAAAAATGCCTATAAATCTGAATAGATAATTTCTTATTTCTTGTCATATTTTGTACTGAACTACTCTCAGCTCCCTCTGCAGCTTGGAATTCGTCACATCTCCAAGTTGAGCTGTTCGATTCTCGGATGTGAAAACAATCGGGTCCGTTTGTAGTCGCTGTCTTCAAACAACAAACATCGTCGCAAGTCCAATATCAAAAATCGTCGCCAGTCCAATATCAACGAGCCATCCAAGCATTTAGTGTTTGTACTCTATCGGCACGAGAGTAAATGTTGAAATAAAAAGCAAACGAAATCATATTTGAGTACGAAACTGGCCGTGCCGAACTGAACCGCTACGGCCCCGCTGGCCGAAACGGCATCAAAAAAGCGTATTAAGTTTAAGTTTGGTGGCTATCATGAGTACTTTTATGGAGTAATTTATTTTATTCATAGCGATATTTGGTTCATAGAGAAACTTCTTTCATAATTTGTACATATTTAACAAATTCAAGGTTATAAATGTAAATTAGCAATATATATAAAAAATATCACCTTGAAATCAGTGAATGGCTCATTAGCTCAAGCGGTTCGTTGCTGGCTCGAAATTCCAATGATCGTTGGTTCGACTCCCGGGGTGGTACATACAATTTTTTTCTTTTTTTTTCTTTTTTTTCTTTTTTCTTTGCTTCATTATCTTTTTCTTTTGTTCTTTCGTACTCAAGTCTATTATTTTTTGCTAAAAAAATTACATTAGCTAATATTATTAATAATTATCCAACTGACTCTCTAAAAATTCCTTTAAATGCTTTACAGGTGGGCCCAAACTTAATGTTTAAATTTGTGAGAGCAATGATCTATCATTTAAAAAAAATATGTATTGCTTTAATTGATCTATAATTTTGCCTTCAAAATTCAAATTTAACTAAAATAAAACTAATTTAACTAAAGGGAACAATCCACGAGTTACTTCGCCATTGGCGGATTGATTTATATTCAAGGTATGTTGATTTATAAGTACTGAAGAGGAGGAGGAGAAGGAGGAGGTGGAGGGAGGTAGCTTTTTAGACCCTTCAAACCGGCACTTCCCAATGGTACTTTATATACTGCTACAGTTGATATTTTCTTTGGGTTTTTTTTAGACGAGTTTTGAATTTACCTGAGGAGACAGCTGCTGAGGGAGAAACAACACAAGACTGTGAAAATGGCGACGTGGAAATGAATGAATGTGAAAGTGAAGAAAGTGAACATGAATCTGATGAAGAACTTGCCAAAACCTACAAAAATGTCACTGTAAATGTAAGAGATAAAAAAGAATAGTAATCTTCTTTAAAATTGCTAGATGTGAGGACCAATAGAATAGTTAAGCATGTTAGTAACGTCACAATTCAGACAAACCAAATTTTTCATAAGCAGTTGTTTTTACAGACCATATTTTGAAAAAAGCAATGGAAGTTCTTATGATAAAATGTATGTTTCTCTGTGTTCTTTTAAGTATGATGACAGTTACATGATCTTTGTCTGAGTCATGAATTTGCTACAGGAGCTATTTTTAGAACAGATGTGCTGCACTATTGAAATGTTGGGAAATCAATTTCCTGGAAAATAATGGAGAACTTGAGTTTGAGTTAATTAGAATTTAGATTTGTGATGTATGTAATGTGTGTGTTTATAGGGAGATGATGATGATTCTAAAGAACATGAGAGTAAGAAAAGTGATTCTTCAAAACCCCAAGAGGCCAAGAAGAAGAACTACTTATTTAGCTTGACGTTAGTTAATATGTATGGTACCAATGATATCCAGTCTTTAACAGATGATGACAAGCCTGTAAAGCTTACAAGTAAGTAGTATGATAGAGCAGGAATTTAGAGTGAAAAAAAAACAAAGTTGATAAGAAAGAAATTTTGTAAAGCATTGTGATAGTTATAGTAAAATGGTGCCAAAGTAAATGACCTATTAGTTAATGAATGGAATTGTCACTCGGAACAAAATTAGTAGTAAAATATGCTTCATCGAGTATGAAATAAAGACTCAGAAAAATTTCCGAGATAGATCTGCAGAATTTCTGTATGATTTAATCTGCTTGGGTTATCAAACAGCATTCATTGCGAGTGAGCCCAGCTATAAATAAGATCAATGACCTGCTCACCACTAGAGCCTTCCACACTGGCAATCCAAAGGTTAGAGCACTGGCCTTTCACCACTGTGGTTCAGGTTCAAGTCCCAGCTCGAGCACCTGGATCATATGTGAATTGAGTTTGTTTGATGTGTTGTTCTCTACCATGCCATGAAGGTTTTTTCTCTGGGTTCTCCGTTTTTCCTCCCTCAGCAAAAATTAACATGTGATTTGAGTGATTATTTGCAAAATGTTTAATGTAGAGGTAATGTGTGTGAGGGTACAGTGTCCCCCAATTAGTGCGCAAGCACTAGAAGACATGGAGACTTAAAGAAACAATTATTTTATTCTATTTAATCCTGTCATGTGCATGTACATTTTAGTGACATCCTAAATGTTTTCTTGTATACTTTCAGGTCAGTGCTACTTGTCTTTGGATTGGAATGCTAAAATAAAAGACAAGTGCTACAACACCCAGCTTGCAGAGGTCAGCCACTTTTCTTTTCAAACAATAAAAATCCCCTATTATTTTAAAGGAGTACTTAAAAATAAATTAAAAAGCAGCAGATGAAGAACTACTATGAAGATATGCTGCTGTGAAAAGAGTTATTTTTTAAAGTCATTTTGCACTTGAAGAAATTTGACATACCTTACTAATGTTTTGTTTCGTCTTCAGGAACACAAAGAACATGAAAGCGTAAACAAAAGGCCTACACAGAGAAAAAACGTGGTCAGACTTAGTGACTGTATTGAATTGTTTTTGACCAGAGAAAAACTTGGTGCAAATGACCCCTGGTAAGTTTTGTCTTGTGGACAATGATTGCTACAGTCAAATCCTAAATTCTCCTATTGAATATTTTATTTGAAATGAAGTCCAAGGTCCTTGAAATGTGATCAGAGATTTGTTGTCAAGGGTGCTGCTTACCATTTAATCCATCCGGTTGGAAATTTGTTTGCTTATGGTAAAAAAGAGCGGAAAACTTCCGACAAATCGCGTCTACCAAAAGAACTAAAAAGTGGATTGCCTCAATTGGAAAAACGAGTTTTTCGGAACTTTCCGATCGGAATGACGCACATTGTTTGTTTTTCCAAGAGGAATTTCCGTATTTTTCAGGTAAATGGTAAGCACCCCAGGTACCTGTTTTTGATGAAAATAGTTCCATTTGGTACTACTTGATTGATGATCGGAAACGATCCCCCCAGAAAATGGCGTCCCTTGTCTCTCATATCAAGAATCTAAAGTAGCGGTTATTTTATTAGGTACTGTCCTGCTTGCAAGAAACATCAACAAGCTTTCAAGAAACTAGACTTGTGGTCTTTACCAGAGGTACTTGTGGTACACCTAAAGCGTTTTTCTTACACCAGGTGAGATAAAATGTCACTTTATCAAGTTATTTTGTCACTTTATCAAGTTATTTTGTCACGTTATCAAGTTATTTTGTCACGTTATCAAGTTATTTTGTAACTAGAGACTTTTACAGAGCATACTGTAGGATGGTGTTTCAATGGTCTTCGACTGGTCGTCGATCCTATTGATACTTCCCTAGTATTTAACAACATGTACATACTGACTTCATAATGACTAGCTCTCAGCGAAGAGGAAGATTCAGAAACTTAATGTTGTAACTTTTACTTAAGATTATACTGATCTTGTTTATCCTTTATCTTTTTGTTAGTTTCTGGCGAGACAAGCTGGATACATTGGTTGACTTTCCTTTATGGTAAGTAAGGGGATGTCTTGGGGACAACTAGGGCATATTAGGGAAGGTGAATTTTAGGACCAGTCGTAGCTGAAGGGCAGCCTGCATAGTCAGCGTTTTCTAGGAAGAAAAGTAGGATGAAAGGGGATCAATAGACCACTAATTTATTGGACTCTTAATGAAAGGTTGATTTTATTTAGTTATTCTCTTTATTGATTGTTTTTCTGTAGTGGGCTTGACATGTCAGAATTCCTCACAAGTAAAGATGGACCTCCACCTCTCTATGACCTCATAGCAGTGTCGGTATGTTATCAAGACAACAATAACGAAAGGAAGAGAGACAGAAAAAGATATAAAGATTGACGGAATGAATGGATGTATCATTACGATTGTGTCCTTGTTAGCTGATCATCCATCTTTGCAATTAAACACCTTTTTTGTCTAATGTGCATGTATAAAATTAGTGAACTCTATGTCGTTATATTTGTGAACGCTTTACTGACATATTTCAACTTCTGTCAGTAAAGGCCCGGTAATACGAGCAACAAAATCGTGCAACTTGTCGCGCAACATTGTTGCGTTGCAAGTTGCAGAGCAAATGTTGCTCGTATTACCACTCCGCGCGCAATAAATTTTCTTTGTTGCACGAAGTAGAAGCACTGTCTGCAACTTGCAACGCAACAATGTTGCACGACAAGTTGCACGATTTTGTTGCTCGTATTACCGGGCCTTAATAGAAATATTTGTTTGTGTTTTGTACAGAATCATTATGGAGGAATGGGAGGAGGCCACTGTAAGTCAAACATTGTTTATTGGAATTTGTAATCGAATGTGTTAAATATATGAGATATATATCTCTCGTGTGCTGACTGGCTAGCTACTGAATTTAACCACAGGACATGGCTCGCTCTAAAACGTCGAACATGTTTTATAAATGCGATGTAAAACGATTGCTTATGTCTCCGTACTGTAAACACTCTGAAAAGATGTAGAACACTCGAAAAGCAAGAGAAACGCTCAACTGCATCAGTGTTTATATTGCTTACATTTATTGTTGACTTTGTAGATACTGCTTATGCCAGGAATCATGAAGATGATCAGTGGTATTCTTATGACGACAGTAGTGTAACTCCTATCAGTGATACACAAATAGTGGTACGTCTTTAAACCTCAATATAACTAATCGTTGGTTGGTTATATTGTGCAAACTGGGCTCCCATGGAGAATGCTCCACCTTTCTCTTCCTGCGGCATTCAGTTTCGTCACTTCTTTGTCCCCCGTTACGACTTTCCTAATGTCACCATTTTGAACCTGATTGCCCGTTAGGACTTTCCTAATGTCACCATTTTGAACCTCATTGCCCGTTAGGACTTTCCTAATGTCACCATTTTGAACCTCATTGCCCGTTAGGACTTTCCTAATGTCACCATTTTGAACCTGATTGCCCGTTAGGACTTTCCTAATGTCACCATTTTGAACCTCATTGCCCGTTAGGACTTTCCTAATGTCACCATTTTGAACCTGATTGCCCGTTAGGACTTTCCCGGCCTAATGTCACCATTTTGAACCTCATTGCCCGTTAGGACTTTCCTAATGTCACCATTTTGAACCTGATTGCCCGTTAGGACTTTCCTAATGTCACCATTTTGAACCTCATTGCCCGTTAGGACTTTCCTAATGTCACCATTTTGAACCTGATTGCCCGTTAGGACTTTCCTAATGTCACCATTTTGAACCTCATTGCCCGTTAGGACTTTCCTAATGTCACCATTTTGAACCTCATTGCCCGTTAGGACTTTCCTAATGTCACCATTTTGAACCTCATTGCCCGGACTTTTTCCATACCCTGCCGCTTGGGTCAACTTCTGGAATACCTAGTAGCGATTTAAAGACCGTGTTTATCTAAGAGGGTTCAAGAAAAACATAAAATACAAACGGAAACTAGCAAGTAAACTTGTTTAGTTGCGTCCGTGTATAAAGATACAATAAGGAAATGAATGGAAATCTGTAACACTGTATATAATGAGAATACTTACATTAGTGATGTTTAGAACCTTCGTCGCAGTAAAACAGAAGTACTGCTAATGAACATATTATATTACCTTATGTCTATAATGTGAACCCTTCTTTAGTAGACTATTTAAATCTGTTGTTCTCAAAGTTATTTCAATCATATCTGCAGAGCAAGGCAGCGTACGTTCTCTTCTATCAACGTCGCAAAACCAACGGCAAAAGAGTGAAACCAGACGGTAATTACGGTGAAGATGAGCGCATGAGTGAACAAGGCGATCCCGAGGAGTCGTTTGCAGAGGAGAGGGGTCACCATAATGAAGAAGGCATGGACACCAAATAGACGGGTCAGTATTTGACTGACTGACTGACTGACTGACTGACTGACTGACTGACTGACTGACTGACTGACTGACTGACTGACTGACTGACTGACTGACTGACTGACTGACTGACTCACTCACTCACTCACTCACTCACTCACTCACTCACTCACTCACTCACTCACTCACTCACTCACTACTGACTCACTCACTCACTGAATCACTCAGTGACTCACTCACTCACTTACTCACTCACTCAATCACTTACTGACTGACTGACTGACTGACTGACTGACTGACTGACTCACTCACTCACTCACTCACTGACTCTGACTGACTCTATTAAACGTTAATTGTTTCAATATGAGCCCAAATAGTATTTGATTCGGCAAGAATCAAATGACTAGAAAACTAAAAAAAGTTATTATTTATATACTGAATTGTTGTGTACGTTTCGAGATCGTCTATCCCCTCCACCTCCTATAGCCTCACATTCGGCTTTTTGTTGCAGAACGTGCCATTTGAGTTCCACCAATCATAGTTCTTCTGCAGGCTCATTGATGAACTATGAACCAATAGAATCACGTCTTTCAAAAACATTACTCGTTAATGGTCAAAAGTTTGAACGTGTGAACGCACACTCGACCTGGTTTTAGTAGTGACATAAGCACAAACACACTCGACCTGGTTTTAGTAGTGACATAAGCACAAACACCAGCCGGCACCTGTACGCAGACTCAATATGGTAGTTTGTAGTGATAACAAGGCCTTAGTGGACTTTGTCAATTACTGAGTCTACCGTATGTTGCTTGTAAAAGTTAGCGTTAGTTATCCTTAAGGGAGCCAGGGCGAAAGGAGTAGGAGCAGCAAAGGGGACAAAGGAAAACCACTTTTCCTCCCCTACCCCTTTACGTGCTGGGTCCGATTTAGTTGATTTAGTGTGTTGAACAGTTCTGCGTAAAAAGAGTAAAAACAGTTTTCATAGTCACAGTAAATCTATAGACCATTACAGTAACCGATGTGGTTTATTTTGGGTGTTCAAGCCAAGTTTGCTGGTCAAATAAACGGCTCACCGCCAACAATAGAAAATATCTCCTTTAGAAACAATTTCAAGTGTAGATCTTCAACTGATTCGGGTTTTTATGTAAATTTGTTGGTACCCTAAAAAGAATCGTCTCGTATTGGTTTGAAAGGGCTTCTACCAATAACGGCATTTTTGGCTTAAATAAAATTGCAAATATAATCTATTTTAAAAGAAAATAAGCACTAAATAACGGACGGTAATCTTACTTTAATTTATTAACCAGGGTGTGGTAAGATAAGATGTAAAGAAAACCCCAGGATTGACACTAACCCTTTATAACAACCGCGCCCTGAGTTCTAAAACCCCAACCAAAATGCACTAGTTTGTTTAGCATCTCTTGGTAAAGATCTTGAGGGGATCCTTTCCTAACTTCCACTTTAGAATAAGAATCGAATTTTTTATATGCCAAATCTTTGTTTTGATTGTTTTCGGCATATAACATGTGAGCTTAGCATATTTTTATATTTCTATCTGACTTTTCCTTTAGCTGTAAAAGATTCTAGTAGATTTCGTTTAAAATCTTTATATTCGAAATACCCTGTAACTATTTTCTTTGTCAAAGAATTTGTAAATTGTTTCAAGTACATGAATAAATAATTTGTTTTTCTCGCGCTAACTCTCAGCCTAGATTTTCTTTCCCCACCCCGTATTTTGTCACTCCACTCTCTAGCCAATTTCGCCTAACATTGCGGCAAAGTTACATCGTGTGACACCTCAAAATGATCTTGTTTTTGCGCGCAATATTTATCCACTAGATCCCCAATTAAAAGCAAGAGATGTTGTCTTCAAAACAATTTATTTATGTTTGCTTGGCTTACATTCATATGATTATATGTAATTATTTTTGCATCTTATATAGCTGGTCGGCATTTCTAAATGCTTCGTGTTACTTTTATGTGTATTGCGTGTAAACCATAATATCTTCCGTCCTTCGTTCTGAAGTTCGTATGTTGTTCGTGCATTCGTATTTTGTTCGTACGTTGTACTCAAGCTTGTATCTTTATTCAACGTACTCAAGCTTGTATCTTTATTCAACGTTCACATTTGTTTGCACTATTGAAAAAATCTTCCAGACAATGAGAAAGAATGTATTACACAAAACCTTTTTAATGCTTTTGTGGACATACAAAATATAAAGACTAATAGACTATTTCCTTTTTTCTTTGAAAAATACAATGCATTTTTCGTGCTTTTGTAGAGTAGAATTACGTTTGTGGAAATATGCGTCAAATTGCGTTTCCACGTTTGAATTCGTTACTCCATCTCAACACGAAATATTTCTCTGTGTGGATTACCACTGTTATTATCTTATATAAGCTTGGCTGTGCTTTAGGCTTCATTGTTTAACCAATCTTGGTCGCTAAGAAACAGGCCTATGATTCCGCTGACCATTCAGTCCTGCTTTTCTCCCATTAAACATATGGATTAACAGCATTATTTCGTGAACTAGGTCTCGTTGCTGGTTGGGTACCGATTCCAAAGAATTCAGTTGGTGCATCAACCTTTTGTGAGAAAAATATATCAGTTAGGCCATCAGGAAGATAGTGTTAACTCTTGTTTCAGTTCTTTCCCTAAGTCTGTTTCAGTTCCTTGCCTTTTGCTCTTAATCTTTTATTTGCGACGCCTCAGCAGTATCATTCCATCTTATATATTTCATTCTTTTCCCAATTAATTTCACTCAGTCTTTCAATTCTTCTCTTCGCGTAAACTAAGTATCCGTCTCTCTGTAAAGGATTGAAGAGGAAAGACGTCCTCTCTCTCTTCTTATCACCTCTTCATGTTCTCCCCTCCCTACTCCTCCTCTCCCTCTTCCTATTAAAGGGTCTGATCTCTTCTTTTCCACCCCCTCCCCTCCCCCAAAAGGGTCTGATACTCTCTTCTTTTCCACCCCCTCCCCTCCCCAAAAGGGTCTGATACTCTCTTCTTCCATCCTCCCCTACCCAAAGGGCCTGATACTCGAGTTCACTCAGAGCAAACAATTTTACCTCATCTCTGCTTCTAACACCACCTCTTATACAGAAACAGCATCCCCTGTCGGCGGGCACGCCTTTGCTGCAGCAGCGGATCTGTCTGGGGATGATGTTCTTTGGAATGGTGAAGATAATCTGACCCCAGAGCAGTTCAGAGAACCCAAAGAACCAACACCATAGCCACTGTTCTGCATCCATCTCACGAACACGGAACGCATTGGTAAAGTAGAACACCATGAGGATCTATAAAGGGGTTCAATTGTAAATAACTGGACAGACAACTGAGATTTACCACTTTCCCCTCGGCTTCTGAGTAGTTTCTTTTACGTGGACAAGTTTCTTTTTAAACCTAAGAGAAAAAATGCCCCGTTGAAGCTTTCCCCACCAAAATCTGAGGGTGATTAAGAAACTGTCTTCTTTGCATCACGGTAAACAATCTTTATACACATTACCTGAATTGCAAAGCAGATCATGAGAATAAGAAAAAAGATGAAGTTGAATCTCTCTCCTTTGGTAACGAAGACATTCCTATCCTGTACACGTCTACAATTGACTTCATTAAAGAGCTGCATCAAGATAAAAGTTGTGAAGACCATAGTGGCATGTTGGCTAGGCTGGCAAATAGACTTTGATCCGTATCCAAAACGCGTGTCCGTGAAATCCGGGAATACGTAGATCAGGATAAAAATTATGGCGATTTGATAAATGGAGTGGAATATTACGTTACGAAGGACTGCACGTGAAATCAAGGGTTTTTCACGGCCGTATGGCCTGTGTCGTAGGATTTCCTGTGTTGGGTGGTCACTGGTTAGAGCGATGGAAGCAAGTGCATCCATGATGAGGTTGAGCCATAAAAGCTGAGTTGCTGAGAACAAGCTTTTCTGGAAAATAAAGTGATTGATTTTTAGTGTCAAAAGTCCTACAATCTACTTTAAGGATACTATTTTAACGACGACTAAATTGAGTGATTTCTCTAGTGGGAGAATTAGCGGCCTCTTAGTTTAGAGATTTTCGGTGCATGGGTCAATGACGATTGACCAAAAATACTAATTTTAGTGGGAACAAAATTGACCAATTTTGAGGAACTAAATTATGTTCTCACCAAGTATCGTAACTTAAGGTATACTGGAACATCATTTACATTGAAATCATTTGAAACTTGAAAATAAAGGGTTTTGTAGTCTATTGTGAAGGCCGAGAATCTCGGGAACTGGTCTTGCTCTCCGTCTTAAAGCGCGTCTGCCTTTTAGAGAGAGAAGATATGGAAAAACATGCAATGCGGTTCAATTCTGCAAGGATCAGGCAAAGTTGTCTGCCTTAAAGGGTCGTCCATGCCTTGTGGAAATTAATTATACTGCCTTCCTTCACGTATATATACGTACGTACGTACCTATATATACGTACGTAAGGGGTATTAACCAAAATCAACATCCAAGAGACGTTTTTACAAGGTACATTTTTCCAGCCTGCTACTTACCTGGAACAAAATGGCGCCGATGATCATAACAATGAGAGTTACCCATGTAGCTGTGAGTTGAAACTGTAAAAACTTGAGGACTGTTTCATAGATATGTCGACCATATTTGATAGTTTCTAAAAGGCCTAAAATGTTGTCTTGTTTAAGAACGATTCCTGATGATTCTTGAGCAACATTGGCGCCACTAACACCCTGATAATGACAATATGTAACGATGAACATCATTGTACTTTACCAAGTTTTATTGACACTTTTTCTGAAGCATTGCGCTCAACAAACTGTGTGTCCACCCCAGTACCGTGTGCACTCAAACAGTTGATGATGATAATAATCTTTATTGCAAAAAATAAATTGCTCCAGGAACATTCTCTCACAGAAGTGATTTTCAGAGAGGTCCTGGACTAAACATAAAATACATACATAAATAAATAATAAATTGAGTTTAAAAATATATATACAAAGTTTAAAAATCTATTAAAAAAGCTTGGAAATATAAATATATGGTATATGAAATATGCAAACATTTGATATTGTTACGTTATCATTATCGAGATGATGATAATTCAGCTAAAAATGTACGTTTAAAAACTTGGATACTAATTGAATTCCTAACATTATAACTAAGGTCATTCCATTCCTTAACGGCCTGGTTGCAGGTTTAGGATCGAGTTCTACTTCTGTATCGTTGTGCGCAACATTGCAGGGGTGGACACACGTTGCAAATGTGTTGCGCGCAATGTTAAAAAAGGCTGCATCGTCTGTCGGGGCCTAAGGTTTCCTTTTTTTCTTGAGTTTGTTATTATGACATTTCTACGTACCAAGGATATCCCAACGTCAGCTTCTTTTAAGAAAGGCCCGTCGTGAATCCCTGATGCTACAGCGGCTACCACCTCACCACTTGGTCGCACGTGACTTCCTTTGATCCCCTTTATTATGTGTGGACTTTTATCGGGTGGACAGCTGGCCAGGACACGTAACTCATTTTTACGCCAACGTTCATCAAACTTCCCCTGGTTTATCTGGTTTAAAAAAGGTGTTTTTCGTTGACATTGGAAAATTTGATAGGAATGAATTAATCTAAGGTGCAAATCACCTAAATCGCTTAATTCGCAGTAATCAGTTTTGTTGTTGTTGTTGTTGTTGTTGTTGTTGTTGATGATGATGATCTTGTCGTCGTAGTTAGTTGTTGTTTAATCCAGTGTTGCTTGCTTCGCATTCATACTAACCTGGCCATCCTTGATAACATCTTTCGCGAAGATTTTGTAGTCCTGACCAAAAACGCTGTCTTGATTTGTTGGCCAACTGTCTGTTGGTGTCAAAATTCCGCACTTTTTGGCGAAGGCTCCAGAGGATTGAATACTCGCTCCGGTTACTAATGAAATGTTCATTCCTGCTTCTCGGAAAGTTGAAATTGTTTTCGTAATCTATAACAAAGACGTTTGATGTGGTCCTTCAGTAGCATAATGAGAAAGTAGAATTATGTCCGAGTGAGGCATATAATTACTGTGGTTCATTTCATCTTGAACAAGATCCCGTGGATCGGCGAGAGCACCAAGGTAAACCACAGTAGTTATAGGCCTCACTAGTCGAACACAATCTACTTTAACAATTTTGAACAAGCATAAGAAAAAAAGATGACTATTTGCTGTGGGACCGAACATTGTAGAATTATCGGCTTTTTACCTCTCCTCTAGTTTCCTCTGTCAGGCCTAAGTATCCAAAGAAATCAAAGCCGGACAAAATCTCTTCTCTTTTGCCCCAATCTGGTACTGAACCATTTTCTGCGAATGCAAAAAGAGAAATAATAAGAATCTAGAATTGAATTAACATGTCCGAAAAAGCACAAAATGAAAAACAAACAAAGAAAAGAAAACACAGACAAAAAGAAAAGCTAAAGGAAAACAACGAAAATAAAACGAAAACATAGCGTAAGCTAACGTTTTTAACTGGGAGGCTATTTCTTTGAAAGAACCGGCTGTCTCATATTTGATAGTCAAACTTCAACTTCTTTGTTTGGTATCACTGAAATCCCATAATGGAGTTCAGCTAGTACTGAATTGCAATTTTTCGTAGATTGTCTTATCAGTACCTGGTATGGGAATGTCCTTCTTGGCAAAGGCTATAATAGTCATATCCTTGTCCTGCAATGCTTTACATTCATCACTTATCTTTTTCTTTTGAACATCGTCCATAGCAATCTTATCAGCATCCATGTGGTTTTGTACTATGCTCTTCGAACGAGAAACAACAAAGTCTATCCCTCCTTTTACGTAAACTCTGTAAACGTTCTCATGTTGGATCCTAATAACAGTGGCAGTGTACTTCTGGCTGTCGGGATCTGATGCTGAACTCTTGTATTCGACGTGTTTTTGATGGGGGTACTCATCTCTGTAATGCTGGTAAGCCTTGCCGATGTCAAGGATAAATTGCAGCAAAGCACAATCTCGAGGGTCACCCTTGTGTACGGGTAGCTTGTCATAGCCTTCGTTCTGAAGTAGCATTAAACTTACAGTCAAACATTGCTTAAGTTGCAATTATATGTCTTTGGTCTGGTGAGCTATATAAATAAGTACCAGTATTGCTGGGGTCCAAGTTGGGACAGGAGTGGCACCCAGCCCTACCTTTGAAATATAACCCTTATGGGAATTTGAGACTACTCAGCTGTATAAATGAGTATTAGCATTACTGGAGTAAAGTTGAGATAGGAGTGGTACCCATCCCTACCCTTGTGGTATTTAGAAGCTAACGAAAGAGGAGCCTCCGACATCTAGGTTCGAAACTCGCTGTCAGTATTGGTAAATTTCAAAAATTGGGCTATAATTATTTTTCTTTTCCAGTTCCCATTCTTCGCCATTAATATCAGCGAAATAATAGTCATCGTCAGTATTTATCGATAACAGTCATTCTCTAAGGGTACAAATTTCTCCCGCAACATCTTAGTATTCCAGTCAATTCTTACCTGAATGTCTGACAGGTAACTTGTGTTGACTGCAACGCCCCGGCAAAAGTCCTCCAGTAGGCCAGAATTGGCTACCCTTACATACTGCGGTAATTGGTTTTCTCTCAGTCCAAACTGATTTTTTGTTATCAGTCTACCAGCTGCCACGTTCATACGAGTTTCAGAGCTCTGTTGTCAAAACAATAACGGGGTCATATGTATAAGCTTGCGTAAGACAACTTTGATCAGTCTCTGTGTCAGTGATATGTTATTGTCCTGTGATGATTAATTGCGTACGTAATTAATGAATTCGAATAGAAAACAAGGTTAAGTTATTGGTAAGGATTCGTCAGTGTTGGTAAATGTGAAGTTTCTTTGTGGAATTTGTGGTGGTGGTGGTGGGTTGAGGTGGTGATGGTGGTAGTGGTGGTGGTGGTGATGTTGCCGATGCCAATCAGAGGTGGTCTGGTGATAACGCTGTTCTATGTTATAGTATAGCGGCCCAGTTGTACTGAATAGCTGTCAGCTGTGTTGTTGAGTTGAGTAATTGATAGTAAGTGGAAATGCTACCTGTTGTCCCATGGTACTCTCGATTCCCATTATAGCAACAAGTGTGTAATCATTCTCTTCTTGGATACGGTCCCACTCAGACTCATCTGAATATAAAAATAAACGTCCATCATAAACAAGAGCAATGGATATGATGCAGATACTACATTAATTTGTAAAACAACGAATACCCATGGAAGATCCTTATTCGACTGATGCAGTGACAACATGGTTGTAGCCACAATTTCCCTCTTGTCCCGATAACATATCATTACAACAATTTTGTACCAAGAACAGGTCGCGCAGATCAAGCAAGTTAAGTTATCCATGCGATGTACCTCGAGACCCTCAACCTCTAGCAGTCCATAAATGAGGACAATAAATTGTTCTAGCAGTCCATAAATGAGGACAATAAATTGTTCTTACTGTTTGGTTCCTGTCGAATCTTGGACGCCAAGCAAATGATTTTGAGTTGACTCCTATGTTCCATAGTGGAAGCTATGTCCTTTAGGCTCTGTTTGTCATCGTCCCCTAAGATCTTCTGTCCTTCACCTGTCAGTATAGAGTTGCATCGCTGTAATATCACTTCAGGTGCGCCTTTGGTGTAAAGCTGAAATAAAAGAATCAGAACAGTGAGCACCAACCAGATAAAGCATGGTTAAGTGACAGGAAAATTAAGGGGCTGTAGCCATGGGAACATGGTGTCATCATGACACATTTCCAGATTGAGGGTCATGCAGCTGGTTGCCACGGTACCACCCTTCTTTGTACTGACTATTTCTTGTAGGTCTCTCATCACACAGTTTTCTTTCCAATAAATTCGTAATAGCATGACCCAAGATAGCAAACCTACGTACCTTGTACGATTTCTCGTCGTTTTTGACGACTGTAGTCATGTGTCTGCGACTTGGGTCAAAAGGAAACACTTTGCAAAGACTTTCCTCAGGATGTTTTCTTCTTATCAATCGATAACTAAAATCCAAGTCATCGACGAATTCGAGAAGAGCTCCTTCGGTTATGTCTCCTGTTACCACGGGCATGTTGGTGGTGTACTACAAATAGTGAATGAATGTGAGTCTTTTTTATGATAGTTGAATGAGTGGTTATGTGAGTGAGTCAAGGGTGCAGAGAAGATGAATTATTGTTTTTCGTTGTTTTACAACAAAATGTTTTGCAGCCTTTGGAAGTTTCTTATTTCGAATTCGTTCCGCGGATAGCTATTTAATTAAGTGTTCGCACATTGTATATTCTTGCTGTTGATTTTCTATTTCTGTCATTAATCTATATTTACACAGACTTCTCGTGCTGTTTCCATAGCTGGAAGAGAATAGCTTTCGCGATGGAATGGTTCTAGAACTATTGTAAACAAGATCAACATATCAACATCGTCCTTTATTGTGTTCTGATTGGTTGATCAAATATAATAGCACAGGATCAGGTTGTTAAGATTCACTCGGGCGAAGTAAAACATGTAGACATTTTAGTTCGTGTCACGAACCCCACTATTATTTACTTATATAAGTAAAACTGAGCTAAAATTGCTGAGTAAAAATACCCAGTTCTCACCCGATATGAGAACAGGCGCTATCTACTTGTGAGATGGTGATATCTCTTCCCTTTCCATCTTAATTGCAAAAAGAATATGTTTTTTTTCTAAGAAGTAAGAATATGTACACAGTTCTCAGCCAATGTAAGTCATGAACGAGACTTTTGCAGTAGTTTTCAGATGGTGACATCTCTTCCCTCCCCTTCGCCCACAGAGGGATGTAGAGGCCTGAGCAAATGCTCCAAACAATGTCGCCTCCACCATATTGGATGCGTTCAGTATGAACAACGCCTTCAGCCAATAACGTCCAACATTTCTTTTGCTCTGTTTTCGTCAAAACGTATAAAGTACTGTGCAAACTTCCCAACAACACTCGCCTTATTGGCTCTAACATTCTTCGCAAGTTGATGGATGCCTGTTCAAATGGTCCCAACATTGTTGTGTTCCGCTTTGGTGAAAGCAGAACAAACGAAATGTCGGACGTTGGTTAAAAACGGTTTTGAAACACATACAATATGCTGAAAACAACCGTGTTTGTTTGGTCCTTCACACAATATATTATTGAGTCGTTTTGAACTGCCAATCCAACAACTGCACAATATTGGATGTATTGGGAACGCTTGCACGGGGCTTTAAGTTTTGTAGGACGTACCTGAAAGTGCGATGAGTAGCTTGTATTTACAGCTACACCAACAGCTATTTCGTTGGCTAAATTCTGAGCTATTTTCTCTTTATAGTCATTAGCATCGCCTCTAAAGTAGTTCCCATCAATGTAACTCTCAACCACTTCTTCTCTCATCACAAACTTGCTGACTGCAGTCAAAACACCATGTTTCTTGACACATACTGATGTTACATTCCCCATGGCTTCCAGCACGTCTGGATTGCGAATAAAGATGTTTCTTTTCTGCATAAATCCTAACGATGAGATCATTGTGATAGTACCGGCCATAGGACAACCCCTCAGGTTCTGCCACAATTATGATCACGATGCCTATAATGATGGCTTTAATGATATCATTCCAGTGACTTGGATCGTAGCTCAAGTTATCCACCTTCGTACGTCTTCACCAAAAAACTGATTAAAATGACCAACGCAACTATCACACCAACGATGATCCCCAAGATGCCCAGGATGGAAGACGCCAACGTTAGCTTTCCTTGCAGAGATTGTGCTGTCGACTCCAAGTCTTGCCTCCTCTGCTCATGCTTGTTATCCCTTGCGAGCTTGCCAGCTCGAGTCCTTTCCCCGACCGCCAAGACGACCATTTTTCCTTGGCCAACAATTACGTGTGTGCTGGTGAATACAAATGGATCTTTCATATTCTTCACAACACGAGGACTCTGCTTCAGACTCGTCTCATCTGTGATGACCTCGGTATTTTCCACAAGTATTCCATCAGCTGGGACTACACTGCCTGTCTCGAGAACCACAAGATCACCGACTTTGAGATCTCTGTAGCCGATCTGCTGCGTAATTCCACTTCTAACCACCGTGACTTTTCGTTCGTTTTCTATGTTCGTTTGTAAGGTATACCAGTGGGAATTCCTGTAGAAGTCACTGAAAGCTGTCAAAAGTATTATAATCACAACAGTTGCCAAGATCCCAACACCCTCCTGCCACGCATTGTTTTCCGAGTCAGCAATAGTCTTCCCTTGGCAGGTTTCAGGGTACAGAGCTCCAAGAACGACCGATATTATAGCACCAATAACGAGAACGATAAGTACTGGGTCAGCCATGGAGTACAGCAAGTAGTGACCAAATCCCTTCTTTGCCTCTCTCTCTGTAAGCTGATTCGGACCATATTTTTTAGTTCTTTCTTGTAGTGATTTTGATACAGCTATGATCCCTTTGGTCTTCGACGTTTTCAAATTATGGATGATGGTCTGCAATCCTCCAAACGTCTTTAACTCGTTTTCAGCATCACTAGATTTATTTTTCATCAGCTCAACGAGATCATCGGGATAATTTGGGGTATCGGTGACATCAGCTCCTGTGTTTGGCGACATGTTGATTCAGCAATCGTTCGCTAAGTTGTTGAAAACTTGAATTGTTTGCTTTCGTGATAATTGTCAAATGAATATTCACCAGCTTAAGCAAAATACGTGCTGTATTTACATGTACGAAAGTGAAGTGAAATAACGGTTCTGGAGCTCCACATCAACTTTAACAACAACTCGCTAAAATTATAAACAATTTCTGCACTAGTTGTAAACAGAAAGATCGAGACTTCTAACAGATCGGGGACTACTCCCTGGTTTAGGCATAGCGTGACACTAACCTCCACTTGTAAGGTCCTTGCTTCAGTGCTGTTGACGAAATTGAAGCTGAATTCGAATTCATTAGGTTGTCATGGAAACCTTGGATCCTAACTGAAGCACAAAACAACCTGTTATTTTATCGTCGTTCAAATGACGTCATCAATTATTGATTGTCTACCTGAGTGGAAGTTAGAAATGCCAAAAATTAGTTTTCCAACCAAGCATAAACTCTATATTGAGCACAAAAACGTTATCATCTGAGAGAGAAAAAATGTTAATATCATTTTTTATGCACTGAATGCGCCGACCAATTTTCGCTCGTCGCTTCAAACTCAGTCTTATTTCACTGGTTTTGGTTGCAATAAACTATTGATATTTTCTTTCTATTTTTATGAATGACTACATATTTGAAATATGGCATTCATGAACTGACTGAACCAAATTCACTTTCATTAATCAAGATCGAGGTTGTGTAACTTCTTAATTCTTGGATAAACTTTACGAGTATCTTCTCCGAAAAATACAAATATTTTCCCTGGATTATATTTCGGCTAATTATTATCGGACTGGGATTTTATACGACACCGACATTTGAAATATGCTTTATTATGAATGACTGCACAGAAATGACATTATTAATTAGCATAAGATAATTACATGACAGTTTGCCTTGCGCCTATGAAAAATGATTTCAACTTTTCAAGATCAATACTCCTGTCAACAAATATTGATAGAGATTCAAAAATTTCTTTGATCTTATTTGAATACCGTCAATAGCAAGGCTTTTTAAAGTGAAAATTTGAAACAGTTTCGACAGCTAGTTTCAGCGCAGAATATGATTGGAAGGCTTCTAGTTTAAAACTAGCTGAGCAACATTATACACCTCTTGATTCTTTGCGGTAAAACTTTACTTGTCATTGTTAAGAACATTACTCAGTCTTTCTAAGCCTAAATATATTTTCTTTTAAATCTAATTAGATTCATTACGTCATCATGCGGGGTTTATATCAACAACGTTAAGGAGGCTCGCCTGGGTTTTGTAACTACTCCCCTACCTTATAACTTTAAATCGCTGTACCTCCTGTCACAGAGCTCTGTTAGACTAGCCATTTCACTGAGCAACTCTTCTTAATTTAATGATTTTTTCTGAATGAACGTTTGAAGGAGATCGGCGTGAAGGCTACACCCCCATGGCACCATTAACATTGCTTACTGAGCATGCACATTTTGTCGATGACACTTGACCGCTCAAAACGAACTAATCGCACACAATAGCTTAAACCTGCAGCTAAAGCCAGACAACGTTTAAAGAAACTCTATGACAGCGTTTTTGAGAAAATGGCAGCGAGCCTCCTTACAGTGCTGCGCTTCGAACTGTTGCCACTTCCACAAAGTTTTTGATTAATTTTTGACATCTTTTTGACAACCTTGAATACCAGTAACCAATTAAATATCGTCGCTTCACTTTGATGTTTCGATATGATGTACAAACTCCGCCTATCGAGACATCAAAGTGAAGCGCCAGTATCTAATTGGTTCGAGGTATTCAAAGTTGTCCAAAACATGTCAAAAAGTAATCAAAAACTTTGTGTTAGTGGCAACGGTTCGAGGCGCAGCACTGTAACAGGGACTAAGGAGCAAACTTTAAAGTGGTGGAGCTAAAACACACCATGTTCATCGTCAGGCGACTTGTTTGACCATCTGATTTTTGATGAGGTAGGGGTTAGTTTTCAGTAAATTCGAATTGAGTTTATTTTGAAGCCTCACGTGCTGAAAGATATTTGTTTAGTTCACCGAACCCTTGCACACAGAAATGTAGCAAAATTGATAAAAATGCGCTTCCAAATCGTGTTTTGTGATGTGGGATAGTATACACCTGTTTCATAAAACGTTGTAAGGTAAAACCCCTCAAGCTCGTTACCCGCAAGGGAGTATGGGTAGAAATTAATAAAAGCTACTACAACACGACTATTCTCAACTAGCTTGACTCGAGCTTATGCACAAAAGGACTTTATTCGTTGGTATTAAAAATCAAGAACAAAGCTGAAAAATGAGTAATGTTTAGTATCTATCCATACTCATTTGCGGTCTAGTTGCGTATAGGCTTGAAGCCTCTCGCCCGATAACCTTTATTGAGATAGGTGTAATAGTTAACAGTTGCGAGTGCGAAGCGCAAGCCGCTCGACACGTACGAAATTTGTAGAAGAGGAGTTCGTAACCACTGTTTTAAAGTTGTTTTGGGATATTATAAATAGCTAGATCTTTCGAACGTGAACTGCGCTTGGCATAAAATCATCAAATCAGCAGATTTCCCATCGTCCATTTCGGTCTCAGCTTCTATGTTTTGAAAAGTCAATGTTTGTGCGGTATACACTTATTTCAAAAAACGTTGTCGCGGTTCAAAGCAACAAGCGTCAAACCAAGACCGAAATGAATGCTGGTTTGGTGCTGGTAATGTATTCAAAATCAGACTTGTTTTCAATAGAATGGAGCGCTATCTACTAACAAGCACGTGAAAATGCACACATTTGTAACTAGTTCTACAGAACAAGTCTGATTTGATTACGACCTTAACCAACATAAAACCAGCATTCATTTTGGTCCTGTTGCTTTGAACTGCGACAACGTAAATAAGTGTATCGCGATACATTTGTTATAGCGGTGTGCGTTTTACTATGAAATCACGAGAGTTATAGCATTAGATATATAGTTCTTTAATTAGAATATTAACAAATAAAGATGTCATAATAGAAATATATCTATTCTACAATTCATTGCACCAATTCTTTACAAAGATAACGAAGTAATAATATACATTTTTTATTTTTACAAATTCCTCTTTGACCTAATGAAGCGTTCATTTGAACTGGGCATCAGATATTTCCATAAATTTCTCTTTTTGCATAAGGCAGTCCTGCAGCCTTCGGCACTGTTGGTACACCTATCGCAATCCATGGGAGTTCCACACATTGACAAGCAGGCGTGCCATTTACCATGACAACAAGAACACGCTGTGCAATCGTAGGCATTTGAATATGACAAGTAGTATAACAGTGAACCATAGCAACAATGTCAATTTGGAATACTTCATCTAGAATTGAAATTTAGTATATATTCGTTATAATTTATAAGGTTTATTTAGTATATATTATTATAATTTATAAGGTGCTCAGCCAAAAGACTGCGCATGCGCGAGATTTTCGCGGACTATAATTTTATATATATATATACACATATATTTTATATTTGAAAGTTTTATCTTTTGTTAATAGTTATTTCATGGTGTCTCCAATTAGCTAGCTTAAGTTAGGGCAGACGGGAAAGAGGGGATGAACTCTTTCGCTTCCATGTTAGCTCGGGCCCACACGCTGCGTGAAAGATGGCACACCAACTACAATGACTCTCCAAAGCGCATTTAAACGAAGTCCGATTTTGGAAAGATCTTTTAGAAGCATTAATCCAAACAAGAACACGACTGGATCTCGGTTTTCGTCTTGTTTGGACATTGGCATGTAATAAGTCATATAAACGTAAGATATGGCCACTGGTTTGAGGGGGCGAAAACGACACAAATTATTATTATTATTATTTTTTGAACAGCGCAACTCGACATGTGTTACAAATGAACGGCATTATGTAAAAAGGTATTTTTACGAGTCATTTTAGTATTTTGAAGAGCCCGTAGGGCGAGTCAAAATGCAAAACGACAAAACAATCCTTACCTTTGCGCACGCTAAACCGTGTAATACGGCTTTCAAAACCGTGTAATATATACGCTCGCATATTTGCACTCGTTTTAGTCTTTATTTGCACTGAAAAGCGCGCGGTTCGTATAATAAGAACTGCTTATGAAATGTTGCTACTAGAAGTCTGAAAGATAGGCTTAGTAGTTGGAAAGGCGGATTAGTGCTATAATCCAGGGTTAAATCATTAATTGATTTAATCAAAGTGATTTTAATACTGGGGTAGCGTTAACTCGCTTTAATGTTCAACACCTTGGCCAAGTATGGCAAGACAAATTATTTATAATTAAAACTTGTATACTTCAAGAAATTCAAAAAAATCGAGAAATTAGATGTAGAATTTATAGCGACTAGAAATTTTGTACGCCATTAGAATTAAGTCTTAGTCTTACTTTTTTCAGGGCAAGAATGAAATACTATACTAGATGTATTCATAAAATTTGGTTTTGTTTAGTGTACGTTTTTGTTCATAACACTCACAAAATGCCCAGGGGTGGTTTATTCCTGACTTTTTGATTATTTCTTAAATACAAGTACATAGCTTTTCATCAAAACCGAAGACCGGACATTTTAAAACTCAAATAACAAGTCCTAAAACAATCAAACAAGCAGAGTCTTTATCAGCGAAACGAGACAGAGAAAAACTACATACACTAAATTTAATTTAAGATCCAAATATGTTTCTGATGACTTCTCACCCGAGGCCAACCCTTTTGACATTTTTTTCAATTAATTTTCCCCTATTATAAGGAACTTAAGGAACTTAAAAAAATAGTGTGTTTCGCCAATGAAGCTGAAAAATATGACAATTTTAATTTGTATATTGACGTTCCGATTACAGTGTGTAGTCCGCGTTAAAAACGATGCTTTCTGTGTGAAACGATTTCCAAGATTTGTTATAATATATTACTATAAAAGTGCAAGGAAAGAAAAAACTGGAAAAAGGAATACTTCTTGGACTTGTTTTTGCAAAAATAACTCAGGATTATCGTATGACGCCGTCGAGATGGCGCCATGTAGTTATCGAAAGAAAGGAAAGGACTGTAAAAAGAAAGGAAAGGAAAGGAGAGGATAGAAAAGGAAAGGGAAGGAAAGGAAAGGAGGGGAAAGGAAAGGAAAAGGAATGGAAAGGAAAAGAAAAGAAATGAAAGAGAGGGAAGCGGAATGGAAAGGAAAAGAAAAGAAATGAAAGAGAGGGAAGGAAAGGAAAGGAAAGGAAAAGAGAGGAAAAGAAAGGAAAGGAAAAGAGAATCTGACAGAGATACAAGAAAAAGGGCCCAAAGTCAACAAGATAAAGCTAAGTTTTGGTGAAAAAAAACTAACTAAGAAAGATAAATGTATGAATTGCATTAACATTCATGAAAAAGTTATTCTTACCTCGGGTAAAACCATCTACGAGCTATAATAAACTAGCCGTCTCTCCTAACTTGTTATTCCTGTCAGCCTTTACACTGTCTTATGAAGTTTCTTCCTTTGGCTAAATATCTTTTATAACCCGAGAATCTCGTTTTAGATCTCTATTCTGATTGGCTGTCATCATGGAACGCTTTTGTGTGTGTACATTTTGTTTATTCTAACGGGTCTTTTCTGAAAGACCAATGCTTTATTTAGACAGATGCAATACAAACCAGCTGCTAATAGATTTTATTCGCTTGCTGCAGTGGTTCCCCAATACAATATCCTTCACCCAGGGAGATTCTTTATTTAAAATCCTTTAACGAAGAGACTAAAGAATGTTCACTTCGAGCAAAGAAACTTATAATTCCCCATATACTGATACTGAAACATTGGGGCAACTATCTGGGAATAGAAAGTTAGTCCAACTGAGATAAGAACATTGATATATTTATTCATTTCCTGATTGTCCCTTCTTTCTGACGGCTGTCTCGACTTGGTTTAGACTAATTACAATTATTGAGTGGGTGTTGCTTTCTACTTGACACTTTAGCAATAATGAGAACCTTGGAAGGCCATGAAGACTTCAAGACTTTGATAAGGAATAGAAAACTTCCTTTAACGCGTCGGTGTTGCACAAGGAATGCTCTGACGCGCTGCGCGCCATTTCCCCTCGAAACTCTTCCTTTGCGAAAACCTCGTTCTCGTTGCCAGGTTACAAGATCAAGATGTTGTTTATTGAGAAAGAAATCGTATTCCATTTTACGTTAAAAAGGTACAAACTCCTGACCATGGAAAATGTGATACACAACACCTCCTTAGACTTGTTGACTAGTAGATCTTTCTTTTCACAATTAATTAGATTATCTCCAAGCTTTTCATTGCTTTCCTGAGTCTGGAAATACTGAAAGAACCACCTTTTCTAAAGTTAGAATAAAAAAATGAAGCCGTTGTACTTAAAGTGTTATTTCTTGGAGGCGTTGTCGAAGTTAAATTGATGTTCGAGTGGTATAGACAACGGTCTCTTTGAATGAAATTGTAGTTCTTGAGTTACTATAAGCAATCGCTCCAGGGCAAATACTGCTAAAGGAAAACAAAAACCACAAATAACTAGCCAAATCAGATCAAGAAATTGGTGGGATATCTTAAACAAGAAAGTATTTCATTAAATATATAAAACAGGAAGACGTATCTACGTCTATTGCCCACGATTTACATGGAATGGTACAGAATTAGACATTTTGAACCATTAATAAACTGTAGCTCTACAACGGAAGAAACTGTTTTGTTTTGCTTGCTTTAAGAGCAATAAGTGAAAATTACAAGTGCTTTTCTCAAAACAACGAGAAAGCACGAGGAAATTGCAGATAATGAACTACAAGTTGTTATTCAGTCAGTTTTAAACTACTCGGACTTCAGCATAAAATTGTTCGTTATTGCTTTTTCATGGATGGCGGAGAAGGCTGCTGGGGGCTGAACCTCTATACTTCTCACTAAAAAAGATAATTACTGTTAGAAATGTAGAATGAATTAATGAAAAGAGGTATGTGATGCAAAAAAAACCCCGAGCTCTCAGAGTAGAGTAGAATGACAGTAAAAAGCTGTTCCACAAGAGAGTTTTACAATATCTAGGAATACAGTTCGCACACTATTAAAAATACTTTACGCACCTGTTTTTGCACGTTCCTTCTGGTCATTTTACTACAATGATTTTAGTTCTCATAAATTCAATATTTTAGTTACTCACTTATCAGTTATTTACAAAGTGCATGTTACTATTTCAGGGTTTTTTTTAATACCGATCGGTTAATATATAGAGGGATGTCATGGCAGCCATGTTTGTGGGCAAGTACAATAGAACGTTTTTGAATTAGAAAAGATTTCATTTCTTTTGGGAAAAAAGCTCTATTATTTTGACCACAGACAAACATAGCTGCCGTGAAATCCCTCTATAGCAACGAATGGGATTCAAGAAAGCAAGAACAGGTCCACACAGGAAACCCAAGAAATCATCATTTCCGAGATCTACATTTGTTCAAAAAAGGTTGTCGGTTCGAATTTACGGCGAATGACAATTAACGTTTTCAAGAACACGTGGAACTCTGTGTTTTTTTTCGAGTAAAAACGAGACCCATTGTTGGTTTTTATTCAATACAATCAAAAAATAAAGCCGGCAAACCAACGACAGAAAAGCACTGTTTAATAGCCCAATATACTGTTTTCGCAAGATTGCCAAGTTATATATGCTAAATTTCAAGTTCAAGTTTTACAAGTTCATAGCTAGTAAAACAATTTAAATAGCGATTTTTGTCGCTTACTAGATGATCTTTAATTCTGGATTTGTAATCAATTGAGGTTTGAGGTTCAATTTGGGGTTCAAAGCCAGGTTCAGACCCAATTTGAGTTGCGCGCGCAACCTTGAGAAAAACTTTCAAAATTGATATGAAATCCCCAAAATCTCCTGGATTACAGCGCCCCTAAATTTTAGGTACAATATTAAAATAAATTGGTCTAGACTCTGAATAGACCAGGATAGATAAAAGTTTTTCAAGATTGAGCATCTAGTCTGATCTTCCACTTGCCTTTTGCTGCCCACCATTCGGCATTCGTCCTGGCAAACAGTTACATGGCCCCGGTTTCTGATAAGCCCATTAGCGATGGATTAAAGCTATGGTAATACGAGCAACAAAATCACTCAACTTGTCTCGCAACAAAATTGTTTGTTGCACTAGTTGAGAGAATCCTGTATTCTCATTGGCCGAGAAAATCATTTGCTGCAACACGAGCTAGTTGAGTCGAGGCCAGGTGGTAATACGTGCAGCATTTTAAAATTTTGTTGCAAGAAGTAGAACGACATACTTTCTGCAACAATTAAATTTCCAGTCAACTTGCACGAACAAGCGATACAAGTTTGTATTTGCGTGGAAAAACGCGCAGCATTGCTTTTCAGCTTGTCTTGTAGCAAAGTTGCGAGACAAGTTGAGCTATTGTTGCCGGAAAGTACCATTGTTTAAGGTCGTAGCACTAACAGTTCTAGTACACTCATTAGCCGACTCATACTGGAGACGGGAAACTCATCTTGGAGGGACACTCGTCTTCAGACGAGAACTGAGACTAAAATCTCGTATTAAATTCACATTAGACGGTTTTCTGCCTAACGAGTTTCCCGTCCAAAACGAGTTTCCCGTCCAAGACGAGTTTTCCCATCTTCTAATACACATGGCCACCCCTCTGTGTGCACCTGTTGACCTCACGCGACAGTACGCGCACGCGCAGAAGTCATAGCAACTTTGGACTGGATATGTCTTCATGAATATTAGATGTTGCTGTCAGTAGGTTTTCGTGCGTCTATCTTAACCTTTTCACTTGAAGACCAACGCAGCAATTCACTCTGAAGAGAGAACTGTCCGTCCATCTTCTAATTGTCAAAATTAGTGGAGTGAAAAGCTAGCACGCGGTCCAAGAAGAACGAGATCAAAGTGTACAGTTTGTAATTAAACTGTTCCCCAACAGCTTCTGACTCTAGATACTTCGTTTACGATTTGCTAGAGGTGAGTGATTGCATGGCTAAAAGAAGCACTGATAGTTTTCTGTTCTATTCAAGAGTCGTTAACTTTGTAGTTGCTATTATGAGTGAGCTCTTTTATACTGTGCTTTGTCGAGAGCGTCGAAGCATGGCGGCCGACTCGTCTGGTTGAACGTTGCAATAAACAACGGATAAAGAGCTTTCTGTACCACTAGATTTCATGCTGTTAATCATGTACGTGGAAAATTTGCGAGAACGTGTATGAAATAATTAGAGAGAGAATGTTTATTTTCAATTTTAAAATGCGTCTTTGTGTTGTATTGGTCCCTACAAGAGAGCAGAATCGTTTTCGTTCGCTAATCTTTATTGAACCGAACACAGTTTAGAATAAATACCTTATAAACTTGAACACGTGCCGAAAAGACATTCTAGACTATTCATCCAAAATCCTGCTTTTGTTAATTCTAGCACAGAGCTTTGCCAACACAGAGCTCTGCCAAAACTTACTAGTCAGATAGATGGTGGCGTTATTGTTTTTAGTGTGTATTTGCATACACGAAACAAAGAAGAGATTTCAAAATGTTTTCAATAATTCTCTCTAAGTGCGTATTGTATATTGATAGTCTCGAAAGGCTGCGAGATTACTGTTTAAAATTGTATTGAAAAGTGAAGTAATGAAAAGGCAGATTTGAAGGTAACATTTCCCTATATAAAATTTATTAGTTGTATTATTAATCTTATAAATATGCTGAGAATGTTAATTCCAAATTATATTCATAAAAACAAAAGGCTTAGCTTACACTATTTTCAACTGAATATAAAAAGTTTTAATTTTAATCATTTTAATTTATTTTGTAATTTTATTATTATTTTAATTTAAATTATTGACAGTTCCTGAACTGGAGTTTTAAACTTTTTTTTTTAAGTTTATAATTATCTTTTTGCAATTCGATGCAGTTATCAATGTCAAAGATGCAAATATTCCAATAAGATGCTAGTGTGTTCTTGGAGTGCTTGGCCAACTAGGTGATTTTATAGGCTTGTTGCAGCTGAATTGTGATTGTTGCCGATAGCCAGTGAATTTGATTGCCTGATATCTGATATATCAGATATATTCCAGGGCTGGTAGTGTTGTTCAAGAACGCTCTGGATATTTACCATGGCAGCAGACACACATGGCAATTTTCAGACAATGATCAGAATTTGCTCCAACAATTGTATATTAAATCACCTATTGTGTCACCAGCTATAGTCAAGTGGGTTAGCTTGGGTCAGTGATCCAGAATAGGACATATTTGGCCTTGTATAGCACGCATGTTGGCTGGTTTTGTAAATCCAAACATAAAGTAAGCCGCCAGCTCATGTAATACATGGCTGAGTAGGATCTCAGTAAACTGAGTCTGCTCATTCAACTGGGTCAGCCAGCTTCATATAATCAGGCCCTTAGTTGAGCCCCTATACATGTATATATATATACCATTTTAGCCTGTTCACTGTTAGCAACCCAGGTTATGGGGTAGCATGTTTCCAAAACCGTGAGTAATTGCATCTAGACTAAATGTATGCTTGCCTGGACCAGATTATATCAAGTGAATTTGGGTTCCCTGTGTCCCTGTGTGATTAGTAGTGATGTAATACTGTTTACTGGTATACCCAAGGCAAAGCAAGGTTACAACAGGGTATGGAAGAGAAAGACAGGATCCTAAGGCACATAACAATATGGCCCAGGCATTGAGTTGTCAAATTTATACAGCAACACTTCAAAGTTCTTTGGGATTGTATACAGTAGAATCCTTATTTCTTGAACCTCCAAAGGAAATGAAAATTGGTATGAGAAATTGGGAGGTTTGAGAAATTGTGGGTAAAACTACAGCAAAAACAAATGTAATATTTTTCACTTTTAATAGCATTTACCACCGTGTGCATAATTACGCTGTCCATCCAGACTGAAGTCTCGTTTGGGATTTGGTCAATAAGCTACCGGAGTATACATTGGAGTATAGAAAACTCCGCCTCTGTCTGGATTTTTGGTAGCATATTGACCAAATTCCCAATCGAGACTTTTGTCTGGCGGACGCGTAGTTTTGCACACGGTGGTAAGACAGAATCCTCGAACACCCTCCTTAAACGTTTATGAGAGCATCTTACTTACTGAAAAACATCTTAAAAGTGAATTACTCAAAACACAATAAGCCCAAGCTGTTAATGTCTATCTCGATAGCCACAAATTTGAGTCGCATTCAACACCAAATAAAGGTTCGTCTAGAAATTCGGTGTCAAGTAGGCCGCTCTTTCTTGTACTATATCACAAACATGAGCGCTGGACTTGCTTTGCTACACATTCATTGTGACATGGCCATCGTTATCCTATTTCCACAGGGTGGTGAAGAGGGAGTACCCATCACGAATCACGAACCATTTTTTCGCGATTTCAAGGATCACGGAATAATGATAAGCATGAATTTTGTCATTACTAAAAAGATTGAAAGTACAATCGAAGAATTACACTGTTTTTCGTAATATTTTTCTGCGCGCTCGTCGCACATTTCTCGATTCGGCATCTTTATAATCACGAGTCACGGCAATATAAAACTGCAAATCCCTGGTCACGAGCAAAGATACTTTCACGGATCACGGCTAGAATTTTAAGCTTTTCACGAATCACGAGCCTAATTTAGGTTGAATCACGGATCACGGAATACCTCTTCACTACCCTGTTTCCAAAGTCTTTTTTCTTTCTTTCTTTTTTCCAAAGTCACGCTATGCACGCGGTGGGGGAGGGGTGTCGCTGTCACCTTTTTTTCTGGATCAGCTCCTGTTGGGCTACCTGTGCTAATTGAAGTCACGGTTCAATCACTGTACAAGAGTTCACAGTTGGGGGCTTGCTAGTTTGAAGTAACTCCATAAATTGGACCTGACTGTCGGGCATAACTTATTTATAAACATTGAAAACCTAAGTTGCAAAATGGCTGGACTAAATCCAATTAAATCTGAAATGACACATGGTCGTGTGTATCAAGTCCTTCATGACTTTCTGAAGTACGTGTTTTTTTCAGTGAAGTCCTTCATAAATCAATTCTTGGCAGACTTAGCGCTATTACATTTGACTGGACTGATATTTACTCATGTCTTACAGGGAGAAGTGGTTTCTTGATCGAGTTCCTCTAATGGCTCCCATACAGCGAAGAAGCGCAGAGGACCATACTGTCGTGCCATCATCGGACAAAAAGCAACGAGTGATATTTAGACAACGAATCGCCATCCAAGTCCTTGCAGTATTCTTTTTGCTGGTGTTGATGTTATTTGTATGGCAACTAACTGTTAATGTCACTAGTAAAAAGGTGCGTGACTCGATGTATTTGGCTAACTTAATTATAAAAGTCAAAATATCACCATGTCCTTTGACATGTACGCGGTCCTTAGACACCATTTATACTGTTATACGCGAATAAAAATCGTAATATTTTGATTTGCTGAACCAACCCACTTTATTGTATGAACAGACAGGTATTTTAGTGTGTGGTAAACATACTAGTATCGAACAAAAATTTACTCTTTGTATACCTTTGCCTCTGAAGTTTTGGTAAAGGGCATTGGAGCGAAAGGCCATAAAATTACATGTCCACTAAAACTAAGTTACATTTATTGATTTCATTTGTTCAACAACCTAATACTAGCTATACTGTACAAGGACGTAAGCGCTCTAGGTTTTGGTCGTCTTTTCAGCTCATGAAAACCATGTATGTTCCAGTGTACGTGCGCAGGTTTCGGCTGATGCCGATTTGCTCAAGCCAAGCTAAGCCGTTTGATTAATTGTTTGATCTTGGTGAAATCTCTCACGCACTGCAACAGCCACTTTTCAAAAATGGCCGGCATCCCTACCACGTAAACCTCCCTACAACGACCACCTCTAGGAACGACCACTGGATTCTGTTCTCAATGTGGTTTTTACAGAAGTCTAAATACTCCATGTTTTGTACTTTTTATTTCTAATCAACAGTTTAGATGTGTTGAATCCTAAATTACCTTAGTTAATGGCACGAAAAGAAAGGATTAACTAGGGAGGGTCCACAATAGGGTTTTGATTTGATAAAGTGCAAATTGTGTTCTAAGTTATGCTTGATTGAGAACTTCACGTCATGTAGAATCACCCTCAATGTTCTCACTGAATAGTTTGCCTAAGTCTAATGACTAATCTTCACTTATAAATTGCTCAACGCACAATTTAAAGTCGTAACAAAACTTAAATAGCCCACATGAAGAACACCACGAAAGCGGGAACCACCACGTAAATACGATCGTTTTTCTTTGTTCGTTCAATTAGGACGTATTTATGGTTGTTCTCGGCTTGGGGTACAGCAAAATCGTTTACGAACACCCCTTAGACGTCTTGGGTAAAAGGATGAAGGACGTGTTTGTATTAAATACGTTTGTCTCTCTGACTGTTTTACTTTGTTTGATACAGAACTCTGACAAGGATAACCGCCCACCCGTCAATACCGACGTGAGTAATTCTTTGTGACTCCACAGGGATCCCATGTAATTATTAATGGTTTCCTGTGGTGATGTTTATTAAAACCACCTACAACAGGAGAGAATTTTGCATTGCGTATGCACGCACCCGCTGATGCATAACACGATCGTAGGCGACAGAGGTTATTTAAAAGTTTTATCCCCAAAAAGGGCTCAGTACGCAACAAAATTGGACAAAGCGAAGTCAGGTTCAAGTTATAAAAGAGATTTCGAGCCGGCAGTAGTTTTGGACTGAGTCAACGAGCGAGCTCTATATACGTTTAGAAGAACAATTGCGGCTTTCGGAAAAACGGAAAAACATTCTTCTACGCTAGTACTTTTTATTATTTTTCAAATTAATCAAAGATGGAATTTGTATATATATATTTTACACAGAAATGAATTTGTAGGCAATTTTTTCAGTGTGCTCAACAAAAGGGCTTTCAACTGAAAGTAGAGGAGAACTTTTGCATTAATTAGTTGCAAAAAACATTAAGTTGTTAGGTTCTTGGCGATTTTTGTGGCATCAAACTTAACACTACTTGAAAACGCTGTTATTGTTGATTAGAATTATTGCAAGTTCAAGGTGGAGATCCTATTTTGATTTTGAGTAAAAGCCAAAAAAAAAAAAAAAAAAAAAAATCGCTTTAAAGTAATTTATGCAAGAAAATAAAGAGTACATAACATTGATCGAAAACTTTGTATATATAAGCCCGATTTCTAAAATATCTTTCTTCCTTTGATGTGAACAGCGGTACTGTCCAAGACAAATCAAAAGAATGGCAAACGAATCTTGATAAGCCCGTGGCTTGTCGTAAAAGGAAGAGGTGCTTTCTCTATATGCTACATAACCCTACCAGAAACAATGAAAATACAACTTGACGGACATTTTTCATTCTGAAATAAGCAGCATTTCTAAAATGAAGAAGGATACCTGGTAATGATAAACCAATACTGAAGGCCGTGGAGATGCTACCTATTTTCAGAGTGATCGATCTCTGAACAGTGATCATATAAGCGAGTTTTACATGGTTCTATATAAAACAAGGAGTTAGTTGCTGTATATACAAAATGTCGATTAAAACTAAAAGTTTCCAAGGTATTCTAATATTTTGAAATAAACTCTTGCCATGTGTATCGATTTCTCCACGATGTAACTCAGGAACTGAATATTTGAGAATGTTTTAGTTGTGTTGTATATGGGCACCCAAGGCAGCCGTGTCACTCCGTACTGTGTTTTCTTCGGCACGAAAAATTCCATTTTGTTAAGAAAACTCATCTCTTATGTCATCATATTAGATGACCAGCAGATAAACTAATCGCATCTTTTATGATGTTGGAAACACCGGTAAATTGGGCAGAAAAAATGAGAGAAAAATGGTAAACATTGACGCATTCTTACTGCTCTGACTGTGTACTCGTGTTCCGCAAAGCATGTCCGCACATGCGCACTGATGCAAAATTCCCTCCTGTTTTGCTATGTTACAGTATGAAAATGTTTTGAATGGCATGTTTACAATATTTTGAATTTGTCAGGGCCTACTTGAGTTAGAAGCAAGACGCTGTCCAATAGTACCGTCGAAGCAACTTCTCCCCAGGACGTTACCGGTTGAAGTGAGCGGAGAGGCCTTTGCTCTTGACGAGTTGGTGTTTAAATCTGTGACTGAGATAGCTGATCTTGTATGTATAGCTACTTAGTAGCGCAGATACCTCTGTATAATACAGTACTATTAGTACATATTTACTGTATAACCCAGCTTAACTGGGCCGTAGCAAGCCTTGAAAAACTGGGGGGCATAAAGCCACTATATGCATCATGTGATGCCTTATTAACATTTATTTTTTTATTAATTTCATATGTAACATTTTTTCTTGCTAGGTTTAATATTTTTTAATATTCTCAGAAAAACTTGGGGGGGGGGGGGGGCATGCACCTGCCCCCCAGCCCCTGTGGGCGCTACGGCCCTGAACTAAAACCAGCAGTTACTTCGGGCATGGCATGATGATTGGCGACAACGTGTATAAGGGTATAAAGCAATCTGGTAATGCTAGTCTAGTAATATCTTCCTACCAGGGCGCTTATTGTTGTCCTTTAAATCTGTAAAGTACAAGTGTAACATCTTTCATTCCGTCAACTGACCGCTTGAGGGCAAACTAACGGTATATTATTAACTTGGTTTAACGACAGGAAGGGTTAGCGGCCACTTTAATCTACAAGGACAAAGTTGTTTGGAAGAAAAGCTTTGGAATGCGAGATAGTAAAGCATCGTCTCCAGCTGCCCCTGATGAAAACACAGTTTTTAGGGTAGCGAGTGTCGGCAAGATTCTAACGGTACATTATACATTCATGACTGTGAAAATGGCCACAGCACGTCACGTTCAAGGCAGATATTTCGAACGTTTTATTAGTGGACGTGCACCCGATCTTGGCTATGACAAGATCACAGTACGTCGTGGCGGTGATCCTTTTTATACAAAAACTGCCCAATATCAGGTGGTGTTACATGAGACGACTTGCAACAACGATTTCCCTTGCCACATCAACGTACGGGACGTACGGGGCGCTGAAAATTGACAAAATTCGTCATTGTTTGTTGCAGGTTTTTGAAGGCGATTTAAAAACCTGCAACATGTTGCCAACACGAAAGTTGCGCAGAAAATCGTCCTGAGAGCCATGATACACGACGACAACTTTCCGCTCAACATTGTTGCGCTGAAAATTGTTGTTGCAAGTTGTTTCGTGTACAAAGACGTGTAGCATTACCTTAACGTTTATAAAATGTACAAATAACCCAGAAGCAAGATTATAATAGAACAGTTAAAGTAGCTAGTTTTGTTAACTGTATTCTAAAAACAATTTTTTTTCCATGTAAAAGGTACTCTTCGTGTTCCATCTACTTCAGGCTGGAAGTATTTCAAGTCTTGATGATCCCTTGGACAAATATGAACCGAACTTTGTGGTCGTTAACAAGTTCAATTCTGTCAAAATAACTTTAAGGTATGCTAACACAGGCACGTTTTTTGTACTAAGACTACACCTCCCAAAACTGGTATCATAGTAAGCACCATGCTGAAAAATTTCTATTTCAAAAATTCATACGAACGACGGAGTTACGAAACCAATTCTGCGTATTTTGCTTGCGCTTCTACTTATACGTCGTTAGTAAGAACAGTAAGAACCAGGCTTGAAGCATGCCTGCTACGATTACCCACGCTTCAACGTCAAGCACAACGTCTTCTATATTGCTGTCAATCACGTATCCTGGGAATACGATTGGTAAATCACGCATCACGCACGTATCACGAGAATACGATTGGTAAATCACGCACCACGCGCCTGATAACATAGCAAGCCACGCGTCATAGAGACTGGCTTAATCACGTGTCATAAACCTTTGACGCCTTTTTGTGCAGCAGAAGTTCTCGTGGATGTAAGTTCGTACAAAGTAAACGTTCATTTATGTGACTTTGTTGCAGACATATTCTAACTCATACGTCTGGATTACCAAGAGAGGTCCCATGTGGCGATGACTGGTCTAAAAGTAAAACCAATATTTGTCCAGTCAATACTACTTATGTCCTGAAAAAGATTCGAACTACTCCTCTTAAGGTTCCCCCTGGTACCGAACCTAACTATAGGTACGTACTATTGACGTCATACTTTATACATGATGTCACAATTATCGTCATCGCTTACTTATAGATGACGTAACACTCAACTTGGATAGGTACTATCGTTTACTTGTAGATGACGTCATACCTATATATGACGTCATATTTAGCGTCGATACTAACTGATAAAGTCTTTGTAACACCGGAACACTCTATTTGGCTTCCATATCAAGAAATTTGCGAACTCCTTATAAGGAATTTGTCCGTATAAGGAAATTTGTACTTATCATATTTGGAAGTTAGAATAAATTTTCATCGCAAAAATAGCGATATTCTTCGAAAACTCCAACAACCATTCGAGTGAAAACTTGCTAACCAAGACAGCCATCATGATTTTGACCGAAAAAGGACTGGAACCGTGTAGAAACAGGGACCAGCGGTTTGTTTACCACAGGAAGCCCGAAAACAGCAACGATTGCTTGATATCTGATAATAACTAAAATGTTTGCTGGCTCACATCATCACTTGAACGGCAAGCGATGTGAGACGAATGTAGTCGCAGAATAGTAATCAATATATTTGTTTTTCAGTAATTTAGGCTTTGCATTGATGGCTCGTATTCTTGCACAGCGGTTTGCCAAAGGAAACTATGAGCAGTGGGTTGTGCGTAATATATTACTACCTTTGCATATGACCAATTCTGGGTTTAATTTAAAAAGGTAAGAAAATCACATATATTAGTTAACCAATTATGAGTTTCTAAGCGGGGCCGGGAGGTTAACCCTGTCCCTGTTAGAGTGGTCTCAATTGCTCGTTTTCTCTCTCTAGTCGACACCGCGGGAAAACGACTGGGCTTGCGCGGAATTTCGGGAACTTTCGCACGTCCGCGTCATGACCTCAGGAATCCCAAGCAATATTTTTACAATGTTTTTCTTTAGATTTTCCCATATCATATCTTTGAGCTTAATTTTGATCACGGGTGAAAACAGGGAAGTATTAGGTGAAAAGTCAGGAAATAGAATATACTACAAAGTGATTAATTTCTTTAATTTCTTTTTTTCAAAACTGTATTTGGCTTCTGTGGCTTGAGTTTCGCCAGTAAAGTTTTGTTTGTTATTGGGTGGCGTTTCATATGACACGCATGTGTGGTACATCTTGAAGCGGTGTCCCTATAGTTCGTCTAAGTTGGTGTTACTTCAACGTACCGAGGAACTGAGCACTGAGGGAACAAAGAAGGGAAACCACACTGATTATTAGTTCTGCTTTCTAAGCGAAAAACCCACGGGAGAGAGGAAGGGAGGGAGTGGAGAGATCAAGACCTAGAAAATGAAGAGCCATGATTTGACATCATTTTAAAATGTCCCAGACATTCTTTTTGCCATAAAATATATTTTGCATTGTTATTGATTTCTGCAGCATCTCAAGTAATAAAGCCGTAAGCTATGGAACAAATGGGCTAAACTCTAATGTGGACTGGGGCTGGGCAGCGCCCGCGTTCCAGTTATACTCGACGACAGCGGACCTTTCAAAGGTTAGAACGGTAGTAATAAGAGGTCGTTCATGTTCAGATCTTTGTGGGGACAGCATCACTCAAGATTTGGTAACCACTGTCTGTGAAAGTTAATGAATTCCAGTGGAACCCCGTAATACGGTCACCTACGAGTCAAAAATAGCCGTAATAATGGGGTGGCAGTATTAATGGGATATTTTTATGAGACAAAAGATGGCCGTAACGATGGAGAACTGATGGGGTGACCGTAAGGCGAGCTCTGATTCACTAGAGATTTTCTCTGTCCATGTATTTTGCATTGTTTAGTTTGTAGTGTTTCACTTCTTTATTTCCTTGATACAAGCTGATGATGGCTCTATTTCAAGCAACACCTTTCACATACTTCAAGCTCCTCAAACCAATATTTCTCACTCAGATTCTAACACCAAGTAAGTCTCAATGCGCACAATAATATCGAAGATTCATGTTATTCATTAACATAAAAGTCCTCCTCCTCTTGATAACTTTATTCTTGGTCTTTTACAGACTATGTATATCCTGATGGATCAACAATGGTTGGTCTTGGTTGGGAGATGAAACTCACTGGTTCGTATATCTTGGTCTCTAAGTCAGGCATTGTACCAGGATATTCAGCTGCATTTACGTTTTACCCTAAGTTACAGTTAGGTGAGTTTCTCTGATGTCACGCATTTTTGTTCAGTACCCTTCATGTCACGCAATTCTAATACAACAAGTGCCTTGTCACGGCAGTTGGCATGGAACAGTTTTCTCTGAGGCAAGTTGCCGATGCCTTATTTTTACGTATGTGTATGTAAGAACTCTTTACCTCCATGTGACGCCTTTCGTCACGCCTTGTCACACAATACATCAATTTTTCTATTGTTTTCTTCAATTAAATCTTTCTTAATTTTTCATCAGGTTCTGTTGTTCTTATGACTGGTCGCGAGGCAGCACCATTAGCAGCAGAACTTCTATTAAAACCGTTAGCACAAAAACTTATAGCTTATCTAGTCAAACAAGTTAAGGTACGTTTACCTAACATATACCGGGCTACCTGTGTTATGGTCACTCTTGTGCTTGCACGGTATGTTTTTATCTTCACAACGTTCTTCTGTCGTCATTTTAGATAAATACCCCACCCGACCTCAAAAAGTACATGGGCTCCTATGATCTGATATCCAAGTGGATTGAATCAGTAACTTTCAACATAACATTTGAAGATGGCGTTCTTCAATTACACCAAATTCCAGGATTTCCACAAGTGTCTTATCTAAACTATGTACAAGACAACATATTGGAATTAGTCTACAAACCAGGCTTTGCTTGTCCTGTCTATGGAATGGGACAAAACCACGAGAGATTCTACTTCAAACCTGCAGGTCCAGATGGAAAGTCACCAGGATTTCAGTTTGGGTCTTTTCAGTTTGTCAGAACAAAACAAAGTCATAGTAATGTAGCCTCGTCTAGAAAGTCCAAAATAACCTTGTCGAAGATTTTTTGATGTGAAAATCATCGAGAGAGATATATTTCTATTGAAGAATAATGTCTGCAGGCGGATGTCAACGACGGTGAAGCTTTTGACTATTTAGAAAAATAGTTTTATCGTGTTAATGTATAAAGTGTGTGATGTTTTCAATGGTTCGTCAGCGGATTGCTGCGAACGTTGGGATTTAAACTTACTCTGTGAACGGTGGTTTCATTTCAAATTTTCCCCTCGCCAAGGGAAGGTTTATGTACAAGACGTCCTTGCTAGGGGAAAGTTGAAAGGTATCCTCTACCCGTAGGGTGTGGCTTGATTTTCAAACGTTCAGCGGTCATCCATTTTCAGGGGTTTAGCTTATTTGAATAAGGTATCAATGTTTATAGTAATAGAGGGTCATTTCACATTCATGCGTCAAAATTGTACATTTTGGGCAGGGAAATTTTATAAAGTTAATAAGAAGAGATTTTTATCAGTGGTTGTGGCAACCATAACTGTTGTATATAATTGTTCTAATGACTATAATTGTAAAAGTTACGAAATGATTGATTACCAGCCTATTTAAAACTTGTTAGCACAGGCGATATTACTGCACGCGATGACGATTTCAGTGTAGAACAGTGAGCCCGGTTTGACGAGGGGTGGATAACACTAAATGTTGAATAAGTCTTTATCCAGTGGAGCGCTTTATCCACTAGATATTAGCATTTATCTATGAAACAAATTGCGCTATACATTAACCAGTAGTGTCTTACACGTCGTGAAACTGAAATCTTCGCCAAAATTGTTGGGTATTATGGCGATAAAGTACCTCCAAGTTGCAACAAATTTAAACGCAGTGCAACTGAGACGATTTATTTGCACCTTTACAAACAGAACTGCGTACTACACGAGTATAAAATCACCCGTAAGACTGCATGACAAAAGTTATACCTTAATGAGCCTGTGGTAATCGAGCCTACTAAAATTGTATAAAGTTTTTAAAAAAATATATAAATCTATTTATTCCAAAGGTCACTTCTTTCTTTCTTTCTTTCTTTCTTTCTTTCTTTCTTTCTTTCTTTCTTTCTTTCTTTCTTTCTTTCTTTCTTTCTTTCTTTCTTTCTTTCTTTCTTTCTTTCTTTCTTTCTTTCTTTCTTTCTTTCTTTCTTTCTTTCTTTCTTTCTTTCTTTCTTTCTTTCTTTCTTTCTTTCTTTCTTTCTTTCTTTCTTTCTTTCTTTCTTTCTTTCTTTCTTTCTTTCTTTCTTTCTTTCTTTCTTTCTTTCTTTCTTTCTTTCTTTCTTTCTTTCTTTCTTTCTTTCTTTCTTTCTTTCTTTCTTTCTTTCTTTCTTTCTTTCTTTCTTTCTTTCATTTATTATAGTAGTTGTAATTTTTCAATTAAATTAAAGAGCAATAAAGAACAATTCAATTCAATTATTCATTCAATGAATTTATTCAATCGGAAACACCATACAATTTTAATGTTATTCAATTTACTATATTAATGTCCAAAATCCCCGGTGGCGAACTGAATACAGTTACATATTCCATTGTAAAATAATTTCATTAACTTAAAATTATGGTCAGTATATAACGCAAATTATAACGTTTTCTATCGCCTTTTATATACATAACCCTAAGGCCCCGATCGAGAACGCAAGGTAGCGCAAGTTAACGCGAGTTTTGACTTTCGACTTGCTTGTCTCGTTTGAACATTGCTCAGCTGCAACGCAAGTCCGCGCAAGTTTTTCAAAAACTTTCAATAATTATCAGCTCGGTAGGTTTTGAATTCAGATTCTTGACCTACCTGTAGGACAAGGAGATGTTTGAATTATTTGTGAGAGATGCAGTTTGTAGAAGTTAAGACAAAATACGAGCCAAAACTTGCAATCAAATTTGAGCATGCATTTTTATTTATGCTATGTTATGGTGTCCTCAATTAGCAACACCATGCTAAAGTCAAAAGACACTGAAATAAAGTTTATTAAACTGCTCGCAAGTAGTCGATGCAAGTTGACGGTCAAACGAAGGCACGTCAAAACTTGCGTCGACTTGCGCTTGATCGGGGCCGAAGGCCTGGTTTTCACTACGACGCAAGTATAAGAGCAAGCAGAAGGATCAAGAATGTTCCTTTTCCGACCTTACTCTTGTGCTTAAGCTCGTGCTTGCGTCCATTCGCTTATCTCAATGAAAAGTGAGCATTTGCTACTTGCGCTTGCGCTTGCGTTGCTAGTGAAAACTCGGCTTAAGTATTGTCCCTCTACACACTCGTGTAACACTGTTCAAGTAATTTGGGTCTTTAACTACATAACACCGCATGTAAGCCCGGTATACCAACCACACTCGTCTAAAATTATTCAATTTGTTTGGGTATTTTAACTACATTACACTGTATATAAGCCCGCGCTCCAGGCATAGAAGCCACTACCTCCCACTTGTTCTTCTCAGCATCGTAACACTCGATATCTGCACGCGCACCGTTCTCGCTTATCCCACCCAGCACGTAAATCTTGCCACTGAAGTTCGAGATACCAGCGGCCGCTCTACGCATCATCAAGTCAGGTAGAATGCTCCATCGGCCTTTATCGGGATCAAATACCTCACAGCTTGACAGCGGTGTCATGCTTTCGTTTTCGTACCCCCCAATGACATAGATCTTTCTGTTCAGTACAACTGCACAGGCCAAATTTCGCCTTGTGTTCATCGTTGTCTCGCGTCTCCAGTGATCTGAGCCAGGGTCGTAACTCTCCACCCCATTCAGTGGTGCCCCAGTCTCGTTGATTCCACCAATGGCATAGATGTATCCATCAAGGACTACAGCGGAGAGAGCTTTGCGGCGTTCAATCATAGGTGCTTTGATTGTCCAGGTGTTATTCACAGGGTTGTAGCATTGCACGGTATTGTAAGGTCGAAACGAGTCTCGTCCACCTATTACGTAAACGCAACCATCCACAGCAACTGCGGCAGCAGCTGCGCATTTAACTGGTAACGGTGCGACCACGGTCCACGTGTTGATACGAGGATCGTAGCGTTCTACCGTGTTGGTCTTCTTGTAGCCGCCGATAGAGTACAAGAAATTCTCGCACATTACCGTAACGTGTTCGTCACGTGGGTGCTGCATATTGGCGAGTTTTAGCCAGGTGCCACGAGCTGGAACAAAACACTCAGTGTGGTAGGCTTGGTTGGTGAGATAAGTCCCCCCTGTTACTAATAATACCAATGTCTTCCTTTCTTAGGCAGTCTCTAGGCTTGCACACAACGGTAGAGTCGATGCCGATGGTACGATCGGGCAATGCAAGTGACTTAAATGCCTTGAACAAGAGATCGCAGCAGATTTTGCTTTCTTTAACCAGGTTTTCGCTCTCGACGTAATCAGCGAGATAATATTTGGAAATCGACGAAAGGCGTACACAAGTGAACAATTTTTCGAAATGCTGTTTTCGGGCGTCCAGGTCATGGTATATCCACTCTTGTATGGCCTCGAAGACAAGTTCCTCTTTTGAAATCATGATATCATCACGCTGGAAACTTTTCTATCAACGTATCAACATCGAGGTTTTTAAAACTGTCGGTGAAACAAACCATTTCAAAATTGCTGTTTATATAGTCATTTGTTTGTTTTTACCAAGTCTTTGCAGCCGTATTTCTTACCAAAAATGTACAACGTGAAGCAATTCCGTGGAGTGATTTGTTTTTGAAGGAAGAGTGTTCCGATTTCTTTAAGGCTTGGGATAATTAAATAATCGGAGAGCGCTACAATATCTTCGGCCGTGTCCTCGGTCAGAGATATTTCACCAGTGTAAATGAAAGCGAGAATAGTTTCGATCGTTTGTGGGTCCATGTTATCGTACTCGATAACAGCCTCTTTTTCTTCCTTCATTTGATTTGTGAACAAACCACGAAAATAGTGACTTCCAGCGCAGAGAATATTCCTATGAGCTTGAAAGTTCTTTCCCTGAACTCGTAGCACCACATCACATAGCGTCCCACTCTTCCTCATTTCATTTGCGCTCGATAGAAGATCCGAACAAAATTTCTCTTTGACCTCTTTCTTGATTTTCTCCATCTCTTGATCCATGGTTTAGTCTGTCAATCCTTGGAGTTTTTATACGATTACTTTGAATTCTAAGTTGCTTTGTTTTGATCTGCTATCAACAGCTGTACTTAACACTTTGTGTTCAATTGTTCCTATGACAATAGACCAGAGAATATTACCAGATAATTGCTCTCCGGTTGGCTGGTTGGACTCTTTATTTGTAGTTCGTAGTTACGCTAGGCAAACTCGGGGCAAACTGCTGGGTGAAAGTGGAGAGCAATAGACGATGTATCATATGAATTCAAAATATACTACGTCAGAAGCAAGTAGAGGCATGTAGATTTATTTGGTCCTCAGTTAGGGTTAGGGCTTAATTGGCTTAATTCGCTATTTTTCATAATTGTCCGTTGAAAAAAATAACATTTCTAGTAAATACACAATGGGTAGATAGATAAGTTTGAGTTAAATGTGTCCCGTGCCGTAATGTAAAATATAATATTTCCGTAGTAAGAGGGACAAAAATGTTGTTTCGTCGTATCGTATTTTGACTGGCTCTGTTGCTGTCAATTACATTAGTAAAACACTTACCGATCTCAGCTGATTAATTTGACTCTTGAAAAGTTTGGGCAAAATGTGTCCTTCTTTATAACATTACACGTGTATATTTACGAATTTATTATGCATCATAGCCCTGCTAAAGCTTGTCTTGAATGGCAAACGTGTAGTAGCTTGTTGTAGCTTGATATGGTAAATTAATAGTGCTTTATACTCCTCCTACTTCATGTTCTAATGAGCCCTCAATGAATGAGCGCAATCAAGTAAAACAAATTATTAATATTACTGGCTTATTTGGTTAGGCTTTGTTGTTTTGATATGTTAAATTCACTCGACTGACTGATTTCATGTTTTATTTTAATGTCTGTTGTTTTAATGGTAGTTCACGCCTTCACGTAAACGTAACAACACGCGATACAGGTGTCTTGTTACCTGGCCTACACGTAAACTGGTCGTTAACAAAGCCAACCACGTTTTGGCCACTAGCAAAACACGTTTATTACTACAGTTTTTGATAATCGGCTCTAGAATTACTCATTAGTGGAAAAGTGGCGAAAAAAGAACAACAAAGGTCAACTAAGAGAGCTGAAAAAGTAGGGAAATAAATGAGACCAATACACTCAAGTTTATGTGTATTTCTATATATTTTCGAAGTAACATATATTTGAAAACAACTTATGTATAATTATGCACGGAATTCAGAAATGGCTTGAGCTTATACGTTCAACTCGTGAAGAATTTTTCAAAGTTGATGCAAGCAATACAAGTCACTAAAATAGCAAGACTTGTGTCTAATTATAACTTGCATCGTAACGACCATGTTAGGTTGTAGAAAAGAATGAAAACTGTTAAAGAAAAAGCTGCCGGCTAAAAACTCCTCCTTCACTTTACTGAGCATGCAAATCTGAAGGATGCATATATATATTCTGGCAAATAAAAAAGTACAAGGCTAGGCTGAGGAGTGCATGTAACTGACACTAAAAATGTTCTAAGACACCTCAAGTAGAATTCCAAAGTACCCTTAGAGGGGGTCATATCAAAGACATATCGGTTTCAGGTTCATTAGAGACTAGGGGTGTCATTAAAAATAACGCATTTAAAGTTTGATGTATAAGAGAGCATCGCTTTTTAACGAGAAAGGGAAGACTGGTTCAATAAATGGCTGACGCGAACCAGATTGAAAATATGGAACAAACCTAACCATAAAAAGCTGACAGCTAGATTTGCAGACTTGAAAATGGTTCTTTAGTCAGTAGTTCTAACTCTGTTCTAGAATTTCTCCTTATTAAGTACTTGCATCAAATATCTCAAAATCTGCTCAAGCATGGCACAAGGACCTTACACAGATATGCATTCCGTCAAAAATGGGTGGGTGCAATTAGCATATGACTGGCAGTCATTTCACCGCCTGTATATTATTTATTGTCAAAGAATCCTTTCTGAAAAGATTTTCAATGCTTCAAATTAATCATTTGTTAAAAACACTTTTTTTGGCCTTTCCCTAGTATCTCCACCAGTGAAACTTTTCTTGTAACTTCATTCCAAAATGACAATCCCGAGAGTGTCACGAAATGCGGGCGATCACCCTTGACTGGTTTGCCAATTTCACTGAATAGCGTATGTAAAATGTGTTTTTGAGGTTACAGCAATGACTCGATGATATTTCTATATTTGGCAGTTTTATTTTAATAAGTGTGCACTACTGGGCATTTTTGTGATATTATTACTGATAGTGACGCTGGATATGAAATAAGTATAAAATATCTTAAACTGAAAATGGGAATTTGAAAAATACCCGTAAGTGTCTCATAAATTCATAAAATATTCATATTTTTTGTGAATTCTAAACAATATCTACCGCATGCAGTATACTAAAATAAAAATAAAATAAAATAAAAAAGAAAGAAAGAAAGAAAGAAAAAAAAACTATCCGAGTATCTTAAGAGTGTGTTTTCTCAGTTCTGGTCGAATTTGTAAAATTCTGTCTATAGTTTTTGAAGAGATAGCACACTGAAATACGTGAATTTCCTTCAGGTTTGAGCACGCCGATGCAAGATGCAATAATCCATTTTCCAGCTCTGGACTATTGGTTGTAGACAAGGCAATTTTTTCTAACGTTTCGGAATAGTACTGACAAGCAAAATAAACATACTGAACCACTCTGGCTTGAACCAACAACTTCAAACACGATACTGGAATTTCTGGTTTGAGAATCGCATCAACTTTGAACATAGGACAAGAGTAATCAAAGTGTAGTGTCACACGAAAGTTGGGTAGTCGTCTTCTAACTGTCATCCATGTCTCGGACTCAATATCCAGTCTGTACTTTTCTTCACGTCTGCACAGCACAGAAAGATGCTCCAGAGGAGTTCTTCCCTTTTCAGTGAAGGCTAACAGGGTTTCCTCTGAGATGTTTCCATAGTGTGTAGCCAAGAATTTTAGCTTCCGGCATTTTTGGACCAGTTGTAAAATACAACCAGCAGTCACTTGACAGATGAGAGAAGCATTCTGGATGTTCAAGTATTCGAGAGTATCGCTGTTGTATTCAGCCAGACAGAGAAATAAATCATTGTTAAATGTTACAGAAAGTCGTGATAAATCGACGACTTTTAGACGAGAAATAACTTGACAACGACTTGCATCCTCGGCAGGTACGGGACCAAAGAACTGCTGCAAACTTTCAATGAACTCTTTACCAGAGTAGAATAGCGGGTTTTCACCAATAAACTGAACTGCTATACGATCAATTCGACGCTTTTCTAGATGGCACAGACCACGAATAAGCTTACATGCGTTATCACGGTTAAGTTTTTCTTCCTGATCACATCTGATGGTCACAGATCGTAGATGATGGCCGTGTTGTTTGAGGAATGAATCATACTTAAATTCTTCAGGATCAATAAACTCGAATCGAAATGCATGCCACAAGACTGGCGATTTAAACGCATCATACCAAGATTTACATACCAGTGCTAGTTCACATCGTTCTCTCGAGCTGAAATACCACAAAATTGACGCGATTATGTGTTCTGGAAGACTCTCCCAAGATTTGGATGCCATCGAGGTACAAACAGTTTCGAAGAGTCGATCATTTCGAGGTATTATCAAAACATTGCTATGCGTATAAAATATTCCTTTGTTCTGTATTTATAGTCATGATGAAAGACTTAATTATTGAAAGCCCTTAAAGAGAAACATCTGATATGACCTTTTGTTTTGTTTTGTCTGTATATTTTAACTCTTGAGCAACCATATTGGACGTGAGCTAATTGAAGACTGGGAACTGGCTCAGCTGGTCAGCGGCTAGTATTAGTACCCAGGCTAAAGACCGTGTTGGTTGTTACAACAAAACAAAAATATTACGGCTTTGTAGAATTTGTGATTAAAAGTGTCATTTTTGTACGAAAAGAAGTCCAAGATCCACTCAAAAGTAACAAGAATAATGAATTATGGAATTAATTTCTCTTCTGTAGCCTTTATTCTGATAGCTTCGCAATGTAAGTGCAAAAATATTTCAATGCCATTAATGATATTGTCGTGAAATCACTCGAGCTATACTCGTTGTGGCCCATTTCTAATGTAATTTTGTAACGTGTTCAGTGACTGATGGATTTTATGACTTTTTTTTTACAAAAGGTTAAAGTTCAACTCCACAGGTGGTAAGCTGGATATCACCATCAGTGATGGTAAGTGGGAAATACTTATGTACATAAGAGTACACAAATTGTAAATATCTCAAAAGGCAACCACTATTATTGGCACTAGAATCAGGTATATTGTAAATAGTATCTATGTTAAATTTGATTCTTCGTTCTAATTATTGGTTTAACACTTCAGAATTATGATTATAGAAGAAAATTTCTTACTTAGTTGATATATTCGATTTTGATTGTTTTAAATTTGTTTTAATTCATGTAGAAGCTGTGTTTGGGGCAAACAGAAAGTCCACAATTAAGGTAATTGTTTCTTATTAAAACACTCATAGAGATAGAATTAGTATTTATGAGATATGGATGGTGTTTTTGGTAGGAATACTGGGGCATTTCAACCACAGCAGTTGTACTGATGACACAGGTTGTATTCCATGCTGGCCCAAAAATCTGCCAAGATTATTGTCAGCTAAGATATTTATGAAATTTAATCTCTCCACATTGCTCACCCAGGGGATAGATCAATGGTTGTTTAGTATAAATTTATGGCAGTGTAAATGTATGATCATTGGCAGAGGTCAAAAATGCTGGCTGTTTTAAAGATGTGGCTGTTAGTTGAACTTTGGCAACAATTCATATTAATATCAGATTCATTCTTGATTTAGCAGCAGCCTGCAGGAAGGGTAACAGCTTCCAGAGCATCCAAGCCTCTTCCAAAAAGGCAGAGAAAACCACCAGCAGTACAGCTGGTGGAAAAAGGGCAAAAAGGCAGAGAAAGTAGACAAACAAAGGGTCCTGTTGGCAAGCAAACTAAGCCACAATCCAGACAAGGACAGAAAGCAATGAAACCTCAAGTATCTAAAGTTGCTACAGTCAAAGATAAAAGTGGGAAAGCAACTGGATCAACAGTTATTACTCAAGCTAAACTTGACAGTATTTTGTCATTGTTGAAAAACACCCAAGGAAATGGAACTGCAACTAGTTTGTCACCAGAGCAGCTTTCTTTTCTTGTGACATCACTCAGCAAAGTTAGCCCTTCAGAACCTCAAGGTACTAATGAAGAATATATTATTGCTTTGTCAGAACTATTACTAAATTACTGCAGTAAAGATGTGAAATTACTGATCAGAAATACTGAGAAAAAATGGTGTGAAACTGCATCACTGCAAGTCCCAATGCCCCCATCCAGTTGCAATCAGGGAGTGGAATGGTGGGAGTCTGTCAGGGAGAATTTGCTGGCTTGCAAAGATTTGGTGATTACAGTGTATAAATTTGTCCATCTTTTTTGGAATAAAAAGACAAATTATGAGATGCATCCTGTTGCCATGTACAGTATTTAATCAAAATAATGTTTTTGTTGAAGCTGATGAAAGATGGCTGCTACCGCAAAGCAGCAGCAACATAGAAGCCCAAAGGTAGGGTTATCTCATGTACTTGTTGATCTTACTGAATATATTTAACATGTATAACTTATGATTATAAATACAATTCTGTATTTGGTACATAGCACTCTTCTAAAGGAAACACCATCAAGTAAAACTACTTCAAATGATATTGTGAAGACTGCAAAACAAGATAATCAGGTATTGATTGGAATTCAAATCAAGATTATTCATTGTTCTTGACCTCCTCTTCTTCCCACAAAAGTATTCAACAACTGTTCATGTTGTCTTGTAGAATGAGGATAAAAGATCCCAGTGGAAGAAAGAGTTAGGTTGGTATCAAACAATTGGAATTATTGGAATTAATTTTTACACAATGATATAACTTCTTTCTTTCTTTTTTAACTTTGCCAGATGAACAAGTGGCTTTGAAGAAAAAAGCAAAAGAAATAGAAAAGCAGAAGGTATGCAGATTGGACTCCTTAAAATTTCTATTATATATTTGAATTAATGGACTGGTCAAAAAATGAAAGTAAATTGAAATGAAATATAGAAGAGATGTAATACATAAACTGATGCTCTGAATCTATTTCTTCTAGGATGATAATGCCTTTGTAGAGTACAACCCATGGGGTCGCCCTGGGGCAGGGGCACCAATTAGAAGTCAGTCTGGTAAAGTGTTGGCAGACTATCATCATAGAGTTGCTAAGGTCAGCATTTCTTAGTCAGTTTACAGTACATTTTGTATGACTGTGAACATATCACAGCACAGTCATTTGAATGTCATTATGTCACTGACATAATCACGGTACGGTGCAGTCTATTTCACACTCATACAAAACCTGCTCTTAGAATATGTAACATTGGTCTACAAATATATGATGGTGATAATGACTGATGATGCTGATACTAATGATAGTTAATGTATGATTGTGATGAAAATAATGAAGTCTGGGGAAAGTCGTCTGATGTTGATGTGCAGTACATATGGCAAGAAAACAAAATAACCTCAAAATACATTTTTTTCTTAGCTAAAGTATGATTCATGAAAAAAGGATTTGCAACTAAATTGTGAGCCATAGCACGTACTGCACATGTGCAACCAATTTTGACCATGTTTCCTGCCTCCCCTGGGTAATGAAGATAGTAATGGTGCAATGTATATGCTCATCAAATAATAATTTTTGGGCTTGATTACTTGTTGTGGTACAATTCATACCTTGGGAAGTTCAGTCCCTATCAGGGACTTTAGTGGAAGCTTGACCACCTGAAAGGAATTTCAGGCTGGATATTACCTCTGAGTAAACATGTGGGTGTTATTGACATCTGGGCACAGATGAAAGTAATAATGATTTTATAATTATGCAAGTAAAATTCCATTTGTTTGTACAGGAACATGTTGATGCAAAGCCTGACAATGAAAATGGTTCTACTTTACAAACTACAAGTGGTGCCCCCCCCACATCCAAAGATCAGATATGCCCTAGTCCCATTGCCACTGTTGGCAGCAGTACTACTAACATTGACACTACACTGCCTGTTGCTTTAAGGAGCTCCTTTGCTGTTGGGGTAAGAATATAAGTTGCACCATGAAGAGCTTCAGTCTGTATTTCTTTACTTCCTGTCAATAAAAACAACCTTAAACTACCAAGCACATTTCACAGAAATCAATCTGTGAGTTTTGCTCTGTTAGTATTTATGATCTCTTGATTCAAGTCAAGGCCTGCATTTTCAAATCCATGCATTTACTGTATTTAAAAACCTTGCCTTGAATCTATTGTTGCATGGTCATTCAAATGAATTTAGGGAAAGGAAGGAAGAATGGGAATATAAAGTGAAACTTGTCTCTTGCCACTGTGCTTCTAGTACTTTTGCCTTTAAAATATATATTATTTGTGCATTTTTAATATTAGGCACCTGGTTTAGTATCAAGTGATACTCAGCAGAAAAAAAGACTTGAAGAACTAAAGTGGAAACAAGAACTTGGTAGGTCTCCTGTTTTATTGGCTTCATGTGGTCACCTTTGCCACAGGAAGCCCAGTGGTAAAGCCCATAAACTTCACAATCTCATGTTGTTACTGATTCTAATTTCATAGAAAAGCAAATTGAAGAAAAGAAAGAAAGAGAACGGCAAAGAAAGTTGAAAGAAGAACAAGAGGTAAACACAGGAATCCATGAGTTAGACAGTACCCTTGAGAGGGCTATATTGTGACCCACCGAATTTTTAAATTTTAATGAGAATTTATGATGCTTTTTAGGACTTACTGAATCTTTCATGGAGCAATAAGCATACACAACCGGTTCCAAAACCAGCCCAGCAAGTGCCTACTACACCAGCTCACACTATTGATGTACTGCAACAACATGAAAGTAGCCCTGATAATAACACTACACAGGGTACCCAAGATAACACAAGTCCTTTACTTAATGTCTCATTGAATGGGAGTTTGAACAGGTGCGATTGCCATTCATGATGCACTAGATAGAGCAGATTTTCTATAATATGAAATGGACCTTGTTCATGTTAGTGCGGTGTCATCTATAAAACAATTAAAAATTCTTGCTGTAACAGTGCTGCCGACGCTGACTGTGTCATTTCACAGTTATATCAAACTGATCTATGCTAGAAAAGGTTGCTGTTGTTAAGAGAGTTAAATTTTGCAGAGCAGGGAAAATTTGACTGTGAAAAACATGGCCTGCAATAAAGCAACTGATAACTTCATAGTTATTTCGTACTCTTGACCATCACATGAACAACTACTATACCATGGTATGACGTTCATTATATATACCATGATGTTTTGTTCCATTCAGAACTCATGCACGTGGATTTGGAATGCATTCCATGGATCCTGAGAGTAAGGTCGAAGCTGACAAGAAGAGATTAAAGATGCTTGAACATCAGGTGAGGGATGGAACCCCAGGGGATGGTCACTCTTATAGACAAGTATGAGTGGTTTAAAATCACGGGGTTTGGTACCTTGTAAGCCTGGTTTTCACAAGCGACGGAAGCAGAAGCGGAGGCAACAAAATTACTCAGATTCAGTGTTGCAATTCTCATCTGTGTGAGAGAAGACCATGAACAGTACATTACTAAGTCTGTGTATACATCAATGAACAGTACATTGTGTATATATATATATAAGTAGTTTTTGTAAACGCATCGAGATTTTTAGATGCGTACCAAGCAAATACATTATTATTATTATTACTAAGTCTGTGTATACATGTTGCTTTCGTTTCTGCTACCGTCGGTCGTGAAAACTAAACATTAGGGTACTCACGGCCAGAAGCTGACGACTCTACTTCTTACAGTTTCTTCAAGTGTAAACAAACAAAGCTTGCTAGTTGTAGTTTATATTTATCCATTTGATGTAATTTGATGTTGAAAAGCCCATGGAAAATATCTAATAAAGTGGACGTTTTGACGATGCTTTCTTGCCTAAAATTCAAACTTATTAAATGTTTTTATGACTAGCGAGCCATTCAAGAGCAAGTTGAGGAAAACCGTCGTAGAAAACAGCAAGAAAAAGAGCAACGTTTAAAGGAAGAAGCCATTGAAGAAGCTCGTCTAGCGAAAGAACGTGAACTGCTCAACCAAGCATTTGATATGGAACAAAAGAAGAAAAAAGAAAAAGAGGTACCAGTGTTTCTTCACTGTCATTGCTTTATTTTATACGAAACCTTCTTGAAAGTTTAAATCCTTTAAAACTACTTTACATTGTAAACCGGGTCCTAACTAACTTTAGAAAAATTGAAACCAGTGGAAAAAATTGAAACCACAACTGACACATTAATTTATTTGCTTCCCAGACGAAAACAACAGGATTACGAAATTGTTTTGAAAAATGTTGCCTCTGGGGCCTGAAAATGTTTACACTATCGTTTTTGAACCCAGGAGTAGTACTATATAACTCCTTTCGAACCATCGCCCGTCTCCCTTTAGCAAAGTTTGAAGAACGGTGCTTTTAAAGGACTTTCTCCTCCCATCAGTATTACGTGCAAGGTGCTTCGACCAACTTACCATTCCGCTTGATCTCATTCTCATTCCATGCACGATAAAAGTCGAGTAAATAAAGAACCATTTTCGACGTTTTATTCTTTCTTCGTCTCCACCAGGAAGAGGCAAAACGCGTGAGTGAAGCTTTACAGCAGAGTGTTTTAGATGCTTACGAGGCAGCTCAACAGGTCAGTAGTTTATCGTATATACACTAACAAAGGGTGGCTTATTTTTCTCGGATTTTTGCCTAGGATTTTGCTGTAATTCGTGATAGAGCAGTTTTCTTGTGACTGTGAAAACGGAGCAGTCACGCCCTGGCTGCGGAAGAAATTTGGAATAGCGTTATAGAAATCGCAGCATGGACACGGTCACGGTAGGGCGCGGCCCATTTCACTGCTCTAGTGGAGACGTTTTAAAATACGTTAACGACAGATACGTTGGGCGAGGGTCTTACCCGTTATCCCTTAGATTGCTGCATGAGTGTTTCTTACCTAAGAATAGTTTCAGTAAACTTCTGATAAAATCGTTTCTGTGTGTTAGGCTAAAATGGAGAAAAGACGAAAGCATCTAGAAGCTGGTGGGCACACAACTGCAAGAGGTAAAGTTTTAATCTTACATTTTTAAACTGGCTAGACTCCACTAGTAAACTGTTGTACATCTTGTTAAAGGTGGTAATGCTTCAAGATCGTATGTCTTACCTCGAGGTTCTTCACTTGCTCAAAATATAATACCTGACAGTATAGCCGGTTCACAAGATAATCGACATGCGACAAGCGATATCGTGCACGACAACCGACAGTCGACTTCATCAAACTATACTACACCTCGAGTGACTGGACGCGAAACTCCGAAAAAGTCATTTGGTCAAAAGTCAAAGGCTAGTCAGTCCAGGAGCTCAAAAAATGAACCTTTTGTTCCTCCGTTGAATTTAATTGTACGTGGCGAGTCACCCCCAGTCCCAACGCTACGGCATAAGATGCAGCATGCGAAACCAACTTCATATCGATCAACAACTTCGGCCTCCGTAAAAGATCGTCTGCATCGAACTATGAGCTCGCATTCTGAGCCATGCGATGGTTCTATGGCTCTGTCAGCCCGTCAAGATACTCTCCGAAAAGAACTGGAGGATGTTCTTACCCCCCATGAGGAGTTGAGTAGCGCACGATTCTTCCCCGAGGAAACATCGGCTACGTTTGATACCATAGAAGATGCATTTATGATACCGTACCATCGTACAGACAGCGCCACGCTGCCGGCTGCTTCACCCGAAACCCCAGAAGACTACATGCCTACTGAAACAAAACGAACCGCGCCCAAAACAAAACTCGGACATGGTGATAAAAAGACAAGTAAAACATTATCGACCAAAGACGGAAGCACTGTTACCCCAATGTATCGGTCTACATCTACACATTTGAAGCCTGAGAAAGTCGAGACTGAGGTTTCACCTAGGAGAATGAAAGGAATGAAGCAGACAAAAAAACCAGCCTTGTCGCCCAGGGGTGTGGTTAACAGGTCGATCAAGGACAGTAGCACCAACAGGCGTGTCACTCAGGTTAAATGTAAACAAGATGTCGATAAGAAGATTAAAGATAAAATTGGTCCGAGAATGGATGCCTCGTCTGGACTCTCAACACATCAGGTGGGTCTTGTGATCAGAAAAAAAAGTTACCCCCTCCCCCCTCCGGGTTCGAGTCCCAGCTCGAACGCCTGGATCATATGTGAACTGAACTTTAAGAAGCAAGGATGGCACAGTTGGTTAGCGCGCGGCCTTCGGTGCAAGAGGTCCAGAGTTCGATCCCGGATCTCACATCCTTGTTTCAACTTCTTTCCTTTCTGTGTAGCTTTAATTAGTTTTAAATACACTTAAAACGGAGCACCGATGGAGAGAGGGGAGTAAAATGAGTGCACCGTCGACCTCAAGTTTATCAGTTACTCAAATTACTGTCACGAGTTATCGACGTAAAATATGGTCGCTTTGTTTTGCTTTGCTTTGCAAAATAAGTTGTTACTACGATTCATACTACAATTCTTGTGGGTGGCATGGTTGGCCGAGCGGTTAGAGCGCTTGCCATTCACCGCTGTGGTCCGGGTTCGAGTCCCAGCTCAAGCGCCTGGATCATATGTGAACTAAGTTTGTTTGATGTGTTGTCTCTACCTTGCCACGAGGGTTTTTCCTCCGGGTTCTCCGTTTTTTCCTCCCTCAGCAAAAATTAACATGTGAGTCGAGTGATTATTTGCAAATTATTTAATGTAGAGGTAATGTGTGTGAGGGTACAGTGTCCCCAATTAGTGCGCAAGCGCTAGAAGACTTGGACACTTAAACAGTTATTATTATTATTATTATTATTATTATTATTATTATTATTATTATTATTATTATTATTATTATTATTATTATTATTATTATTATTATTATTATTATTATTATTATTATTATTATTATTATTATTATTATTATTCATATCATTATCTCCTGAGTAGTGTACACGGAACGACTTATTCGTACCACCCACAAATCGATAGCTTTCTAAAATATTCACCTATACGAGGTTGCTCATTCATTCCTCCACCTTACCTTTAAATCTCACAGGAAATTCCTGAACCACTGCCGACAGCACGTCAAGAGATGATTCTCCAGCAGTTAGCTGCCCTACGACAGGTAAGAACTGGAGCAAATTTTTTTAGAAGCTACACATATATGTACTGTTAGTTATTGATCTATAATTTGTTTTTGAAGGGACTGATCCTAAAGGAACGAGAACTAAAACAAGCGTTGCATTCGTAGGCCTCACTCGGATGATGGAACACCTCTACTTGCAGAGCTTTGCAGCCCTCCACGCGAAGGGGAACAGAAGTCAGACTAAATATGTATTCATTGGGGGACGGACTGAGAGGAAGAGGACAGTGAATGCATAAATGAATGTCCTTTCCCTTAATTCTACATATGTATATAACCTAGAACAGATATGCTAACAGAGGGTGTAATATGTCAAGGTCTTAGGATATTAGACAATCAAAGCAAATAATGCAAAATCATAGGGCACAACAAACACTCCCCTCTCTCACCCCAAAGTTTGAAGCCAATCTCTCTCTCCAAAGTAGAGTAGGGGAGAAGATCTTGTGTAGGCCCTGTGTTTTCGGGATCTTGAACGAAAGGGGGAGGGTCTCCAAGGATGTGCTAGCTAGGAAGTATTTGGAGACAAAACTGAGTGTGCCTTTAATGTTTATTGTACAATCATATATCTCTCTCAAAGATTGTACCTGGTAATTATGTACAATGTTATATCAACCTAATGAAATACCATATAATGAATTATAGTGTTCTGTTTAAATATTTTTATATTAGGTTATACTTCAATTAGACTGTTTTCATAAATTATAGTTTTCGCTGTCGTTGTGCGAGCGACCACCACAGGAAGCCCAACTAAGGAGCGAACAGACCGACTTAGTATATAATTTACCGCTTTCCTAATTTATGCTACGCATTCGTATTTTACAAATCCTACCGGTGTACGTACCTGTACTAAATAAGTTTTAATGTGGTATAAATAAAATAATAAGAACTACTCTTACAAATAACGCATTATCTTGTTTTTATCGCTAGTGTACAATGCGGTATCTATAACAACGGGTTAGAACTTGCCTTTTACGACGGCTTGAACACAAAAATTCAGAATTTATTTTTGAATGGACGATTTCTCACATTTTAAGCCAAAGTTGCATGGAGCATTGCATTTGTTCTTTAATTTGCGGCAATGCATATAAGACAACAGTTTCACGGGAAATTACCAAGAAAAAAGGACAAACACCGCAACGTCAAATGTTATCGTTTTTGCGCGAAATGTTGTCGAAAAGATGTCACAATATTGTGCACAGCACTGTTGAGTTTTGCCGTTTCAATCAAGATTTGTGAAGGTAGAAAAATCCTAAAAGTGACCAAAACCTCTATAAAAATTATCTGATATATTCTGCCAATTGAATGAAGATGTTGGAAATTAAAGTGTTGGCAGAGGTTTAAGCTAAGACTGACTTGTGAAAGGAAAATAACTGAAAAATCTACTAACCCAAAAACCATTTACCAAAATAATTGCTGAAAAAATATAATAATGTATGTGAAAAAGGCTGGAGAAGACCGCAAACAATAACTGAGTCTCGATGGTAGGACTGGAAGGGGAACAAGTTATTTGATTCACACAAAATAAAAATACGTTCTATAAAAAAAGATGCCTAATAAGAAACGAGCATTAGTGCAAAAATTCTGAGAATCATCGATATCTGAATAAGAGAAAAATAGCAATAATAAACTTAAAAAATATTTTCAACTTTAAGTTGTTTACTTAAAATTATCTTTACGCTCTCTGAGAGCCACTAATACCGAAACTGCTTGTAGATTCGCGTTCTGTTCTGTTGGTACGTCAACCAGTCCTACTGCAGCTATTACATCACGTATGTGTATCCTTAGGAATGGGTTGTACAGCTTTTCTTCGCCAATGGACGACGGACACTACGACAGAAAACACTCTTAATTCAAATTTGTTGCAAGTTGCAGGTTCGAATGCGAGAAATTAACTGAAGCACAACACTGGGATGTGGGGAGGTGCTTTCGTTTTGAAACTCGTCGGATTATCGTCGATAGAGAGGGATTCACGCAAACGGAAAACGGGTGGTGTCGCGCAACACTGGAATGGGGGAGGGGTGGTCGTGTGCAACACTGGGATGGGGGAGTGGGTGGTGGTGGTGAAGGGGAGAATAGGGATGCCTATGAGTACACTTGATTTCAAACAAGAAGATAATATATTCCAAACGATACTGTGGTACTTACAGTGGAACGCTTGTTTGTCCGCATTTCTATCACCCAGTCCAGCTTTTCACGAATGTTGGGATTATCTGGTTCAATTGTCAAAGCAAATAAAAGGTTCTTTGCAGCATATTCATGTCCTGCATAAATTGAAAACTATTAATACATCTTCCATAACGTAAAACCTTACTGCTAAATACGACACATGAATAATTACTACTAAATACGTTCGACAAATGAATAATTTTTACGGCGGACGTAGTTGGTTCGTCACAAAATACAGACGGATTTCTACAGCGCATTCTCATTCTCATTCGAGAAACGAGTGACAGTTCAAACAGGCGACGTTTTTCCCCGTTGCAATAGGCAACGAAATTTTCTGTTTCGCTGGGAGATCCAAAAGGGGTCGTTCCACGCACTATAAAAACGTCTCTTCACTTGGTTTGGATTTCCAAACATACTGGGCAAATTGGGCGCGTATTTGCGTGTTTGTCAGACTAAGCGCTATTCTCAATCCCATCCACTTTTACGTCACTTTACGTGTTAGCGTGCTCTCGTGCACAATCAACGAATTAACCCGGATTCAATGGATCCAATACGTTTCAGGGTCTTCCTGTAAAAAGCAGGGTTCTAAATGAAAGTTTCTGTTAACAAATTAAGATAAAAGCGTTCTGTCCAACCTGGCCAAAGCATTGTACTATCTTTCAAAAGTGCCACACTTTGCAATGATTCCAGCATCTCTGATGGTTCGCCTTCAAATATTCGACCTATAAGTAAAAAATTAATCGGTCTCCTTGAAAAGTGACAAATTTGTCTAAAATATGGTGTCTTACCGCAACCACCAAGAAATAACAAGTCTCCTGAGAATAAAGAATCTTGTGCACCAAATGGCTGTCCATCAAGTACATAAACCACATGTCCTGTCAGTAAAAAGAATGGTTAAGCAAGTCGTGTTTTTTAATTTTGTTTTTGTTTTTGTGCTTTGGTTGTCATCCAATATCAAAAGGATAAAACGAAAAGACCTGAAACGGCAGACGGCAAAGAGGATCACGCGGCTTGCGTAAGTGCATATAAATTTAACATATAGACATCAAGTGAAAGTCGACGCTAATGATGATTTTAATTTGCGCCAAAACAGGCTAGTATGTCTTGGGTTTCCCCCATAGGAAATATAAGTTTCACCCATTTCTCTGTTTTGCACCTGTGCTTCCTCTGTCATCTTACCTATAGTGTGTCCCGGTGTAAACAATACTGTGAACTTCAGTGAACCAAACTGTTTGAAACAAATTGAAACAAAATATCACGTTGGGTTATTGATTTCGTGAATAATAGCAGTTAATTCTCTCAAACACTCCTAAACCTTCATTCCGTAGGTGTTTCTTTTTTTTTTCCTTGTCTTCTTGGGTTTCCTTTGCTGATTCTTAATCCTCAGAAATTAACATAGAGATCCACAAAGGAGAAAAACTGAAGGGCTTATTGTTATTTAAACAATTTGCAGAGGCAGGTGAAATGCACAATAGAACATTAAGTCCCCTACTAAGGCGTATCACCCTATCATGGTAGGGATTGATCTGGACTTGAAGGAGAATAAACCAGACTCTTAAAAAGGCCCAAGTGTTTCATAAATTGACAGATCTGATACAGCATACATGCACTCTTGAGTTCTGAAAACTAGCTTAATACTGTACAGTATACTGGAATATTGACTACCGTATATATATTACTCATAATATCTTTGTTTGTTTCCTCACCCTTAAAACATCGTTGGCCTTGACAGGACTGAAAAAGAAACACTAGCCATTATTTCTAAAAGTAAACACTTCTCTTCAATCATACATCTATCATATCAGTAATATAATTTGGTAATATGATGTACATGACTTTATCTAAAGATGTACAAGTATTACAACATACTGTGTAAGTGATGGAATGTTATCAATAGGGCTTCCATATATGGGCAATGTTGGAAAATCTGCATGGAAAGTGCTGTTGCCTCCACTATGGTCCCTGTAAGTTTAAAACCAAAATTATCAAGGTAGCTTGATGATAACGCTGAAAGGCTTGTAAAACAATAATGTTACAATTACCAGTGTTTGTGTGTTGTCAAAATGGCTTTCAGCTGGACTTGTTCTTTAGCAATCACTTCCTAATGAATTATAAGAATGAGACATTCAGTATGCTTGACAAAGTCACAATAGCAGATATCACAGATACACTCCAATGACCTGGACGAAGGTTTCAATTCAAAGCTACTGGGCCCAAAGTACAAGAGTGTACAGAATATTGCCCAATAGCCTTTGTTGAAAGTCATTGAAGTTTAATCTCAATATGAGCTATTTAGCCTTCAGATGCCACATGTAGAAACAAAGAGCTGTGTGCTAGTCAAAGTTACTTTAGCCTAGCTAGGGTCATTCACACACACACAATCATATGGTTAAACTGGTTTGATGCTATTATCATGATCATTATCAGACAAATGAATTTTTCCAAACCAAATATAATTTCAAGTATACTAGTACACTGACTGTATTCATTATCTTTATATCTGAGTCATTCTTTCTTGTAATCTCTTGTTCCTCTTATTCCTTTTTTCATTCAATTTTTCTCATGTTCTATTTTTTTTTTTTGCCTATAATATTTCTTAGTTGTCTTTCTTCACTAGAGAAATATCAAGTCCTTTAAGCTGCAATTTTTGGCACATTTCAAAGCTCTGACAGTGCTAAATAATCTTCAGGGTAAGTCTGCAAATAATTGTATTAGGACTTGATTGGCTTGACTTAAATACCTTGATGGCATCAGCATCAGAAGGATCGACAACAACAGCTAGTTTTTCTTGAGTATCAATTACTAGATAACTGTAGTTGTCACTTGCTATGGGTATTGGTAGCACTTTCACACCTAGATGAAAAGAAAATTAGTTCATGAGTTAGTAAAACGTTGTGGCGATACTGGAGCTGGGGAGGTCAGTATAAACTATGTTTTCTGCAGGGGTGGGGGTGGGGGATGGTGGGGCAACCTGTAGATAAACACTGGTCCTGTATATGTGTGACCAATACCTTACCTGCACACGACCAGGAAGAGACAACAGAATGTGGCTGGTCATGTGTAGATTTATACTTGTCCAGCTGATGTAAATGATAATAATAACCTAGTTGAGTCTTGCTGTACAATGCATATCTACAATGAAAAGTTAAAAATTGTTATTATAATGCACCTATCAATGGTTTGCCCCAGTTCATTTTTTGAGGGGGGTGGGTGGGTGGCAGAATTTTGACATTTTTGTTGATGCCAAAGTCAAACTCCCACCTTTAGGCACCTTACAAATTAATGACAAATTCTATACTGCTACCGGTATTCTTCTTTATTCTCTTGGTTAATTCAAGATGGCGACCACATAATGTCAAATTCCCTTCCTAGAGGACAGCTCTAAAAGTCAAATTCCTGTGGGTTCCTGTGGGGAGTCTCCAGATTTTGGGCCTCGTCTCCCGGTCTCCCGGATAAAGACCTAAATCTCCCGGATAATCGCTCGATTCCTAAAATCGCGGCCATTTTAACTGAAATATCCTCTATCTTTCTTGAAATATCGTCTTCCCCCCCCCCCCCCCTCCCCCCACTGAGGTAGGAAAATCGACCGCGGAGATAGTGCAGTGTAGCCTTGAGTACGTTTTGTCCCACTTTGAGTCTCCTCTCTTTCCCCTGGTTTCAGTGATTTCCACTTCAGAATACCGTACACATACAAATATTTTCAAAATACATAAAAAATAAAGCAAACGTGACCCATACAAAGAGTGGCGAAAACTCACATTAGCAGCTGTCAAATCAAATCAAACATTTTCGATACAAAAATAATCACAAATCCAAGACTTACGCGATTCGAAATAGCAGCGAGCTCATAGGGACATATCTAATCAAACGATATCCAATAAAAGCGGTGATCACGACCGCCACAGGCACAAACATGACATTTCACTTCAAGTATCAGACGCCATTTTGAAATAAGGCGAGCCCTTTGTATTTTAGAACAGCGCGCAAAGTACACTAATGTGTACCATACATAAAGTATCTATGCTATCGCTGTCCCAAAGTACAAAGGGCTCAGCGCGCGAACGTCTCCAACACAATTCAAATGAGTTATGCAGAGTCAAGATTAAAGAAAGTGGCTGCACATTTAGACGTTAAGGTTGGTATTGGTATGTGAGGTTTGTTTTTAAGAGTAAATGCATAAAAATGTGAAGCTATTTGCTGCAAAAGTCGTCTAATTGTGAATTTTATGTTTTAAGAGTTTCTTACTGTTTTGCTAATTAATAACTAATAATATCCTATTTTTCACATGACTTATAGGCAGACAGGTAGTATAGAAAGCTGTCCATGAACAACTAGTTAAGGATCAGTAGGAGTAGGACGTACAAGCAGTGAAAATTATCAAGAATGGCCATAATGGAAGGAATTGGAAATTCTGGAAGGGGGTGGGGGGTGGGGGGAGGCTCCAAGAAAGACTTGAAGTTACAGACTGTCAGAAAGTCACTGCAGCTCCACACAGTTGTGCTGTGTGCTGTACCATGTCCCAGCACTTTGACTGGACAATGTTGCCTGATCAAGATGCCAAGATACACAGAGCAAGTAGCCTTTTACAATATATATATAGTCATACAACAGCAATGCTACACAGCCTTTGATGCCATAAATTAAACCCAACAAGCTATGGTAAATACATCATCCCATGTAATTGGCTTTATTAGTTGCTGAATGCAGCTGGGCAAAGACTTACTCAATATCAATATCAGTATCAATTAATATTTTTTGCCCAGCAAAGCATCTTTTATGTATTTCAGTACATGTATGTGATGTTACAGATAAAGTATATTTTGTATGACTGTGATAATGGTATGGTCATCAGCTATGGTACAGTTACGGCAGAAATTCTGTATGTTTTTATAAACATCACAGCATTAACATGGTCACGGCATAGCATATGGTCCATTTCACACTCATACCAAAACTGCTCAAATGATATTCAGGAGCCATAAACTTTGTCTGAATTAATATTGTGTTTAGAAATAAAGAAATAAAAACCTCTCAACATTGAAAGAACCAACAATGTGAAAGTGTTTTTGAGCTTTAGAGAAGAAGATTAATCACTGACTCAGTAGGATGAATACTATATGCATGGAATATTCATGAGTGATAAGATTGAAATATCTGAAATCCCCTCTCTATCTAATAATTCTAGATTTTTTGTCTTTTCCAATTATAAAACAAGGCACAATAATTCACAGTTATTTTGCCAAATATCATCAACTGTAAAAAAATAGTTTCATTCATTTACATCCCATTGAATTATTTCCATTCATTCAAGAATTACTGCAAAAACAACACCCTGCAATATTGATTCGTGAATTATAAAACACCGCCAAGTAAGATGAATAAATGAGACATTCACTTCTTTCAATTGGTTATTTTCCATCACGTGATCGATATTTTCCGGTTTTTAGCGATATTGCCCTGCAGAAATGACGCCATAAGGTGGACATCATGGCGGACAATTGTAATGTAGTGTTGCTCCCTTCTACATCGGTCAAAATTGAACCGCTTTTCGACGGAGAGAATGACACTTCCTTTAATACACCGGCTGGATCACCCTTCTGCGATTCCCGGAATCGCTTTGGTGCCAGTTCGGAAGAGGAAATTCAGCGTTTACTCGAGGACAAAAGTACTGCTAATACCAAGAAAGCAACAAAAACAGCCGTGAATATATTTCGGGACTACCTTCGCGAGAAAGGTTTAGAGACAAATTTCGAGGACTTTGACAAAGAATTTCTCAATAATGTGTTAAGGAAATTCTACGTGGAAGCCAGGAAAAGAGATGGTGATTTTTATAAAAAGTCGGCTTTCAGTTCCATTCGCTTTGCACTCAATCGGCACTTGCAGACCACTAGAAATATTGACATTCTGAACGATCCCGAGTTTCGACTTTCGGCCGAAGTTTTTCGCGCTCAAGCAGTTGAGTTAGTACGTCGTGGAAAAGGAAATATTGACCACTTTCCTGATATTTCAGTAGAAGACTTAAAGAAATTGTATTTTAGTGATGTTTTGAACATTAACACTCCTGAGGGACTCTTACGAAAAGTCTTTTTTGACTTGATGTACCTGTCAGGGTCAAAGCGAAGCCGTGGTTCATTGAGAGAACAGACCAAAGAAACCTACGCTATTGGAGAAGATCCCTCTGGAAATATCAAGTTTATCTTCATTAATAAAGACTCCAATAACTTGAAGAATCTGTCCTGGAGGATTTACGAAAAGAAAGGTTGGAAAATGTTATTGTTATTGATTTAGTAATTGATCCCTTAGGGAAAAGCCTTCAAGTATCATATTACAAACTACTTTATTATAATAAGTTGTCGAAGTCCGTCTTCGTGCGGAAAGCGTTATGCTTTATTGAATGAAATTTTTATAGAGAAAAAAGGAGATATTGGGGATTTTTTTGGCTGTTTTGTATGATTCATGATTCATTTGATTTGCCGGTGTCAGTAGTTCAAATCTTACAATTAAATTAAAACTAAAAAAAATATCACCTTCGGGATCCATAATTTCAAGAAGGATGTTTTTGATATCTAAATATCAATCTGCATAAATAGAATGAGAAGAAATCTGCATAATATATTACAAATTTACAACTTACTAATTTTCCCTCATTAATAATGCACGAGGGAATTTTATTCTAATTTTCCCTCATAAATCATTAATGTGGGAGGAGGGTATTTATGAGTATTTATATTCTCTTAATTAACATTGAAAATTAGCTATTCTAATTAATTAATTTCTTATAGGAAATCCTAGATGTCCTGTTGTAACATTTGCCAAGTACATATCCAAGCTAAACCCAATAAATCCCTCACTTTGGCAACGACCCAAGAGGCTGGTCTCCCAAGAGGATGAGGTTTGGTATGACAATTCACCATTGGGTCACAATACTTTGGGTAAAATGATGGAAACAATGTCTAAAGAGGCTAATCTTTCAAGGACATATTCTAATCACTGTCTAAAAGGCACTAATGCCTCAGTGCTCAATGACCCAACTTTGCAAAACTCTATGCTTTTAATTCAAACAAAGCTTGTATCAAGTATTAATGGACAGCCATTTCCCAAGATTGTACCCAAACCAGCAACCAGTACTCCAACTAGTCCAAGTGTGTCAATCATACCATGTGTTCCCTTGACAGTAACATCTGAACCAACATTGCCAACTTTATCCAATAAGATTGTTACAGTGAACCATCCTATTAACAATAATAGCATTGTTTTGAGTACAATGCCTAGTCAAATACAGAAATCTCCTCTCAATACCTCATTACAACTTAGCAACACACCATTAAATAGTCCTATACAGGTTGTAAATATGTCAACACCAGTGGAAAATCAAGTTGTTTTGCCTACAAAGGTTGTTTCATATGGTTCACAAACTTTGGTAAGATCTAATTATGATGTATTACTTTCAATTTATTGCAGACATTAAATTAGAAAGATCATAGGCTAGAGACTAGATAATAGGGAGGTAGAACAGTAGAGCAGAACATTGAAATGCAAGTTAATTAATATAATGATATTATTTGCAAATACGATAACTAATCTGAGGTCATATTACTATGAATTGTTATATTCCATTATAATATTTCTTAGATTCCTATTCTATTCAGATTCCAATCCATCTATCTATTTATCCATCCACCCCTCAAAACCTGCACATTTTCATACTTAAATCCCTGCATTTACTCATCCATTCTTCCATCCATTCTATCCATCAATAGATTTTATCCAGTCAATTAAGAATCATTCAATAGAGAAAATTTCAGTTGAGTCTGAAAATGGAACAATTCACCAGACTGCATGGTTACAGCAGAAATTTCAAATGTTTTTATAGACATCACAGCCTGCCCTAACATGATTACTGCACCACACAGTCTGTTTTACACTCTATGAATCTTCAGGTAGTTGTTAAAGTAAAGATGCTTTTCCTAGATTCAACAGCAACAAACTAAAATGAGTGGCAGTCCATTAACAACCCATGTACTAGACACAGCAGCAGGTTCCCCTGCCAAACAATTACCAGTAAAAGTCTTTTATGAAGAAACTCCAGGAAGTAATACATGGAAAGTTATTGCATCAGGGTACGTTTCAAACCATAAATTATGATTGTGACTTAAAACAAGACAAAGTCATAAATATGAGGTTATATGTACAATTTCCCACAAATTTGGAGACTCTGGATTTTTTCCTTTTTTCCCCCTTTTCTTCCAACTTATAACCAGGCCATCTTTTTGGTGTGCTTTTAAGGGGTCTTAAAACAGAGGGGGGCATATAAGCTATATTTTATGGTAGTATTGATAGTCAATCTGATTCAAGTTAAGTTCTGTCAGTTCCTGCTTTTATGGATAGTTGTCCAAGTAGGCCAATAACATAGGGAACTTTACAGTCTGGGCTTACATAGGTGCCTGCCTGCTTTTATTCCAGAGCCACAAATAGAGATGGAAGGGTCCCTAATCTTCTAACTCAAGATACCTTTGCACCAGGAAAATATAAGATAAAGTTTGATACTGAAACCTACTACAAGTCACTGGCTATTGAAGAGTACTTCTATCCATTTGTCGAGGTAATGCATTTTGCTAAAGGTACAGCTCTATATTTAGCATTATTAGTTCCTTCAGCACAATGATATTCTTCAATTGCCATATACAAGGAATCAAGATGAGTCTATGTTCCTAAAATGCAGTCATTGATATTGACAAAAGTTTTTATGCATGTAGACTAGCATATCTCTATCTCTACTTAAAGTTACTATTTTTAGCAACTGTTAAATTTAGTAATTTTGTAGTGGAATATTGTACAGGTAGGCATGTGTAGCTCAGTTGGTTAGTGCACAGCCAAGTCTTCATTAATAAAGCAAGACAAATCTGTAGCCTGCATGGCTGGCTTTGAGAGGAGGGGGAAGGAAAAGAAGGGAGAGGCTTTCCCTTCCCTTCCCATCTCTTCCCTTTCCTTCCCATCCCTTCCCTTCCCTTCCCTTCCCATCTCTTCCTTCCCATCCCTTCCCATCCCTTCCCTCTCCTCCCTCTCTCCTTCCTCAAGCCAGCCATGCAAGCTAGACAAATATGCTATTAATAATAATTTCTCTGCCTTTTTTCCAAAGGTTGTGTTCATCATCAAAGATCCTCAACATCACTACCATGTCCCCCTACTGTTAAGTCCATTTGGTTACTCAACTTACAGAGGAAGTTAAAATTTATCATTGAAAGTTATTTATATTGTTTCAGTGTTTTAGAGAATTATTGCTAATTACCACAACTTTGTAATTTGGTGGAATGTGTTTTAATGCAAATTGATGCTTGAAAACTGTTCAAAAACTGTTTTACAAAAATTAAACTTGTTGGAATTGTTGACACAATTAAAATGATATGTATGTGGCTCTTCTTTAATTCCATGATGCAGCAGATTTAGGGGAGAGGTACAGGAGGTGTGCACCCCCTCCTGAGATGACTTTGTTCCCTTTTCCCTTTTCTTCTTGATACTTTACCAAAATATCCTCTGGGTCCTCTGGACAGTTTCTAATTTCTGTAACCCCACACCAGCCCCTCCTGAAGGATGATTTCTGTACTGTAAATACATTTTTACTTTCTTGTGCTTTTATTTGGGCTTGCCAACCAGAAAGGCTTTAGAAAGGGGTCTGATTTTCAAAAGAATGGGAATACAAGCATCACTAACCTCACCCATCAGTTATCAGGATAGTATGCTTGTTCCAGAGAGGACTCATATTTCAGTTTGGATGATCGTTGATAATTTTTGTTTTCACCCCTATAAGGTACCAAAATGGGCGTGGCTCTTGAGCTATTTACCTCTAAAAGGTACCAATACAGCATACAAAATCTTGATCTGTAAGAAAGTCTTATGAAAAGTAACCTTATAATGAAACTAAAATTCGTTTTAACGTCCGATATGAGTTTGATACGCAGTGAATTGACTTTGTATCCAACTTAGCATTAATACAAAGCTCTTATATTTTGTGGTTAGACGTTTGAAATGTCTTTTTTATTTAAGGATATATTTGTTAAAATAGGTCACGTGACAAACTTCTCCCCTTAATATCTCTTTAACAAACAGCAAAGTACAAGATGTCTAAGCAGCAACTTGTGCAGCTCTGTATACTGGGTTGATTTGTATATTAAAGTTTTTCCATTTTAGAAAACTCACTACCGCATTAATAAATTAATTAGTATTTTAATGCTATGACGTCATTGATCACGTGATCACCACAAAATTAAGGATTTCAAACTCATCAAACTGTAAATGTGTCTTGAATGAGTCATCCGTTAATCCGTTTACTTGCAACTTGCTACAGGTAAGTAAAGTGATTCTTAATTTTGTTTGTCACTGCTATTCACTAGTGATTCAAGAATCGTCAGTAGTTGGGATACTGTCCTAATCTTTTATATTTCACTGGTATATGATATGTTGCGAAAGCTGATGGCTATCTGAAACGAAATATAACACGTCGGTACAAATTTGCGTTGTAACTTAAACACGCTTGTGTCCATACCCATTAGATTCCACTATTCTTGTCTTACTCACTTTCCAGGGCCATATAAACTTTTGCTCGAATTCTTTACTTGAATTCTTTGTCTTTAAATTTGATATGATAACTGTCTAGCAAAATTTTGCCTCAACAATACTTTACTAAACTAAGTATTAAGTATTGCATGTATTAAGTATTGCATGCATTAAGTATTGACCCAGTATTGCTTCGCTGTACATAGCTGGCGCACCACGCAAAGTGACGATTTTTAGCTTATAAATGAAGCTTTTTTATATAACTGGTATATTAGATAATTGATTGTACGTGTACTAGTTATGTAAGTTTATATGTAAAATTTGTCATAATTTGAATCTCCTAAAGAAACCTTAATTCCTTCAATCTCAAAACCTATGGAAGTCGTGCGTTTTGTATTGCTGCCCCTGAACTGTGGAACAACTTACCAGAAGATGTCAAGGACTCTAGTAACATTGACTGCTTTTTTGAGCAAAAGCTCAAGACTTATTTGTTTAATCTGGCGTTTGAACTGTAACTTTGTGTTTGATCAGCGCTATTGAACTCACGGACTGAATAGCGCTATAGTATAAGTCTGCTATTATTATTATATATATAAGCAGCGTAACTGACTCAGGCTGTGCCATATTCCTGCCCTACAGCCGCAAAGTCTATGAATGAATGAATGAATGAATGGCATAGGGAGAGATTACTATGACCATAATGGTTGACAATATTTAGGTGCTGCAGTGCAGTTTTTTTTGTATGACAAAACAACAAGGACGACGGTACGGTATGATTCACACTCATATGAAATCTGCCCTCCAACATTCCAACATCACTACGCCGTCAATCATCCAAGAATCATTGTGGTCGATCGCTTAATAATAATAGAGTATATTTCGTATATGAATGTAAAAACAAGGTCACGGTACGGTTGATGTTGGGAATTCATTTCATATGTTTTAATAGACATCAAGGCAATTAATCATTAATTAATGACATGTGCTGGCACGGCACGGCCCGGCATACAGCTTACACGAGAACTATTTACGCAACACATTTGATGCATCGGCAGGTGGCATGGGCCAGCCAAGCCCGTGATTTATTTCAACACCTTTATTTTACAGCAATGAACGAAGAAATAATTCTTACGCTCCTAAAACATCATAGCCAGTCATGAAAACCCAAAACCACACAGTGGAAAAAGGGAACGTGAGCCCCCAACCAATGCTATGATGAAACCTTTGGGATTTTAAGGTTTACAAAGACATATTAATGCATAACTATGAAATTTGCAATTGCTATAACAATATTCTTGTGAAGAAAAAACTAAGGCAGCAAAGTAGTCGATCGATCTGCGAGGTTGACCGTAGAACAACTAACGCACGCACTCATGTAGGCCTCCGTGCCGGCAAAATATCAATTTGTGCCAATCTCGTGCCTCGCTAGTCACAAATTACATGCTCTGCTACTTGGCAGATCAGACTTAGGGGGTGTTTACATGGCACTATAGGATCATCCTACACATGTCAGTCCTAGCAGGCGAATCATCCTACCTGCTATACATTTACTGCATTCTGTTTAGTAGGATGATCCTTGTACCCGAAGTGAAGACACAAATTTCCATGTAAACAGAATGCAGTAAATGTATTGCAGGTAGGATGATTCGCCTGCTCAGCTAGGATGATATCCTAATGCCATGTAAACACCCCCTTAAAATTACTTTTAACTCCGTCGGTTCTTGGCCTGATGTTTTACTTGTGTTATATTTAGTGCTTTCTTGATCGAGATTCTTTTCAATGGCGACATTACCAGAAAGCAAGGACTACACTCTCGCCACGTCACCTCGGGACGAAAAAAGCCGCGTGATATTTAAACAACGAATCGCCATCGTCGTCCTTGTAGTGCTGTTTCTGCTGTTTATGTCATTGTTTGTATGGCAAATAACAGTCAACTCGAGCGAAAAGGTAAGTGACTCTTTGATATCGGGGGGGGGCACACCTTATATTTTGCTAATCAAAACTATTACAATTTCCTCAAATTTGATTGGTTGAAAGACTGCTCTATTTTTCACTAATCAAGCTGTAGGTTGTAATTGAATAGTGTAATTGGACAGTTGGCTGTAATTGGACACCTGTAATAGGACAGTTGTAATGGGACAGTTGCCAGAGCCAATCAGATTTCACATTTTGAGCGCGCGCGCAGTCACGTAATCGCTACGCCACTAAGCGCGCGCTCAAGAGATTTTTCACTATTTTTTCTCACTTTTTCAAACTAAATTTGGTCATTTTAGTTGCGCTTAGCATTGATTAGCATGAAAGCATTTTTCTCGGAAGTTGTAATAGTTATGATTAATTGGTAATAGGACTTCGTGTCGTCCAATTCTGTCTATAATCATACTCGGAATAAACAAATTGGACTTTGTTTATCCCTCGTATGATTACAGACCGAATTGGACTCCACTCGGTCCTATTACCATCATTAATGGCATTTATTCTTCCCTCCCTAATAATAATAATAATAACTATTTAAGGTCCATGTCTTCTAGCGCTTGCGCACTATACTCTCACATTCATTACTATTTTTCATACATCGCTCAACTCACATGTTGCGTCGAGCTGGCATTCAAACCCGGCGCACTAACCGCTCGGCCAACCATACCACCCACCCTCCAATCGGTTCGTCCAGCCGCCATCTTCACTACAGCATTGATTCAATCCATCGCAATCATGATTAATCTACTCATCTAGAATTAGCAATGCCTATTTCCTATTCCAATTAATAAAGCAAAACTCATTCGCAGTCTCAACAGCCACAAACTAAGAAGGGCAACAGTTCATTAACAACCCATGTGCTAGACACAGCAGCAGGTTCCCCTGCCAAACAATTGCCAGTAAAAGTCTTTTATGAAGAAACTCCAGGAAGTAATACATGGAAAGTTATTGCATCAAGGTACGTTTAATTTGATCTTCCTCTATACTAAAACGCAAATTTCAAACATCAAACAAGATGAAGGAATGAACGAAGGAACGAAGAAACAATCGAACGAACGAAAGAATCAACCAACCAACCAACCAACCAACCGACCGACCGACCGACCAACCAACCAACCAACCAACCCTGAACCAACCGACCAACCAACCAATCGAACAACCAACCAAACCGACCAGACAAAATTGCATTTTTCTTACATATGTTTACTTTGATTCTAGAGTTACAAACAGTGATGGCAGGGTCCCTAATCTTCTTTCTCCAAAGGACTGGAAAACTGGGAAATATAAGATAAAGTTTGATACTGAAGCCTACTACAAGTCATTGAATATCAAAAAGTACTTCTATCCTTATGCTGAGGTCAGTGCAGGAGATGATACCCATGTGTTCATCTGTTGATGGCCCAATGACATCCCTACCTTATAGCCCTGGCCTATCAATGCTGCGAGTCCCGGCTGCTAGCAAAATCACTATGGAAATGGGCCACATTGAAGTAGAACAAAATTTGACATAAGAACTGACACAATGACAATGACTGAGGGTTTTATTAGCAACAAAGAATGGGGGGCAGGGGAGAATTGGTCAGAGTACGTCTCTGCTTCCCCTTTCACACTGAAAATCAGCTAGCCGAGAAAAAGGGTCTTAATTCATCTGCCAGCTACGCCAATAAATACAGTAATGCTCACTCAGTATTTTAGCTTCTTTTCCTTTCGTCACCAGATTGTTTTCATCATCAACGATACCAACCAACACTACCATGTCCCCCTACTGTTAAGTCCATTTGGCTACTCAACTTACAGAGGAAGTTAAAAGTTTACATGAAACTCAATTTTTTACTGTTCTTTAACATTCGCAAAGAAACATTTGATTTGCAACTTGTATGCAGTAGCCAATTTCGCAACAGTCACTCGATGTCATAGAAACTGATAAAGACCCGATGTTAGCCACTCTATCAAACACTAGACGAAAGGCTTTTTCACTACAAAAGTATTCGGATTCTACCTTTTTACATGCAATCAGTGGCAAAGCCAGAAATGATTCAGAGGTACACGCAATTATCAATGAATAGAGAGATTAAGCATCACGTTCACGGAAACGGCAGAGAGGAACACGTGACCTACGAATTTCGTGGCTGGCGTTGCGCGTTTGACACTCAAACTAAAGAGCGACTTTTTACGTTTACGGCAAAATGACCCACCTTCGTGTTGAAACAGCAACGCCAGACGCGAAAAAAAGCAGGTCACGTGATCCTCTCTGCCGTTTACCGTGTACGTGATGCCAAGAGAGCATAAATGATGCTTAATCTCTCTAGAACAGATTTCGTATGAAACGGACCGCGCCGTGCCGTAACCGTGTCAGTGCCGTGTTGTCTATAAAAACATTCGAAATTCCTGCCGTAACCGTGCCGTGACCGTGCGGTGCCGTTTTCACAGTCATACGAAATCTACCCCAATACCACCTATAGCGGCTATGACATGCATGTCAGTCACTATACTATTTACAACTTTCTGCTCTGCTTATGAGTTCTGCTATTTTTGATCTATTCTGTTTTGGTGTATTCTGCTCTTCGTGCTCTGCAGCTCTGTTGTCCTTTTTAGTTTATATTTTATATTTCTAACGTCAGAGTTACGCACGTGCGTATAGGTAACTACGTCACCGACAATGATATATATCCTGTTGTCCGCCATGTTGAAATTATGCGGATTCCTATGGTAAAATTGCTTTACAAAACATATATATTGTTGCCGCCTCAAAGATTTCAAGATACAAATTCCACAATATATTTTTTCCCATTCAAAATCTCCGGATACGCAAGCAAACCGGGCCGATTTTTTATCGGATTCGTATTTTCAGGTATTAAAACGAACCCGCAACCAAAATGTCCCGGATTCGTTATGAATCCGAAAATCTTTGGTCTATAGTCAGGTAAATGCAGTTCAGTCCCACCTTGTAAGTTCACCTTAGACACACACAGATCACTTAATTTCTCATAAAAAGTTCTTTATTTGGTAATTATGGTAAATATATATCTAAATTTATATTTCATAGGGAAAAAACACCAAAAATTGTTATTCATATTAACATGCTATTAAATCATAAAATTAATCGAAATTTATCTATCCAACTATGTAAATGGCGAGCCTGTAGAAAACGTACAAAACTAATTATTTCATAAGTAGTTTTACAATCTGTAATAAAAGCATATAAACCTATATTCCTCTTAAAGGTTCGTAAACCTTCAGTTGGTACTTATACTATAAAAGTCTTATCACTGTTTTTGGATTTCTTTCAAAGCATCATTCGTGCCCATAGAACTCAAATCGCGTTTGAGGGATTTCCTTTACACAAAGGCAGGTTTTTCAGAAAATGTTGAAAAGACAAGCTCAAACTTTAGTCTTATTTACATTTGCTGCAGGCAGAGAGATTAAAAAAGTCCCGAGGGAGAGGAGACGGGGAGTCCCATAATGATCGTCGTACCTTTTAGGGGTCAAAAACATGGTATTTTGTACTTTTTAGGGTACTCATCGCTAGATGCTGGACTGAAATCAGATTGAGATTTTCCATATTTTTAGTAAAAATAGCTAGAGCCACACCAATTGTGGGGCATGTTACGAATAAAAATGAAAAATTCCCGACCGAAATTTATGGGATTTCCCCTTACGGACTAAACCATGCAGTATGTCACTAATACCATATAATATGATGTATAAAATGATATTCAAAAAGCCAGAACAAAAATACACAAGTTTGGTACAATCAACATACAAAAGTGAACCCCAGTAAGTCTCGCCGGTAATACAAAAATAGATCAGTAGTTCAGGGTTGTTTAAAAGTCAAGTCAATACCAAAGTTTTCTCTGTAGATTTTCCACGTCTTGGGCTTGTGTGGATTGTCTAGCTCATCACGACGAAGGTATAGCCTAAAGTAAAGCACAATGGCTTGGTAAACACAGTCTTAGCCACAAACAAGCAGACGTTTAATGGCAGAGGAGGTGGGGACCGACCGGGTATATGTCAAGAGAACAAAGAATTGCTTTGCGGGGAATACTCGCTTGAAAATGACAACGTGGTTTTCTATCTCATTATTCTCCTCGACTGATTTGATTAGCTTTTAACCACTGAACAACAACAACTACAGCAAACCGGAAGGTTAACACCGATGATTGGTGTTTTTCGATTTACCATTTTTCTCAACCATCTGGATGCTGCATCCCTATAAGCTATCATTGAACTGACAGTGTGTACTATCAGAACAAAATAGTACCTGTTGTTTTCAATAAAACTGGTATGGAACCAAAAGAAAAACGCACATTTGTCGTAGGCAACTGGGACATTCTGAAACAAGTCGTAACAAATGGTTAGTTTTTGAAATGGTCGTGGGAGATGAAGCCAGGAGAAATAAGTACACTTAATATTCAAACTTCGTGCACAGTTCAAAATTCTGGAAACTGATTAGCTATCCAGCGTGCTTTATTGAAGTATGTCATTGAAAAAGAAAATGACTACTGCGGGGTCGACTTTAATATGACTAAACGACGCACACTAGATTCAACCGTTTTCTTGCAACATTGCGCACATCTAGCTCGACAGCGGACTGAGCCAAGCTCAAACTGTATTGCCAAGATCTTTCTGAAACGTTTCTGATCGTTCTGAAACGCGCGATGCAACCCTGCAGGAGTCGGTTGTACAAAGCCTGGATAAGTTATTCACCGGATAAGAGATATAAATTTTATCGGCTGAATAAGGATTTATCGGGCGGATAGCGCTTATCCAGGCTTCGTACAACCGGCTCAAGAAGAACAACTCGCCTCAACTTTGGCGCGCAACAGTTGTAGAGGTGTTCACACGATGCAATACTACTTCCTGCATCGTCGCAAGACAAGTTTACATCGTGTTTTGGGGTGTTGAAGGTACACGCCTTAAGAGTACTTACCTGACTTGAGCAGTAGAATTTAATTTTAATGTCCCCAGTTAACGTGGGACAGTCCACATCACCTATAGCTATTACAAGTTTATCCAAATCTGCAAAGTGCTGGATCTGACCAGGACGACCCCCAGTACAGGCCAAATGAAACACCACACTACCATTAATGATGACTTCAAACATCAGGTCTTTACCAGTTCCAAGTCCAACACCTAGAAAACATATATGAACAAGAATGTAGAATTCACTCGCTTTTATGACTATATCAAAGGGTAATTGATTTAGAAGACATTAGCGAGTTCATCTTGTCACCCTACTGTCGAGGTTCAAACAAGCTTAATATATGATAAAAATTTCATTGGATAAAACGGATAAAAATTTTGTCGTCTGTCGACCACTAAAATTGCTGTATAAGATATTTCGATGAATTAGTTTGATACTTTCATTTCGGCCATGGATGTTTATATATAGTAATCGACTGCTCTTTTAATTTCCTTCCTGGAATAACAGCAACGGCATCTCCATCATCATCATCATCATCAACAACAACAACAGCAACAACGATATCATCATCAACAACAACGACATCAAGAGTGCAGCCTCTACAACAACAACAGCAGCAGCACCACCACCACCACCAACAACCAACAACAACAACAACAAACTAACTAAACAATCAGCTTACCAGCTATGCCATCAACCTTGATAGTTCTGAGTTTCAGTGGGACTGGTGTCGGCATTCTGCGATTCAGTTTGGTAAATATTTTTTCTACATAACCAACATAACGACTCTGAAAAAGAAGGAAAAAAACCCGACGGCGTTATGACGCGCGTGCTGATTAGCTAATGATACCAGCACTCTGGAAGATTTAGAGCTTATATTCTTGTGTTCTATATCTCTCGTCGTGTTTATATCACAGTACAGAGATATGTGTTTTATACTGCTTAAGAATGAATTCCTCATTATATCAGCTTCATCCTGTCAGCCCTGCTTCTTTCTCTTGTATTAAGCATGTTTCTTATACTATTACCTGACTTGGTGTCTGAACCCCTTGGAATGTTTTGCCAACATTATAGTCTGTGCGGCGAAAACCAAAAAAATCCAAACTTTGCTGCAACAAAAGGAAAACAGTGCTAAAACACCTGAAGTGTTTTGTAAGACTGTGTACCACTAAACTGTACTTACTCGGGCTTCTTCAAACTGTCCATTTGCTATCAGCCATGAACAGATTGCTGTGCCAGTTCGTCCTATAAAACAAAATATGACCAACCATGAAAATTATATTCTCCATTTTAAAGATTTCTCTTTCCTGGCTAGGAAAGTCCTCCTTCCTGGCTGGAAAAGTCCAATTTCATAGAAGAAGGAGGACAATTATATGAGCAGTGAAGGTCTCTCACCACAACAGCTGGCAACAAAGAAAAGATGCTCAATGCATAAAGTATCAGGCCAGCGTGCTTGGAAGCAACCCAATGTTCAAATTGAAAGGTTGCCAAAGGAAACGACCTAAGTGATGTTTTCCAAAATGGACGGACATTAATATTTGGCTTAGAAAGAAAGGTTATTGATGGCAATTTGGATGTCATCAGAAGTCACTTAGGCTATTAAAAGACTTTCAATTGTAGTCACAGATTAACTTAATGAAAACGTGTATTCACATATGGGGTAACAGGTTTTCATATACTGATTTAATACCTTTTCCTCCTTTACAATGTACTGCAATGACATTATTAGGGTCCAATTCCATCCACTCCCTTACATTATGACAGAAATACAGCAACTGGCTAAATATTCAAGACAAAAAGTTTTTTAGATTTTATTTAGTATGTAGTTAGTGTTTTGACAAAAAATATTAACAGTATTGTCCTAAATTATTACCTCAACCTTGGTACATTATGGTCATCAATTAGAATTCTTTCCACTCTGTTGTGAAACAGTGTTGGGTCATAGCTTCTTTCACCTCAAAACCAAACATGTCACAATAATTACATTATAAAATAATGCTAATCGATGTAGGCTTAATTTCCTACCATGAAGGTTCCTTGTTACAAATCCTCACCCTGGAACCTTCTCAGCTTGAAATGAAGCTTATAATCTATGGTCCCATAGTGAATCAACATGGCCTAGTAGCTGACATAACCACTCATAAATAACTGAAAGTTCAAGCTTACACTGACAATAAATACATTCATTGCTACTTACTGCACATATTGTAGACTTTGTAGTGATCATTGTGTTTGGTGTCCAGGAAACGAACTACTTCCTGGAAAACATTAGAACACATGACATTATCATCAGAAAGGCTAGTTTAAATTAAACAATTTTAGTATAATATTCATTAACCTCGAGAATATTTAATTGAAAAGTCTTTTTAAATGTATGAAGTTTCATAACATCCAGGACAATGCTCTCACTGCCAGATGCCTAAACACCTTCACAATTGTTGCTATAGCAATAAAAACAAGCACTACCATCACCATGGAAACCAACACATATTGAAGGTTGATGTTGTCTTGTTTTCTTTGCAAATACAGTACAAACAGAATACAAAACAGCTAGTATCAATTAATGTCCAGAATCGTTATTTCTAGTTTCTAAGCAGATGCAGTTATTAACTAACCAGTTGCTTACAAGATGGTCATTAGAAAAGCCTGAATGAAATGTTAACTTACACTTATTGGGTTGCGATACATCTTGTGTTTTCCAGATGATGGGAATGACATGGCTATGACTCGCTCTGTCAACATAAATTCCACACCTATACATTACTGTACTACATTATCATTCAATAATGATGTCAGCACAAACCTGTAACATATGTTAAATCAAGATCAAAACCATCTTTTTGATATCTTCTTTTATTCTGTGAAATCTAATAAGACATGGGCAGTGAGACACATGTATAATATAATGTTTACTTTTATGCCAAGCATACAGTGCAGATATAGGGTATGGCCAAGTTGTAATTAACCTGCATCATACAGTAAGTGAATGGTAAGTGGTTGGTAAATTGTCAATAAGTGGTCAGAAAAGTACTAACTGTAGACAATTTGGTAAAATGTGGTTGGTACTTAAGGCAAGATAAGGGGTGATCCTTGGTGACCCCTCACATGCACTTTTTTGACATTCTCTATTTTGTGTACCTGGCTTGGGCTAACATGGATTAGAAATAATACAACATGATTTAAGAGAGAGATAATTTAAGCTTTGTTGGTTAGTGTACAGCCTTAGTAAGAAATTCAAAGATCAATCCATTTTTTGATTTCTCCCTGTTGAATGTCACAACTTACTGAAACAAAACAAAGTCAATTTATCTTTTCCTTTCATATCTATGCATATTCTTTATAAATACACCGAACATATGATATGGATCAACACTGATGGAGAGGAGGAGAATGAAACTAACATATAAATTTACAGTTATGTACTTCTTACCATTCTTCTTGTTGCTCTTTCTAATTGGTCTTTCCCAGTGACAATTCTTATGAAAAACAGAATTCTGATGAACCGAGCAGCAACAACAAGTCTGGAAACCAAGGATTCATTTATCAATCATCAATACAAACAATTAAATCATTTGAAAACAGTAGGATTGAAAATGTATGGCCTTTTCTGAAACCAAAACAATATTACGGTAGATAATAACAATAATAAATAATAATAGATACAATTTTTATTGAGGAAATTTACTGATATGTGTGTTTGTGTCATCAAGGTGAAATCTGCTCACAAAAAATCCAAGCCCAGACAGGGTTGAACCAGTGATCGACATTCTGACTACCAGTCACACTCTACCCTCTGACCTACTGGGACTCCTTGACAAGCCAGGTCATACATTTGTATAATTTGTAATCAGATCACTTGTGGACAAAAGCTGTTCAATAACTTGAGTATATGATTCGTGAAGAACTACATGGTACTAATCTTTGCAATGATATAAATGGATTATTTGTTTGCAAATAAATATTTTATGCAATGATTGAGCCAATTTTTTAATATAATACCACGATGCAATGGAGGTAAGGTAATTGGGATAATCAATTAATTGAACCCCCAACAGCCTTTTTTTTTCATTGTGGGGTTTTGATGCTCTCACCTTCACTTTGGTTATAATAATAATTATATTCATTTGTCATTTTTGTAAATTTAACTGTTTTATCATTAAACTGGTCTATGTGTTTATGCACATAGCCATTTTATCCTGGCCATCTCTTTGTTACAGTCATTGCCTCTGTGAACATAGCATAGCACAGATTGCATTTCAGTCTAAAAAGTTATAAGCTTGCAATTTAATGGCGAAATTGATGCATAAATGGAATTGTCACTTGGAACTACATTTAAGATACATGCATTTGCACAAAGTGTGAAATTTGCTTCGTAAAAATCCAAGTTCAGATAGGATTTGAATATGTGGCCTGAATACCAATCAGGACCCTCTTACCAGAAAACCTAAATACACTCTTGAGGCAAGCAAAGTGGTATATGTTCAATATTTGACTTACTTGACATATGTATGTTCATGAAGTGTAATTATTGCAAAAACAACAGTTAAAATGAATGATACAATGACCACCACCATATCAAGAACCTCTATCCATCTCTTGAAGAAATAAGTTCTGAAATCAAAACCACATGAATTCATTTTTACTAGGTAGAACTTAATATTAATAATGTTGGTGAGTGTATTATTTTAGTCTTACCCAAAAGCAAATATTCTTAGACAAAGTTCAATCAAGAATATTGTAGCAATGATAAGAGTGAATATTTCAAGAGGAGCATCTGCCTGTGAATATATAAACATATTTCAATAACCAAAATTAATATGGTAAATAGGAAAAGATGAGTACACTAAAGATCCAAACAAACATCAGATGCAAGTGTGTTTCTACCCCATTTCAACTGGACAGCAGTATGCAATATTGCAGAGAACCCTGCCCAAAAGCCTTAAACTGAAACATATTTGTTCAATAAGTAACGTATAAAGAACGAGAGAGTGTGTTAATATATGGGTGGATAAAGATCTGAGCCAAAGGCGAGGATCTTTAGACCCAATATAACATGCTCTCAAGTTCTTTTATTATAATTATTACTTATCAAACGTCTAGTTGTCAATTATCATATTTGACCAGAATTTTCCAAGTTTGACTATTTTTGGTTTAGAAAATCCAAATTAAAGCTTATGCAAAGAACAAAAATCTTTATCCAATATAAAGATCTATGTTACATTAGTGGTTTCCCTGATTTTTCAATCATATATAGTCAATTGAAGAAACTTTGTCGGGTCTAAAAACATAGAACATAGAAGCTGAGACCGAAATGGTGCTTGGGATGTCAATAATATTATTCTGATTTATTCATTTACGTTTTATAAGGTCTATCATATATATTCCACTTACAAGACTAGTATGACTAGTGTCAGTTGTTGCTAAGTTAACAATCACAATGATTATATCTGCCACCACTAGCAAAAGACTAAAAACCCTATAAATAATAAATAATAAAGAACGTTAGATCATCTAGATTACATCTATCTGCTGGAATGCATGGAATTGGGATTTGGGCTTCCTGTGGATAATTATTGATCAATTGAATACAGCAAACCAGGAAGTGTTTAATAACTGCAGCAATATCTCAATACTCACAATGTTTCTTATATTTCAAAATTCATGACTCAATGATAAAATCGCAAATTACCTTGTAATAAAATGATCTACAACTCGTCCAACTTTGTATTGTAATTTTCTGTGATCAAAATAAAAGTAGAAAGTGAACCATGTAGTTTCTTAAGGATATATATAACATTAAATTGGTTTCATAGATTCAATAAAAATATATTGCCATCCTTTGAGGTTTACTGATTTAGCTACCAAAATATTATCATATTATGTTGAAAAAATACAATAGAACCCAATAAAGTCTAGCATAACATCTGTGGTCCCAGGGGTATTTACAACAATAGTTACTTGTACAACTCCCGCCTCACTTGACCAAAAACTTGGCGCGTAAAATTATTAGAAGTCTTAAATATAAACATCCATTTCTAAAACTAAACTACTACATTTAAAGTAAAGTTAGTTCCAAATTTTTGCACCAGCGATTAATGGTATCTTTAAGACAATCGTCTATGCTAAGACTTCAATCAGAGCCTATCTAACAGGAAACATAACATTATTATAATCGACATGCATATGCATGAAGCAAAATGAGCAATAACACCTACCCTAGCTTTGTACTGCTTGCAGGATCATCATTTTTAGCACTCCATGAGCTCATGCGAGGATCCGTGACAAAATAAACATGTTTATCTGCATGGTTTTCTGTTTGGAATTCTAATATTTCCTCTTGCTCGGCTTGTTCCATCTCTTCTTGTTGTTCGTCTTCGTAGTCGTCTTCGTCGAGATCGTTGACCAGTTGTTCCTCGCTCTCGCAGCGTGGTCGGTATCCCATGGCTAGATTGTCAGTTGGCATTGTCAGGTGACCTTGAGATCTGGACAGACACTTCAAGGATTTGAAAGACAACTCACGAAGAAAGCGACATCGAAAGATTCAACGATTCTTCTCTTCCAAAGTCCCTGTACGAGTTTCATTGACTGCAACACGTGACCAAAGATGGTAAATTAGGGAGGGAGGGGATGGTAGCCAGGTCTTCTGATTTAGTTCCTGTTAATTTACTCCCTTTGTTTTCTTTCTTTCTTTCTTTCCTTCTTTCTTTTCAGTTTTTTTTGAATTGGGGATATGAAAACATAAAAAATTTGGAAATGGAAAAAAAAGGGAAAGCAAGCAAACAAGAAAGAAAGAAAGACAGCTAGAAGGAAGGGAGGAAGGAAGGAACGGAAGGAAGGAAGAAAAGGAAGAAAGAAAGAAAGAAAGAAAGGAAAAAATTTCTCTCCACGCGCGCATATTTCTCAACACGGGAAAAAATTCTGAACGCGGGCCGAATTTTGCCCTCTCTTGCGCGCTGGGGAGGGGACAAGTCAAAACAATAAATGTGAAAGGTTTTTCACTAGAACCAAAGCTGTCTTTAATCACTTCCCAATTTTTACAAAAAAGAAGACAAGAGTTTTATCTTGCTATTAAAATAGATATGATTTCTCCATATGAACCTTTTACAAAAGAATTCAAATCATCCTCATCCCTCCCCTCCCTGATTAATTTTCTTAAGTCAACAGATCACACCGCTGATTACACTTTTACCTCATTGCATATTCATAAGTTGGAGACGGCCGGCTGCAAGGAGATGGCTGGGAGGTTAAACTTCAAATTTCGTCGAAAAGACGAGCCCAAACCACCAAAGACGGAATGGCCTGAACTCATAGGAAAGGTAGAGAACATCTAAAGACATTTTACTCGTATTTTGTGGATTGGTTTCTCGTTGTGAGGCATAAATACATTTTGCCCGAAAAACAGTTGACTTGGCAACAGCGATTCCTCAAAAATATGATTTTGGAAATTCGACATTTTCAGTTTTTACTTTTGACGAGAAAATTAGATTTTAAGCTTGTTTGAGAGATTTCGCTTAGATAACCAAAAGTTATCGCAGCAACTCTAGAGGTATAGAAAATGGATATATTGGTTTTTATAATATTAAGCAATTATTGGATGAGGTCGAGTAGGATATGGGGAATTATTAAGGCCGAGGTTTGTGTTATCTGCCGAAGCCGAAGGCTGAGGCAGATAATACAAACCAAGGCCTTAATAATTCCCCATATCCTACGAGAAACGAATTCAATAATTGTTTTATTATTTTTTGAAAATAATTCTTTCTCAGTTGTGCTTTGTTGACATGAGTACATGTTGTTGTTGTTTTCCCGCTTTTGGCATGAATCGCATAAATTAGCATGACGTCATACCACAAGCTAATTTTCCATATTCGAGAAAATTACGTCATAACTTCGAATAATGGTTTTCAACATTTTCATAACTCCAAATTTGGGCAGCTAGCCGGCGACTATGGTAATTTATCCAGTGGCTCTTAGCCAATCAAAACTCTTGAATTATTTTCAAAATATAATAATTGCGTTTATCCCACTGCCTTTTTTCTGCATATTTTTTTCTACACATATTAGCTTAAATGATTCATTTCGCATGTTGTTCACTTGGTATGTTTTTATGAAATTCATACATTTGTTCAACAACTTGATGTTTTAACCTTCCCTGTTATTTCCCACTTATTCTTTTCTTAATTTCCCTTTTCTTTCACTATTATTCTGGGTGTGTGGACAAATGCTCTGCCATTTACATATTTCACTCACCATACCTATTTTTAGACCAGATGTAAAACTAATGTTTTAGTAGAAATGGATGCTTAGATAGGTATAACCATGAAAAAGGGTGATATATCACAAGAACCACAATTGGGGGGAACCCCAAGCAATTTTTGCATGGAATTACGATCAATCTCGTACAGTTTGAGGGAGAATTTTGATATGCCTGCTTTAAAACAGTGAACCAGTAAAATAATTAATTAATATTCAAGTTTGGAAATGAGTCAGAAGCATCTACTTTGCTTTCATTGAGCATTTTAACTGGAAGCAAAATGTTTGTTTTGATTAGAATTCAGTCTCTCATCTTATTAGTTTGCCATATTGATTGAAGTAAGGCTAAAAAGGTGCCCATGAATGTGTGACATTCCCTGGGAGACTAGCCTCCATTGCTTTTTGGAAAAAAGATTGGAGAAAAGTGGGATGGGGGTGGGATTGGTTGGGGTGTGTGGAGGAAGAGAAGATAGCTGAAAGCACAAAGGGAGTTTTAAATCCAGTAACTTGTAGCTACTGATATCTTTATATCCCAGTCAATGTATTTTACTGAAAAACAATTTTCCCTGTATGCTGGCTATATACTGTCCATATCACTTTTAATCAGAAACTGTTTAATTTAATTAATCAAGTATTTGATTGTAGGATGCTGAAGAAGCCGTTAAAGTTATTGACAAAGAACATCCTGGTCTTAAAGTAATAAACATATTAATGATATTTTAATTAATTTATCAATACATCTAATAGCCTAGTTAGTTTAAAGCTTAAATCAAAAAAATAAATGTTGTTAAATCCAGTCTTTAAGTGTTTTAGAAACTTTTTAATAAAAACATTTTTTTAAAGAATGATTAAAATATTTAAAATTTTAATCAAAATGAGAATTTAAAACTTTAAATTTATGACTTCATAAAATTGATACCTCCATTAAAACAAAATCTAAATCTATTTTCAAATCTAAACTCAAGTCTGCTTTAATTGAAAAGTAACAATGAAAGAATTTTTTTCTCCTTTGTTGTGCTAGTGTGTGTGTGTATGTTTTGGTGAACTGTCTTTTTCCTTTTTTTCTATCAATAGTTTTGAACTTCATATGATTTGTAATATTTGTAACAGTCTGACCACACAATGCCTTAAACACTAGAAGGGTATCTGGCTCGATTAACGAAAGTTACTCCAGATATCCTGTATCTTAATTTTTGGCCATAAATTTATTTTCCAATATTTCATATCTGTATACATCTTAATTTTTTATTATATATTTCATTTTGTTATTATGTATACATATATCATAATGTAACGGTACAAATCCAATAAACTTGAAACTTGAAAGTTCAATTTTCCTGTTTATCCTCAGATGAAAATGTGTTATCATTTAACTTTTTATCTCACTTGTGGCTTAATTGTATTTTATAGATACAAATAATTCCAGAAAAAAGTTTTATCAGCAAAACTCAAGAGCCGAATTGTGTACGTCTTTTTGTTGACGCTAGTCAAAAAGTTACTTCACTTCCTCAGACTGGTAGATGGCCTTCCAGAGAGTGTTCCACTGGTTTATCCTAACTGTTACCACTGGATTTTTTAATGAATATTTCAGGATGTCATTCTTCTTTTTATGCTTATTATGATCAGTTTATGCATTTTTAATTATAGTCCATGTGCAGGGGTTACAGTAATTTTAGCCAGCTCATTGTAAAATAGAATATTGAATCCATCGTAAAATAGCAAATGATAAGGGGTAAATTAGTGCCATGAAATAGGCGGCAGTAAACCTCTGCCTATTAATGAAACCTTTGCATGTGTTCATTTTAAGATCATGTTTTTAATCAAATATCATCATATATATGCAGTGATGCCCCTTATAGCTGTGTGTGGTCATCAGCAAAGCTATCTTGCCACAGTCTTGCTACACCCAAGTGAAACAAGATTGTGTGTCCCCTCTCCCCTCCCCCTAGAGCTGGCCACAGGCTAAAAATAGCATTGTTTAATTGGACCAATATTTTGTGGTTTAGAAGACCAATATGCAAGAGAGAATAATCTTTTGAGATATCGTAAATATTTTCCTAATAAATGATTTGATTGTTTTTCTTTAAAAAATTGACACTCTAAACAAAAATACATTTATAAAAGGACTGAAGCAGTTGTAAATTAAAAGTTAATGTGATTTGAACAAAAAGCCATTAAAATAATATGATGAATCAGGTGATAAAGTTTCAGTTTATATAATAATTGGCATATTACGCGCGCTCTGATTGGTCGAACAACCATGTGTGATTAGAGTACACACACATAGATGGCATCATCGAATCTTACGCGCGCTCTGATTGGTTGGAATGTTTCGATAAATATTATATAAAACAGATAGATTCCATTTTTCCGTGCGTCTGTACTCTAATGGATGCACAGAAGACGTCAAAATGTGGTGAGAACAACAGTCACGCCACTCGACTTCGTCTCGTGGCGTACTTTTTTGTTCTCACCACATTTTGACGTCATCTGTGCATCGATTAGAGTATAGACGCACGGAAAGATGGAATCTATTTGTTAAGTGCTGTATGGCTATTAAAGTATGGATAGTGATAGAGTACAAACATTAAAAGCGTGCAATACTTTGCGCTATTTAGCACTAAATTGCACCAATTAAACAATAGAAAACAGAATTTGAATAAAATATAACTGTGTAGTGCTATTTACTTTATGTTTACTAACAAACAAATTGTATTGCAAATGTGCCAACCATTTTCACAATGACTTTTCACAAGTTGCTTTAAAAAAATAGCCAATCACTCTCTGGTTGGCACATGAATGATAAAGGCTTACGTCAGACGAAGTATAGAACTAAGTGAGTGCGGTCATGTCACGTGGCTATGTAATAGTTTACAATTTTTTTATTTTAGCTGAAAAAGCATCATTGTCATGCGCATAAACCTTACCTCTGGTAAAGTGATCATCTACGTAACTTAACTGGAAAAACCGGCTTTAATTGTCGTGACACTCAGTATCATGAGAAACAGTCATAGATTTCTCACGCACCTTAACATTACCAAAGTTATCCTATCGTCACGATCACGCCTTGCACGTCAAAGTAGACTTGCTGACGTGGAAGGATGTGAGTCCTGACATACACCCCGCATTTTTTCCGGGATAAAATCAGTTCAATTTTGATATGCGCTTGATATTGCTTGTCGGACATAGGTCCATGTGTCTGCCTGTATATCGTGCGTATAAATGATTATATACTGTGAATTAGGTAGTAAAGGAATAACGTTTGTAAGGTTGCAATTTTTAGATTGCCTACGACTGACATTATTACGTGTCGTATCGGAAAGATGAAGATGTCAATCATACTTGTGAAATAAATAATTGTGCCGCAACAGTAGTTTAACAAATTTTAATTTCATCAATCACATTGTTTATGCATGACAGATGTTTGGTTGAAGTGTTTAAATTGTTATAAGAAGTGTGATAATTTAGTTACCTTGATGTGCACCGTTTTTGATTGCCAGTGAGTTCCCAAATCGATTTATTTGTATATTTGTTCAACGCGCAAAATTATGTTGAGCGAGTATATTTACAAGTCATGGTTAGCTGCTATAAAAAGAACATACAGACACATAACATGAACACTTGAATGATCCCATACAATCAACTTCCGATATGATCCTTGGTTGGTTTCTCTTTCATCAAAACCATCGACTGAACCGTTTCTTTTTCCATTGATGTTCAACTTCCCTGTTGAAAAACATGGCCAACAACAGCTCCCATGTCGATGGATGCTATTTACTTCTTCCAGATAGAACGATAGTTGAGAACGCCCAGGCAAGTTACTACGTTAACATCGTATTAAATACGATAATGGCTCCACCGACTGTGATCCTCAATATTATTGTTATCATGGCAATATGGAAGACGACGCTTCTCCACACTCCCTCAAACTTTCTCCTTTGTAGTTTAGCTGTGTCAGATCTTTTGAATGGTCTTGTCACCCAGCCATTCTACGTAGCTTATAAGTACTTGGTGCTTCATGGCAACTTATGGGAAAATTGTGATGAGGTCGCAGTACAAGTGGTAGCGTTGTTCAGTATTTATGTTCTTACTGGGATCTCGTTTGGTACACTGACTGCAATGAGTTTGGATCGATACTTGGCTATACGCCTTGGGATGAACTACCGTTTAATTGTGACCACACCTCGAGTTGTGAAGGTGATTATTGTACTGTGGATAACTGGGATTTGTCTTGGAATCGTTCAGTTCTTTGTCTCATCACAGACTTACTTCAGAATCGTTGTGGTCCTAATGGTCTTGTTTCTTGCAATCATGATCTTCGCCTACGTGAACGCATTCAAGATGCTAAGACACCACCGACTACAAATGGCTGCCAGACTATCAGCACACAAAGCTCCAAAAAAGAATCGCATTGCTAAGTTAGAAAAGACTCTCAACACCTTGCTGTACATTATGGGTCTCATACTATTATGCTATGTACCACATATATGTGTTTATATAGTGATCTCAGTTAAGGGACTTCGTACTGCAACAGTTGCAGCCAAAAACATTTCTGCTGTACTTATTCTTGCTAATTCGTGTTTGAATCCAATTTTGTACTTTTGGAAAATATTGGAAATTCGTCGCGCTTCCGTTGCTGTGTTGAGAGAGGCTTTTTGTGGACAAAGTATGCAGCATGCCTCTTCTGTTCGCTCTCTGACATCCGAATACTCCAGTCGAATAGGAACATTGTCTTTGAGATGGCGTTCATTAACTGATATATTCAGTACTGACAGTGTAGCATGAGGCGAGCATGAGCATGAAGTATTAATAATTAATACCGTCCTTATCATCATTTGGTATGAAAGGACAAAATAGACTGATAAGTATACATGAATGATGTCTTACCTATGAAGATAGCGATGATGATAGCAGAATGACAATTTCTTATATTTTCATTTTTTGCACAATATGATATACATTTTATATATACATAAGATACTATAGCTAAATGGAATAACCTTAAGGCAAAGATTAGATTAGATAAACTTTGTTCAAGTGTCAAGTTATTTAGCTTTAGCTGCTTGGGGACACAATTAAACAAGACATTTAGCTTTCTACGGTTTTAAAATTCTGAATTGATGACTATGGGTCTTAAAGCGTGCATACACACAAATAGTAGAAAAAACGTTTATATAAATATGTTAGAGATAATTATAAGCATATATAAATAAAGTGAGTATATAAATGCCCCCCTGTCGGGGCAATACTGAATAGCGTCTCTAGAGAGAGGTAATTATAACACCAATGTTTTCAATTTTAGTCATTTTAGATATGGACACTGAGTGAACACTTGGCTGTGTGTAGTTGTAAGGTTGAATATTGTAGCAGAAAATAAAATGTAATTAAACATTCTTAATACAGTAGTTTGGGAAATGACTGGGATAACGACACTTGATTCATTTAACTTTGTCAAAATTTATGGAGTTTATGAAAACAATGACTGTACTGATAAAGGCCCCCTATATGCGACCATAGGTTCCATGTAAACATCATCGCCATATTCTGGAATGTATGGGGAGTAACCCACGGGTGCATTAGAACCTGAAAGATTTAATTTTGAGGACGAGATTACAGTTGACCGGAATTTCACTTGCGAACAACTTTAGGGTTTGTAGAGAGACACATTAGCGAAGGTACCATGATCATCCATGGCAAGTTTAGAGTCTGTAAAATCAGAAAATTGTGAAATTTTACAGAAAATGTATATGTTGTCTGTCCCCCAGACATGCATTTGTCTGTAAAATTAGCAAATTTGAAAAATTCATATATATACATATATACATATTATACATATTTCATATATATACATATATATACAGATTATTTTCATTGGAATGTTACAAATTTTTGCACAGTTACTAAACGAGACATACTTTTTTGTATTTCAGGGATCATTACGTCTTAGGTTGAAAAAATTTCGGCCGTTGGGAGGAAGTGGAGAAACCAGAATACTTCAATTTTTATACGCTTGTGGGCAACAGGATCCTCACAGTTTAACTTTTTTGCTCTTGAGAATAATAAGAATACGAAGATGGCAATTTGAAATAGAAGTTCTTTTGAACGTTATGCTTCGTCCTCCCCATTCTTGTTTTTGAAGCGTAAAAGATTGTTTTGGCCCAAGTATATACAGCAATATTACAATATATATTGGAGTTCTTTGGTTTGTTTGTAAAAAAAAATGGATGTCTAGTCGTTCGAGCAGTTCTTCTGAAAGAAGAAGAAGAACAGAAACTGAAAGAAGAACAAACTGAAATGAGAAGATTGAACAGAAAAGTCTCGTGAGTAATAGACCTTTTCACAGTTACCAAATTGCTATACATACATCACATCGAGGTTAAGGTTGACCGAGCACTTATACAATAAGGGCAACTTTCGCTTTAAGCAAAAACTCATGGAAATCAAACGTATTTGCTTTGTTCATTCACACCTCACTTTAATTAGTGTACATTTCTCAGTTGGCCCGGTTCATGTGCTCGGCTTTCTGATGCGAGAGGTCCCGAGTTCAATTCTCTGTCGGATCACCTCACACTTCAGTGTTCCGACTTCTGTCCTTTCCGAGTAGCTTTAATTAATTAGCTTTTTTGAATGCGTTGGATCCAGGGGAGAGCCTGAACTCTAAAGTATAAACGCCGTCCTGGTTTGCGTTGACCAAAATATAACTGTGGAATGGTCTACCTATATATAATAGCAATTTTGATTCCACTACACATTATAAATAACACAACCAACACACATTGACGCTTGGGCATGTTGGTCAGCCAGGCCCACAAATTTTATTCACTTGAATAATAATGACAGTATATACCAAAAAACTAGCTAATACATCATAGCCGGACACGTAAACCCAAAAAACCACTTTGTGGAAAAAATTGGGACCGTGTACCCCCAACCAATGCTAAGATGTGAACCTTTGGGGTTATAAGGTTTACATGGCATTAACTAGACTATAATATGTATAGAAAAAACAACGACGTACCAAAAAGACGGCGAGGCTGACCGTAGATGACTTGCAACACGGCCAGCACCTCAATATATATCACGCTAATACCCTAAGGACCCCACGCTAAATACACACGCGCATAATGCCACGTGCCAGCAAAATATTAATTTCTGCTAATCTCGTGCCTCGATTCTCAAAAATTACATTTTATTATATTTTGAAAATAATTCAAGAGTTTTGATTGGCTAAGAGCCACCGGATAAATTACCATAGTCGCCGGCTAGCTGCCCAAATTTGGAGTTATGAAAATGTTGAAAACCATTATTCGAAGTTATGACGTAATTTTCTCGAATATGGAAAATTAGCTTGCGGTATGACGTCACGCTAATTTATGCGATTCATGCCAAAAGCGGGAAAACAACAACAACATGTATTCTTGTCAGCAAAGCACAACTGAGAAAGAATTATTTTCAAAAAATAATAAAACAATTATTGAATTCGGCTTCGGCAGATAACACAAACCTCGGCCTTAATAATTCCCCATATCCTACTCGACCTCATCCAATAATTGCTTATTATTTCACGGGTTTATGAAAACCACTCTAATTCGATGATCTATACATCCTCGGGGACCGAGGGCGAAAGGGGAGGGGGAGGGAGGGGAAGGCCTGGCCTAGTTCAAACGTCGCATCTCACAAGTGCCGAATAGATAATGATTAGAAACAAAAGATTTGACTAATTTGCATTGAATTCGGCACTTGTGAGATGCGCCATTTGAACTGGGCCTTATAGATCATCGAATTAAAAGACTTTAAAAAAACAATTAATGGATGACCCTTCAGTGGCCAGTCCTGAGAAAAAGTGTTAGTTGGTTCAGTTGACAAATAGAGACCATTCCACAGTTATATTTTTTGCTGATTTTTAAAGTCTTTTAATTCGATGATCTATAAGGCCTAGTTCAAACGTCGCATCTCACAAGTGCCGAATTCAATGCAAATGAGGTGATAATGATTAGCTATTAGAAACAAAAGAATTTGATTAAATTTGACTCATTGAATTCGGCACATGTGTTATGCGACGTTTGAACAATAGCGGATCCAGGATTTTTCAAATTAAGAGGGGTTCCGTTTCTTAAATCCAACTGTATACGACACAACGCAAAACTTCTAACATTTTTATAAGACATATTTCTATTACCTAAAAAAGATTAATATATTATTATTATTATTATTAGGATCATCCTACCAGGCGAATCATCCTACCTGCTATACATTTACTGCATTCTCTATACATGAAAATTTGTCTTCACTTCGGGTAGGATCATCCTACTAAACGGAATGCAGTAAATGTATAGCAGTTAGGATTATTCGCTTGCCAGGATGACCCTAGTGTCATGTAAACACCCCCTTAGTTTGTCTATTCTTTCATGGTCAAATGAAAACCACTCGAGCTTTTCTTTGAAACCGGAAGTTGACAATTTTTTTTTTTTTTTTTGACAAACTGTCATGTTTTTGCTTGGTGGATGAGAAAAATTGGACCAAATTTCATGTCGACCGGTATGTGGCATTTTGTTACGTGAAATTTGTTCGTGTAGACATATAGTTACACCGAAATTCAAATTTGCAATTGCATAATAAAAAATGCAAATATTATTTGTATTGAACATGACCACGTGTCATACACAAGTCATATGTTCACGTGTCTCACTCTTGATTTTTCACAAGATTTAATGGTGTTTATATGTTCTTCAATTTTATTTTCAAAATTATCGAAATTTGCGAAATATGCTTGTTAGAACTTCCTGGATCGCCTAGTTTGCAGTATTATTTCACAGGAAAAGAAAACAAAGATTAGTCTTGTGGATTTACATGTAGCCAAGGAAAATAAATCGAACTTTGCCCATGCGCAATAATTACTAGCATTGACAAGAAGTTGTTTCGCGCGCTGTCCAAACAGAAATTGTGGAGCTTTTCACCGGTAAGTCCTGTTTTGTGTACAAAATACTTGATAATTCAAATTTTCAGCGTCTATGAAGCGGTAATCGTCGAACATATTCGCTTGAGAAAAATATATTGAAAATATCTTCGCCAATATGTGAAATTCTACCTTCGGCGGAATACGATTTCAACTGAACTGAACAAGCCACTTTGGCAACAAGCCTCGAGCGACTTATTTTCAGATCCACTTTATTCAAGTTATTTAGCTTAAGCTAGCAAATTGGGGACTGATGCTTACTTGAATACGTTAACTAGAATAGGGTTTCGTACAACGTGAAAATTCCAGCTGAGACTAACAAGTGTATTCGAACGAGCAGACGAAAACACGAATTTTAGCCGGCCAACCTCGTGACTGGTGCATGTGGTTTCAGCAAATATGGTCTTCAAACTTTCACTTTCTTACGGTATATATTGTATAGAATAGAATATATTGCTTGTACACGGGGAATATGCTGTGTACAATATAGAATCCTGTCTGAATGAAGAAACATATTCAGTTTGTCTACAAGCTTTGATTTGAATCGAAATTAAATGAAAAACAAATTTGAATAATTGCGGCCACCATGATTTGTTTACGTTTCAGAATATCTAATGAAGCTGTAAGAAATTTTACGAGTACAGTTTACAATTCACTAGATTTGTCTTTTTTTTTTTTTCTAAAAAGACTCATTACATCGTGAACCTCGGTCTGACCTGACCATACTTTTTTGAATATATCAGTTCTTATAGATGGAGGTCACGCTTTCCTGTTTCTTAGACGTGTTTTGTTGTCGAAACGTCAGTCACACCAAACCGCAGTCCTTCTCAGGACTACATCCACCCGGATCATCATATTACAAATATTGTTACTTCGACAAATATTGTTACTTCGACAAATATTGTTACTTCGATAAACATTGATTCACCTGGGTTCAGACCTTTCTTTACAATAAGTTGGATTTGTTGAGTTCCATCTCTCAGGGTCCTCAGGACAAATTTACCAAACCGTTAAACTGGAATTGACTGAAATGAGCTACAAACATATTTACTTTCTGAATTCCTTGTCTTACTTTTTTGCTTTTTCTTTATTTTTAACGTAGAATGAAGAAAATGAAGTTAAGCACATGGCTAGTTTCTGTTGTAAATAAGCAAATTAACCTCGCCTTGCATTTAATCTCCTAGTCCGTTTTGCCATCTTGGCAATAGGTCTGGTTTCTACTCAAAAGCGAAAATGACGTAGGCAAATATTAGATACGGTTCTATTTTTAAAAGCAAGGTTGGATTATGGCCAAAATTGATTCAAAACTTTCGTAAAAATACAATTGAAGTCTTTTTCGATGAAAAATAAATATGAAAGTGGATTTTTGGTGCGGTTCCGGGGGCTCCGTAGCTAGGTTCTGCCGTTCCGCGGTCCGTCGATCCACAGATTACTAACACCCCTTTAAGGTTAAGCGTAGCGAATTTTGTGCGACTTTTTGCGATTCCTGGCTATAGTTTTATGAGATAGTAAGAAAAGGGTCAGTAAATTAATCAGTGACAATTCAGATACAGTGTCCAAATATTAATAAATATTACAGTTACTGTCTACTGGCTATTGAACAAAATCTAATAGTCAATGTCTAATAGAGTGATCTTCATTTGACCATGAAAGAAAAATGACTATTTAGTTTGTATCAAGTTGTAGTAGTTGATATGAAACAAAAGAAAACAATGGCTTTAGAGTCTACTACCAACTATTAGTTTGTCTAAATATCCCGCCTGTGAGATTAAACCTATTATACTCCAGTTTCGAGTTCTGTGTTGCTCAGTGTTAGCCTTGATTAGATGTGAGATATTCAAAGAAATCAAGCAAACCCCAGAGGAATTCTATAGCACTTACTTTGTTCATTTGTGTATATTCCATTTATTCCCAACTAGGGTTAATCAATGACACAAAAGAATATATTACGCGGAGTTGAGGCTAACACTGAGCAAAATGAACTCGAAAGTGGAGTATTAATGGATTGCATTGATAGACAAAAAGCTAATTTGATGTCTTTTTTAGCCCGAGTACCCTGAACGATGTCCTCTAACGTACTTATGAAAAGTTGTAGTCGAACCACACCTCGTTCACCGGACAGTTACTGGTCATGGTTGGTGTGCTTGGCAGCAACGCTTGCTTGGGCTTTAAGCTTTGGTATATCACAGTGCTATGCTGTACCTATGCCAGTCATTATGAAGCATTTTAACAGTTCCAGAGAGGCAACTGGTGAGACTCTTCCTTCCTTCCTTCCTTCCTTCCTTCCTTCCTTCCTTCCTTCCTTCCGTATCGTAGCGTATCATTACTATTTCGAAACACCCACTTTTTTATTTATTCATTCACTCTTTTTGTTTGTTTGTTTGTTTCCAGCCTGGGCAGGATCTATACCAGGGTACCTAGCCTTCGCTGGTATCCCACTCTGTGCGAAACTTGTTGCTGTCATCAACATTCGCTTTGGAGCTCTACTTGGTACAGCCATGTGCTTCGCGAGCTTGATCTTGACATCTTTCACCACGAGTCTTTTACAGATCTTTTTTAGTTTCAGTATTATCTATGGACTTGGCTGCTCCATGATTTACACGTCATGCATTGAAGCTATTACTCGATACTTCAAGAAAAGGCAGGGTCTCGCCATTGGGATTGTTACTGGTGGACTAAATCTTGGCGTGCTTTCCCTTGGTCCTCTCCTTCAGCTCTTGTTGAACGCGTATGGTTTACGATGGATGTTTAGAATTATAGCCTTTCCTTTGATTATTGTGGTATTTCTGTTGTTACTTAGTTTTGATCCAAATGTAAAGAAAGATACAATACGCACAGAAGACGAAGATGTTGAAGTTGAGGAAAAAAAGGTGGCGTTCTGTGTAGGAGTAAAATATGGTTGTTAGACGCCCTCAGTATATCATATCAGTCGTATCATTAACCATGCAAACGCTTACAGCATTTGTGTCATTTGTGCATTTGGTGAGTAAATGTTGCATTACGTAAAATCCCTATTATAGATCCAACCGATTAAGTAGTAAGTGTGGCGTAGTTGGTTAGTACGTGACCTTTTTAACGGGAGCTTCCAGCCTCGATCTCACTAGTGATTTCTCATGCTATTTCGACTTCACTCTATTAAATCCATACTTCTATAGTTACATAGCTTTAACAGCCGTAAAATGCAACATGGGTGGAGTGCGCACCGTACGTCGAGTTTATTATGACTATTACGAGTTACTATAACGTTTTATCGTTTTTTACTTTTTATGAAGCATTATGTAAAAAAGGAATCAGAAAAATTAGTAGCATTTTTCACAAAATAATAGCCCCAAAAATTAAATTCTAATGCTGTCGAAGGACGTTTGTTTATGTACTGCCGATCGTTTTCCCAACGCAATGGCTTTGTCTTGTTATAATTCCTTTCTATTTTATTTTAGGTTAATTATGGCATAGAAGTCGGCATTTCACCGTCTAAAGCCTCCAATCTTTTCATAGCCATTGGTATATCATCCTTGTTTTCATCTGTGATCACAGGCAGAGCGCTCGATATTCCGTCACTCAACCCTCTTCATATTAACCAAGCTGGTTCACTAAGCCTTGCCCTGAGCATGTTACTTGTCCAGCTAGCCACTGAGTACTACCATTTTATCATCTATTCAGTATTCTTGGGTTTTGGGATTGGCGTACTTGTTACAACTATTGTTGCATTGTTACTAAAAACTGTCGAGCCAAGATTACGGTTTGTATCATTCCCTTGTGGTCAGTTCTTTACATCGTTTGGTAACTTAACTGGACCGCCTTTTATAGGTAAAGCTATTGTTAACAAAACTATGAATTACAGAGAGTAGGGATGGATGGCGCAGTCGCCACACAATCTAAGAGTTAGTTCATTTAATCCTTTTGTTTTGTTTTGTACCCTGCATAGTTTTAGACTGTATGCCTTTTAACATAGTCATTTGGTGTGTGTGAAAAGTGAAGAACTTTGAGACCTTGAAATATATTCGAGTTTGCAGCTTTTATAAGCTTACTGATTGTTTTTTTCTCTTGGCCAGGTTTTATTGCTGATCAGGCAGGGTCCTACAAACCTGCTTTTTTTACAGCAGGAGGTATTTGTTTGTTGGCATTCTTCCTTCCTTTCCTGCAATATTGCTTCAAACCGTGGATGGAGAGTGTAAAAGCAGAAGAAGTTGATTATGGGAGATCTTCTGAAGCACCTCAGGCACTAGAAGTCCCTCTCAACAGTATTTCAGAGAATGAGGAGGGAAAGCCTCTAAACCCTGAAGACTACAAAACCGAGGGACCTTTCAAGCCGAACGATGTAGAGACAAAAGAGAGGACGTCAGACCTAACCTCTTTAAATCCTGAAAAAGAAAACGAGGAAGAAGCTGATTCCACGAAGAAAGAGGAGCCTTTGAAAATTGATACTGATGATACATCAGAAACTACCCCTCTAAACCCAGCTTAAAGAATCTTCACACTTCCCGGACTGAGAAAAAGAGCTTTTTCAAGGGGATTTTTCCTAAAAAGGGCAACGGAAGAAATCAAATAAAACAAAAAAGAAGATGGAAACGTATAAGCCAGTTCAGAGTTTAAGAATCGTTTCTAATGCACTTGCGATTTTATCCCGAATGTCTCACCTTCTTTTGTTTGATTAAAAACAAAAGGTTCAGACAAAAGAAGGTGAGAAGTTCGGGATAAAATCGCATGCGCACTGAAAACGATAGTGGGGAGGATTCGCGTGGTGTGACGAGACTAAAAACGGCTGCGAAGGAGACTATGAAAAAAATTTTTAAGCTCTGAACTGGCTTATACCTGAAACCCTTTTTTCCTTGACTTCTTCGACACCTCTAGGATCATCGGTATCCTTATTCATAAGTCCACATCCGTTGACACAATTTTTTAATTCTTTGTACAACAGTGGATTATTTAGAGAGTAACTTTTTTTATTAAGCTGGAACCCATGATTACTAACCGATATCTTTTTATCTATACAGGGATTTCACGGCAGCCATGTTTGTGGTCAAAATAATAGAGCTTTTTTCCCAAGAGAAATGAAATCTTTTCTAATTCAAAAACGTTCTATTGTACTTGCGCACAAACATGGCTGCCATGAATTCCCTTTATTTTACCACCCTCCCCCTCCCACCCAATGACACTACGTATATATTTCATTACAACATACATACTACATAACTTTCATATGGCTACATATATTTAATTCATATACTTAATCAAATGTACTGGGAGTAAAGATTTTTCATATTTATTTCATAGTAAAGATTTTTCATATATATTTATGATGATACAAGGGCGAATAAATAGACGCGCCAGGAGCCCAATCTCCTTGACGCGCGTAGCCGTACAGAAAGGGTGAATAAATTCCCTTGGCGTTTTATATGAGCTTATTGTGTATATTTTTTTAGAATAGGTTTTCAGGCCTTTCAAAGCTTCATTCAAAACATCATAAACTTCCATGACAAGATATTCTTCCATCAAATTCTTGTCCGACTAACGGCTATACTTTAAATCACGTGGGAGGGGCTATATGTATTTCATGAGAAGCTGATCACGACGAAACGGCACTCAAAACATAAGTTTATGATTTACGTAGCTATTGTGTTATTTAATTATCTTCACTTTACCATAATTCTATATTGATGCTATAGCTAAGCTCTATAAACCATGCGCCGGTAGCTTAGTAACTGGAAGCTCTATATATCTCCGTAGTTATGTAACCTGTATAATCTGTATTGCTGTGGCCCTCCTGTAGCTCCGTAGCTATGTATTACAAAACCTGTATAATCTATATTCCCGTGGCTCTCCAGCTCTGTAGCTCCGTAGCTATGTAATCTGTATAATCTCTATTCCTGTGGCCCTCATCATCCTACCCGCTATACATTTACTGCATTCTGTTCAGTAGGATGATCATGGAAAAATGTTTAGTAACCTGATCATGCGCAATAGGTACTTTCCATGTCGCGGCTTTCCTGTGTACAAGACGACCTGCTCAGTCCTGATTTACACTTGTTAGTTACCCATGAATAGCGGTAAGTCAATTGTGATTACAATACAATAACTTTATTATTGGTACTTTGGTATAAGTTCTTTACTGATACATAAGTAGAACCCAAAATATATATATCCCTATTTCAAAAAAGGTTGTCACCGCCAAGAGCGATAGGCGATAGGTAATAGGTCATTCCAAGACCGCAAAGCGCTATTGATTTCTAATTGATTTACTGACATATAAATAGCCAAATATTCGATGGAAGAGTGTAAAGAAACTGTAAAGAAAGATTTAGGATGGCTCAATTAAGAAATCAATAGTGCTTTGTGGTCTACAACCTTTTTTGAAATAGGTGTAAATATATAGTCTAACTCCAGTTCTGATTCAAATCTATACAAATAAGTTCATTGACAATATTTGTTGAGATTGACATTACTACTTGAAATTAGTTATGTTTATATATATATACATATATATTTTATTTATTTGTTATTTGTTATTCAAAATATACTCAAAATGCAAAGCACATCTATTAATTTCCAACATATACAATTTTTAAAAGAACGAGCGTAATTACTATTTTGACCTCGGCCCCCGTATCAACAGTCGATTTGCAGTGTAATATAGACAAAGATCTAATGAATATTAGACACTGGCTACATTTAGTTGAGCCTTAATGTCACTAAAACTGAATATATGGTCTTTGGTACGGAGTTCAGACTAAACACCTTGGGCCGGGTTATCCCAATTACTATAGGCGATATCGAAATTTTAATTTCGAAAACCCTCTTAAAAGAGGGTTAAATCAACCTGGAATTTACCTGGATGAAAACCGCCAGTGCATGGGTTGAACACATCAATCAGCTTGCCTTTGTACAAAAGTAAGTCGATCAATCAGTGGCCTGAAACAGGCACGTAATTGCGTATCACTTGATATCCTTAAGCTGATATATAATGCTCTTATTAGAGATCTTTCGCATAGGTGCAACTACGTATGATAATTAACTACTATAGTAGAAACAGCGACTAAATATGCAAATTACCCTTGCAGCATGGATAAGTTTCATTTCATCAAAAATAAACATGCGAGTTGAGCGATGTATGCAAGGTTGTCCCCCCAATTAATGCGAAAGCCCTAGAAGAAGGCTAGCATGCAAACATTCTCAAATTTTTACTAATAAAAATATAGAACACTGCATTACGCGTAGACGTGTTCAGTTTGATTTTAATCTTTAATCTTAATCAATCAATCAATTCATTTTAATCCTTAATCTTGTACATTTTACTCACTTATATCTTGGACTATCAGACTGTCTTTATAGTGCATAAATCTAATCGGTTTCCTCTTCACTACTTCCGAATTTATCTAATAATTTATCTATCTTGTCCATCATTTTCATTGCTTTGGTGCACATTTTGGTATGTGCTTTGTGAGCACCCACTGACAACTTCCCCTTGGACTTCTTTCTCTTCTTATGTGTTCCAGTTACAGCCCTCTGTGACGCAGCTGGCTCGTCATTAGTATTGCTAACCTTCTTTTCCCCATCCTGATATTCCTCGAAAGAATCATCAGAATCGCGGTCTAGATGTTTCGCGTAATTGAACTTTGCAGCTGCCCTATCTTCAGGGAGGCTTTTTTTGGAGTATCTTGTCTTGGCATCGAGGATCGTTTTGGACATTCTAACCGACTGGGCAGATGTAGATTCTTCCTGTTTCTGGGCAGTGCCAACGTTCAGATTAACTATACGCCGGATTCTCTTGATGATCGTCTCTCGCGTTGCATCCCGGTAATACTCTTTCGCCTTTAACGTCTTGTGGCCACGAAGTGGTTTGTCTCTTATGCGTTTCTTGACGTTCTCCAGCATCTCGTCCCAACCGGAAAATTTAGAGTATACTTCAAGAACAATCTCTTCTTCTTCTTTGGTTTATACAGCAAGACGTTTGAATTTCTTGGTCGGAGCATCAACTGCAATATACGGGAAAGCAATGTAAGTAAAGCACCTAACGTACTAAAGTCCAAATGTTACAAAGGTTACTGAAAGAAGAACCACTTACACGTTTCATTTTGGTCGGGTGCTAGCTCTTCTGTCTCTTCGAATGGTCTCCAGAATTTTGCCGGCCATTGCGCTACTTCCTGGCTTAGTGTCAGGTTAGTGTGGGCTATAGCGGTTCTTGGGTTGACATTTATAGTAATGCTTAAGAAAAGAACACAAACGCCACCAAAATAAAACCCGATAAGCTTTTATTAATTTGGAAATATATAATCACCTTTGTTTTTATTGTACACTGCCTTATAGATTAATCAAAATCCTACAAACATGTACAATGGCAATAAATGCCCTGAGCACAAAATGTTACGTCCTTTATTGCCATTATTCAATTAGCCACTTTAGAAACGAGTGGAGGACTGGGAACGAGTTTTTAGAATTAATCTAATTACGAAATGAACCTCATCACAAGAAAGAGCATATCGTAAATATTAAGTTTCATGATTTTGACAAAGTTTGGATAAGTATTAAATGATCTGCAGACATTCAAAAACTGTAAAAATTACAAAGAAATGTATGTTTTTTTTTTTTTCCTTCCTTCCTTCCTTCCTTCCTTCCTTCCTTCCTTCCTTCCTTCCTTCCTTCCTTCCTTCCTTCCTTCCTTCCTTCCTTCCTTCCTTCCTTCCTTCCTTCCTTCCTTCCTTCCTTCCTTCCTTCCTTCCTTCCTTCCTTCCTTCCTTCCTTCCTTCCTTCCTTCCTTCCTTCCTTCCTTCCTTCCTTCTTCCCTCCCTCCCTCCCTTCTTCTCTCCTTCCTTCCCCATCTCGTTCCTTCCCTCCCTTCCGTTCCTTCGTCGGAAAGTGAAATAACTGCGACTTAAAAATAGATCTAAAAATCGTCTATTGTTTCTTTTTCAGATTTTTTTTCAGATTTTTATTCATTTCTCTTTACAGAATATATTTACAAAAACATTCCAATGGCCTGCAAATAGTGAGAACTAATCGAGGCAGGCCAGTGGATTACAATTCATGAAATATGAAAGAGACAATACATAGAAAACATTAGTTCAAAATATAAAATTGTATTAATATAATTATAAAATTAAATATATCTTAGAGAAATGTACTTTTTTGGGGAGGGAGGGGAGAAGGAAGAAAAAACTACGGTTGCAATTTTTCATCATGACATGAAGGGTTCTGAGAGTTTCTTATTCCTTCTAGCTTGGGCAGGATCTATACCAGGGTACCTAGCCTTCGCTGGTATCCCGCTCTGTTCAAAACTTGTTGCTGTCATCAACATTCGCTTTGGAGCTCTACTTGGTACTGCCATGTGCTTCGCGAGCTTAATCTTGACATCTTTCACCACGAGTCTTGTGCAAATATTCTTCAGTTACAGTATTTTCTTCGGATTGGGTTGTTCTATGCTTTTCACGTCATCCATTGAAGCTATTACTCGATACTTCAAGAAAAGGCAGGGTCTCGCCATTGGGATTGTTAGTGGTGGAGTAAATCTTGGCGTGCTTTCCCTTGGTCCTCTCCTTCAGCTCTTGTTGAACGCGTATGGTTTACGATGGATGTTTAGAATTATAGCCTTTCCTTTGATTATTGTGGTATTTCTGTTGTTACTTAGTTTTGATCCAAATGTAAAGAAAGATACAATACGCACAGAAGACGAAGATGTGGAAGTTGAGGAAAAGAAGGTGGCGTTCTGTGTAGGAGTAAATATGGTTTAGACGCCCTCAGTATATCACATCAGTCGTATCATTAACCATGCAAACGATTACACCTTTCGTGTCATCTGTGCATTTGGTGAGTATTTTACTTCAATAACATCACTTCCACCGCCATATTGATAGAAATTTGTTGAAACTAACTGAGGGCACTGACGAAGATGAAAAGAAATAGAGAAAGTTAATATAAACGGCGTAATAGCTTAATTTTGTTTATTCCTACCTTGTCAGTGCAATATCAAAAATGTTGCGAAAGCACAATCTGATCTACTGCTTAAAAAGTGCATTTTGCTACCTTTGTCTTTTCAATAACCATCTTCCTTATCAAGGCCCTGTTCATATGAAGGCGAGTTGTCCCTGGTAGCAGGGATAACTCTTTTGTTTTGTATCCCCAGGGGAAAGAAAACAAAAGAGTTATCCTGGCCAGCAGGGACAACTTGCCTCTATAAACAGGGCCTGAGAAAGAGCTCAGTAATAGCTAGTGGTGGGCATTCTGAATTTTGCTCCTTTAATTTTCTGCTATCATATGCCGATGAAGCATAAATTAAATTTAAGCCATGAATTTAGTAATACGTTTATTTGAAAATGTAAATGAGTAAATATATAAGAGAATTGAAGTAAAGCAAGAAATTGTACTGCCTACTGGGAAAACATTTATAGGATTTTGTATTTTTCTCTACCTACCTACCTATATTGGTACAATTTTATGCACTCTCAATTTTGTATAACTCATATTACTAATATAAGTGCTGTCATTAGTAAACTTCTTCAGGATATTAATACCTTATGCATCATGCATTTAAAAGTAAAGTACGGTTTTTGTATTATGGAAACAAATATATTTGAAGTTTTCAATGAAGGTACAAATATGAAAATCCCCCTTTAGGCACATGTTACACAGGGAAAGATAAGGCAGTTTAAGGCAATCGAAGGTGATCAAAGGCGGCCATTGGCTCGCTAAGGCACTCTTGGGCGCACTAAGGCGAACTAATAAAGGACCCAGAGTAGGCCTAATAACCTTCTCTATGGTAATTCTGTACGTTTCCTGTTTGTCAGCTGTTGACAAAATTCCATTACAGGACAGTAATATAATGTTCTTATCCTACTAAATCCTACCTCTTGTTGTTTTGTGTGCGTAGCAAGCTTACTGTAAAATTTAACAAATTAGCTCTTTTATCATGTAATTCCAAAAGTCACAGTACAGGAATATAATTACCATAGCTGGAAAGAGCACGTCAAAATTAGTAAAACTGTGAAGTTTGAATGAAGTAACTTTCAAACTTACGAAGATATGAATTTTCCGAAATCGAACTTTTGTACGTATGAAAATATTCACTGGTAGGCAAGAGATGCCTACCAGCAAAGGTTTCCTTACAAATTCACACTTTTCAAAAATTCATATTCTCGCGAGTTTTGGATTTAATTCCTTCAAACTTCACTGTCTTGCTAATTTTAACATGCTCTTTCCAGCTATGGTAATTTTTTTTTCTGTTTTACGAATTTAAAAATACCTGATAAATTTCTTTTTGAGGTGAGAATGTACGTGAGATTTCCTCTGATGCACTCTAATCTTGTATACCATACTATATAAAGCGCGATAAACTGGATGCTCGTTCTCTACCATCTACTCAATTGGTCATCTTTAATGATTCCTGTTGCTTCCATTCTAGGTTAATTATTGTAAAGAGGTCGGTATTCCACCGACTAAAGCCTCCAATCTCTTCATAGCCATTGGTATATCATCCTTGTTTTCATCTCTGATTGGAGGTAGAGCGATTGACATTCCGTCACTCAACCCTCTTCACCTTAACCAAGTTGGCTCCCTAAGCCTTGCTATGAGTATGCTGCTCGTTCCATTAGCCACTGAGTTCTACCATTTTATCATCTATTCAGTATTCCTGGGTTTAGGGATGGGTATTCTTCTTGCAACTGTTGTGGTACTGCTGTTGAGAACTGTTGAGCCAAGATTACGGTCTGTGTCGTTCTCTTGTGGTCAGTTCTGTATGTCGATTGGTAACTTAACAGGACCTCCTTTAGTAGGTAAACTATAAAGTTTGAAACTATTAATCATTATAAACTATAAAGGCTTTATAGTTAAGCTCTGACTACTCTCCTTGTTGTAATCTTGCATTGTTGTGTTGATAGCTTTTGTTCATGTTATGCGTGTGCGCACTGATAGCCAAATGTGACCGGGCTTCCTGTATTTCAATGTGGCAAATGCGACGTAGCGGTATTCAACAAGATTTTTTAACAGAAAACGTAGCTCTCTGACCTGTACTGTTTTTCTCTTTTTTGAAATAGTTTAATCAAAGCTATAACATATCAAAAAATTAATCTAAAAAACTAAAATAAAAACTAAGGGCCAAGGCTTAAGAAAGGTTCAAAGATTACTTATTTCCACACTGGTCTACATTTATATACAATAATATTATATTTTTACAATAAACTTTGTGAAGGTTGCATTTCGTTTAATCCGGTAAGCAATAAAACTGACGGTTCTGTGACGAACACCTGTGAAGGTTTACTGTATTCCTGACATTTCTCCCCGGGGCGGGGGGGAGGGGGGGCGAGAAATCCATTATAAAAGGATCGGGTATGCTCGTCGTATCTCTTAGGGGTAAAAATCAACGATTTGGTATCTTGTAGGGTGTTAAAATTGAAGTTTATAGTTTTAGCATTTCCAGGTCTCTCTCAAACGGGCCTATTATCTTGTTCTCAAATGGAAGAAATTTGCCCAAGAAAAGCGTGTCGACCGTTTAATTTTATGTTCATCATAATAATGTTTATTAGCTTGTTATCGCTGGCATCTCTTAGGGGTTCAAAATCGTCCAGCCACGCCTTTCTTAAAAGGCTTCGGGTATTTTTTAAAGTTTCCGACGAGCATACCCGATCCTTTTACAATGAAGTCCTCCCGGGCATTTCTCATGACTCTAAGATACAGCTTGCATGTTTTTTTTATAAAGTGATACTCAGTTGAGGCACTCCAAAGAGCCGGCCCGCTTGGAAGCGTTTTAAGAGGTTCCGTAAGTCATCGATATAAGCTAAGAGGCCCGATATCTGATCCTTGAGGTACTTCAAGCACTCAGAAATTCTAAATCAACAACTTTCGAAATTATAGATATATGTTATAAATAATGTACCGATAATAATGCTATGTAAATTATTATGTACTACTTATTGGGTACTACTTGTAAGAAAAACTGGTCAGCACAAAACTCAACGAAAAAAAATTAAAACCCTACGTACCAAGAAATGAACTTGGCAGATGAGTTTTTGCTGGGAGCGAAGCGAGCAGCAATACTATTCTTGATGTGGGATTCCTGTGCGATTTATGACGTCACCTTAATATTGATCCGCGAACTCGATTTTTATGTACGGTCACAGGCTTACCATCCTCAACGTTTGTGAATCGGGTTAGTTCCGGTTTAGGGGGTTTGGGATCCCTGTGTTGTAATTCAACCCCTTGTTTGGTAGTTGAATAGCATGAGTTTAATTTTGCCTCTGAAAAGCTTTCTTTTTCTAATCGATTCTTCGAAAGTTTGTTAGAAATAGAGATTTACAGTTACTGAACATTTCTGGCTAGTTTTTGGGGGGGGTTTGAGGCGTATTTACTTAGTTTGAGGCCGTTGAGTTTTGAGCTGCGTTTCCACTAACAGAAAAGACAACAAGGTAGGCAACTTCGGCGACTCAAATCATCCACCGTGGCTCACAAACCACGCGAAAAATCAAACTTGCCTTCGTCGGTCGGCATTCAGCGCTCGGCACGTCAAACTAGATACATCTAGCGACTACTGGAGCGAGTTTGAGAGAAATCGGTCACGAAGAACAGCCTGAAATACGGGCCCGAACTTCTTCAACTGTGGTAAATTTCGAATGTTCCGATGATCTGTACTGACCTGGAGGACCAATGGAATCCCAAGAATGTGTTTAGGTGGCGAACTCGCCACTTAGCCCTCCCCTGCAGTAATACTAATAGTAATATCTCTTTTAGGATACATCAAAAGTATCAGAGATCGAAGGCTTCTCTAATAGAATTGAATAATATCTTGTCTGAATTTAACTCTGAAAGAGAAAACCTCAGCTTTGATCTTCAATACTCAGATTACTGCAGGGGAGGGCTAAGTGGCGAGTTCGCCACCTAAACACATTCTTGGGATTCCATTGGTCCTCCAGGTCAGTACAGATCATCGGAACATTCGAAATTTACCACAGTTGAAGAAGTTCGGGCCCGTATTTCAGGCTGTTCTTCGTGACCGATTTCTCTCAAACTCGCTCCAGTAGTCGCTAGATGTATCTAGTTTGACGTGCCGAGCGCTGAATGCCGACCGACGAAGGCAAGTTTGATTTTTCGCGTGGTTTGTGAGCCACGGTGGATGATTTGAGTCGCCGAAGTTGCCTACCTTGTTGTCTTTTCTGTTAGTGGAAACGCAGCTCAAAACTCAACGGCCTCAAACTAAGTAAATACGCCTCAAACCCCCCCAAAAACTAGCCAGAAGTGTTCAGTAACTGTAAATCTCTATTTCTAACAAACTTTCGAAGAATCGATTAGAAAAAGAAAGCTTTTCAGAGGCAAAATTAAACTCATGCTATTCAACTACCAAACAAGGGGTTGAATTACAACACAGGGATCCCAAACCCCCTAAACCGGAACTAACCCGATTCACAAACGTTGAGGATGGTAAGCCTGTGGTACGGTGGTATGTTCATGGCGAGCCTTGACGTCACAGGGATAAATTGGGATTCCTGTGCGATTCCATTCGAGAGGTTTTATGTTTCTCGAAGTATAAATGAGAGTCACAAAATGCTAAATGATATTTTTTCGAGAGGGCAATGTTCTGTTACGGGTCATTTGCGTATTACTGTTCGAATCGAAGCTCGTCTACGGGCCGAATCAATTCAAGCCAAGATAATAAGTATGAAGTGAGGTCGCGCTGAGAATCTCTACAATATATTTGGTTACCCCTCGAAAGAAAATTTTATACTTTGTATGTGATGGAATTGTATTTATCATTCGTTTGATCTAAAGCGTCAAATAGTACAGTAGACAATGCGGTATCTTTGACCGTGATGCAACGTACAACTAGCTTTTTAAAATCAGTTAGTTTTATAATCATTGCCAACGCTAGCCGTTTGTGATTGTTTGAAAAATTGCTTTTACTCAGTGCTAAATATTTTGAACTGTGTGTGTCCGACACTGATCCTGGAGAATTATGTTTTGTAGTTCAACATTGAAGGTCAACTAGCAGTGTTCGTCACACAACGCACAAGAGATAGACAAGAAACATTTCATATATCAGAGAAAGCGGTGTACTTTCGTGAGTTTTAGGGGAACAGTTCTGCTAACGTGGATACACCAGCTGTTTTCTGCTCGCAGCACTTCACTTTCTATTAGAAATGGCTAGTTTAGTATAATAAATTGTTTAAATAACGCTTGGCAGATGAGACTTTTTCATCTTGTTTGTGACACGTCATCTACGTTGAGCTAATATATCATCTCCAAAGTTCAAATTTAAAGTTTCCCGCCAAGAACTTGCTAAAAAAAGTAATATTGGTTGTACAATAGCTCAAATCAATAGATATTGTTTCCAAAATATCAACATGGAACAAAAATATAATCTTTTAGACTAGTTTTCAACCCATCCTTGTCGGAAATTTCGAAAATGACCCCTAAAGGGTATATGAGTCTTATCCTGGTGGGAGTGGCAACAATTGATTTCTAGCCCTAAAAGGTACCAATTCAAAAACAAAAATTGAGGAATTCAAAAATTATAAACTTCTTATTTATCGATATGTTCTCAAGAGACAGAAGTCCGATCATTAAAATCGTCCCAGTAATGCTTATTTAAAGTATTTTACGAACCGATAAACACCCTATAAGGTACCAGATTACTGATTTTGAGCCCTCAAAAGTACGACGAGCATCCTCGCCCACTTCCGATCGGAGTCCATCCCCCGGGTTCTCGACGGCCCAAGAACTGATACACGAGTCCGGTACTCCAAACAGTATTGGTCATGTGCTCAGAAGTGCGAGGGAGCGATTTTGGAATATATTTTTTGGGCTTTGATTCTAAATAAACTTTTTTGTTACAAAATTATATTGCAACCAAAAAGGCTGAATTAATACCAGATGGAGAGAGATGCTTTACTTTTTAATTTATTTTAATTAATGATAATAATAATAATTAATAATTAATGTTATAACACATATCACATAGATTAAATCCAATTTTTTAATTCACGTTTTCAATCTTATTCAATTTATATATTTATCAATTTTATTTAAAATCATTATTTTGTATACACGCAATTCAGCCCTTCAGCTGCAAGTTGTATTTTTCAATAAACATATCTATCACTGAATCTATCTATTCATTTCTATCTATCTATCTGAGTAATTACTCATTTCAGCCAAAAGGCTTAAATTGCGTATTTTTTAACAAACCACAAGAATTCATATTCTCTTCATTAGCAGTTAAAGTAAGAATCTAATACACCTCCGAACTGTTTAGAAAAACTTTTTGACTGTCATTTCATTATAGGAATCGAGACTTCGACTTAAGAGTCGGGACATAGTTATTCACATATTGTTTTGTCATGAGCGGTGGCATTAAGATATTAAAACATAATCCACAAGGGGCCTGATGCGTGACCCTTGACGTATTCCAAGCAAATATATTTCTGTCTCGTGGATTTAAAGTGATTATTATCATTATTTTACATTATTAAAACATAAATATCATTATACACTATTGTAATTAGCTGGACATTTGTTACTTTTGTTTGTGGCGACCAACTTTCGAGTGGGAGACGTCAAGATGACTAGATCAAATCACATGCGGTTTTTATCTGAAAGGACGACCTCATGCAATTCTGAATTAAAGTAATAACTTTTTGAAAAAATAAATATTGATGATCCATTGAGTTCGATATTTTGATACAAGGCTTTTCATGAAGACTTCGACTTGCTACAGCAAGCCTTTGTAGGCCGGTGACGACTTTGACATAGAAAATGGTGTCACCGATTTTGCGGAAAATTTTGTATCCCATTCACAAATTGAAGATGAAACCATTCAGTTTGATGTTAACAAACATAACATAAAGTAACTGCTAAGATGAATTGACCGATGTAACTTTTATGAATAATATATTATAATATATAATAATTTTCTGCTGTTCAATATAATTGCTAAGGTGGCAGTTGACCAATTAGAACTTTATATTTAGAGATTCTTCCAAATTTTCCATTTTGAATTATTTATCGAAAAAGGGGGGGGGGGGGCGGAAATGTAAATTTCGTTTTTGAGTTTAGCCCAGGGCAATAGAAAATCCAGATTCAAACAAGCGAGAAAGCTCGTGAAAACTTTTCAAAGAGGAATAAATCAAAATCAGCCATTCAGTGCAGTTATGCACACTGCTATCATAATCGTGATTTCTATCGTCCTCAGCCGTTATCATTGGCAGGATTATTGGCTTTTGCCAGTTATTGATTTTCAGTGATTTTCTTTTGTCCAGGTTTCATTGCTGATCAAGCTGGATCTTACAAACCTGCATTTTTTGCAGTTGGAGGGATTTGCTTGTTGGCATTCTTCCTTCCTTTCCTACAATATTGCTTCAAACCGTGGATGGAAAGTATAAAAGCACAAGAAGTTGGTTATTGGCGATCTCCTGAAACATACACGGCACCAGAAGTCCCTCTCAACTGTATGTATGAGATTGAGGAAGAGAAACCATTAGAAGCAACTCCTTTGCATCCTAACGAGGGAGACGAGAAAAATGAAGAACCTTTGGAGACAAATCATGATGAGACAAACGAGCATACGTCAGACCTAAACCCTCTAAATCCTGGAATGCAAAACGAGAAAGAAACGATTTCTGCAAAGTAAGCGGAAAACCTGAAAACCTTTAGCGGTTTATGTCCAGTAAAAAAAAACTTTTAGCGGTTCCTGTCCATGCAGTATTTCCGCAGCATGACCTAAATCGACTTTTCTTGATCATATGTTCAACCACGCCTAACACCGCGGTCAAACGATCGCGCACGTGCAGTAATGTTTTGTTAAGAAATTGTTGAAATTCTCCTAACACGTACTTCTCTCGTCTTCTTACAATTCCCAAGTGCTTCTATAACTCAACATAGCACTGCTGCCGAGTTTTCTATTTCTTTTATAAAATACAATTGAAGTTTTATTTTCTTTTTTCGTTGGAGAAAGTTTGAAAATGTATGCGCGCGTGCTGTGTGTTCTCATCGAGAGTTGTGTGTGATTACACTATACATGCACAGATGACGTCACAAAAACTTACGCGCGTTCTCAAGGGTTGAAATATTTCTATAAATGTACATACAATAAAAAATGAGCAAATAAAAGGGATTCCAAATGTTCCGGTAAGAACGTCAAAATGCGGTGATAAAAGCGACTCGACTGCGTCTCGATTTAAATAAGGCATGACCTTTGAGTTGGAATATATTGTGCATTTTAGTCGCATTTTAATGTTACACCAGTGATACACAAGTCCATTTTCAACACCTTACTATCTGTTCGAAAATTCCACACGGGATTTAGACTCAGAAGCAACTGGATTCAGAGAACTACTGTCTTTATTCCCGAAAGTCTAGATCCCGTGTGAATTTTGGAACAGATAGCAGTAAGGTGTTGTTTTGAATAAATTAAAAAACCATGAGGGTTTTACCTTGGTAGCTCAAACGTCGGCTCGATGTAGTTGCTTACTTTTGAACGCTTACTGAAATATACCTAGTGCAACAAAGACAGCGACACTTGGCAGCAGGTATGTTAACATCTTGTTCTATTCCATACTATAAAATTTCAGAAAACAATTGGACGGAATTTGAAAAAGTCGAGGTAATACAAATTGGCAATGTGTACCTCGTGGTGACAACAATTAGCACCACAAGTTTGCTTGAGGATAACATTGGCGTTTAGCTTCTGATGTCTTCATATTTTGCTCACAAGTTACAATAAGCATTTGCCTTTCTTATAGCAGATATGGTTGTGGCTGGTTTTGAAATTTTGTTGAGATTTTGGCGGTAGTTTTGACATCATAATTTTGCGTTGTAAAAGGCAGCGCAAATTTTGCCGGATTAATGAAATAGGAAAAAAATTCACCTTAGATTTTTGGATTTATGACCAATTTTTCTCATAAAGCCATTCAGTAAAGATCGTCTGATATCTCGAGATATTTGATCAATTCGCAGAATAATTACCGTTACAAAGTTCAAAACTTGAAGACAAATGGCTGCAAATTTCTCAGAAATCGGACAAGATTTTGATGTAAAAAGACGCGATTGAAATTCATGCCTGACAAACAAATCAATAGGTACGGGCCACCTTAAATCAGTATTTTAAGTAAACAAGACGCATAACTGCGTGCACGCAGGCGCACTTTACGATCTCGACTAAGTAGAGCCTGATGCCCACGAAGTTAACATGATCAGAATTATAAATATACTTCAGATATTAAACGCGTTCGGGATCTGATGTCCTCTCACAGGCTTACTATCCTCAACGTTTGTGTTGGGATCCCTGTGTTGTAATTTTATATTTAGTAGTTTCGATAGTAGTTGAATAGTATGAGTTTAATTTTCTTCTGAAAGGCTTTTCTTTTCTAATCGATTCTTCGAACGTTTGTTCAGAATAAAGACTCAGGATAATACCTACGTACTGAACACTTCTGACTAGTTCATTTGAGGGTTTGAGGCGTATTTACTTAGTTTTAGGCCGTTGAGTTTTGAGCTGCGTTCCCACTAACAGAAGAGACAACAAGGTGGGCAACTCCATTCATCCACCGTGGCTCACAAACCACGCGAAAAATCAAACTTGCCTTCGTCGGTCAGCATTCAGCGCTCGGCACGTCAAACTAGATACATCTAGCGACCGTACTGGAGCGAGGTTGAGAAAAATTGGTCACGACGAACAGCCTGAAATACGGGCCCAAACTTCTTCAACTGTGGTAAATTTCGAATGTTTCGATAATCTGTACGGACCTGGAGGACCAATGAAATGTGTTTAGGTGGCGAGCTCGCCACTTAGCCCTCCCCCACATAGCTACATACAAGTAATTATATCATTTTGATCTCTTGTAGGATATATCAAAAGTGAGAGATCGATGGGTTCTCTAATCGAATTGAATGATATCTTGTCTGAATTTAACTCTGAAAGAGAAAACTTCAGCTTTGATCTTCATAACAATTCAATACTCAGATTACTGCAGGGGAGGGCTAAGTGGCGAGTTCGCCACCTTCGACTTCAGGCATGCGCGTTAGAGACTCGACATCGATTTGTGGCCGACGAAGAAAAACGAACCCGAATTTTAAACTCGGGCCTCCTGCGGAGCGCCTGAGTAATGAACTGAACATTAGCATGTATACAATTTGTCTGCGCATGTCTGTGTTTTGGGCTTGAAATTCATTTGCATATCGAATGCAAGAAATTTTATGTTGACACGGAATATTTGGCTGGCGATCTCGTTCTTCAAAATTATGTTCAACTACCGAAATACTGAGACAACTAAAACATGAGCAGTCTGCCTACCGCTAGTGCGCTGTGGATAATTATCCAGATCGAAGGCACTCCAGATAGGAAAATATCACGCGTCAAAGTCAGTAGAAAGTTGTGAGAAGGACCAGAACTCCGCACTTTCGAGTTATAATGCTGGCGTTGAATTCATGTATAAGGTAAATTTAGTAGTGGATGTCATTACCAACATGATACTGTGTGAATTGGATCCAATAAGAGTACTCTGGACTTCATTGATTGTTGAATAATTAGCCATGTTTACTGGAATCTCGTACTTTTTCGCGCAAAATTCTTGCAATTCATTCTGAAAATTTTACATCTTTGACGGCGCCCCCCAGCAAAATTATTTAATAATACGCTTTTTCCATGCTTCGTTCTTGTAAAACAGAGCTTTCTTGGAGGAAACTCCTGGTCCCTCCATGTGATTTCAAGCAATGTTTACAGCCGGGTTCAAGCCTTGTTAAAATTGACATATTTCGGTATAGCCTATATTTTATAATCTGCAACATTTATCTGAAGTTAATGTCCTATTTTTATACATGGTGAGGCATACAGTTTGTGCCGCATGAAGCAGCGTTTTATACTTCATAAAAGAGCTAGCAATAAATTCATCGCAGAAATTTGCATGCAAACAACGTGCTTGGAAACACGTTCACAAAAATACTTTAGATCACATGTAGGGACCACGAGTTTGGACTAAAAAAGCTCAGTTTTGAAAGAAAGAAACGTGGAAAAAGCGAATTACTAAATAAATTTGCTGGGGGGCGCAGTCTAAGATGTAAAATTTTGAAAGTGAATTGCAAGAATTTTGAGCGAAAAAGTACGACATTCCAGTAAACATGGCTAATTATTAAACGATCGATGGAGTCTAAAATACCCTTATCGGGTCTAATCTACACAGTAACTTGTTGTTAATGGCTTCCACTGCTTATCGTACCTTACATATGAATTTAGCGCCCACAATGTTACTCGAAAGTGCGGAGTTCTGGTCCTTCTCACAACTTTCTACTGACTTTGACGCGTGATATTTTCCCATCTGGGGTGCCTTCGATCTGGATAGTTATCCACAGCGCACTAGCGGTAGGTAGACTGCTCATGTTTCAGTTGTCTTAGTATTTCGGTAGTTGAACATAATTTTGAAGAACGAGATAGCCAGCCAAATATTCCGTGTCAACATAAAATTTCTTGCATTTGACATGCAAATGAATTTCAAGCCCAAAACACAGACATGCGCAGACAAATTGTATACATGCTCTGAACATTATCATCCAACACGTAGTCGTTCAAGTCGAACATAAATCGGTTCTTGTTTTCTGTCTTTGTTTTCGTTCTTCCTTTCCTCAACGACAACGTAGTTCATATAATGTTCGCGTCTTAATTGAACGATAAAGTAGAAACGGAACTGACATAACCGTTAAAACCTGAATACAACAAAGTTTTCCTTGACAAATAGTACAGTTGCCAGTTACTAGAGACCGCTGAGCTTCCTGACAAAAGATGCATTTATGCAGCTTTAGCCTCCTTTTCAAGAAAACCCATGGGAATAAACTCGATTGGTGTGTTGTTCTTTATCAACAATTTATGCATTGCTCTCACTGGTATTTTGAATAATTTACGTTGACTCGAGGCTAACGCTGTATAAATGCGCCTTTTGTCAGGAAACTCAGCAGTCTCTAGTAATTAGGAACTTCACTATTTTCTTTGAAAAAGAACGTGACTTGCTTGCGTAGACGATACTGAAAAATTACCATCGTTTCCTTGTCGAGTTGTCGAGAAGTACGTCACGTTGAAAAGAGTTGAAAAGGTCTGCCAGTAAAGACCAAACTAGTTCCCTAAAACGGTCGAAAACAAACTTGAAAAATTAATGCGTAAAAGAAAATTAACAGTCTTTTTGCCGATCCAAGCAAAGAAGATATCAACAAATTAATAATTAAACTTTACGAAAACAAACGATCATTTGTCGCTCGATACTTTGGACAATAGTCTCTACAACATTAAAGGGATGGCAAAGGAAGGGCTTACCGGGGAAGAGAAGGGAAAGGGAGAGAGAATTGAAACAGAAGGAAAACTTGCTCTTCGTTATCCCTTCCTTCCTTCTGTTATCCGGCAAGCCATTTTTGGCTCAATTTCGAGAAGTGACAAATCGGTGACAAATCAACTTGTTTTGTCCACTGAAGACGTTATGTAAGTGAAAATTCCGCTATAAAAGGGAATTTTAATTTTCAAAAAAGCTCTTTAAAACGTCTATCAAGAGAACGTTGAGACACTTCGAGGAAAATATTCTTCACGCAAAGATCAATGATCGAGGACAATGGGACCCGGTGGACGGGTAGTTGTGATTTTTGTAAGGAAACATGCAGATCTAGAAATAATCCAAAAGTTACTTACCATCCAAAATAAGCAGACTATAAGCACATTTCAAATTTATTATTATTTGTTATTTTTGAAGAAAAATGGATAATCACATCTTACAAGTAGAATGTATAGTCATACCACTTAACGACTTAAAAACACGACCAGTTCTTAGCAATCAATGACGGAAATGATAGTTCTATTCCGATCCCATTTTGTGTAGCCGCATCGTTCCAGGTAATAGTCACGATATGTTATGTATTGAGTTATTTTATGATTTTGCAATGTATGCTCACCGTGTCGTCAATGTAAAGGGATGGAATTTCAAGGACAAATTGCGGGGTTAAACAACTATGGTCAAATAGTTAAACAAGACGGACTTCCGTGACCTGCTTGATGGGAATGACGTGCTTCTCAAAAGCATGCTATTAGTATTTGTTTACTGTAGTTTTATACCTTCCGAAGGATTTCTCGTATCCTGTGCTGTATTACTTACAATGACTCATGATCATTTCGAACATGCAAACGGATATAGCGTCACTGTTCCTGTATGTCTCAGAATGCAGTTTAAAAAGGAATCTGCTGAGAAAGACATTTGAGAAAGTATCGAGGAAGCAGTTCTGGACAATCTATGACATATGACATCGATCACAGCTGTAACTGTTTAAAAAATGTTTTGAAAAATGTGAACATCTCCTAATAGAAAACTTAAAACAAAACAAAAATCCAGAGAATTCATCGGGCCCTGACGGTTAATGTTTTGGACCATTGACGTTGAAATGATTAAGGCCATGTAGGGGAAATTTTTAAACAAAAACGTTGTGCATTAGCAACGTTTTCGAGGGGAGAGAAGAAATAAAGAACTATTGTTTTGTCTTCAAGACTGAGAATTTCCTAAGCAAACCTGTTGAAGAGTGAAATCAAGAAACATATACGTGATGCAAAAATTGACATCCGATTAATATTTCAAATGGAAGATAGACCGACAAATGCGCTTATTGCTTTTGTATATTTCACCAAGCCGCATCTATACGATCGAGCAAGTTTTGCTTGAAAAGGACGTTGCTCACGTAAAAATATTCTCTTTTCACGAGTTGCTAGTCATCTTTTCAAGTTAATATTCAGAAATGTTCAAAAGAGATTCTATCACTTTCGTTTCAGAAAAACAGCTACTATGTATGACAACAAAAAAGTCAATCGGACTTCATATACATGATTAATTCAATACTACTTGTAATTTATAATTGATAAAATTTATATTTAAAATTGTTGTTTGATTAGTAGATCCACATCAGCTTTATTGCTGCGTCAATTTAAACATTTTATCCAATAATTAAAATTTCATAAGTTTATTCTTCTTAACCTGTTTTAACAAATAAAAATATGTAATTATGCATGTGTCAACATGGAAGTCAAAACCTCACGCGTAGATATATAGTGTTTGAGATTTGATTTGTGAATCACGACTAAATAAAAACTTAAATAATAAGGAAATAGATAACGAGGAAAATAAATATCACCAATGATGAAGGAAAAACGGACATCAACTTTTGTACTCAACTGAATCAAGCAAAACGCTTGCAAAACAAGGGCTCAGTGAGTGATCCTTGAGCTTGAAAGGAAAATGTAACTTTTCTTCACGAATTAGCAACTTTTCTACAACAACTTTGTTGAATTAAGGCAATTCACTAACTATATGCAAACGTTTTTGGCGGTAGGTTTCCTATAAGCAAAACAACGCTAACGAGCGTGCCTTGTCGTGTGATGGCGGCAGGGAGCTAGCGTATTTATGTATGCATGTTGGTTTTTGGCTTATATATTAACAGATATAGTAGCATCAGAAAGTTATAAGGGATTGAAACGTGTAACAACAGTACATTTCTTTGATACCATACTCCGGAATATTCAAATGAGCAAATCAAGCGTTTTATAACCATATTTGGTAATGATATCATCCTTCAAAAATGGCGGAGCAATTTCCCCATCTACATGTTGCTCACTCGGACTCGGAGCCCATGCCAGGCCAATTTTCTGGTAAGGAAACGCTTGAATCGTAACCTCGAATGCGAAGTAATTTTACCGCAGAGATTGTATACTTGTAAGCAGACAGTCATTATTTTAAAAAAATGAAATAAATAGAAGCGCTTACAAAGAATAGTGAATATGTTGTTTATTTATTTGTTCTGAATATGTGGTTTAAAGTAGCTGAAATAGCAACAAAATGCTTTGTTATTGTAAATCCACTTACTGTGTGCCTTGAGAACTCCACATTTCAGAGTACGAAGTTGCACTTTAGGATGTCCAAAGTCATTAAAAAATGCAAAATCTACTTTAATAATGAACGAAAAATTACAAATAAAAGCTACAAAATATATTTTAGGCCAAGTTTTCATTTTCCAAATGTCGTCAAAAATCCTCTGCTCATTTGCATAATTGAATATCCCGGAGCATTGGACCCGTGCTACACTCCCGTGCTACACGTTTCAATCCCCTTATGAGTTTTTGGTAGAATCAGTAAATATCAGTAATAAGTTCACACTTCGTAAGGACTATTTTTCAGTGAAATATAAGTTGCTATTTATATTACAGTAGACCGCATTGGTGTTTTGTGTGGACTTTCAAGAATGAATGAATATACATCATATAGGCTTTCGGTTTTAATTTCAAAAATACAAAACTCAAATTAAAACCACATATTAAGTATTTAATAGCGTTTTGCTCTATATTTTTGTAAAAAGCCGACTTTACAAGAAAAAATCAGCAGTACAGCTTAATTACAACTAGTACGTGATCATGTTTGATGGCGGTCAACCCACTGCGTAAATAACGAACAAACTGAAAACTCCATGCGTATTCGATATCCCAAGGAAATACCAAGTAGTATGCGAAGGTAATTCTTATGTGTTACAAATTTGTTTCGATAGTTTTGCGTCAGTGTAAATTTCGTTCCTTCGTAGATACCCTAGGTAGTCACCTTTACGGAAGTCTGTTTAATGATTAAGACTAGAACGACTGATTTTTCATTAGATTAACTGAAGGAAAGCGGTTTTTTATAAAAGCCGTTCCACGTAATTCTCATTTGTTGCTTCTATAAAAGGCTCAGACGTTTTGTCAAGATCACTATTTGACTTAGTTGAGATTTGCATCTAAATTGAAAGAGTGCTCGTTAACTCGGCAATGGCTGAACATAAGACTCAAGATTGGTATTCTTTGGTTTGCTTTGTTTTGTTAAATTTGTGGTCCTTCTCTCGCAACTAAGAGGTGAGTTATCATATAAAACTGTGTGATTGCTATTATTTTGGTCCGAAATGAAAAGTAATTTATTTTTGTGTATGAGTTGATCGTTATCGTGCGCTTTAGTTCGCCTGCAACGCGCTGTAGACGATGGCTGAATTTTTAACGCCACATTTCATCTGTACTGAAGAACAAAGTACAAATTAGAGCAAATGAAAAAAATGCCTGCATAAGACTACGTTAACCTTGAGTGGAACATATTTCTCGATTTCTTTTTGGGTGTACTTGTATTTTCAGTAAACGATATATGATTTCTTTCTTTCTTTCTTTCTTTCTTTCTTTCTTTCTTTCTTTCTTTCTTTCTTTCTTTCTTTCTTTCTTTCTTTCTTTCTTTCTTTCTTATATAGCTGGGATTTTTATTTAAAATTCCAAAATCAGGGTCGGCCGCTCAGTCTAAAAACCCTTGGGGCGTGATGTTGGATTACTAGATAGCTAATCTAAGGCGCTCAGCCTAAAAGCCCTTGAGGTGTGTTGTTAGTCAGATAGCTAATCCAAGGCCGGTTAAAAAAACTAAAGATAAGCCAAAGTATTCAAATCATTACCATACTAAGCTCTAGTGATGTGATTTAAGCTGATAGCTATTCTTTGGTGACAAAAATATTACATGAATGACAAGGAGTGTGTAAGGGCCTTCACAGACTAGGGAAACAGTTGTCGATAAATATAGCTAGTTGTTTAATCGATAACAAACAATTATCGGCAACTATTTTTTTAGTTTGTGGAATCCCTATTCGACTTACAGATTAGGAAAACATAATCCTGTGGGGGGAAGGAACTCACGATATAACCTATCTAGGTATGTCTGCCCCCAAGGGCTATATAGTTTTCAGCGTTTGGCCTGAAATAAGGTTGAAACTTTCACCATTTCGGTCCGGAAGAAGACTGAAGTAGGTAGAGAAAATCAGCTTTTTGGTAACAGGGTCGAGGAAGACGAAGAAGAAGGGGGAAAAACGCGTTTGAAAAAACCCTAAAGAATGTGTAAAACTCATCGGAAGCATGCACCCTTCTAAAAACCATCCTTCTACATCGTAGATACTCAAAACCTTTAATTTACATGATTAACCGAGGCCTAGTCCGTACATAAAAGACCGAGTTCTGATATTCCCCGTTATGATCAAGCGTGCGAGGTTAGCATTTTTAGCCTTTTTGGTCTTGTCTAGCATTTGGTCCTTTTACTTCCTGTTTACGCGCGCGCGCGCCGCTGGATTCCCCGCCTTTTTTTCAAAAAACAAGATTCCGCATTCAAGGATCGCAAATGAGACTCTTCGATAAGTTTGAAGCTTATGTGAAATGATAAAGTGAACCTTTTTAGCCAAAATGACATTTTTGAGGTAGACACGATTCGTCGGCTTGTCAACTCGTAGTGATAGACGTGCCGGCATTGAGTGGTGTTTTTTCCCACCATTTAAGGCATTGAAATTGGACAACCCTGAAACGTTTTGAGAATACTTACATGAAGTGGCTATTAAAGACTTGTAGATATTACATCCTTTGGAGCTCAATAAGAGATAAATATCCTTGGCATTGACTGCTAAATTCACTATGGAAGATGCAAGATTGAAATATGACTTAACCTTATGGCCTCAAAACTTTCAATTTAATTTGTATTTTTGATGTGAAACGAGGTCGATTAGTGGATTAATTAGTGGGAATGATCGGTCGACTGGCAAAACTCTTAGCCAATCAGATCGAGCGATTTCACCCGGAGTAGTTTGTGCCATAAAAGAAGAAGTAAATATTTTGGCCAGCCATGATTTCCTTCTTCAGGTAATGGTGAATTTACAAAGGTACTGTTCATTTTGTCATCTACGATGTACTGGGTTTTAATTCAAAGTTAAAATTTACAGTTTCAGTTTCTTTTCCCGTTAGAACATTCCTTTGATGTTGTTATTTAGTTAGTGGCAGTCTGCATCTTTCTTTGTTCAAAAATCCGCGTAAGTGGACGGGCGTTCAAATTGCAGTTCTAAAAATAGCAAAAATTACCGGAAAGTTAAAACCATTTTCAGCAGTCGGTAATTTCAACTTCTAGCAAATTTCTAACTTTTGGAAATGCTTATTTCCTGCATTCTGTCCATTTCCAACAGTTGGAAATTCAATTTTCCAGCAAATTTCCAAAACGTTTTTGCAAAAAAAGTTTTCAGTTGTTGGAAATTGAATTTCCAACATTTTTCTAACCGTTGGAAATATGTTGGATATTGCTAGAAATTTCCAAATGTAGGAAATAGTCGAAAATTCCAGTGTGTGGACAACCTCATATGACAACCTTCTAATCAATTATGCCCTCAAGCCGTAGATAACATCGAGGAATTATCGAAAACAAGGCGGAGCTAAAAAAAGTTATTTACATCTTATGTAATGCGGTCAAACAAGATTCTAGATGCCCTGTGGCTCAACTGATAAAGAAGAAGTATTTGATTCCCCCAACTATTTTAGATTGATTAAGAAGCCATGGAGATGTTTAAAACAGAGGTCAAACTAGACTGATTCTCTTTCATAATAGATGAGTTTTCTTTGAAAGTGTAACATGAGGATTACGATTTCAAGAATTCTATCTGTTATCATTTTTTATGCTGCCTTACCTAAAAAATGAGACTTCAGTTTCATGATGTGTAAAATCATCGTTAATCTACGTTATTACTACAGAGGTAATTATTATTGACATGTTACTATAAATATCAAGGTTTCATTTTGCTATCTTTTGCACTGTCTGACCTCTCATATGCTTTCTTTCTCATTGTGTGACTTTTCATTATGTAAAAAAACCTTGTTAATCTGCGCCACTTATTTTCTGTTAACACGTACAATGGATATCATCACGATCCTGGTGTCTGACCTCGCAGACTTTTCATAATGTGAAAAACGTTGTTAATAATTTAAGTTAATAAACCTTACTTTTAGGACTCGGAAAAAGCCTTGTTTGAGCTCATATTGTCGACACATTCAATAACTGTTCGTTTGGAAAAGTAGAACAAAATTGCTTCGCCGAGTCCTAAAAGTAAGGTCTTTGGCCAAGTATACTGAATGCTTGGAATTGTTTATTTTTTTGATGCGTAAAAGTTCAAGCGCGTTTTATTCGAAAACATTTCCATAGAAATCGTTGAAGCTGAGTAAGAATGCAGAACTTGATCTAGATTTTATGAAACAATAAATGCGGTTTTGTACAAAACTCTAGTTTCTAGTTTTTCCAAAAAGTCAGGTTTATGAAAATCGCCATGTCGCCACTATAAATTATTGAAAACTCCGATCAAAATTATTTAAACGTCAAAAGAAACTTTAATCTATCCCTAGACTTGCTGTGGAATGTTTTTTTGCCGCGACGCATGTTGCAATCAAACAGCGGAGGTGCGCCTCAAACAAAATCCAGTCGAGCCACCTTAAAGGCGCTGTTACACTGTGCAATTTTCCCAGCAACTTGTCTCGCAACGGCGTTGCAAAACAAGTTGCAGAGAAAATTATGGCGCTGTTACACTGTGTAATTTTCCCTAGGAACTTGCAATATTTTGGCCAGTTGCTGGGGAAAATTGCACAGTGTAACAGCGCCATAATTTTCTCTGCAACTTGTTTTGAAACGCCGTTGCGAGACAAGTTGCTGGAAAAATTGCACAGTGTAACAGCGCCTTAAAACGACAAACCAAATCAAGTGGGTTTTGTGTATTCTGTAACCACGACCCTTACTTTCTTATTTTTATACATATTCCCCCTTCCGCCGAATGAAAATGCTTGGATTTACTGTGCAAGTACGTCAGGTAATTCTCTCAACAACAAGTTTGAAAAATAAGACGACTCAAAGAAAAATACACATTCGGTGAGAAACAATTAATTTTGTCATTTATTACTTTCAGCCAGCTGCTTACTGTTTCTCATATCGTGGCGACGTGAATAAATATGTACAATGGATGAGAAAAAATATGATTTTTCGCGGTATTTATCACTTTTGCCAGCTTCGTGCTGTGCTTCATAGCACGGCGTCGATTTGATTAGTTCATCCACAAGGATAACATAACTTGAATGCTGCTTGAGGCTTGCACGGTTACCCCCCGCGGCGTCGAGTACCATTTGAAAAAGACGTTTTGTGCTTTGCCTGTTTAGAAATTATTCTTGTTATTATAAACACTTTCGTTTGTGAGTGTATGTGTTCTAAATTATGTACTGTTTGGTTGTCTAAGACTAACAACCCTCCAGGAATTAAATGTCGCTAATCAATCACTTTTTTTCGTCTGCGGAAACACTTTGTTTGTTAGAGACAAAAAATTGCACTGAAAATGGCTCTTTTAGAAGTACATTCCATAAACGTCAATGAATGACGCTTTTAAATCTAAAGCTCAGAGTATTTCATTTCTACAAAGAGGCATTGTTAGTGGGGAGTCATACTACTCACATCCTTTGAACACAGCAGTTCAAAAAGTCATAATGAGAGCTAAGCAGCTTGAACTTAACTGAATTGCTTTTACTCGAACGGAAAAGAACTGGGCTCGTTCGGTAAGATATTTCATTATTTCTTGTCTGTTATTGGGTGTTCTCATTTCGCTCTTCTGTCAGATTTTCCTTCCTTCCTTTCTTTTCTCTTATTTCTCCCACTTATTCTATTTATTGAATAACAGGACATTTATATGAGGCATGAAAGCAGATTAATTAGATTGTTTCTTTCACGTTGACTTTAGCAAGTCCTGACATGGTACATATTACACTTTGCGAAGAATCGAGGGACATTTGTTTTGAATTAATTAAGAACCTAGCAAAAGAACTTGTAGTGTCGCGGTTCAATGGACACGTCAAATTACAAAGAAACAACTAGTGAAAAATGATCGATTCTTGGTTTGCAACCATTTCCAGGAGAGAGAATTGGACAAAAGGTCCACCAGTCACGGTAGTGGTTTTCTTTTGTCAAGTCCACCAGCATTGCTGTCTTTTCTTTTGTTCAGTTCAATCTCCTGGGAATGGTTGCAAACTAAGCGGAATTGCGGCTTTTATGAATCAGTTCTCGCACGGGTTTTTAAAGTAGGAGGACAGTCCTTTTTAAAACCAATCATCAGATAAAACCTTTTTTTGGGAAATTGGCTTTGAATTTTAGGCTTTTTATCAAATAATGTATGGGAGTTTTTCTTAATTAATATTCTGACCCTTAATACTCGAAAAATCAATTGAAGATAAGGTAAAGTTGCTTGCACAGAATCAGGTTCTTTGCTTCTTCATCTATCATTATCTGCATTTTCATCAAAATAACTTGAATAGTTGATCTTTGCCAACGTTTGGCTTTCTTTTTAATCAATGAATCGATCTTTATTTGATAAGCCAGATTAGTTTTTGCATATACTTATCAGAAAACTATAACTACTGATAAACTATTTTGATGAATAGTCTGCTTCAGTTGAGTTAGGGAGGTTCAGATAACTGGCCATCGAAATACATTTTTTGATCAGCCTTCCAAGAAATTTGAGTTTAAAAGCCCTATAGATCTGAATTGATCGACGGCTCGAAAATTAGATGTCAGCGGTAATTGTAAATGTGACGTAGGTTATAGTTTCATAAGATATCGGACCGCTTACGAAGACTGAAGAGCTATTGTTTTATAATGGTTTGTCGTGGGGCCTTTCGGGGGTTCAAATAATTCTAAAACAGCAAAATATTAGTTCCCATGGCGGGTTTTCAAGGGATGAGAATGTTGACAGGCAATGCTCATATAGACGCCACTAAATTATCGGCTTGTCAACCTCAAATGTGTGATCGATAGAGTTCACATCGGCATTTTCAATTTCCTTCTGAAATTTAATTTTGAAAGTGATGAAAATTGTTGATATTTATTGTTTTTTGTAATCATTATGAATTAATTATATTGTGGCCTCTTTCAAAATATTAACCGAGTTTAATTATGTACTTTCTTTCTATTTCTTTTTGCATGTAATGTACTGCTTTGGTTTGAAATCTTTTAATGTTGTATGTATATTTAAATGTAATAAAATATAAAAATGTAAAAGATATTGAATTCAACGCAATGATAACTATCTGTTTATTGTCTACATCTCACTAGTACGTGATTATAATTTGTACAAAACCGATCGATATACCATTGTCATGATTAGTATTTAAAATATTGGTTCTTACAATCTTTGGTAGTGAGTGCGACAAAAAGCTTTTTAATTTTTTCGAGTTCTTTGTCTCGATTTTGATTAAGAGATGATTAACAACCAGAACCTTACTTTTGGCCTCGATAAGCAATGTGCGTGCAAACCATGAAAACCACAACGTTCGATGTTATTGCTAAACATTTTGCTAAGTGCGCTTGATGTCTTCTTCCTGATTGATGTCGGTAGTGTCTTGTCTAGACAATCCTCGGTAATACGTATAGCGAGCACTTTAGCTTTATAAGATATGGGTTAACCGGAGATTGTGTATCTGATATTCACTGATTGATCGATCTCTCATGGCTACTGAGAAGTAATATATAGAATACCCGATAAATTTTTTATGAAGTTTTCTTCGTTTTTTTGTTTTTGTTTTTAATTTAACTTTATTGTATTTTACACACGTTTTCGTGAACTAAGATCAGCTACCGAGAACCGAGGCTTTTAGTATATACATCCCGAGGGACGTAGGCCCGAGGGATGTATATGGATAAAAGCCGAGGTTCGAGGTTCGATATAACTTGCTTATTATATGATTCTCGAGGAGGTTTTCACACAAAATCAATCCCAAACGACATTAACGATCTGATCATTGTTACTGAATTCCCAGAAGGAAATCTTAAACAATTGCTTTTCAATTCTATTCACGGTGAAGTTAACGAACTTTATTATAACAGACAAAACGATTTTTTGTTGATAAGTTTCCATCAGTTAGCTCAGTAGTATAGAGGTTAGAGGCGGGTATATAGGTATGCAGAAGGTCTCGGGTTCGACTTACGAAGGAACTTAGTTAAGGAGGCTTCCTACAATTTCTCTAGGGCTCGACCGGTCAACGTGAAATGGCTGTAGTTCTTATATGAAAGCACCCACAGTTACGAACGTTCGTCAACCTACTACATAAAGACTGAAGTTTTGTTTACATCGGGGTTACCATAGCGACGAAACAATGACGTCACCGTTTTAGATCCCTAAGTGGACGAAAGTTCATAACTGTGGGTGCTTTCATATAAGAAATACAGCCGTTTCAAGTTGACCGGTCGAGCACTAGAGAAATTGTAGGAAGCCTCCTTAAGTCATATTTATATTATGTTATATATCAGCCGAAAGCCTTTTAAATCTAGATGAATTTCAAGACAAAATCTCTTTCAAGCAACAAAAAATATTACCTTATTCTGACACTAATACTCTTAGTTGTCATGGTAAATTCAATACTGCGTTAAGTACTCGCTATACAATTAAAAAATGGACACTCAAATAAATGAAATAGAGAATATATGACTAAAGGCGGTAAGACTGAAAGTGATGGATCGTTTTGACTTTGTCAAGATAAGAAAAAACGGACCCTCTCTTTCAGTCATGGTCACTTGGACTTAAATATAATGCAATATGAATAAACCTATCTTTCGTTAAAAACTCAGCCGAAGCATATATAAACGGTCTCCCAGGACTTCCATAGGTTTTGATGGAAATTTTGATATTGTCAGAATTGAAAGTAGCAACAATTTGAAAAAATATAGTTTGTTTATTTGTTGGTACCTTTTAAGGATAAACTAAAATAGGATTAAGAATTACAATCATCCCCGCCCACAATATGTTTTTTATAACAATACGTGTGTATCTTTTAGGATCTTTCACCAAATGATGGCCATCAAAGTTTTTAGCATATTTTAGGATCTTTCTCTAAATAGAAAGCATATTTTCCTAATGGGAAATGTGGACAAATCCTAGATGATACTAGCCTCATCACAAACGAACAAGCGAGGGCGTATGACGCATGCACCGTCTGAAAATAGCCTATGCTAGAAACTCTTGATGCGGTAAAACAAAGTATCTAAATACAGTTTTCTCTTGGCCAGATTGTTTTATCGTCCAGTTGATAGATAGACTAGAATTATGGCGGTCAGAAGTACAAGTCAAGAAATTTGGGCACAAATTTATTGGAGATGGCAGTGATTATTGCATGACCACAATCAAGCCAAGAACACCACTTTTTATTTTGGTATCATAAACTATGCTATTTCGTTGTTTCAATGTTTAGTAACACAAGCATTTCATTTTGTTCACTTTTGAGTGTAATAAACAGGGTAAACAGAAGCACATCGAAAATTTGTCACTCCCCCTCCCCCCGGGGCCAGGATTTGTCTTGAAGATCCTCAGCCGTTAGACAGATAAGATAAGAATAGATAAGATAAGATGAGATGAGATGAGATGAGATGCGATGCGATGCGATGAGATGCGATGCGATGCGATGCGATGCGATGCGATGCGATGCGATGCAATGAGATGAGATGAGATGAGATGAGATGAGATGAGATGAGATGAGATGAGATGAGATCTGCTAGTTCTAGTTCTAAGTTCTGCTAAGGGCAGAACTAGAGTGTATTAAGGTTTTGAAAGACCTTATTATATGATTGAGTTGGTTTTCTTTGTTATTTGTAGGGCCCTTTATATCGCGTATTTCCCTAGTCATTAGAGACCTTAAGATTGACGTTTACGGTGAACGGCAAGGTTAGGGTTAGGGTTAGGGTCTGTCGTTAAGAGATTTGTTCTTCATTTGCTTGTTGCATTGATTTAAGGATTAGAGTAAAATATAAGATCAAAATCAAAGTCGATTTTTGCTGTTTGTCGTTAGCGGTTTGCCGTAAACATCAATCTTAAGGTCTCTATTCAAGGGCATTATACAGATACTGCCCTCGTCCCATACTTCCCTTGGTCATCTTAATTTGGATGTTAGCCAGTTAGAAATTTTCTATTGAACCCCGAAATCATGTACTAAGTAGCGAATTTTTGTGCAAAGAAAAAAAAAATCTGTGAGAATTACAGTTCAGTTTATCAATATTGTCTTCATATAACAAGTCATGCAACTTTCAGTTCACGAGTAGCTTTATTTGAGTAGTTTAGTTTCATTGATTCGTTTGGCGGTTTCCTCTATGACTTCATCTAATTTAGGGATTTCAATTCATCACCCGTTTAATTTCCTCATTTATCCATTTCCCTATATTTCCCATTCAGTCTAGTGGCTCATAATTATCATTTAATTATAGTTTCCAACCAACATTTATTGTATATACCGGATATGTTTTCAATCCACCCTAGCCAGCGCAATTTCGTTTGATCTCTCGTTATATTTACTTCCATAACAAACATCATTTAGGATATGATTGATTTCAGTAGGTGCGATGTTGATTTTTTGATTTCTTAACGTTTGTACTTGTTTTTGCGATAGTACTCAAGGCTTTGTTTGGACACGTATACTCTCAAACGCCTATTAGTATTCATAGTAATCATATCGGCTTTGGTCCCCGAAATAGAGTTCCGCCTCATTTGCATGTTTGAGTTTGACAGTTTCATTTCCTTGTATATTTGTTATTGCTCTTGCAGGTGAAACCATTGTCTTTGAACTGCCCTACGCTTAACTCAGCGCACAGATCGAGCTCCAGAAACGAGAACAGCAATTAAAAGGTAAATGTAAGGAGCCAGTTAGTGCAATGACTTATGAAAGTATATATTCATATATATTTTCATATATCTTTAATCTCTTGCAAAGGGTCGGTGGGTGTGGATGGGAGCTTAGTTTTTAGTTTTTTTAATCACAGCTTTCATGTAAATATGTACTACTTTTAAAATTCTGTGGTAAATAAATACTATTATTATCAGTAGTAGTATTAGTAGTATATAGAAGCAGTAGTAGTAGTAGTAGTAGTAGTAGTAGTAGTAGTAGTAGTAGTAGTAGTAGTAGTATATAGAAGTAGTAGTAGTAGTAGTAGTAGTAGTAGTAGTAGTATATAGAAGTAGTAGTAGTAGTAGTAGTAGTAGTAGTATATAGAAGTAGTAGTAGTCAGTAGTAGTAGTAGTAGTAGTAGTAGTAGTAGTATATAGAAGTAGTAGTAGTAGTAGTAGTAGTAGTAGTATATAGAAGTAGTAGTAGTAGTAGTAGTAGTAGTAGTATATAGAAGTAGTAGTAGTAGTAGTAGTAGTCAGTAGTAGTAGTAGTAGTAGTAGTAGTAGTAGTAGTAGTAGTAGTAGTAGTTGTTGTTGTTGTTCAATGATTTAGAAAGTAATTATACTTTTAGAAGTAGTTTTCTGAGGGTCTCAATGGGGTAGTGTTTTTAAGGTTTATTTTCCGCTTTACGGTTAACAAAGGTTAATAATAAATTTTCATTGTTTTTGAAGGTTAAAAGTAATTTTTTTACCATTTTTACGCCGAACGACTAAATTTTTGGTGGTTTTACGGCTAATGACTAAACCCATTGAGATGCTCCTTTCTTCGATCATGATCCAACTGCTCGTTTCCCGTGAGTCTGTCGACCTCTTGCGCAGTGAGATATTAACGTAAATACCCAAGTATAATCTAATCTAGTACCTATAAATGTCTATGAAAACAAAACGCCAAACGATGGCGAAATTCCAAAAAGACGCAAATGTGCACGTTATTTAGTTTCTGGTCAAACCTAAACACACCAAGTTGATGTATTTTGACACCACAACGCACGCGCCAAAAGATTTTTTTCCACAATTAATTTCAAACTTTAACCGGATTCAAAAGATCCCAGATAATGACGACCCCAAGTGGACATCGGGAAAGAAACTAATCTAATCACTCAAACTGAATTCAAGATAGTAAAATTACAAGGAGGAAAATACCAAAGAGAGTAAATATTCTAGACCGCTTCAATCCAAGTTGTCAAATGTTTGGGATGTATAAAACTTCAGGTACCTCTTTCTTCTGCCTTGTTTTAATCAAGCATACGGTATTCAGAATAGATAGAAAGATATGGATAGATGGATATGTTTATTCATGCCTCTTGCAGTCAACCGACTGAATTACAGACAAGGTTATACAACACAATTATTATGAAATATAAATATTATATATATAAATGATTAAATATCCATTCATATATGCGATTCCAATTCGATCTTCAATAAGACATTTATAATATTCAGAATATAAAGAGCCTTTGAAGCCCACCGCCAGCTTGTAAGGGATTTTTAAATAATCGAAAACATCTTAAAAGTAACACATTTAATTCAATTGTTTGATCCTAATCCAAATACATTTGACGCATATATTTTGCTATCGTTGGTACTTAACTTCATCTACACTAAAACCACATTTTTATCTTGTTTGAAATAACGCCGTTACAGTGTAGACAGTGAAATTGGAGAAAAAAACGACGCCTTTTTATCGTGATTACTCAGCGCGGAAGTCGCCTGAGTCAACCGTTATCACGTTACTATAGCAACAACCAAAGTTTTTCCGTCTCTGTCAGCCGGAGGAAGGCAAGTGCCATGTTTTAAAGATGTTCTTTTTAGTCTGATAAAGAAAACCGTTAAAAAACGCAAAAAGTAGACTAATTCGTTAAAACAATAGCGGAAAATGTGTTCAGGGCGAAGAAGTCTGGAGTCACAAGGTACGTTATGGAGAACATTATAATTTAAAGTAAAACTAGTTTTAGGGCAACATAACAATTTTATGCTTTTGCATAAATCACATGTCTTATCTTTTTTTAATTTAGTCGAAGTCATTTTCCGCCAGCTAGCTTTGTCTTTGTGAATTAACGTATAGCTAGAATCTAAATCATTCGAACTTTTGATGAATTAAATTGCTACAATTTGGTTCGCCACATGAAACTTTAAGCGCGTCTGAACGACTGAGGCATCACCTCGGCCACACATAGCGCCCAATAAAATGACTTAATTTTGGTGTCACCAAGTGTTCGATGATAAACAATTTCTTATTAGAAAGCGTTGGTAAGGCTAGGGCTATTTGTATTTTATTGAATATCGAGTAAGAATTTAAGACAAAACAAAGAGATGCCAGATAGTTGAAGGTGGTCTTACGTGAGCAGTCTTGAATTGTCTGAAATAGCCGGAATATGATCTTGACCATTTTAGTCGAAAATAAGGTACAATATTAAGAGGAAACTGCCATTTGGTCTGAATAGAGTATTTTTAAGAGAAAATTACTTTTTCCTGAAATAGAGGAAGGATTTCCGTCAAGCGGGGCACACCGCCCCAACTACATTATCGATGAATACGCCTAGGGGGATTATCCACTCGTTTCTGATGGGTTTTTAAACAATGTATAAACATAGGTTGAGACTTTCTTCTCAATAAAAGCTCCTTATGTTTGCTTAAGCGTCGCACACTAATACTGTGTAAACTTAATGCCGGCAAAGAGCTATTAAAACTTCAAAGAAAAAGCGTATGTTTGAAACCAAGTTCCAAGTAAGGATTGCCACACCACAAACATAAGCAATCAATGAAATGAGTTCATGAGTGTTCATCTTCTGCGTGGTACCATTAGCGCCAAACTCACACGCGAAGGTTCTTCCCTTTTTTCTCTTGTTGTTGAAGATTAAGACATGACGAATAAGAAAATTATTTGGCCCCCTAGGGGTTTATTTAGCATTTCACTAGCCTGTGTAGTGGTCCTGAGGGTATTGAAAGGGGTGGGGGGATCCTCTCCCCATTCCCCTCTTTCCCCTCCCCTTCCCCTCCTCTCCCCTCTTCCTTTCTCCATATGTCCGCTATACGCAGGCTAACATTCACCACCAAGGTTTGATACAACGGATACAACAGCAAGAGTGACGACAGCGAAGTGATATCTCATCTTTGGTACGCTTTTTCGTGTGTGAACGCTTATTACCTAACCACTTTTGTTATGTAAACAGTTAACGTCTTGATTATAGATTGAAAAGTCTGAAAAGTCCCATTGTATCAACAACCATAATTAACGTCTGGCGGCCAGCAACATATGAATTATATTCTTGCCTGCATACTGATTTGGTTGTGTTTTTTCCATTGGTTGGCATTTTCAGAAAGGTACGTTTTAAATTGTTTTGGTTAACCTTAAAGGTATTGTTAATTAGTAGGATTTTAAGATGGGCAAGTTCCAAATGTGTTTAGACTGAAGGAGCATAATAAAAATTTGATCAGTTGAGACAGCAAAGTAAGATGTTAGAAAATTTTATTATAATAATAATAATAAATGCTTTATTTATACTGGAAAATCTATCAGTATATATTAAAAAAACACTTGTCTTATCAATACCAATAGACAAGTCTATAAGAACAACCTATAGACCAAGGGATAGTCTAATTTTTTGCTTACAAAAAACTCTTATCGACACTTGACTATGATACAGCCAAAAATCTGTAACCCAATAATTTGGCTCTCAGTCAAGGACTTGAATGTTTTCAATTTTGGGTTTAACCCGTTTTTAACCGTAAGCTATTGATTGTAGTCCTGTTCAGTATACAAGCCCTCTAGATTATAAGCCTCTCCTGTAAGACTGTACAACTTCTAAATGTAACACTGAAAATTCTTGAAAAACAGATGATATTGTGAAACAATGATAAATGTTGCTGCAAACAACAGCAACAACAAACAGCATTAAATAAACTTTCTACATACTTGTAATGTTTGGTAGAATGTTTTAAAGTAAAAAAGTAAAGTAAAGCGACCATATTTAACGTCGATAACTCGTAACAGTAATTCAACTGACAAACCTGAGGTCGACGGTGCGCTCATTTTACTCCCCTCTCTCCATCAGTGCTCCGTTTTAAGGGTATTTAAAGCTACACGGAAAGGAAAGAAGTCGAAACAAGGATGTGAGGTCTGGCTTGGGATCGAACTCGGGACCTCTCGTACCGAAGGTCGCGCACTAACCAACTGTGCCATCCTTGCTCCTTTTAAGCAGTTTGATTACGATTCTCGTCCTTGATTTATGCGTGCCTGATCAGCGCGTTGTGAAACAATATTTTTACTCCGTGTATAAGTCCCCGGATAAACTCTCCGAAAAACCCTTTCGAGTGAGCTTATAGATAAACCACAGTCTGCGTTATCTATAAGGGTTAGTTTTGCTTTCTCGTAATATTTCAGTAACATACATATTCACAAACAAATGCTTTCTTTTCTTTTTGCTATATTTCAAAACTCATGGTGAGTCCAATGGTCGACTCTTACAACGAATACAACTGAGATGTGTTTTAAAAAGATAAAAAAGTAGTTACATTATTAAACGGACATGCAGCAATCGTGACTTTTGCCTTTTATATGAATCAAAGAAAATCCAGTCATCGACATTGGAGTAGATTGAAATCTCTGCTCTTTCAATTTCAAATTAAATTACAAAAGTAAAAAGAAAAGAAAAGAAAGCGCGAGCAAGAAAAAGGAATGAATATGAAGCCATTTAATTAATTTGTGTCAAACATGAATAATTAGTTTAACTCTCGGCCCCGAGTTATAATTAATGTGTCCACTATTTAATTTTTTTATCATTTTACAACAAACTCCGGTAAAAGATGCTTTAAAGCGCAAATCATGTCAAATATAGACCCATTTCACTTATTCCTTAACTGGAGGTCAAAACAATACAAAATATTTGCATGACACAGAGAACAACCATTATTTCGTCCCCTAGTTAGGTAATAAGACATGACAAATCTCCATTATCGGGGATTTTCTCAGCTAACTCATTTACTTTGCTAACGGAAACTCCATACACAAGGATTATTTACTTTAAGTTTTTCAAAGATTGAATGACTGTAGATTTATTGATGGTTTTTACTCTGAAAATTGATATAAGTGATATTCTTGAAAATGATGTCATCGAAACGTCGGATATCGGCTTATATTAAGTTTTTCAAAAGACAATAAAATATTGCAATACAATAGAATATAGCTGAATATATATTTAAAAAGTTTCTGATAACCGATATTTTTTGGGAGAATTAACAAACTATTATAGCACCTTTTCTTTAAATCTTCAAGCTAATATATCGTTGTATCTGTCGTTGCCGCGCCGTATTGATTTCGACTTCGTGCAGGCGTTAAAACTTTTGAGATAAAAACAAGCTTAAATGAGATACTGTAAAGTAAATTGAAAAGAGCGGTTATTTGCAACTACATATCTAAAAAGCAATTATGTTTCTGATATTCATGACAACTTGCTGTGTGGTTTAATGTACCGCAAGGTAATCCCACTATTACAGTAAATGTCTAATGACTAGAAGGGAAAAAGAGCCATAGATTGAAAATATAGATTTATAGTTATATTAATCAAATCTTAGACTTTTCAAACGATTAAGATGTTTTCTGGGTTTTACATTTTAATGACTTTGTTTGTCAATTTTTCTAACAGTTTTTGTTAAAATAATGTATTTTGGGTTCGAGACTAAACTCTAAAAATTGGAGTGAAAATTGCAGGAGACAGTTGAAGACTGTCGAGGGTGAAAAATTAATTACAATCATGTGTGTTCCGCAAAAGTTGTAAACAATGTTATTAAAAAGAGGGTTTCCTTAATGAAAAATTAACAAGATGATCGAAATATTTGTTTTCAGAATTGTCTCCAAATTTCCAATCGAAAAAGAAACCAAACCAAATGTGTTGGTAATCAACCAGAACACTCAGAGTCGATTGCTCAAAGGACGTTTATACATCAAACGATGATAATCAGAGACTAGAAAAACACTGGCTAAGACCTAGACATTGTTTAAACATACGACCCTCTGAATGTGCCCTTTCGTTTTAAATATTTTAACGGCATTTCACTTAGTGCTTCCTAATTGACTATTTCCTAGCTACGTATTATTCATAAAAGTAGTCCACCTTTTACAGTAGATCTAATTACTCACCGGGCGTAAGCGGTCGAGTCATAATGTCAAGGCCACGGTCGAACGTCCGCCGAGTGTACATTCAAACAAGCGTTTTGGTTCAGTAAGTCGATAACCAACCAAAAATTTATTATAAAAGATGCTTCAGTGTGAAAATGGACACATTAGTTTATTTCATATTCCCACCAGTCTATTTGAAGCTCCATGATTGCAAGTTTAGTGTTTTGTCATGCAGGCTCGGTTACAAAACAACATCCAGAGAGTATTTCCATTGCTGACGCTTCCAGCCTGGGTCATTCGTCGCTGGACCATCACTAGTGTAAGTACTCTGTTTTTTTACACGTTATTACAGATTTCCATTCATTCCTTATTGTATTGTAAACTAGATCACTCGCTAGTTTCTGTTAAACACGAAGAAAAATTTATCACAATTGCAAGGAGGTAAAAAATTTTCCATTTTATAATAATAATACTAATGTACTTAGAGCGCATTTAACATGGCTCAATGCGCTTATATATGTGTATAAATAAAAGTAATTAATCCAATCTTTGAATATTACCCAGAAGTTTGAGTGCCTTAACAGGTATCTACACGACAAGTTTTCCTTGTCAATGAAAACTTTCTCCTGTGGATTTGGCATTAAAATGACGCATGGAAAGCGTTCGTTCTAATTTCATTTCGCAGAAAAATTGGCCCAAACACGTGTTAGTTCAATCCTAGCTAGAGAGGATCTCAAGAAGATTGGCGATTTTCAAACATAATTTTATATGTCTTCTCTAAATATTTGGCATTTCATCAAACTCATTTTAGAAAACCCCTTAAGGCCGATCATATATTAATAAATTTAAAAAATATGACCAACTTTCCTTAACAAGTAGCTCCGGGATCACTTACACAGTATGTTAATAATCATGTCCGATTAAACCATGTATAGATCCAGTAAATCGCTTTTTACATATAGCTGTGGTAGATGGATAGAAATGTTTCTTTTGCATGTGAATACTATGTAACTTTAATGAAATTACCCGAGGCATTTTTAAAAAATTGATGTAAAAAAAACTGATGTTTTTTCGTCTGAAAAATATGTAAACCGGCTGTCAAATCATTTCATGTTAAAACAGTATGAAAAACCATGGAAATCAAACATCAATTAACTAGAATTTCACATATGCTGTTAACAATAATTAAACTTTTCCATTGGAATTAGGATATGTTTGTTGTATTTCGCATTTTATGACATTTCCAAAATGAATTCAATGATACAAGGATCAGTATTGTCAGCACGTGGATTTTCGCTTTCTACTTATCGCTTTTACTTTCGTTACTGGCTTAGGGGCTTTAGCCTTTTAACTAGACCACACTTTACTTCCTAAAACAAATGAACTTCACTTATCTGACTCTTAAAATATTAACGGATTTCTAGTTTGGACAGTTTTCTTAGGAATTAATTTTTAAAATTAGATTGTTATGACTACGAGAGAGTCGTCGCTGGGAAATAACTAAGGGCAGTGCTCTAAACCAAGGCTGTTTTCTCGGGCTGAAATATCACGCTCAGTTAGCCTCTAGCAACAAAAAAAAATCCAAAACAAAACAAAACAAAACAAAAAATGTTAAAGACATGGCCTAGCTAGCTTTAATTGGCTTCTTTGGCTTTTGATTGCTTGAATTCTAAACCAAAGAAGTGAATTTCTTGGTGGATCAGCATACTCCTCGAGCAAATCAAAGAAAAGACCGTTTTCATTATTTTATTTATTTTGTTTCATTTTAATTCATTTTATCTTTATTTGTTACAATGTAATTGGACTTTATTAGTTATTCAACTCAACTCAGTTGCATTTAATATTTATTTTCACCTCATCTCGGCAGCTTCAGGCAAATAATATGTCTAATAGCATCGAACCTGGCGCCTAACATGATCCCTCAAAGCAGGGACACACTAGTAGAATTACTAGACCTTACTAGTGCTTAAAGTTTGCTGGGAGCAAAAGAATTCGACCCTGATCACTATAACAGCCAGAGGATTTTAATGAGAAAAATGAGCCATTTAGTCGTTAGCAGTGATTTTAGAGGTTTTGCACTGATAATCAGTATATATTTTGGAATAAAAACTGTGTAGTTTGTTGAATGTTTTAAGGCTGGTTCTCGCTAGCCGACGCGAGACGAAGCAACGGCTCGTGGTCTCACTTAAAAAAGTAACGACGGACGGAAGGCTTTTGTTTTTTCTAGTGCTGGCTTGCCTTGGCTTGCGTTGTTGGTGAGAACCAGGCTTATTATGGAAATGTTAGTCAGACAATTGCTTTTTTATAAGACTTCAACACAAAAAGAATACGCCTTTTCACAGTTACCCCGAGGTGAACATTGAAACAGAACATCTTTCTTTGGACATGTGTTCAACCTCCCCCGCCTTTGAGGAAAAAACAGTCGAAATCAAAAGCATTTTCTTTGTTGGTTCACAGTGGTCTTTTCATGTGCAATTCTTACCTTTACACGAAGTGGGTATTAGATGAAAGTAATATAACTTCAAAAGATAGCGCATTTGGTTCTATTTTGATATAGTATACATCTAATTCCCTTTTCATGAAAGCTTTCCTGATTTGAATATACTTGTCCCCAATTAGTGGTCTACTTGTGAACTTCTTTCTAGGTGTCTTTGACCCTAAAATAAAGTTCATTATTATGATGATAAAATTTCTATGTGCTGAACATGCCAAATTGGGATCGTCTCGTTGCTTTCACGCGCTTATGACTGGCATGATTGCGCTCAAAAGAAGCTTTGTTTCCAAACAGTTTTTGCATATGTTACCCGTAGTTTGAAAGCCAAGACATTCTAAAGTGGGGAAGTTGAAATTACCATAGGCTGCGCATTGTTTCTGAAAACCAGCTATTTGACGAAATACTTATTTAACTTCTTTGATAATCGTGCGCTTTTCACTTGATCAAATACAGCTGAAGTGTTTATCAGTGATAGTATACAGGATATGAGAAGATGACAATTCAATAGATGAATTAAAGTCAAAAAGCTTCTGACCAACAGATTTCTCCAATAATCTTTATTCACTTGCCCCGATGAACACTCATTTCCTGATTAAAGGATTAATAATAATAATAATAATAATAATAATAATAATAATAATAATAATAATAATAATAATAATAATAATAATAATAATAATAATAATAATAATAATAAAAATAATAATAATAATAATAATAATCAAAAATTATTTCTTGAGACTAGCAAGTGTTTTGATAGTTTCACCCTCTCCAAGTGAGGGAGAAATGGCCTCTAGAAAGGCTTATTTAACTACATAATAATAATAATAACAAAGTGAAGTGTATGAAAGACTGGAAGTGGCAAGCCATGGGTGCCGGGCTCAAGTGCAATGTGGAACCAAAAAATGTTGCATCTATCATAGAAATGCAAGAACAGATGGTTGAGACAAAAGGGTGGAAAGTACTGAGAGGAATAGAAGTGGAAAATGACAAATGTAGACTCTGTGGAGAGTCTAAGGAAACAGTAATGCATATATTATCTGGCTGTAGAGTATTGGCTGCAACAGAATATCTCAGAAGACATAATAATGCTTTAATGGTGTTATGTGTGGCGTGGGCAATGCAAGAAGAACTTTTACCAAAAAGTACAAAATGGTATAAAGAAAAGTGGTCCAAAGGGAAAGTTATTGAGAACCATAATCGAAAATTGTGTTGGGATTTTGAGTACAATTTACGAAAGACGACTACTGCAAGAAGACCTGATGTAACCATTGAAATGAGAGAAGAGAAAAAAATTTGGTTAATTGATATGGCATGCCCGAGTGAATACAATGTAGAAGAAAAACATCAGCAGAAACTCCAGAAATACCAACAATTAGCATTCGAAATAAGGGAAAGAAGACCTGGATATGAGGTCAAAATACTACCAGTGGTAATAGGATGTTTGGGTGGCGGAATGGAGCGGGCAACTAGACAAGTTCATCAAGTGATCACAGAGGAAAAACAATGGAACACAGTCTGTAATGAAATGTTAAAAACCGTACTTTTTGAAAGCGAAAGTATTTTAAGAAAAACAATTAGTGGAATAGTACAAGGAGAGTGACATACATGTTTAGTTATCAATGAGAATTATTGCTAAAAGACTACCAAATTTTGCTAGTCTGGATCCCTCATTTCTAGAAGAGAAAAAGGGATCAAAATGGCCAATAAACATAGTTTATTGGTTTCTTAAATGAAATAATAATAATAATAATAATAATAATAATAATAATAATAATAATAATAATAATAATAATAATAATAATAATAATAATAATAATAATAATAATAATAATAATAATAATAATAATGCCAAAACGGCTACAAAAATATCTCAAAGCAGTGGAAGTGAATACACCCATAGAGCTTATTCAAAGAACTGCTCTGTTAGGCACAGCCAGAATTTTAAGGAAGGTACTTGAAATACAGTAAGGAAAGGAAAGAAGAATTTAGGTAGTCTTTGACAGTTTGTTACTGTCCGATGCCTAAAATACCAGCATACACCTAAAGCTGTGAATGAATTTCATTTTCATAATAATAATAATAATAATAATAATAATACAATTTATAAAGCGCTTATCCAGTGCTGCTCTAAGCGCTCTAAAAATAATATATAAAAGACAGAAATTACAGATTAAAGGCTATTTTAAATAAATGATTACAAACATATTGCCCAAAAGGATTGTACTGGGAAAACATTGTGGTCTAGTTGCCAAGTTATCTCGTTCTCATCTTTTATGTGGACACCTGTCCATATCTCAGTTTCCTACCTGATTTTCTCGGTAAGTTATTTATTTTACTGTTATAGAAAAGTCTTTCTGGACACTACCTTACCTGTTATCTCTATACATTTCTAGCTTAACCTTTCAACTTTTGATTTGTTCAAAGTTGTCTAAAACAAACAAACAAACAAGCAAACAAACAAACAAACAAACAAACAAAAACCGCTCTTGAAGTTGGTTGTTCGTTCCGTTCATGAGCCTTAAATATGTTTGAGATTGACTCTCAGTCTCTCTCTCTCTCTCTCTCTCTCTCTCTCTCTCTCTCTCTCTCTCTCTCTCTCTCTCTCTCTCTCTCTCTCTCTCTCACACACACACATACATACACTCTCTTTCAACTACTTGTCTCGGCCTCAGTTAATGATGCGAACATAATTGAAGTGTTTTCTTTTGTGTTTTCAACAAAATTGAATCCGGTTTGGCGGAAAGCCATTACCAAGTGAGTAAATATAAAAATAAATAAATAAATAAAAATAAAAAAATAAAAAATAAAAAAGTGAGTAAATATATTCCAAGGTGTCTTTTTCCTGTCAAATATTATTGCCAATTCTACAAGAAATGGATACTAATTTTATGGACGTGGGTTGTTCGTATTCTTATTAATCAACGCAGATGACTAATTGAAATAAAGACATAAGTCTTATTTGAGGATGTTTTCTTTTAATATCTTGGTCTATATTTGTAGAGCGCACGTCACGGGTGAATTAGTATCACTAAAATTAAAGGAAGATTAAGAGGATATTATTTTCAATATCGAGTAATAATGGATAAAAGTACAAAAAACTAGCCCCTCATACAAGTTTTAAGTCAAATTTTCGTTTTGGATTAACACTCAAATTCTTTTTTTATCAGTTAGGAATTGATCTAGTACTAAGGCACAATGCCTCTATTCAAATTTAGCACCTTTCAAGCTGAATGTAAAGAGTTATATGGAAATTGAAAAGGCCTAGAATACATTTTCGATTCAAATTTTAAACTAATTTTCACTTTGGATTAACACTTTTATCCAACTTTTATTAATCAAAACCACTTACAAATAACCTAAACATTCTAGCTAAAAGTAATAACTTTGGCTTTGTACAACAGTTATTCTTCAGCTTAATGGTTTTTGTTGCCCAATGCTTGAATGTGAAACAAATCTCCTCTTAAAAAATCTTCCCTCTGAGCGGAAGTGTTCTCGACCAGGAGCCCTTTATTAGACTGAAGCGTCTGACTGTATTATATTAGACTAGTGAAAGAGCGTTTTTTCTAAATAGAATTGAATGTTAGCACGAAAAATCATGTTGCTTTCTAAGCAGTCCGCGTAGACAATACGCCTCGAACAAACCATTGTTATTCCGAAAATTGGAAAACATTGAGCTAGCTAGGTTACCGTGTCAGCTGGCGGAAATGCAAACGATGTATCCAGGAGAAAAATGTATCCAGGGGAAAAACTTGTGCATTAAAAAAGCTCCATATTTTAACTTTCATCGACCGAATTATAGAGCGAAATTGTTGATTATCTCTCAACTCACATGGCTGTATAGAAGAGTTAAATCCTGAGGTAAGGGTGAGAAATATCCTAATTGGGCGTATGTGTGATAAAAGCCGATATTTTGGACGTTTTTAAAACTTGCACAACATTTTCGATGAGTTTAAAATATTTATATTTGGCTTGATTTGGACGTAGAGAATAGCCAAAAGAACAGAACAAATTCAGTTATATATAACCTTTTGCACAGATCTGTTTTCTGTTTTGAAATTCAAACCAAACAATTTTTTCTTAAAATATTTTTGAATATTGACTGTTACTAAGCAAATTCTCTTGAAACGTCAAACTACTATCTTTTGGTACAGTTATATATTACGATATTATTTGTCTAAAAGCTTAAAAGCTTTTACTTAGTTCGATTCAATAAATTTCTATTCAACATGCTGTAAAAATAGTCGACATTTCACTAAACATTTTTGCAACAAAGAATTTCCGGCTCTGAATGCGCAGAAACAATTTGAATTTCAACATAATATTCAGCTGTCTCGTCGCCTCCACAAGATTCAAACGCCCGTGATGCTTGTCAAAGCGCTGCAGGTAGCCGTAAAATGGAACGAAACAAAGTCGACGCGGGCATAGAATTCACTAGATGTTTGGCGCTGGACCAGAAAGACGTCAAATAGTTGTGACTCAACCACGTACCCCAAGACCAAAACCCAAATTCTTTCCAGAACGAAGCTATTGGTTTAGGCCCAGAGCTTTAGGAGCTTCTCGAAGAAGGACCTGAAAAACGAAAGCTCTACGCGTTTCTTTCTTGTTCAAAAGTCAGAAAATCTGCTAAAACTAGTTTGCATCAGTTCTGTGAGTATACTGCACCTAGATCGAAAATGGACACAAGGTAAACTTACCTTATCATATTTTATTAATAAATAAATTGAAATTAATTAGTATAGGAAATCGCACGATCTTGAATACAATTCGGAATTAATAGGTACGAGTAATGTTTTGAAAGTTCTCAAAATAGGACGAGCGCGCCTTTAGGCGAATCCTATTTGAGATCTAGAGTTTTCAAAACATAAAAAGTAACGATCTAAGCTGTGCTCCGTTATCAGACATGAGTCGTATGGTGGCTGCTACGTGTATGTGTATGTAAATGTGTGATTGTTCAATTGTCTTGTAACGAAAGCGCCCTTGTAAACCTTCGACTCGATCACGTTGAGCTGCGCCCTTCGTAATTCAGCACTTGGCTGCGAGGAAGGATGATGAGCTACCCCCCCCCCCCCCCCCAAAAAAAAAATAATTTAACTATTAATTCTGAATTTTACGAGAAGATCGTGTGATTTTTTATTTATAATTAAGAATTATAAAATACTTGAGATATAACGCGCGCGCTGATTGGCTGGCTACCATGTTTATATCAGAGAACAGAGACATGGCTCGCTCAAAAAACTTCGAAAATTTTTTATAAAAGCAATATAAAATGATCGCTTATGTCTCTGTTCTGTGATATAAACACTCTGGAAGATGTAGAGCACTCGAAAATAAAGAGAAACACTCGGCTACGCCTCGTGTTCCTAAGCTTGCTTTTCTCTTGCTCTACATCTTCCATCGTGTTTATATCACAGAACAGAGACATGCGCGCGCGTTTTATATTCCTTGCCATGTCTCTGTCCTCTGATATAAACATGGTAGCCAGCTAATCAGCGCGCGCGTTATATCTCAAGTATTTTATAATTCTTAAATACAAAATTTCTTCGAGGAAAGACAAATGTTTGACATATAGCATGTTTTCATAAAAAGTGCAGACTTTATAAACGAGTAGACAGTATTTCAAAGAGGGAAGAAACTTCGAAAACAAAATAAAATAGTGTTAATTTGTATTCTGAGCGAATAACAGTTCTTTTACTTTTCTATAAAGCATGTAGTTTATTCACTGACAGGTTTGTTTATTGAATGAAGACGAGCGAAGAGCCCAAGACATGGCAAAGAATTTGAGTTCATTCACTGAGAAATATGGTCAAATTTACGTTGTTTAAACATACCTGGCCTTTCAAATGCCTCAAAACTTCATTATCTTGAGCTTAATTTATCAGTTTCTTTTGGAAAAGAGTACTGAAAAAGTTTGACCAAATGACCATTTCTCTCTGGCAGTAATAGCCGTGAATCGATGTCCTTCGCTTAGTTTTGCAGCACGGCGTTGTTTGGAAGTCATTTTTCTCTCCAGTGTTCTTGTTTTCCGTTTAAAATTGTCATTGTTTTGATAAATGAATTACTTTTTTATCTTCTATGATAATCATCAAAAACTGAACTAGCAAAACTGTAAGTTTTCATCAAAAACGAGTAGCCATGGCTTGTCAAGGAAAATCCAAATGGAGAACGATGTTTATCGCGCGCCGTTGTCGTTGCCATAGCGACTTAATATTTAAATTGAATTGTTTTTACCTTTTGGGGAAATGAAACATGTGATATACAGATATAATGAGCCGTCAAGAGCTCGGTCGTTTTTGAATAGCAATGTATAAACCGTTTTTAGATTTTCTGCAAAAAAAGTACTACTCCTCATCTATGCAGTTGATATGGAATAATGCTTGCGAGCGCGAAGCGTGAGCCGCGAAGCGTATATACGTTTTTAGTCTATATTTTAAAGATAAGAAATGACAGCTTGCTCGATACAAGAATCATTAATTGAATAGTTTTTACATGGGAATTCAGTTTCCCTCTACTACTATCCGTTACCATTTGTATTTTATTTTTTGTTGTCATTTGGTAAAAAGTATTATTAAACCTTAAACCTAAACCAATTATTGTTCATCATTTATGATCCCCCCTTCCAGTATGGTTAAGACCGTGTGATCCCCCCTTTTGCTTCGACTAAAATCAATTACATCGATTACTGATAGATTATCTTCTTTTCGTGCTGATCTCTTGCTGTTCCTATACGAAATATGCAAATGTCAGGATATAGAATTATGTTTGACTTGGTGTTTAACAGTTTCGATGCAAATACTTTGATATTTGATTGATTAGAAACACATACGTATTTTTCAATAAATCATCATCTGTGAATTGGTGTACACTGGCCAAAGGTGCCATATATACTGATTTTCAATTAAGTTAACTTTTCGATCGGTTTTGCTTCTTTAAGTTTTTCCTGTTTCTTTCACCGATCATCTGATTATGCTTAACATGAATATTCACAGATATAATATGATGTAATATTAACACGCACAATGATATGCGTTATTCTGGAGTACATGATCACACAGGCACCAAAAAAGTAAACCAAAAAAGAAATTATCTAAAAAGTAATAATTAAAAACGACAACAATAGCCGTGCATGAATCAAAATTTAACTAAAAAATACGATCTGTGAGTGAGTGAGTGAGTGAGGGAGTCAGTCAGTCAGTCAGTCAGTCAGTCACTCACTCAGTCAGTCAGTCAGTCAGTGCCTTTTTAATTAATCCTTGCCCCTAGTAATATTGCTCTCCTTTTAGGGTATTCGGCTTCCTGTGCTTACATAAAAGAATTCTGGGATTACAAAGAGACGTCTGCGGAGGAGGCTAACTCTTACTGTAAGATTTCGAAAATGAGCCTTTTATTTGCTTAGCTTACTTTTTTGTTGGTGCTATTTTAGGGCTTGCATGTTTACGGAAGGCAATTTTGAAACTGTTTATGACATATTTGTGTCTTAGGTCACATATTGTTAATTATGGTCATTAAATAGTCTCTTTAAACGTAACAACCGTCTTAATATATCAGTTAAAAGCTTTATTTATCTGGTATACGAATTGTAATAAACACGACATTTGTCAGAAAAACTGACATACACTACTTCAAGTATAGTGTGTGGTAAAGGCTTATTCATGACTGACGTTAACGACCACAGTAGGAGGTTATTGCAAGTGTACGTAAATGTGGTTTTTTTTGTCCTCGGTGCCACAAAGAACAGCTGGGAAACAGTTTTCTCCTTCACCTGCAATTCTATGAGAAAATTCTAGCCTTTTTACGTGAATAGAAATACAACTTCTCTCTACGCGTCTTTGACGTCAACACAAGACGAAAGAATCTCATAGGTCCTGGGTATTTGCGTTTAATGTTTAGGGGAATTATTCCGGTGGGGCTTATATGCGTGGGGGACTTATTTTCGATATTCACTTTACATTATTACATCTTAAATCACCTAACAACAGTATTTTTCTGATCAGTTTTTTCATGTTGTTTCAGGATTTAGTAACGGCATAAGTATTGTCAGAATGAATCGCCAACAAGGAGCAAACTTCACAAATTATGAAAACTTTACATATGATGAGACAAAATTATGGTTGGAGTTCTTTGGAGCCAATTCGCCATTGATAATTCTCGCGTTGCTGATTATTTGTGTCAATGCGACGATTCTGATCGTTTTTGTTCGCAAGCGTCCACTGAAAATCGCCACGAACTTTTTCTTGGCTGCAATGGCGCTCACAGATGTTTTGACCGGACTAATCACGATTCCCTTTTCCCTTGCGTGCAACATTACCTATATGGACCGAGAAGACTTGTGCCATGTAAAAGAACCTTTCTATGCCTTCACGTCTTTGTCAACCGTCGCCTTCATCACCACTATTACCGCAGATCGTTACCTCGCCATTATGAAGCCTTTGAGGTACAACGTAATCTTGACTAAAAAGCGCGCTAAACTGATCATCGCAGCGGTTTGGATAATCGCTGTCTTCCTGGCGTTACTTCCACTGGTGTGGGCCTCACCTGGGAAGAGCAAGATTACCAACCCAACTCAAGAGCAACTCAGAGCTGACCGTATTTATACCATTGTCATATTATGTCCCATAATTATGGCATTTCCTCTTATGGTGTACACTTATATTCGAATTTTCAAGGTAATAAGAAGGCAACGGAAGCTCACACGCGAGCATGAGAGGTTTGTCCCGGTCGGTTCTGGCAATTCCAGTAGCTCCACTGTGCATGAAATTCGCACCGTAACCATTTTCTGTGTCATGTTGGTGGGTTACGTATTTTGTTGGGCACCGTTTGCAGTCTTAAGGATTTTGCTCAGCTTTAATAGTGGTTCTTTGGAACTGAGTCCCATCGTGGCTTACATCATTATGACTTTGCCTTTCGTCACGTCGTTCTTAAATCCTTGTTGCTATGGTTTCGGTAAGAGGGATTTTCGTTATGCCATATCTGAAGGCAGTCGCTGTACTGCACCTCAAAACAATGCATATCCCGAAAGACAGTCATGCACCACTTCATGTTGACCGAGAAACTGATCTGTATCTTGTTCACTTTATTATCCGCAAGATACAGACACCGCAACAAAACTTACGACGCATGCGCGACTTATGAAACGATCCCGATGATAACATTCGCCGTTTGCCGGCGAAAAACTAAGCCACAGAAGCCAAATTAGTTCCCAAAAAGTCAGCCTCTGTAGTATATTCTATCGCCCGGCTTTCGAACCAAGTACTTTCCTGTGTGCACCATTGCCAAGATTAAGCTCAATGATATGATATGGAAAGATCTATTGATAACATTGCTTGGGAATCCTTTTGTCAAGGACAGACGCGCGTAAGCCCGCAAAAACTCGCGCATGCGCGCAGTCGTTTTGCCGCGGTGTCCAGATGACATAAATCTCACAAAGCTCCTACTTTCAAGGAAGTTGGGTTTCCTGTTGTTTGTTCGCCATTTTGAATTCTGTACTATCTTGTGACCCGCGCCTGCAATACGCTAAAGGGCACAGCCACTTAAAGAATACAAAATGGCGGACGTACAAAGGAACATGGAGACAATACAAGAAGCAAAATTCGAGGTGAGTTCCCGTGCTACATTCTTAAAGACTGCAGACAATGACAGCAGTACAAGACTTTTTTGAATTACTCACGTCATTTTGGACGCTCATGTACTGGTCAATTCATGATCAAGCGTCTTTGATCTAATAATAATAATAATAATAATAACATATTTTAGCAGACCAAATATGTTAGTTTACAAGAAAATTAAAACTCTGAGGAACACAAATAAATACATACAAAAATAAAGAAGAAAGTACCTAAAAAGATATTCGAAGAATGATAGCTTATGTTTACTCGAGATAGGAGTTAAGAGTTGTATGCATAGAATATCAGAATGTAGTGAATGTGCAAGAGTACTGACAGTGGAGTGCCTGGAAACTAGCTGCATAGCTAAGTGCTACTTCACTGGCTAATGAGAATATTCCGTGGGGTAACGCACAATTTTCTAAACCAAATATGGAAATTTGATAACTAATCTAAAGTATACTAAAACAATAACTTGTATTTATTTCAGACAGCATTTTTCAAAGTATTTAAGCCTTCGAAGCAGTCGGTGTTTATCATACCACCGGTTCTTTCCTGACGTAATGTTTCAATCAATCAATCAATCAATCAATTAACTTTATTTACCCACGGTAAACGCCTCAGTTAGACTGTTTTTCAGACGTGCCGTGCTAAAAAAAATATATATACAATGTAAAAAGCTAATGTCTATAAAAAAAATTATATATACATAAATACATAATAGTGGTATTATGTACATATGTATATACAATCTTATTATATATTTATATAAATACTTAATTAACTATATCTAGCTTAATGTTTGCTTAATTAGCACAGACCTAAGAAATAGGCTTCACTCTTAGCTAGTAATATGTGAACATTTGAGCGACTATTTCAAAACGTTTTCGAGAAATTAACATTTAAATTCGCAAAACTCTCAGTAAATACAAATCTGTAACTTTCAAATTATCAGGTTTTACTAAATATGACATTTTCTTTATATTTGTTGTACTTTTTTTAGGGGGAGGGTTCGGTTTGTTTGTGTTGTAAAGTTTATTTGTGACCATTTACTCTATTAAGAAGGGACATATGATACGCCCATGGAGCAAGCATGCCTTAGTTAGCGCGCGGCCTAATAAGCAAGAGGTCGCGCCGGAGTTCGCGGATTCCTAGCGCCTCCCACACGTATCTCAACTTCTTCCCAATCCGAATAGCTTTAGATGTCCTTTGAAAAACGAAGTACTGATTGAGAAAAGGGGCTAAGTGCGCAGGGCAGGGAAGTTCTAAAGTACCCTTTACCTTGAGCAATTTTAATATGAATGTGAAAACGGCAAGGTTACAGGAATTTTGAATGTTTTTCTAAACATCAAGGCAATGACACGAGGTCACATTCAAAGCACTTTTCAGCCGTTTAACACTGACATACGAAAACGACTCCAGCGAACTACAAATAAAAGGAATAAAAATAATAAAGAGAAAATAAATGGTTGAACTAAGACGCAACTAAAATAGTGGTAAATGTAAAGGACCTTATTTTACGTCAGTAGCTCGTATCTGATACTCATCATCTGACTGATAAACATGAGGCCGACGGTGCGCGCGCGGCTCATTCCCCCTCCCCCCTTCTCTCTCCATTAAAAGAGTATTTAAAGCTAATTAAAGCTACATGGAATATAAAGAAGTCGAAACAAGTGTGTATGAGGTTACTGGGAATCGAACTCGCATCTCTTTCTCGAGACGTCGCGCACTAACGAACTGAGTCCACACTTACTCCTAGCAGAAGAAGAAGGAGGACTTGTAAACGTTGTTATTATACAATTCTCAAAAAAACGCACACAATATACACAAAAATGCGAAAAATATGAGACCAAATTGAGTTAGTAATATTAGATTGGTTTGCTATTAATTTCCATCCAATAACATCAAAACTTGCGATTTCCTTGGATTTTGATTGGCTGTTGCTCTAAATGTGACGCCATTCGTCACGCAAGCCGGTGAAGCCATACGTTTTTCCGTGTTGCAGCTGCCTTTGGAAAGAGCTTTGGAAATAATCTTGATGGCTACAGAATTACTACAAAAAACGTTTGTGTTTTGACAAGGTAAATAGAGAGTTTTAAGTTAAAAGACTTTTAGGATAAATTCTATAACGAACTGAATAGTTTGAAAACTCATTGTACGGCAAATTAAGCCAGTTCGTCGCGAAGGGAAAATTTTCTGAGTGCTTTTTCGCTTTCAAAAGCAGCTTTGAAAATAATTTTGATTATAGAATCAAACTAATTTTCTTGTAGTTTTAAAGTAAAGTGAACGCACTTGGTTTCAATTGTTTTAGTTATTTTGAGAATCGTGAGGAAGCTAACTTCGAATTCCATTTTTTTCGGCTTCTTTAAAACCTTTATATTCTAAGTAAAGTTAGTATTCACTAAATAGCATGCATGTGCGATTATCTTCATTAAAAAAAACCACGTCGTTTTGTCGGCGGCATTTATAAATATAAAGTTCCGCAATAAATGGTTCCATTAACTTATACAATAAAGCAAGTGATCCAATACTTCATTAGTACCATGTAAAATGTTTTTATCTGAAAGGACACACACTCAATATTCTAACTATAAAATTGAGGCTCTATAAACTATCATTGAAAATGCTTTCAACTCAACGTAGCAAGTCTTTGTATGTGGCGATGTTTTATCAAAAATTAGGGTTAGGTAAAATAAAAAGAAATAAAAGAGCCCTTTTAAAGGCCCGGGTCACTTGACTAGCATATTTTGCGCATCTCTTTGCGTAGTTGAAAAGTTGAAATTTTGGCAAGTTTTAAAGTTTCCAACTTTCTCACGGACAGAAACCAAAACTCCATACAATATAAGTTTTATGACCTCTTTCAGCCCTCGTTGTTTTACCGTTTTTTAATCCGCTAACCGAAATCTAGCTTAGATCATTGAGTCTGACATCATTTCAACTGACCAACAAGACAAACAAACAAGTTATAGGACAACAGCTGAGTTTTCGCCGAGGAGACGGACTCGATTTTGGAGGGAGAGCTGGCAATTGCAAAGAACAGTAGCAGCCTTGTTAAACGGTAAACAAACAAACGAACAACACAACACAAAACAAAACATAACAAAGAACAAAAACAAAACAAAACAAAACAAAACAAAACAAAACAAAACAAAACAAAACAAAACAAAACAAAACAAAACAAAACAAAACAAAACAAAACAAAACAAAACAAAACAAAACAAAACAAAACAAAACAAAACAAAACAAAACAAAACAAAACAAAACAAAACAAAACAAAACAAAACAAAACAAAACAAAACAAAACAAAACAAAACAAAACAAAACAAAACAAAACAAAACAAAACAAAACAAAACAAAACAAAACAAAACAAAACAAAAACGTACAAAACACAATAAACCAAACAACATATACAAAGCCTTAGCGCAGCAATAGGTGTTCTGGGCCTTTAATGCATATAACATGCAAAAATAAAGCTAATTATTAAGGTATCTATATTAATACTTTTTATGTTGTTCTAAGAAGTCTCGTTTTTAAACTTGTCAAAAGCAAAACATAAACGACGAAAACTAAAGAGAGCTCTGATCCGCACTAGACTGCTGTTAAAATAAAAGGCACAACAATCGATTAGCATTCTCCTCTATGGTGTATCGGTCTAAGGACTTTGTAAGGATGGTCTGAAATGTAAATCTTTTGTTAAGTTCAGAATAAATGCCTCCAACAACATATTGCATAATAATGTTTCACTGTTATTTTTATAAAAGACTTCTATAAAGCTATGAATATATCCTTCAATTAAGAACATGCAGAATGCAAGAACTAATCCCTGAGGTACTCTAAACTCTGTTGATCCTTTATAAGTTGAAAGTTATCGTAGCTTCCATTATATCAAAACGTCGGAACACCAGAATTTATTAGCAGCATGTTTTGTCTTAAAAGGTCCAATAAGTCATTGATAGAAGTTGAGAGGCCCAATATCTGATCCTTGTGGTACTGAATTACATTGCTTCTGAATTTATAGACTTTATAGTAAATAACGGTTTATTTAAGTGTCCAAGTCTTCTAGCGCTCGCGCACTAATTTGGGGACACTATACTCTCACACTCATGATCACTACCTCTACATTAAGTATTTTGCAAATAATCACTCGACTCACATGTTGATAGTGCTTCACGTTTTTATCTGAGAGGCTGCAGTCACGAAGTTCTAAGCCAACAAGATCCGAAACGATACATATTAATGTGATTGATTTCATGAGAGAGTGGTGATATAAAGCTGTTGACGTTTTGTCATAAGAGGTAACTGACATTTCGATTTGTCATACGGGTTCCATTAAGATAATCCTGAGAAGGGTCGGCTGCATGATCCTTGAGTCCGGTATTCCAAGCAATTTCTGCTAGAACTAGAGTGATTCTACAAATTAAATATTATAAATATTATCATAGACTATAAAGAAATGTATTTTGTGCATGGCTACTCTAACTTTCGAGTGGGGAAAACCCTAAACATAAGGCCTGGTTTTCACTACGACCAAGCAGAAGTGCAAGCACAACGATAAAAAAATTCATTTTTCTTGTGATCGCACTTATACTTGCGTTAATATGATCTCAATGAAAACGGAGCATTACGTCAATAGTGAAAAACAGGTTTAAGGCGGCTCGCCTGTGTTTTTTTTGGGGGGGAGGGGGGAGGGAGGGGGGGGGGGGTAAGCGTACCTTTAAAAGTTTGAGTATCTAGTGCAATGTCATATACCGTTCTACTGGAAAAGGGTTACTGTAGCGGACCTGGATAGAGATGAAAGTTTGCTATGAACGAGGTGTTGTCGTGATCGTAGTTGCCATGGTAACGTTAGGATGCCATCGTGATTTTCGATTTTTAAATACACACCTATTTCTTGAGACATCATTCTTTTATAGAAATAATACCTTGCATCGATATCTCACTGTCCAGCGATTTTGGAAAATTTATATCATAGCATTTTCGAAAAAAATAGTTTAGTTTCTCAACGCGAAAATACAGCAAAAACTAAAAAAACATAACAACCTACTTTAATACGCTTGAAGCGCACATTTTATTAATTTACCTTCGATTTCCGGAGCAAAGGATGAACATTTTCCAAAACACTTTAACATTATATAGTAATTGCCAGCGTGGGGGAGAATTTTAACAAGGAAAACGTTTTGTATAAAAAAGGTTTTTAATGATAAGAGGAGAGAAGAAATGAAAAGCTGTTACCTCCAAGACTGAGGATTTCCTAAGGCCTAGTTCAAACGTCGCATGTCACATGTGCCGAATTCAATTCCTATTTTGGTCGACTATAATAATTAAATACGACATTTGATTCAAACGTCGAATTCAATGTTAACGTTGCCGAATTTAACTGCAAGCTTTTAAATTTTGACGATATTTGACATCATATTTTAGTCGTACAGTCAGTAAATTCAACATCACTTTGACTTTTTTGACGAATTAACGTAGTTTCTTGGAAATAGGGTTCACGATATTCCAGATATTTGTCCTTTCCCGCAAAAGAGCCTCGAAAATACACATATATGTCATGTATATGTATTGGGCTTGAATCTCCGGTCATTTTGTATTCTTCTAGCCGAGATCTTTTATAACCACCAAAAGAAAGATACCATTTGAGTCTTCAGTAATCACACTGTCCAAAAGTTTGCTAAATCCAGCTGTAATTAATTAAGGACTCTACTAAGCAGTGGTGCTGCGCATGACAATTGGGAAAACCCGGTGAATTCTGGGTAATAATTGAAGACTAATTCTGGTCTAATACCTTTTTGCATTACACTTAGCACATGTGAAATGCGACGTCTAAATCAACTGTCGAACCAAAGTCGTATCTTCGACAGCTTCAGTCGCAGATTCGACGGAAGTCGTATTTAATTTGAATTAAACTGTCGAATTTAATTGATTCAAATGTCGTATTTCACATGCATGTAATTCTTGAATTGAATTCGGCGCATGTGAGATGCGACGTTTGAATTAGGCCTAAGCAAACTTGTTGAAGAGTGAAATCGAAAAACATATACGTGCTGCAAAAATTGACATCCAATTAATATTTCAGTTGGAAGATATGCAATGATGCACTTTTTGTTCTAGTATATTTACACTGCATGGCAAAGTAGAGTGCAAGTTTTAAAAACAATTGTATATATTTTTGCAACATATATAATTACGCAATTCAGCTGCCAAGAGGTTTTTTGGTAGCTGCAATGTAGTTTCGTTTAATAAAGTTCTATTCATGGATTCAATATAAGCATGAAACAATACCAACTAAATAGATCAGTCAGTTCCAATGTTTGCATTCCTCTTTTGTTGCCTATAATAATGCGCATGCATACTTGGAGGCAAAATTAGTACTGCAAAACACGGAATTTCGAGGGATTCCTTTCGCACAATTCATGAGAGTGTTAAATATAGTTTACTGAATTAAAAAACTATGGAAATATTTGATAGAATTTTTCATCAATCGTACGCGTGTTTTACACGGTACGCCGAAAGTTTGTAACAAAACGAGCTAGGGACTGGGTTCAAGTTTTAAAAACAAACTTAATTAAGGTTCCAGAAAAATACCCATCACATTAAAGAGTAGCATACAAAATTACAAAGGAATGTATGGTGTCTATCCAAAACATCCAGCCAAACCATACATTCTTTGTATTTTTAGAATTTTTAAAACGTCATAATTCTATTTCCATTTGCTCAAACCTGATCAATATATGTGTATTCTATATTGGAGTCTATTTGCAAATGAACTCATATTAAGAAACAGTTGGTCCCTTGTTACTGGCTGATGGGTGACACTCATCTAAAATGCATTTTTTCTTCTAGTACATTTACACGATCACATAAAGTGCATTCAATATAAGCATGAGACAGCGTCAACTAGATATAGTAGATATTCTAAGATTAAACAATAGAAAGCAAAGATTCTGCACTATTATTTAGGGGGTGTTTACATGGCACTAGGATCATCCTAGCACTAGGATCATCTTAGCAGGCGAATCATCCTACCTGCTATACATTTCCTGCATTCTGTTTAGTAGCTAGGATGATCCTAATACCCGAAGCGAAGACACAAATTTCCATGTTAACAGAATGCAGTAAATATATAGCAGGTAGGATCAATCAGTCAATCTTTATTTAATAAAGCAGGTTAATAAACGCAGCCGAAAGGCTGATGTGGACCTGCCATAAATATGTAAAAAAATAAGTCTATCATAAATAATATATACCTGCTAGGATAATCCTGGCCTAGCCTAGTACTAGGAAATAGAAAATGATAGAAAACAAAGATTCTGTACTATTATTTATATATACCTGCTAGGATAATCCTAGTACTAGGAAATAGAAAATGATAGAAAACAAAGATTCTGTACTATTATTTATATATACCTGCTAGGATAATCCTAGTACTAGGAAATAGAAAATGATAGAAAACAAAGATTCTGTACTATTATTTATATATACCTGCTAGGATAATCCTAGTAGTAGGAAATAGAAAATGATAGAAAACAAAGATTCTGTACTATTATTTATATATACCTGCTAGGATAATCCTAGTACTAGGAAATAGAAAATGATAGAAAACAAAGATTCTGTACTATTATTTAGGGGGCGTTTACATGACACTAGGATCATCCTAGCACTAGCTAGGATCATCCTAGCAGGCGAATCCTCCTACCTGCTATACATTTACTGCATTCTGTTTAGTAGGATGGTCCTAGTGACCGGCCGCGAAGTGAAGATACAAATTTCCATGTAAACAGAATACAGTAAATATATAGCAGGTAGGATCAATCAATCCATCAATCAATCAATCATCAGCCGAAAGGCTGATGTGGACCTGCTATAACATAAATATGAAAATAAATATATCTATAATAAATGTTATATACCTGCTAGGATGATCCTAGTATTAGGATGATCTTTAGTGCCATGTAAACACCCCCTTAGTAGACTTTTTTGCTTTAGCACAATTCCGGAACTTCGTGCGCCATAAACTACTAGGTGAATTTCTTTTGTTGAAGCCGCAGCCAAACTCAAAACGTACATCTATTCTTGATTGACAGAAAAAGGAACAAATTCTCGACAAACTCTCGAGATACTAGTGTCACGTACGTTATAACTGAAACAAAAAAAAAATCGCATTCCTCACAGACTTTTTTGTCACCTATTGTATTATGGCGCACGAAAAAAGTGTAAATGAAAAAGGTCACGTGTATATGTGTGTCAATAGAATCCCACTAGCGACATAAACAGTCATTAGCGGTGCATGTTTCGCTGTGTTAACTGCGACACTGAGTCTCCGAATGATATTTGCGCTTATGTTCGTATGGATGCTGAGGTCTAATATAGGAACAGAAGTCGTATTCCCTAGGAAGATTGCGGAATACATATTAAGTTGGTATGTATAATTCAGTTTATAGATTTGATAAAAATGGATGTACTTGTCAACAATGAACGTTGAACTCTAGTGATATCAAGGTTTACTGGAGGAGTCTGGTATAAACGGCTAGTTTGCACCACAAATGAGATTTGTTCTTGAGCTTGAAAACGATATATAGCTAATTTCACTTAATACGTCGTACGCTGAAAAAAGCCTAAAAGCCTACAAGCTTTGAGAGCAGAGAAAATCACTGAAATTTCTTTCCCCACACTGTGAACATTATCCAATAACGAAACTCACTGTATGCTTGCAAATTCTACAACTTGGACACATAATTCCTTAATTTCTTAGATAGCCTACAGCTGAAGTTTGTTAGCTAAAGAAAATATAGTTGAAAGCCCTTTAGCTCTTAGCCTTTTTTCAGCGACAACGTTAATTGAAATAGCTATATATACTCAAAATCCATTTACTAGCAACTTCAGGGTCTTTTACGGCCCTTTGCAAAATTTATTTACGTCAAAATGTTTGGTCTTTGCATGCGAAACTCAAAAATTACGAGTTTCACAGGAAAGTCAAAACGTTTGACCTGGGAATCACGAATCACGACTAAATAAAACTTCAAATATTCCACGAGGAAAAAATAGCAACAATTATGAATCACGAAAACCGTTCAGGGAGCCTGTACCTTTTGTATACAATACCAAGTAAAACACTTGCATAACATACAACGGCTCCGTGGCTGATCTTTGGAGGTTGGAAGGGAATGCAGTTTTCTCTTCATAAATATGAAAAGCAACAATTTTGCTGACTAGCTAAACGGCGATAAGCAAACTAACACTAACCCTTTTCGTGCAAACAGTTTCTTGGAGGTCATTTTTCTTGTTAGTAGCATCAATAAATATTATCAACTAGCCGTGTAACATGGTCATTTGGCTGAAACTTTTCCTGGGTCGGTTTCACGAGACGGTTCAGTTTACGAAAAGTAGGACTACTCAGTTCTACTCCTGCAACAGAAACATGAACAAGTTTCAGGACGAAATTTCAGCGTGTAACTCCCCTTATGAAATTCGTCTCGCATCGGCGATCGACACAAGTTTCAGAAAAAAATTTCAGCGCGTAACAGCGCCTTTACGAGAGTCCGAAGAACGAAGGACGCTATTATTCTCTTAGTTTACTTAATCATTCGTCAGTGGTAAATATTGAATAGAATTTTTCATCAATCGTACACACTCCAAACAAACGCAATAGGTTAATCCAAACAGCTTTAAATAGAGGTTCAAACGCTAGGGCGAGGGTTTGCAAAATAAACAAACAAACAAACAAACAAACAAACAAACAAACAAACATGCAAACAAACAACAAAACGAAGCAAAACAAAGCAAAACACAACAAATCAAAACAAAACAACCAAAAAAACCGAAACGAAAGGGGACCAAAAACAAAAACAAAACAAAAGACTTAAAGTAAAACCACACACATTGAGTCTATAAAGCGTTTTCTTTATAGGTCAGCTGAAAAAAATCAGCAGTATAGCGTACAATACCACTCGTATTATGTTTGGTCAACACTAAACTTGTCCAGGAAATACTATGGAACATCTCAAGCTAGGTGTTACAAAATTGTTTTTATATCTTTGTACATCAGTTGTAGTGCCAATTTCTTGGTCGATACTTAACGTCCACTGTATACGCTCAACTGTATTCGCTGATTAGAACTTGAAGTACTGATTTTTCATTAGATTACATTAACCGAAACGGAAACGACTTTCACAAAAGCCGTGTCCCGTAGTTTTGATTGGTTGCTTCTACTCTGATGTTTAATTTGTCAAGCTTAAGATCGCATTGGAGATTTGCATCTAAATAGAACTGACTGCTCGTTAACTCGGCAATGGCCAAACACTCGAAATTTGCTTTCTTTTGCCGCTCTATTTTATGGCCGTTCTCTCGCAGCTAAGAGGTGAGTTATCATATACCGCTGTATGCGTGTTATTAGTTTGGTCTCAAAATCAAATTAAAATAGTTTTCTTTTAATATATTTTGAAAAAATGAGATGGTTATCCTGCGATTTAGTTCACCTGTAACGTACAACAGACGATGGCTGAATTCTAAACCCACATTAAAACTATATTTCACTTGCAAACGACAAATATACGACAAATTTCTCCATTTTCTTATTTTCATCATTTGGGTGTATTTGTATTTTTGGAATTCTTTCTTTCTCTCTTTCTTTCTTTTTTCTTTCTTTGTTTGATCTTTGTTTGTTTGCTTGTTTGTTTGTTTCGTTCTTTCTTTCTTTCATATACAGCAACACCTAATTGAGGATTGTTTTTCTTAGCTGGGGGTTTCAGGGTCTTTCATGTTTTAAAATTTCGGAAACCAGGCTCGTAAAAGAGACTGTACGTTGTAAAGATTTATTACACTAGTTTATACGCCAGTGCCTTTGATATTGGCTTATAACATAGATAATCTAAAGCGGTTAGAGCATAGCATTCCAATCATTACTATTTGTTGCCCAAAACTACCCTCTAGGGATGCGATATTAGCTGATAGCTAGTCTTAGCGTTCGAATGATGATAAGGGGTGTGATCGACCGATAGATTAGGAAAACACAATCCCTAGGAGAGGGGGTCATCGCAATATAATCTATTCAGGTATGTCCGGCCCTAAATGGTATTAAAGAGAATGACGAGAAGGTTTGTTAACAAATGATATTTCGGACAGTCTCCACTGTCCATCATCAGATAATTTAATTGCTAAATTCTAAAAGGTAAAGGTAAAGATTAATTTATTTTACTTCGAAGAGTGGGGAGTGGTTGCCCAATTCGCCATTCCGAAATTAGAGTTCCAGTTGAATTATGAGACTGTTTTTGGGGACACAAAATTTCAAAATTCAAAAAGAAATGAGGTACAATTCACCAAATATGAGACAAGAGAGCATAAATAATGGAAAAATTACCAGGATCAGGTGTTTACGATTGTTTACAAGCACTTTGCTCCAAATTACAATTTATTGGCGTCCCCAAAAACGGGGCCAGGGGCTCGTGTTTAAGCTTTCGAAGGTGCGCCCTCTACCCCCTTTATCCATCAGTGCCCTTTTATTGGTATTTAAAGCTAAATAAAGCTGTCGAAACAAGGATGTTAAGTCACTGGGAAACGAACTCAGGATCTCTCGCACCGAAGGCCGCGCACTAACCAACTGTGCCATTTTTTTATTTTTGGAGTAGAACTTGTTAACTATTGTAGGAAAATTTAAATAATAGGAATTTCACAGAGAAAAAAGAAATCGTTTGGTTGAAAAAGTGCAGAAAAGGAAAAGATTCCATAGTATCCAGTCTCCTCTCGGTATTCAAGATGGTTTAGGCTTCAAATGAAGGTATTGTGAAAGACCAAAACATATTTCAATTAAAGAAAATTCCATTGCTGAGTTTTAAATAATTCAATTATACAAGTTTTTGTAAAAATTACACCCTCTATGGTATTGGACGCTTTTTTCTCCGATTTTTCTTGGATATATCGGCATTTTTGTTAAGCTTATAACTTAGACACGAATATGGTACTTTTTGGATTATTTGCCCGGGAACGCCCTAAGCTTTAGGAAATGTTAATTTCCAACGTTCTGCCCAACAGTTGGAAATGTTTTGAAAAATTTTACAACAAATTTTCAACATATTTTTTCTCCAAAAAATCTCCAATAGTTGGAAATTGAATTTTCCAGCATATTCTAACCGTTGGATATGTACTGGAAATATGTTGGATATTGCTAGAAATTTTCAAATGTAGGAAATAGTCGAAAATTCCAGTGTGTGGACAACCTCATATGGCAACCTTCTAATCAATTATGCCCTCAAGCCGTAGACAACATCGAGGAATTATCGAAAAGAAGGTGGAGCTAAAGCTAAAAAAATATTCAATGTCAAAGAAGATCCTAGATGTTTGTGTCTGAGCTGATAAAAAAATATTTTATTCATCCAATTATTTGAGATAAATTAAAAATCAAAGGAAATGCTTAAAACTGGTCTAGCTAGACTGACTTTTCTTTCATTATAAATGAGTTTTCTTTGAAAAATGTGAAATGAAGATTACGATTTCACTGTTTCATTTTTGGTATCGTTTTTATACCACCTGACCTCAGTTTATTGGGTCTCTTCGTCAGCGCTTCTCACTAAAGACCCACCAAACTCAAAATAGAGCGCGAACAATACGTTAAATCACCTTGTAAGTATATATATATATTTTCTGAACACTTGATAAACTGAGAATCCGAAATTCTATGCATAATTCCAGACTTATTTATTATTTTAGCGTATTTTGAGGGATTTAGGAATTGTCCTCGAATAGATAAAGATACGTGGCCGATCAAGCCTTATCAACAGTTTACAAATGCACCACTGGACCTTTACGTTACTAGGCAAACAATTTCTCCCTTTCTAAAGATAATATTTACTAATCATTAGTATGTAGTTAGATCATATTACATTTTTATTGTATGTTATTTTTATTTTCGTTTTAAACGATCTGCAAATGCGAAGGCACGGGTTGGCCCTCAGAAACATTCTTCAATAATCATCAACATACCTACGTAGAGTTCAAAACTGCAAAAAAAATGAAATTTTGACAAAAAATGATTTCAAATGTTTCCTGATCTTGTTGAGACATGCGAAAATTTTCTTTAATTTTAGCCACTTTTCTGTTACAATCAAAGGACGTGAAGCAGGCCATCCTACAATGCATTATTCAGGTCATTATTGAATTGTTTGTATTTTCAATCTTCCGTTTATGAAATCAAAATTGAATAACAATCACGAACTCTGATTGGCTTTATATAGATAAAAACACACACACACAGGAATCCCATCTGTGCGGATTCCGATTCATTTATTCACGAAGGCGGCAAGTGCGTTGGCGATGGCGGGAAAGTAAGAGACGAGTTTGGAAAATTTTGGTCGGTAAAGCTCACAGCATATCTCACGTTTCGCACTCGTTTTTTTTTATCCAATTTAATCCGTTTATATTTCTTGCCAAACTAGCAGTGTTGTAAGACTATATATAGATAGTTCCCTTGGAGCTTAAAAAGACAGTAATATTAGTATGTCCATCTTTGTAGCTTACGAAGAGCTATTAATCAATTCTTACCTTACAGTAGCCGTTTAGGTTTACAAGTCCCCATTTACATCATGCTTCTGTAAAATATGAAAATCACTTTTGAATGTAAAGTTCTGATTAAGTACTTGAACTGACTTCGTGATTGATTGCGGCGAATTATGCAAAAAACGCCACTATAAAGGCTCGGCCTTCATACTTAGTTTTGTTCATGATCGCTACGAGCGCCGAAAACTGTCTGGTGATCGTAAAATTATGTCGCCTGCTGTCTGGTGATAGTAGGCTCGAAAGATTGAGATACAGAAACTGTACTGAACTGCTTTACTTGTCCGGAGTTTCAGTTTTCACAACATTACAACTACGGAGAAAACCTGAATAGGAATAAAAGTTTCCTTACGAGCAGGCTACCTGATTTCCAATACAAAAACGATCGCCGAAAACTCTTAGTTTACAAGTCACAATCAATCACAATAATGTGAAGCGCAACAATGGCGTCACCGGCCTTAGAGAAATATTTAAATGGCTCATGTGACGTCACGACTTTACTCCATTCCTCACGTGGCTAGACAAAAAGTTGTCGGACTAAATACTCGAGAATCTCAACGTATCATAACTCAAGCAAAAATTAGAATTTTTTCATGTAACTCGAGAAATGAAGAGATCGATGAGAAACTAAACAAAATAAAAACTTTAAAATATCTTACCTTTCCCCCTTAAAAAATCTTTTGACAAATTGCTTTTTTTCTACCACAAAAAAAGTTCAACAGCAATTCTGATAATTTCAGCTAGAACACAGCTGCCTGGGGAAGATAGTACGATACATTATTTTTGTTACAAGGCCGCTAAACGGCATGATTCATCGGCCATGCAAGACAGCTAACTAGATGACATTGACGCTATTCTATTGCCTATGAATGCTTCGTAGATTCATGATAGATCTACACTCACTAAAGCAAGTAGAAAAGATGAACAGAATCAGTATTTATTATGATTTGTCTTGTCTTTACAGTAAATGCCGACGATTTACGATGTCTGACATAAAAAGATATGGTTATCGTCAATTTCTTCATTACAAATAGGCATTAGTGGCTGTTTTACAATATCGATGTGCCATTATCACGAGGAATGAGATATATTTTGATTTGTACTAGACTCACGGACCGGCTGTGGCTAGGAATGATAGAGCGAGCGCTGGGTTATAATTCTGAGTGAGAATTCCCGAGGCGAGTTCGATTGCCAGTTACATTATACACACTTGTTTCCATTTCTCTCGAATCCACGTACCCGTAAAAGGGAGTACCGATAGAGAGATGGAAGGAGTACCGATAGAGAGATGGAAGGAGTACCGATAGAGAGATGGAAGAAGTACCGATAGAGAGATGGATGTTCACCATAGAAGGATGTTTGCCATAATCAAGGGTGTGTTCATCATAGAAGGGTGTTTGCCATAATCAAGGGTGTTCACCGTAGAAGGGTGTTTACCATAATCAAGGGTGTGTTCATCATAGAAGGGTGTTTGCCATAATCAAGGGTGTTCACCATAGAAGGGTGTTTGCCATAATCAAAAGTGTTCACCATAGAAAGGTGTTTGCCATAATCAAGGGTGTTCACCATAGAAAGGTGTTTGCCATAATCAAGGGTGTTCACCATAGAAGGGTGTTTACCATAATCAACGGTGTTCATCATGAAAGGGTGTTTACCATAATCAAGGGTGTGTTCATCATAGAAGGGTGTTTACCATAATCAAGGGTGTGTTCATCATGGAAGGGTGTTTACCATAATCAAGGGTGTTCATCATGAAAGGGTGTTTGCCATAATCAAGGGTGTTCACCATAGAAGGGTGTTTGCCATAATCAAGGGTGTGTTCATCATAGAAGGGTGTTTGCCATAATCAAGGGTGTTCATCATGAAAGGGTGTTTGCCACAATCAAAAGTGTTCACCATAGAAAGGTGTTTGCCATAATCTAGGGTGTTCACCATAGAAGGGTGTTTACCATAATCAAGGGTGTTCACCATAGAAGGGTGTTTGCCATAATCAAGGGTGTTCATCATAGAAGGGTGTTTGCCATAATCAAGGGTGTTCACCATAGAAGGGTGTTTGCCATAATCAAGGGTGTTCATCATGGAAGGGTGTTTGCCATAATCAAGGGTGTTCATCATAGAAGGGTGTTTGCCATAATCAAGGGTGTTCATCATAGAAGGGTGTTTGCCATAATCAAGGGTGTTCATCATGGAAGGGTGTTTGCCATAATCAAGGGTGTTCATCATAGAAGGGTGTTTGCCATAATCAAGGGTGTTCATCATGGAAGGGTGTTTGCCATAATCAAGGGTGTGTTCATCATAGAAGGGTGTTTGCCATAATCAAGGGTGTTCATCATGGAAGGGTGTTTGCCATAATCAAGGGTGTTCACCATAGAAGGGTGTTTGCCATAATCAAGGGTGTTCATCATGGAAGGGTTTTTGCCATAATCAAGGGTGTTCATCATAGAAGGGTGTTTGCCATAATCAAGGGTGTTCATCATGGAAGGGTGTTTGCCATAATCAAGGGTGTGTTCATCATAGAAGGGTGTTTACCATAATCAACGGTGTTCACCATAGAAGGGTGTTTACCATAATCAAGGGTGTGTTCATCATAGAAGGGTGTTTACCATAATCAAGGGTGTGTTCATCATAGAAGGGTGTTTGCCATAATTAAGGGTGTGTTCATCATAGAAAGGTGTTTGCCATAATCAAGGGTGTGTTCATCATAGAAGGGTGTTTGCCATAATTAAGGGTGTGTTCATCATAGAAAGGTGTTTGCCATAATCAAGGGTGTGTTCATCATGGAAGGGTGTTTACCATAATCAAGGGTGTTCACCATAGAAGGGTGTTTGCCATAATCAAGGGTGTTCATCATGGAAGGGTTTTTGCCATAATCAAGGGTGTTCATCATAGAAGGGTGTTTGCCATAATCAAGGGTGTTCATCATGGAAGGGTGTTTGCCATAATCAAGGGTGTGTTCATCATAGAAGGGTGTTTACCATAATCAACGGTGTTCACCATAGAAAGGTGTTTGCCATAATCAAGGGTGTGTTCATCATAGAAAGGTGTTTGCCATAATCAAGGGTGTGTTCATCATAGAAAGGTGTTTGCCATAATCAAGGGTGTGTTCATCATAGAAGGGTGTTTGCCATAATTAAGGGTGTGTTCATCATAGAAAGGTGTTTGCCATAATTAAGGGTCTGTTCATCATAGAAAGGTGTTTGCCATAATCAAGGGTGTTCATCATGGAAGGGTGTTTGCCATAATCAAGGGTGTGTTCATCATAGAAGGGTGTTTGCCATAATCAAGGGTGTGTTCATCATGGAAGGGTGTTTACCATAATCAAGGGTGTGTTCATCATAGAAGGGTGTTTACCATAATCAAGGGTGTGTTCATCATAGAAGGGTGTTTACCATAATCAAGGGTGTGTTCATCATAGAAGGGTGTTTACCATAATCAAGGGTGTGTTCATCATAGAAGGGTGTTTGCCATAATCAAGGGTGTGTTCATCATAGAAGGGTGTTTACCATAATCAAGGGTGTTCATCATAGAAGGGTGTTTACCATAATCAAGGGTGTGTTCATCATAGAAGGGTGTTTACCATAATCAAGGGTGTTCATCATAGAAGGGTGTTTACCATAATCAAGGGTGTGTTCATCATAGAAGGGTGTTTACCATAATCAAGGGTGTGTTCATCATAGAAGGGTGTTTGCCATAATCAAGGGTGTGTTCATCATGGAAGGGTGTTTGCCATAATCAAGGGTGTGTTCATCATAGAAAGGTGTTTGCCATAATCAAGGGTGTGTTCATCATAGAAGGGTGTTTACCATAATCAAGGGTGTGTTCATCATAGAAAGGTGTTTACCATAATCAAGGGTGTGTTCATCATGGAAGGGTGTTTACCATAATCAAGGGTGTTCACCATAGAAGGGTGTTTGCCATAATCAAGGGTGTGTTCATCATGGAAGGGTGTTTACCATAATCAAGGGTGTGTTCATCATAGAAGGGTGTTTGCCATAATCAAGGGTGTTCACCATAGAAGGGTGTTTGCCATAATCAAGGGTGTGTTCATCATAGAAGGGTGTTTACCATAATCAAGGGTGTGTTCATCATAGAAGGGTGTTTACCATAATCAAGGGTGTGTTCATCATGGAAGGGTGTTTGCCATAATCAAGGGTGTGTTCATCATGGAAGGGTGTTTGCCATAATCAAGGGTGTTCACCATAGAAGGGTGTTTGCCATAATCAAGGGTGTTCATCATAGAAGGGTGTTTACCATAATCAAGGGTGTGTTCATCATAGAAGGGTGTTTACCATAATCAAGGGTGTTCACCATAGAAAGGTGTTTACCATAATCAAGGGTGTGTTCATCATAGAAGGGTGTTTACCATTGAAGAATGTCTACCGTAATGAACGATTTCCATCATAGAAAAGTGTTTACCATATACAACGGTGTTTTATCAAAGAAGGGCGTCTACCATAATAGCATCATCATTTGATGTTTGAAACACGCAATAAAATGTTCAATAGAATGTTCATCATAGAATTGGCAGGGATTTTTATAGTGTAATATTCGCAATATCATTGAGGTTTCCATAACGCGAAATCATTATCAGCTCTAAATCAACAGCTGCTTGAGACGATGACCCGAATTTGGTATATTTTGTCAGAATTGTGCAACCACGATCCTTACTTTTATCCTTACTTTTACGATCCGCCAAGTTAGCTTTTGACTGTGCAAGCAAGTTAGCCATAATTTCTCGATAAGAAGTCTGACAAGACATTAAGAAAAATGTCATATTGGTAAGAAAAACTTATTATTTGTGGTCTTTAATAGTCTCGGCCAGCTTCCTACTGTCTTGCATAACATGGCGTCTGTTTTATTACTTCAACCACAAGTATAACATAACTAGAACACTGCTTGTCATAGAAGTTTGTCACAAATGAATCCATTAGTGTGTTTTTTTAATTATACTTTTTGGTTATCTAGTTTGAAGATTAACAACACTCCAGGAACTAAATGTCGCTAATCACCCGATTTTCTTCGTCTGCGGAAACACTATTTGCTAGAGGCATGCACTGAAAATGGCTCAGTTTACAAGTGCATTCCATAAACGTCACGAACTGACGCTTTTAATCTAAAGTTCAGAGTATTTGATTTCTGCTAGTGGGGAGTCATACTACTCACGTAGCACTTTGAGCACAGCAGTTGAATAAGTAATAATGAGAGCTAAGCAGCTTGAACTTAACTGAATTGTTTTTACTCGAACGGAAAAGAACTGGGCTCCTTTGGTAAGATATTTTTGTCGTTTTTACTTGTCTGTTATTGGTTGTTCTCATTTCGTCCTTCTGTCAGATTTTCCTCTTTGTTGTCGGCTTTTCGTTGTCTCTGATTTCTTCTGCTTAATACCATTTTGATTGGATAACTAACAGTTTATTGTCTACATGTCACTAGTACTTGATTTTGTACAAAACCGATCGATACCAACTAGGTGTTGTCATGATGAATGTTCGGTTCTTAAGATATTTGATAGTGAGTGCGACAAAACGCTTGATTTTAATTTTTTCGCGTTCTTGTCTACATTTGTTATTAAAAGAAGGTTAACAATTACCACTTTTCAAGCACTGTTTGGCCTTGAGAATCAATTTGTGTAAACAGTGAAAACTACTGAACTTTTGATTTTGTTGCAAGCGTGCTAAACAATTAATCGAAGGGCGGTAGATGTACGATCGATGGCGGTAGTGTTTGGTCTAGACATTCGTCGCCAATAGGCTTCAAAGGCTCAAGCGATCACTTTCCCATAGCTTTATAAGATATGGGTTAACAGGAGATTGTGTATCTGATATTTACGTACTGATTGATCGATCTCTCGTGGCTACTGAGAAATTAGATAAGGAATACTTAAATTTAATAATAATGATAAGTAACTTTATTTACTGATTGAGAGTAACACTAAACAGTTTACAATGATAAACTTGTGGCTCTCCACAAGATATTTAAAAATATCTACGGTTTTGCTACATTTCAATACCGATATGTCAGGAATCATATAATATGATACCACAATATAAATATTCCAAAAAATACAAAGTACTCGAGTAAATTTGCATTGCGCCCAAATTCATTCTTGGCTTATCATTTTCATTATCAAGCAATCTTGGCCAAGAGAAAACTGTATTTAGATATTTTGTTTTGCCGCATCAAAGACTCAATGTTTATTAATAATCTTGAGTTTTACGGAAAGAAATGTATGGGGGTACAATCAACTCCGACCAAAATATATCAAAGAGCCCATCATTATAATTATACAACTATTGATAACATGCAATAGAAAACGTAAATGAACCGGCGCTATGCCTATATCCAGATATCCTGTTAAAAGCCACGAATTGCTTATCCTGTTTACTGCAGTTTTCGTTTTCTGCAAACTTTGATCTTCAAACAGTCCGTTGGAATTTTGTTATTCGCTTCCGGCCACCTCAACAAAACATCAAAAAACTAATATAAATACTACTGAAAAGCTCCTATATATAATCCCACACAATGATCAAATACGATCTTTAGACGATATAGATTAGCTAGCTATCATTTTGGTATTAATAATTCTTCGTATTAGTAGTGATTTTCAATTTTGACCGGACTGAGCAAAAACGCAAATATAGCAGTTGGCGTTTGTAAATCAGAGTTCGCAGAATATCGAAACTGAACTGCAGTAAGATACTAAAAAACATTTTATCAGCCTTTGTTTCAATTCTTATATTATGTAAGAAAGATAAGTTTTTTGTGTGTGTGGCGATGATTAATGGAGAGTAAGGGATGCCGACATGTGATCTAATTGAAAAAACTATTTATCATTTCCCACATTCATTCATTTGTCTTTTATTATTTTATTTATTGAACATCCATTTATTTTGTATATTTACTCGGCGTTTTCTTTCCATCTATTTAGGGAATATACATTTTTCGTTCTGAATTTCCTTATTTCTGCTCATTCCATGGTATCCATTTGTCTTTTTCTTCCATTCACTCTAGTGGCTCATAATTATCATTTCATTTATTTTGCATTTAACTTCCGACCAACATTTAATATATACTATCCAGCATCGGGCATGTTTTCAATCAATCTAAGCGCACGTTTGTCTCACAAACGTCAACTTGATTTGCGATAATCATTTTTAATTTCCTAACATTTAGCTTTGTGCTTGTTTTTTCGATAGTCGAGCCTTTATTTGGAGACTCTTAAGTGCAAACGCCCAAGGCTTATATTCATTATAATCATGTCGGCTTTTGTCTCCGAAATATACACTACAGTTCCACCTCATTTGCATGTTTGAGTTTGACAGTTTCATTTCCTTGTATATTTTGTTATTGCTCTTCCAGGTGAAACCATTGTCTTTAAACTGCCCTACGCTTAACTCAGCGTAAAGTCGAGCTCCAGAAACAGAAACAGCAGTTATAAGGTAAATGTACGTAGCAGTTAGTTATGGAACCCATGAGGTAGTGTAATGAATTATCAAGTTATTTTTTATGATGAGAAAGTAAGTTTACTTTTAAAAGTAGATTTCTTCGATAGAGATCCAACTGCTCGTTTCTCGTGAGTACGTCCTCTTGTGGAGTGGGATATTAATGATTCCCAAGTGAATATATTCATTTAATGCTGTTGTCCCTGAAATACCCAAGTATAATCTAGTCTAGTACCTATGACATCATAACGCCAAACGATGGCAAACTAGTCCAGAAAGACGCAAATGCATGTGCGATATTTTAGAGTCAAACTGGGGGAAGTTTCTGGTTAAAACTAAACACACCAAGTTGATCATGTATTTTGACACCACAAAGCACGCGCCAGATGAGCTTTTTCCTGCAATTTCGGACTTTAACCGGATTCGAAAGATCCCAGATATGGCGACCCCAAGTGGACATCCGAGAAAGATAGTAAAAATTCCCAAAAGCGTAAATATTCTAGACCTCTTATCATGATCCTAGTTGTCAAATGTTTGAGATGCATAAAACTGAATGAGATTTCTGCCTTGTTTTAATGAAACATATGTACATTATTCAGAAGAAAAAAAAACATCTTAAAAGTAATACATTTAATTCAATAAAAAACTGACAGTTTAGAAATTAAGGCCTAATCCAAATACATTTGACGCATATATTTTGCTATCGTTAGTAATGTAATGTAATAACTTTATTTAACGAGGGTGAAACACACAACAGTTACAATTTATAACAATTGCACTGATAACCCAGTACCTAACCCACTGATAACCCAGTACCTAATTTCATCCAAACTAAAACCACATTTTAGTATCTTGTTTGAAATAACGCCGTTATAGTGTAGACAGTGAAATTCGAGAAAAAAAACGACGCCTTTGTAAAACTATACTGTGATTACTCAGCGTGGAAGTCGCCTGAGTCAACCGTTATCACGTTACTATAGCAACGTTAACAACCAAAGTTTTTCTACCAGCCTGAGGAAGGCAAGGATTAAGATGTCAAAAGATTAAAAGACATTCTTTTAAAACTAGAAACCTGTTGTTGCAAAAAGTAGACTGGTTCGCTAAAATAATGGCGGAAAATGTGTTGAGGACGAAAAGCTAATATTGATACAGGTACATTATGCAGAACATTTTTTAAGCACACTTTGTTTGACCCCGGAGACATCTAGGCAATAATAAACGATTCTGAACAAAGCCTGGAATCACAAGGTACGTTATCAGTGGAGAACATTTTAATTTAAAGTAGAACTTGTTTTACGTTGTAGACAACACTGCATCCACACTAAGTGTAAAAACCAATCTTTCTTTCTTCGTGTCCGCACCGAACGACGTCTTGTTAGACAAATGGAAAACGTTTAAGTGTGGATAGAAGGCAAAAAAATGTTGTGTTTTAGCAACAAAAATGATTTGATTTCAAATTTATCCATATATTAGTAATGGATCCAGCCTAAGGCAAAATAAATCATGCGCGCTTTATATTATATCGGATGTCCTGTCGTTTCTTAATTCATATTTTTTCCACCGGCTAGCTATGTCTCCCCAAACGTCTAGTTCCATTCAAATCATTCCAACATTTCATGAATTGAATTGCAACAATTTGGTTCACCTCATGAAAATTTCAGCGCGTCTGAAGTACTTAGGCCTTTGTATCCACACCTCGACCACCTAGCGCTCAGTGAGGTGACTTTATCTTTGTCTCACCAAATTTTAATTCATTGATAAACAGATTTCATATTAGAAGGGTAAGGGCCATTTGCATTTTATATCACTGAAGATAAGTAGTGAAGACCAAACAGATGGTTCTTTTCTCGAGTGTGGGAGGTAGTACATACGCAGTCTAAAGGGTCTTTAGATTCTAAAGACCTTGACCATACTGCCATTTGGTCTCAAAAAAGTAATAAATTTTTTGAGAATTATAAAATCAAATTTTCTGGTTTGAAGTAGGGTTTCAGCAAGCACGCAACAAACTCCTAACTAAATTTTCAAAGAATACGCCTCGGGGGACAACTGTTTCTGACCGTTTTAAAACAGTATAACACTCAGACAAATACGGCTAACGACTAGAAACGTTTCAAAAACGCATCAATAATGCATTAGCCTTTCGTCCAGTCACTTGGACCATATTGGTCACTAGTCCAGACCCAGGCCTCTTTTTACCCCGCTCCGCTTCGGTAAAACAGAGTCCAGAAGAACTTGCATGCGCATGCGTTACATGAACCAATCAAACACCGAAAAAGTTTGGTGTGACCTGGTTACAAAGCTATCGTTCAATATGGCTGGCTGCTGTTTACGAAGGGTTAGACGAAAGTTTATCTGAATTAAATCAGCTATATGGGCTCATTTTGAAAACAAATTCATTGGAGCAGTTAAGTTTGCCTTTACTTGCACAAAGCACACGTTTTTGCCCAAATTGCAGCAATTCCAAGCCCTGTATGGCTTAATTGTCGAAAGGCCTTGTAACGAGGTCACACCAAAAATGTATGTTGTCTGATTGTTTCATGTAACGCATGCGCATGCAAGTTCTTCTGGACTCTGTTTTACCGAAGCGGAGCGGGGTAAAAATAGGCCTGGGTCTGGACTAATTGGTCACGTGCATGACTTAAAAGCCGATAAAGTGTTCTTCATTAGTATTCCTTATATAAAAGAATACTAATGAGGATGACTTTATCAGAGAGTCTCGCTCAATTCTATATGAAGACGTGGAGCCTTATATAAAGGACAGTTTCACAGCGCAGCTGACCAGAGTAGGGCTCTTTCTATTAACAAATACAAGAGCTCTTTCAATTGTGGGATGCATGTTAGTGCACCATGCGCATGATCAGAATTTCATAAGAAATTCAAATAATAAAAAATTCTTCAATCATTTGAAATTTCTACTCGCGATGTTACTTTAAATTGGTGGAGTTTTTGAAGCTGTTTAATAAACTCGCAAACCGTGTTAAGTATCAAGTCTAAAAACTAAACTAAAATAAATAGAGCGATAGCACTAAAACCGTGAAACAAGTACTAACTAAAAAGTGCAAATAGTACTAATGAAACAATAGAAAACAAAGGTTTTTGCTACTATTTGTCTCTATTTAGTTACTAAGTTATTTCACGGTTTCAAGTGTTATCGCTCTACCATTAGAAAGATTACAAAGCAACAGCTAATGCATGTAGCGTGGAACTCTATGCAAGATTATGCTACGCACTTGCACGTGCTGTGAACAATTTGCTAGTGCAATATGCTAATTAGCGAGTCGAATGGTTGTCTCAATGTACTAGGGCTTCCACAACTGGTCTGAGGTTAACTTCATTGCCGTACATTCTAGCAGTATCAGGCTGCATTTGCATCCAGTACTCGTGAATTTGTAAGTCATGCTGCAGAAGGGCAACTTTCGTAGATTAATTTGATTTTATTAGTTATTCGTATCAACCCAGTTTTATTCAATGTTTCTTTTTCCTCACAGCCGTTGCCGTTGGCAGATCATTAGGTGACTGATAGTACCGACCCTAATTATCATAACACTTTATACTTGCCATCCTTCGAAGGTGGAACACCCGCCCGCGGCTGTATCACTAATAGAACTGATTACTTCACAAGGCAGGAGGACGTTTCTGTGCTAAATAGTTACATCTAATGTGAAATCATTCTGTATCATATACTTACTTCAATATTAACACAATAAAGCGCAAATATAGAAGGTATCGGCCATTCACATGTGATGAAAACACATCAAAAACAACAAATCAGAGCGCAGGGTTTCGATATCATCACATGTGATGATATCAGGTTGATTTTCCCTCCATTCAAGCTACTATGTACTCAGTTGTGTCAACATGGCAGAACAAGGAGAAACTAAAAATAATAATAATAATTTAGCTCATTTGTAGCATGTAGTTGAGGTATAAGCCTTGTGATATTTCAGTAAAACATCAGTTCCAAAACGGCCCAGTTGACATTTTTATTTCGTTCTTTGGTACACTATTTGTTGTATGTTCAGCTCTTTTTCTTAAAATCTCAGTAATTATATGATAATTGCGCTCACCCATGAAATATTTCTTTCCACTCGAAGATAAACTCCATAATCCTCTATGTACCATGGTAGAATTATCACCCAGGGAACATAGGCTGTTTGCGGTGTATTGTAGACAGAAAAGCTTGCCCTTCCTCGCAGGTGGAAACACAGGGCAAGTGAAAATGACTCCCTACAGGACGTTTTTGACCGTTTGACGTTTTTGACCGAAAGAAGGTAGATATTCTTTACGTTCTAGTAACAATGGTATATTACTTAATCAAGTGGCATTTAAGACATATAGCACTTTAGGTGATCGTTCTTTCATGGTAGCTGCTCCAAAGCTCTGGAATGTGTTGCCTTTATCACTTAGAAGTGCAACAAGTATAGATAAATTTAAGAAATTACTTAAGACGTTTTTATTCCAGAGAGCTTTCTCAGTAGTCTAGTGTTATATCTTAGTTTTATTTAGTTATTTGTTTTAATTCGTCTATTTGTATTGTAAATATGCATTATATTATTATTTTTATAGATTTTTATTTTGTAATGAAGCGCGGATGAAAATATCCCAATTGATATTCGCGCTATATAAGTTAATAAATATTATTATTATTATTAAGTATTATTTTGTTATGCTTATCGCTGTTGAGTCAGGAAAGTGAAGAAGTGAAAGGCAGATTGTCCTTCAGATAGTGCATCAAAGCCATATATGTATTTTATTTCAACAACTTTTCCTCGACACGCGCGCGTTGTCTTTGTCAAGAAACCCTTGCTTGTGTAGAGCATAAACAACTGAAGTTCTCCTCGACTCCGACATGTTGTTTTTGTCAAGAAAACCTTGCTTGTGTAGAACATAAACAAGTTCTCCTCGACAAGGCTGGTAAACCAGGAAAAATGGAGCAAGGTCAGTAAGGTCGTTGTCAAGGAAACTTAGCTTGCTCGTGTAAAATAGGCCTGTATCACTGAAATCCATCTAGATTTCATAACATGTTATATTACATATAACGAGAATTCTATGCAGGAAACCTCATCAATATAATTCTATATTTTTACATGTGAAAAAAGTGATGTTTCAAATCAGCGTCGCTTATAGCATTTTTCACATATGAGAAATATAACCAATCAGAATTGTGGATTGAGATTCCCAACCAATCAGGAAACGTGAAAAACACTTGATTGGCTTTCCAGCCAAAGAACGAGAGTTGTTTCTGTTTGTTTACGTCATGAATGACAGACTGCTTAGGACTGTAAATTTGCTTTTTTCAGGTACTTACTTTAATTTCTTAATGCCCAGTGTTAGTATTTGAGTTGAGAAATATGTTTATATGCGTTATACTGTTGTAGTTTTTCTGAGGAAAGTTGATTCTACAGAAGTTTTTCAACTTTGACGGTTTTGGCTTTGGCGAGTGTCGGCAACGCTCTTGTGCTGGTATAAAACCTTTCTAGAAATACTTTCTGACTGAAATTGTTAGAAAAAATGCTTAGACAAAGTCAGTAAAAAAAGAAATAAATATTTTTATAGACTTGCAGTGAGTATTCTTCAGTTTTAGGGAGGAAATCTTTGCCTGCAAATGTGCTGTGATCGCGTTGTGCGAGGTGTCTTGTGCTGGTCGTACTGCATGGATATGAAATCTCCGAAATCTGTAAAAAAGAAAAAAAATTTGTGGACCAATTAAAAATTGATTCGAAAAGAATTGGTTAGACAGAGGGAACTTTAGTAATGAAGAATATAAAGTGATATTTTTCTTTTTTGTGTGGAAAACTTTGTACCTTTGAAAGTTCAATGAAATCAGCGTCTGACTTTGGTTTGATGATGACTGAAAGTTTTAATCCAAATTTTCCCAAAAAAACCCATGATATTTGTAATAAACAGATTTCGTAGAAAGTGCTTTGTCAATCAATCAATCAATAACTTTATTAAAGTGTCAGTGACTTCTAGATGGCCACAAGTAGCCTACTAATTGGGGACACTGTAAAATATATTCTTAATAAAATCTAAATCTAAAATCTAAATCTTTGTACAGGTTTATACTCACTCGTTGTTTGTGTAAAACACACTCGCTTGTTCCTCGCTCGTTCGTGTTTTGACACAAACAACTCGTAAGTAATGAAACCTGTACGCAGCACTTTCTATGAAGTAATCTCTACATACGCAAGGACATCCATTTTTAATTGTTAACACTAAAAACCAGCTGTTTAGCGCAATACCTTGTTAACCGTTTTTGGTAATTTTCTTCTTCAAGTGAATTTCTCTCTTGATGAGTTGAAGTGTATAGCGTATATAAAGGATATTTGATTGCTCTAACAGGATATGTATTGAAAGGATTATGATCTCAGTCGATGAAAGTTAAAAAGGGAGCATATTTTCATTAGTTTTTTTTCTGGATAGCGGGACTGCCTAACAGACTTCTCCAACAGACCTTATTTGCTTGTCTCAGTGTTTTCTCATGGCGATCCTCTTCCCATGGCGAATATTCTTTCATGTCTTCCTAATTAAAGGATTTTAGACAAAGAAGCCCATCTCCCAAGAGGATTGTAATTGGTAACACTGAGACAAGTGAATATTAATGCCTATTATTGTTCTGTGATGTTACACCAAACGGTATCCCGTTGTCATCCTATAGAAAACACCTGTCCATATCCCACCCTTTTCGAAAATACTTTACTAATGAAAGTGATCTATTTCACTCTGTTCCGAAGAAAGTCTTTCTAGACACCTTTTCTTCGTTTGCAACACGTGGTATATTGATGTTTTGAAATTTTAGAATATTACTAATTTTGCTACATAAAATAAGATGCTTATGAACTTGTAGAGTAACACGACACCTCTGGGACAATTTTTGGAGCATAAGAGGAATTCTTTACCGAGTTATTGGCGAATTAATTTTCTCAAATTATAGTGTAAATGTATGGCGGCGCCATCTTGGAAGACATACCGTTACCTTCCAACATGGCTGCCAAAATTTCAGAACATAAATTCAAGCATAAAGTTGATAAATATCACTTAACTATGAACAGCATTTCTAAGTATATATAAAACCAAACTAATTTAATTTGACACAATTATATTAATTTCTACGGCATTTTACACGCGTGACTTTGCGTTGTGTGACACAACTAGGTTTTCTACAACTCGACCAAAAAACATCGAGTCCATCAAAATATCTGAATATAAGTCTACAAAATAACTCACAACACAATTTTCTACAACATATGATAGAATAAAACTGATAGGATTCGAAATTAGATTTTAGTTTGAATTTTTGTGATCTGTGACATAAGATGCAAACGAAGAATTTACAACAAGCCCTTAATCTTTAGATCTGCTTTAAAATGTTCAGAGAGAGAGGGCTTGAGAAGCACAGGACTCTCAGTTCATCTCAGTTTCGCAGTGTTGTAGGGCTACAGTGTTTGTAGATGGCTGGTATCATCGGCGTATTGAAAACAAGTTGTTCGATCGATGATCAGTGTTATCCTGAAGATCTACTAAATATAGGTTAAAAATCAACCCGCCAATGGCGTAGTAACTCATCTGGATTGACGGACCACGAATAACCACAGGAAGCCCCAAAACACATTTTATTGAAATAACGAGTTCTTCATTTAAAAGAAGAAAATAATCAAAAACGTACAAAGTTATGAAGTCTATAAGAAGTCTAGTACACTGGAAAAAGTGATCAATTTCCATAGTGTGTAAAAATCGTTTAAAAATCATGTAAAGATACCGTAAATTTCAATTTACATGATTGTTCTCCATTTACAGGATTTTGTGATTTTTGAGGGTTTTTTTACAGGATCAGGAAGATCCTGTAAAAATCCTGTAGAAATCCTGTAAAAATCCTGTAAAAAATCCAGATCGATCTCACAAAGATAATAGAAAAATCGTGTAAAAACAATGTAAAAGATCATGTAAATTTGATCAACAAAACCCTGTAAAATTCCTGTAAATGTTATAGACAAACCTTGTAAATTTTTTTACAGGCTTTTATTTTACATGATTTTTACACTATTTCTATTGGCTTGTGGCATCATCTGTAATAAATTTACTGGGTCACTGAATCCATGTAAATGCTAATTGACATGATTTTTACATGATCGTTTTTAGTCTACCAATTTCCATGGTATGTAAAATTCATGTAAATTAATTTACATGGTATGTAAATCGACATTTCCATGATTTTTCCATACTATGGAAATCGAACATTTGTTCCAGTGGTACATTTGGCATTTCAAAGCAGATAGTGCAGTATTGTTGCTGTTAACAATTGCAAGGCTTCTTGCATTCTTTGCAAAAAAATTCTCGAGTTTGCTATTCGAGAGAAAGGCTAATTATAATGCATTGCCTACCTCTTGGAAACCTTTTTCTATTAAAAAAAATTGTTGAAATCACGTATTGTGGAAACAAGAACATGGATTCCGGCATTTTAGTTTTCAACGTTTTAAAAATGTCTTAAAAAGAACTGAATGTGAGTGAAAACGGGTAATTTTGGCATCAAACTGGAAAAAGTGACTAGGGCTATTTTCCTATCATTTTTGCATTTTAATGAAAAACATTTTCTATGTGTTGAATTTCATATGGTTTAAAATCGTAATAACCCAATTGTGATATCTTCACCGTTTTTTTATAGTCAAATTATAGTCAAACCCGAGTAAATAAGCAAACAGCATGAGTCTTAATTATGTTTGAGGTTGATCTCCATATTTTAATTACTTAAACGTCTTGCCTCTTTAAGAATGAAAACAACCCAAAGCCATCAAATCAACAATTTCGCTCTATATATAATTCATCCTTTGAAAAGGAACTTTTACCCATTTCACTATTTTTTCTCTCTGGATGCAGGCACTGTTCAATAGCTTTCTCTAATAAACCATATTCACACTTCCGTCAAACGGTACCGCGGTTTGTCTCAAATTAATATTTGGAATAACATTCCTTTGCTTATATTGTTTTCACGGACTGCCTAAAAAGCAATATGACTTTTCGTGCAAAATTCGAAACTAAAAATAACTCGGTTAATTAGGAACAACGCCAATTGAGTGCATTTTAGTGGATAATAAACGCCAATTGAGTACAGTTGGACACCAATATAGTACAGTTGGACACTCCTAGTAATAACGGGCTCCAGGTGGAAAAATATTTCCGCTCAGATGGAGGTCTTTTATTCACGTCATCTGATCCTTGTCATTTAATTTCGCCTGTGACGTGCGCTCGACCGAGCAGACACGTACATATTCAAAGAAAACAATACGTATATGAGTCTCTCTTTATTTCAATTACTTGTCTGTCTCCGCCGTTAAGAAGCGGACAACCCAAGGCCATAAAATTAACAATTTCTTGTAAGATTGACAACAATATTTGTGTCAGCAAAAAAATATATTGGTGTGTATATCCGGAAGGCTTACGCCAAATAGGCTTCAACTCATGTTGCTGAGTACACAAAAGGGACAATATCAGTTGAGATTTATCTCTCAATCCACATCGCTGTATAGAAGAGCCTAATTCAGAGGTAAGTCATTTAAGTGCAAAGAAACAAAGGAATTGGGCGTATGTGTGATAAAAGCAATTTTTTGGGCCTTTTAAACTTGAAACAATATTCTCGATTAGTCTGAATCGGTAAAGACAAATGATTAAATGAGATGTTGATTTGGACGTAGAGATCAGGAACAGGAATACAACAGCTTATATGACTGATTAAACTGAAAGCAAGAAAAGTCGTGCACAGTTTTGAAATTAATACCAGATATCATTTTCGTCGGTCAACTCAAACACCTGCTCGACTCGCGATTCTTCTGTCCCTTCGTTACCGTTGCTATGTCCCACAGACTTTCATATTCTATCGAATATCAACAATTCAAAACGTAATGTTTTGGCCAATTTTCTATTAACTACTTATTTCTGTGGCCCGCAAATGTTAGTTCACTACGAATTTTTGATGGAAATGTCAGTTAATTGTTAAAGCCCATTGACACCCTCGTCTCGTTCTGTCAAAATTAATTTTCTAAAATGTTTAAAACCTAGCTTGTCACTAAGCAATTATTTTGTTTGAGTGGGGAATGAATTATTCCATGGGGAATTGTGGGAGTTAGCTGACTGCTTGTTTGCACAATTGCTATTACTTAAAGGGAACTATGAATTATTTTCGAATATTTAATTTTACTATAAGCGAATTCTTAGCGTTTTTATGATCTTATTATCTAAACCTTAATAAACGTTTACGTATTTTGATTCACTACAGAATCTCTAGATTTACTAAGAAGATAACCGCTAATGAAAAAATTCGAAATTTTATTACTAAGTATTCTTACAACAAAAACTTGGCTAATCCCGCCAAATTTCTTCTGAATTCCGGGCCTCAAAAGCCTTAGTATATAAAACTTAAAGAGCAGGGCCGTAGCAAGGCAAATTCTCTGGGGGGCCCAGTTGTGTGACGAAACCAAAGGAGGCATAATTAAGCTAAATTTGCTCCCAAAGGCCTTTGTTGGAAACTTGAAGGGATTTTGAAGACTAAAAGGTTAAGGTTTGTAGGCGTAGTCGTTCTTTTCTGGTGTACAACAAATTATTATATGGGGTAAGATCGGCAATTTCATTCTTGATGAAAGTGAAAATGACATGAACAAAATATTATGGGGAAACCTTAACCCCAGGCCACTCCCCCTGCTACGGCCCCGAAAAGCATGCATGCGCAGAGACAAATATAGCTAAGAATGACAGTTTTTGGATAATTAAATTGGGCTCCACCTCTCGTAGAAAATTTTAATGTTTGAATGCAAAACGCTGTAACACAGCTGTATTATTAGCTGTTGTAAGACAATTGTTACGAGAGGGACTTTCGTGGAGATCGTGCTGCCCTGTTAACTCGTTTGACTTTGAACAAGAGCTAATTACAAGCTAAGCAAGAGTTCTTACTACAAGTTGAGGTAGAGCCAGGCCAACCAGAAAGACTTTCCTTAGTCGGAGTGGCTGTCAGAAGGAGTTCATTACTCGACCACTTTCCTTACTTAGGGCTATACTTTCCAATCAACACTGAGTCGTACCCCGAACTTGCCTCGCTAGTTTGTACAAAGACTTAAGATTATGCGAATGTAACAAATATCGACAGTCTTTAAATAACAACTAAACTAGATTCTAATTTCCTGTTTACATCACGTTTGGAGCTAAAGTGAAACCCTACGTTGGTCTGTTTGGGTTATAGTGAAAGAGCATGTGTCACACAGGAACTAAAAGCAAATCCCATGATCAACACAGTCAAGGTTACAACACTAAAAATGCTTGATTAGTAAAATTACACAAAAATACATTGAGGTTTACTGGAAATCTGTAGCGTAACACAATGTCGGCTCAGAAGCACAAATCTCACGCTCAGTGAAATCGACATTGAGGTTCCATGCACGTTTCCTTTTTATTCAAAAATCAAAAACTCTGATAAAACTAGTTCGTATGTGAGTATTTTTAGCATCAAAGGTATACTCGGAGGTGCAGTGCACCTTGATTGAAAATGGATGAAAGACAGGGAAAAGAGTTGATTTCTTTATTTTGATTTATTCATTTTGCCAGATATATAAATATAGATTATTGTACTTCTTTTTCAAATATATGGCGGAGGGGTTTGATTTGAAGTTCTAAGGCTTACCACTGGCTATCAAACCTCCTCATGATATAGATACAACTTTTAAATAGAACAAAGAAAAAAGCAAGATACGCGGTTTTATACTTTATTATCTTTTCGATATGCGGTCACAGGTGTCGCGTTTATACTACGTGTCAGTCGTATTTACTGGCTAGTGGTCATCCTCACCACATGTTATATATGTATTTCGTGGTTTGAAATATTCCACTGTGGGTTTCAATTTTTAGGGCATTGTATAACCATTAAAACTAACCTAAATATATATATATAGTGTGCTCATTATAAAACCCGCTATCCTAACCTTAAACAACCTTCAGAATAATGTAAGCCAGTGGTAAAAATTAAACTACACATATATATAGCAATATAAAGCAAAAAAAAATTATAATTATTATAATTACTATTATTATGAATTACACTAGAATTTACAGTTTTCTATAATATAGAACTGATCAGCTCACGGCAGCCACGTTTGCGGGCAAATACAATAAAAAAATTTTGAATGACAAAAGAATTAATTTCTCTTGGGAGAAATCCACTATTATTTTGACCACAAACATGTCTGCCATGAAATCCTTCTATTCCATCATTCAAAGAACCGATGTGAATTCATGAACCAGACCTTTGATGCTGCAGCCTTTAAATTGTGGTTTCATATCACGTAAGTCTTAACTTCTACTATATACGTAAGCCATTGGGCAAATCCTCATAAATATAAGAGCGGCGGTTCGCTGCAGATGTCAGTGACTATGTAATGTAAGCAATGTGATATTGGCCAATATATGAACCATATTGATATGAGAAATATTTCGCAATCAATTTAAGTGAGAAATAGATATTAAATGTGTGTGCTGAAAAGAGAACTCGAATGATTTTCGGCGTCAAAACTAGTGCAAAAGTAATGACGATAAAATAGAAAAGTGTAATATAATAATGTATACTAAATGTTGTTTGCAGGTAACAAATATTACATAGTTATATCGATTAATGGTTATGGACAACTGAAAGATTATCTTCTTTTCGTGCTGATCTCTTGCTGTCCCCTACGAATTAAATATGCAGATGCCAGAATATTGAATTAAATGTGACTTGGCGTCAAACGGTTTTGATGCAAATACCTTGACATTTATTTGATCACAAACACGTATCGGAAATTTTGTTTCAATAAATTATCATTTGTGAATAATGGTATACACTGTAAAATTTTCAGTCAAATTAACAATTCTCGGTTTTGTTTCTGTCATCATGTTTATCATGAATATTCACATATATGGTATGATAAAATATTAACGAGTACAATGATATGCTATATTTGGGTGTATATGATAACACTGACACTAAAAATGTAAAACTAAAAGGAAAACAAACAAACAAACAAAAAACACGTTTACACAAAAAAATTCAAAAGTTGCTTTCACGTACGTAGACGCAAAAAGATTTTAGACCTTAAGGCGCTGTTACACTGTGCAATTTTTCCAGCAACTTCAGTCTCGCAACGGCGTTAATTTCAAAACAAGTTGCAGAGAAAATTATGGCGCTGTTACACTGTGCAATTTTCCTTAGCGGCTTGCAATATTTTTGGCCAGTTGCTGGGGAGAATTGCAGAGTGTAACAGCGCCATAATTTTCTCAGCAACTTGTTTTGAAACGCCGTTGCGAGACAAGGTGCTGGAAAAATTGCACAGTGTAACAGCGCCTTTAAAACACGTTTCACATCAAAATATATCAGTCATTCACTTTTCACGCAAAAGGTATAGGGGTTCCTGATTTAAGCGATTCAGTTCGATAGTCAGTCAGTATTTTTGCACACGTTTCCCTGTATTATTGACAAAATTATTATTAATACACTTTTTATTATTGACCCTTGCCGCCTACTATAAAATATTGACCAATACATCGGGTGAGGTTTCACATTTCAAAGTGGTTGTGGAGGAACTCGTACGATCTACTACGCGTGTATCAAAAATTATAAGCCAATCGCGCCAACAATTCTGGCATTGCCTGAAGTTTATGCTACATATAGCATCTCGATTTAAGGTAATACTTTAAGGTGGAGAGAATGGATTTCAGTATTGCAAGGGATGAATGGAAATTTGCCGTATCAAAAAGATAACTTACCGAGATAATTAAAGCCTTAGCCCTTTGTCGGAGTAAAAGAGTTGACTCGCTGGTCTCCTTTTGGATGTCAGTATATATGTAAGTTACCAACAAACAGCTAGTTACTCTTGTGCTTATGTTCATTTTTTTCCATAAAAAGACGGTTATTACTAGTACCAACTTTGAACGTAGGTTTTCACCTCTTCTGTCATATTTGGGAACACAGGGATTATTATTCTGTTGCTCGTTTCTCGCTCCTAGAAAAAATACCCCAGCTGGGAACATGTCTGTTAGAACATGTTCCGAAATTAAAGTAAAATTCACTATGGCAGCATTGTAAAGATTATGATAATTGTTCTATATATAGAGAGAGATTATTGACTGAGTGCTAACAGATCAGGTTGACCAATCAGAAACGGAAGAAATCTTTACTTCCGAAACAAGTTGTAACAAACAGCTAGCGTTCCCAGTTTTTTGTTTCTATTTGAGTGAGTAACGAGCTGCAGAATAATATCCCCTTGGGTTTTTTTTAAACACATTTAGTGCTTGCATATATTTTGAGAACCATGTGTTTGTTATGGTACTTGAACACGATATGAATGACACCTTTATTTAAAATAAAACAATAACGACTCAGGGTAGTCCTGTCAGATACCAAAAAAGGCTATCTGCTATCAATAGGAGCCCTGAGTACAAAATAAAACAATATAAACAAACAAGCAAATAAACAGAAAATTGAATTATGCCATAAAAACTACATATATGTAAAATTTGATATAAAAATATAAAATATACTAATTTGTCAATAAAAATGTACGGTTATAAAGAGTGGCACCCAACCCATGAAACAGAAAGTTTAAGGCCGAAAAGTCTAAATTCACTCTTAAACATAAAGGAAAATTCTATAACTTACAACCGTATATTTAATTCATGCATATAAGTTAAAAGCTCTATTTAGCTGACATACTACCAATTGAACGGATTGTACACGGTACTTGTCAAAACAGCTTGACATCCACTAAGACTTTGTTATTACATTCGCGGAGAGCCGGACTTATCAAAATCCCGTTCAGTCTCGTTCCCTGAACAGTTCTAACTTTGCATGCACGTCGGCCTATATTAGAGCACGTCCATTAAGAGATAACGGGTTTGGGAACGAGATTGAATTCCTTTGAAGTCAAATTCTTGGTGAACAACCGAGAGTTGATGAGATATAAGTGCTCGTTTGTGTCCATGGCCGGCATCACAAAGAAATTGTAGGGACTTTTCATTCACTAGCAATTTTAGTAGGAAAATTTATTACTTCTAAACTTTGTACATGCAAGGGAAAATTGTAAATACTATCTCATTCAGTGTCTCAATGGGGGTATAGCTTTGACGGTATAACGTTTAAAAAATCGGCGTTTTTACGGTTGACGGTTGACCCCATTGAGACCCTCATTCTAACAGAGTGTAAGTGCTGTACACTACTGTATCAAGCCACAGTGTCTTTGGGTATGAACGTTTTAATTGGATATGCAGATCAACCTTTTTCAATACCATAGCCTTTAACGAAAAGGAGTGTATTTCCATTGCGAAGAGAAGCTAACTGAAGAATTAATGCATGCGATTCTTGGATGGCAATCGTTCCCAGAGTGGAATTTAACAAAAGACATGGCAGCCATGTTAGTAGTTGTCTTTTTGTCAAAATCACCAACATGTCTGCCATGTCTTTTGTTCAATTCACTCTCCTGGGAATGGTTCAATTGAAGAATAGACAATTTTATTGAAAAGTATTACTTTTTGAAATAGTCACAAACATATTAGAAGTGGGAATGTTCTAGCTGATTCGTTTACACAAACACGTAGAGATGGTTGATGTAGAACTAGCCGTTTTTAAATGCTGCGAGCCCAACAACAACCCGATGCATCCTATCGCCTTCGATGAATATATATGTGATCTATATACCAGGAAAGCAACTGCATTATCGAGGGGGCCCGGGGATAGACTTAGCAGAAAAACAGTGCTGACAAACGAGAAACTCATAAATAGGGCGCCTGGTCATGTGAACGTTCGCCGAGCTCGTGCGGAGCGGCTAAGTCGATTTTTTTCGGGAAAAAAAGCTTTCAAAAACCCCGGGAGTCTGTTAAGAAAACGTTGCCGAACAGCAATCGTGTTTCTTCCGGAGACTTGATAGTTATTTCATTTTCGGAATTTCACTGTTAACGCGTTCCAAACTAATGCGTTTTTCAATTTTCAAAACATGCATATGAATACAGTCATTCTCAAAAAGGTTGTCCAGATGAAAAGACGTTTAGACGGCTTTAATAAACTTGTTTGCATATATCAGATTTTCAATTTTTTCGCAGGAATTTCATTTCAAAATACCAAAGTACATTGCATATTATATATTGTGTATAATGGATTGTAGTTTTGCAGCTAAAGTTACAATTCTTGCCAGAAAATTAAAAATGTGATATATGCAAATGAGTTTATTGACGTCTTAATTTTCTTTAAAGCTGTTTGCGTCGAAGTGACAGCGAGTATTGATATTGCTTTGAAAAAGTAAACAAAATGCCGATGTTCCTTGTCTTTCACCGTCTTTTAATTCAGGACACTACAAAACGTACATCGTTTGAAAATGGAAAAATACATTTTAGTTAGGAATGCGTTCTGTACGTTATGTCACTGATCTGAAATCATCTACAGTGTAATTTTTTCTGATTTTTGTTGTTGTTGTTTCAGGGTTTGTTCACATTAATATTGTCGAAATGAACCAACAAGAAGGAGCTAATTTCACAAGTCAAGGAAACAACACATCTGATGATACAAAATTATGGTTGGAGTTCTTCGGAGCCAATTCGCCATTGATAATTCTAGCGTTGCTGATTATTTGTGTCAATGCGACGATTCTGATCGTTTTTGTTCGCAAGCGTCCACTGAAAATCGCCACGAACTTTTTCTTGGCTGCAATGGCGTTCACAGATGTTCTGACCGGACTAATCACGATTCCCTTTTTCCTTGCGTGCAACCTTACCTATATGGTCCGAGAAGACATGTGTCATGTAAAAGAACCTTTCTATGCCTTCACTTCTTTGTCAACCGTCGCCTTCATCACCACTATTACTGTAGATCGTTACCTCGCCATTATGAAGCCTTTGAGGTACAACGTAATCTTGACTAAAAAGCGCGCTAAACTGATCATCGCAGCGGTTTGGATAATCGCTATCTTCTTGGCGTTACTTCCACTGGTGTGGGCCTCACCTGGGAAGAGCAAGATTACCAAGCCAACTCAAGAGCATCTCAGAGCTGACCGTATTTACACCATTGTCATATTATGTCCCATAATTATGGTATTTCCTTTTATGGTGTACACTTATATCCGAATTTTTAAGGAAATAAGAAGGCAACGGAAGCTCACACGCGAGCATGAGAGGTTTGTCCCGGTCGGTTCTGGAAATTCCAGTAGCTCCACTGTGCATGAGATTCGCACCGTAACCATTTTCTGTGTCATGTTGGTGGGTTATGTATTTTGTTGGGCACCGTTTGCAGTCTCAAGGATTTTGCTCAGCTTTAACAATGGTTCTTCGGGACTGAAGCCCATCGAGAATTACATCATTATAACTTTGCCTTTCGTCACGTCTTTCTTAAATCCTTGTTGCTATGGTTTCGGAAAAAGAGATTTTCGTTTTGCCATATCAGAAGGCAGTCCCTGTACTGCACCACGAAACAATGCATATCTCGAAAGACAGTCGTGCGCCACTCCATGTTGACTGGAAGACTGTGTCGATCCTGAACCTTGTCCACTTTGATATTTCTACATCTACATCTTTATTGTTGATAAAATCGTTAGATATCACATCAACTTATATCCTATTTACAGGATACAAACATCTCAGAACGATCCTACATTCAAGGGAGCTCGCAGAACGATTTTGGGTTTCCTGTTGTTTGTTCGCCATTTTGAATTTTATACTATCTTGTGACCCGCGCCTCCAATACGCTAAAGGGGACAGCCACTTAAAGAATACAAAATGGCGGTAAAATTCGAGGTGAGCTCCCGTGCTACATTCCTAAAGACTGCAGACAATGACTTCGGCAAAAGTCTTTGGGAATGACTCTCGGCATTTTGAGCACAAGCTTATTTTTCTTGCATGGACGCTCATTTAGTGATCATTTTGCGATCAGACTTTTTCATCTCGACCATGCAGATGAACTGATTTGTCTTCGAAATAATTAGTTTCAAAAACTAAGAAAAACTAAGAAAATGACTAGGGCACACATACACAAAATCAAATACAAAAATACCTATAAATATATTCGAAGCATGTGTTCATCTCGAGGTAATGGGTTTCAACCGGCTCAGTGGTCCTTGAAAAGATTCCTGAGGGAGACCCATGCGCATATAATCAAAACCAAATAAGGATATAAGGTATACCAATTATAAGTTAGTTGATAGTGAGAGCGCTGATGGACAGGGCCTAAAGTGTGCACCGTTGTCCTCAGTGTAAAAATGTTACGCGTTACCGGCCGACGCTAAATAAGGTTGCTTTACATTTATCGACTATGAAAACTGTACATTCACGACGGAATTTCGAGTGTTTTTATAGATATCACGGCATTGACACGGCGCAACACTGCACGGTTCGTTTTAATTTACTGGCATATGAAACTACTCCTGCTAATTGCAAAAAAAACATCAAATAAAATAACAGAGAAAAACGGTTGAATAAAAACGAAAATATAATAGCATGATGAGAAATCCATGATATAAAAGACAAACTTGGTATTTTCCGATATCTGAGATCAATTAAGTCCAATTATAAAAGCCATCAATCTTACATCATACCAAAGAAATAAGAATAAAAGTGTAAATATGTATCAGGCTTCCCTTTAGCCTGATATTCAGATGGTCGTCGCTCATTAAACTCACTCTATTAGCGACCGCCGACCCTCTCCACATCAAACTAGCTAACCTTTTCTCCCTACGATGCTCTTCAGTCAAGGGGGAGAGGAGGGGAGTTGAGGGGAGGGGAGGGATAGGTCCTTTATGAATAGCATTTCATAGACCAAGCAGTCCCTTTTGTTGTTACATTTTTTCAGGATTTTGAAAAGATGGTCAATTGGGAATGTATTGTCCTTGCCATGACTTGATAATGACGTCATGTAAAGGCGAAAAGTCGTCTTCAACTTTTTAAAATATATTTATTACTCTTATGGATTTCAAGAGTTTTAAGAGTTTTATAGCGTTGAATTTTTGCTGTAAAGATGTTGAAATGGTTCAGTATTTATGTGAAGCAAATTAGTTGGAGGGATTTAGTTTGCATTGTATTTCTGAGAATTGTGAACCACTACTACAAAGTCTGACTGAATCTGAATAAATATCACTGTAATAAAGGTGACTGATCTTGAAAGCCTTATGATTCTCCGGAGACTGAAGGGCAATAGATTTTTCACCCCTAAAGCAAATATAAAGCTTGATCTGTAATCCTCTTTTAACTTCGATTCTTCAACAAAATACAGTCTTTGTTTGCCTATTTTCACAGGATGCCCAATTCATTTGAATCAAAAACGTCAAAAACAAAGTATCTAAAATTGTTATTATTTATTTAAATGGGAGCTTCTCTATAATAGGTAGTACGGGGTCCGGGGGGTTTTCGTCCATTTGATTTTCGTATCGAAAGAAAAATTGAAAAGTGAAGCAGAAATAAATTTTTGAATTTTGATTCTTAAATATTTTTAGTTTTGCCCCTTGTTTTGATGGATTTGACCAAGAGAAATAGTGGGATTTCCCGGTATGTTTTAAAAGATAGTATTAGTTTTTCCAAAATCGATTATTTCGAAAATTGAAAATCAAAACGATCATTTTTCCCAAGTAGGGGAGGATTCCCTTCGAGTTTCCCACTAATGGTGGAGAGGTACTGGACTGGTCATCTTCTGGGGGGTGGGGGGTGCGTCTTGCAAACAAAATGGCGTCGTCTTGACAAGACGAGAAAATTAAAGCTCAATAAAAATCCTATAAGAAAACGTTATAAACTGCTGAATTACGTATGTTGGCCACTCGGATCAAAGTCTACTTGCACTGAACACCTTGACTGGATGTATCAAGGAGCTGATGGTTTAGACAAGACACTGCGCTGTATAAATTCCTAGAAGACTTTCTCGGAAACATGACCGCTGCCGCGAAAAATGTCGGTAAGACTCGAAACCACCAAAGACAAGAGAAACTACTAAATATTCCCTGCTCGCGTTGATGTTCACTCTTCTATCTTAGCTTGTAGCTGTTATAGATTTCAATCCGAGTGGCCAAAAATGCTTAATTCAGTAGCTCATAATTATAACGTTTACAATTTTCTCTTGTACATGTCTTGTCAAGACGACGCCATTTTGTTTGCTTGACCCACCCTACCCCTTTGGAGATGAACACTTCAGTACCTCTCCCCTGTCAGGGCGAAATTCAAATGGAATCTCCCCTATCTATTTTTACTTGGGGAAAAAAATGGTCGTTTTGATTTTCAATTTTTTAAATAATCGATTTTGAAAAACCTAATGATACCTTTAAACAATACAGGGAAATTTCAATTTCATTTCTCTTGGTCAAATCCATCAAAACGAGGTATAAAATTAAAAATATACAAAAATTAGAAATCAAAAATTGGTTTCAATTTCAATTTTCAATTTTTCTTTCGATACGGAAATCAAATGGACGAAAAACCCCCGGACCCCCCCCCCCCCCCCCCCCGTGAACATCAACGCGAGCAGGGAATATTTAGTAGTTTCTCTTGTCTTTGGTGGTTTCGAGTCTTACCGACATTTTTCGCGGCAGCGGTCATGTTTCCGAGAAAGTCTTCTAGGAATTTATACAGCGCAGTGTCTTGTCTAAACCATCAGCTCCTTGATACATCCAGTCAAGGTGTTCAGTGCAAGTAGACTTTGATCCGAGTGGCCAACATACGTAATTCAGCAGTTTATAACGTTTTCTTATAGGATTTTTATTGAGCTTTAATTTTCTCGTCTTGTCAAGACGACACCATTTTGTTTGCATGACGCACTCCACCCCCCAGAAGATGACCAGTCCAGTACCTCTTCACCATTAGTGGGAAACTCGAAGGGAATCCTCCCCTACTTGGGAAAAATGGTCGTTTTGATTTTCAATTTTCGAAATAATCGATTTTGGAAAAACTAATACTATCTTTTAAAACATACCGGGAAATCCCACTATTTCTCTTGGTCAAATCCATCAAAACAAGGGGCAAAACTAAAAATATTTAAGAATCAAAATTCAAAAATTTATTTCTGCTTCACTTTTCAATTTTTCTTTCGATACGAAAATCAAATGGACGAAAACCCCACGGACCCCCCCCCCCCCCCGGACCTAGTACCTAATTTTTATATTATTATCATTTACCAAACAAAACGTTTTTGGTGGTTATAAAAGGATTATTTCACTGAAAACCAACCTTCATCTTTAGGATACCCAAAGCGCTGGCTTAAAGACATTAAACAAAGCCAAATGGGAATTCTCTTTATGTCATTAGAATTATCTTCAAGAAGATCACAAGAAAAAAAAATTGGGTGAAATAGCTTTTAATTGAATTCAAGGTTAATTATGAACTTAATATAGCTTTTCTAAGAGTTTATACTCTTAATACGGTAAAACGTCATTATTGTATGAGAAAACATCATGACATAGCAACGGTTTCGTTGAGTCAAAACAGTACAAGATGAGAGAAGTATTTCCATTAGTGTCTAGCACAGGATTAACACTGATCACGTATCTCGTGTCCTTTTGATGCCCTGAAATACCTATTACTCATAGTGTCGTGCACATTACCACACTATTGCACTTTCGTATTTTCCTTACAAAAACATTTCTCGAGATTGGTGTTATTCACAACAAAAAGAATCGAGAAACGATAACAACAATGGAAAATGAAATAAAAGATGAGAAAATATATCAATGGATAGAAGAGGAGGATAAAGAAAAGTAAACAAAAGAAAAAAACAAGAAAACAAAAGGCAATTAAAATAGCTATAAAAAAAAGAGAAGATAGGGGAAGTAAAAGAAAAGAAAGAAGAGAAGAGAAGAGGAGAAAAAGAGAAAATAAATGAAAGGAAATAAAGGGGAATAAAAGAAGAGACGAACAAGATAAATCAAACAACGGAAGAAGAAAACCAAACAAAGGCATGACACTACGTCACGCTCTACAAACACGTCATTAAGCTCACGCTACTAGTTGCTAGTAGGTCTGCCAGGTCTAACAGTCAACAGTTGACTTCGGAGCGATGGTGTCGTATGTAGTTTTCAGCATTGCCGGTAAGTCCCTTTTATTCATTCTTATTGCAAAGCAAATCTTGGCAATGTCATCCGATACAAACAAAAAAGGCTTTCCATTAATTAGATGGAGCTTTTAATTTGGACTAAGTTAGCTTTCGTGCTGATGAACGAAGCTACAATCCCGCTCAAAACTAAATGAATCAGTGGGAGGCAAGAACGTTCAGCTATCCCCTCTCCCCCTAGCCTTTCAATGTTGCTAGCTATGGCAGAATTGTGCAGCGCGAAAAGTCGCTGATATGGAAGGGCCAACATTGGAGGAGGAGACGTGAGGAGAAGTGATTCAGTTTTTTTGGAGTAAGATTGTAGCTGTCAATCGCCTGTGATTTTCATCACAAGAATATATGCGGTGAACTTGTTCTAGAAGAAACCTAGTCCATTTTCGGGATCATTTCAAGAATTTCTAGAGGAAGTTTTGCTGGGCTATTTCGTCATTTCTCGTGTAGAGTAGCGATTGGTTATAGTCACCTGTGGTCTTCGCGTACACTGATCATGACTCGTATTATAACTGTACTGCAAGTCGTCTTTTTAAGTAATTAAACTATTTAACTAGTCAATTAATACAGTATACTCTATTAATTGACTAGTTTAAGGTGGCCCGTACCTATTGATTTGCTTGTCAGACATAAATTTTAATCGCGTCTTTGTACATCAAAATCTTGTTCGATTTCTGAGAAAACCCTCGTGGTTTGTTAATTTATTCAAAACAACACCTTACTATCTGTTGCAAAATTCAACACGGGATTTAGACTCAGAAGCAATTGGATTCAGAGAACTACTGTCTTTATTCCCAAAAGTCTGGATCCCGTGTGGGATTTTGCAACAGATAGAAAGGTGTTGTTTTGAATAAATGAACAAACCATGAGGGTTTTACCTTGGCAGCTCAAACGTCGAATCGATGTAGTTGCTAACTTTTGAAGCTTACTGAATTATACCTAGTGCAGCAAAGACAACGGCACTTGACAACAGGTATGTTAACATCTTGTTCTATCACATACTTAGAAAATTTCAGGAAACAATTCGACACGGAATTTGTAGAAGTCGAAGGAATACAGATTTGCGACGTTCACCTCATGGTCACAACAATTGCTCTCCAAGTTTGCTTGAGGATAACATTGGCGTTTTAGCTTCTCATATGTCTCCATATTTTGTTCACAAGTTACAATAGGCGTATAGCAGATATAGTTCTCGCTGTTTTTGAAATTTTGTAGAGATTTTCAGTTGGCGTCATGACCTACTGAATTAGGCATTGTTGGCCACTCGGATTGAAATCTATAACAGCTACAAGCTAAGATGGGGCTAAGATAGAAGGGTGAACATCAACGCGAGCAGGGAATATTTAGTAGTTTCTCTTGTCTTTGGTGGTTTCGAGTCTTACCGACATTTTTCGCGGCAGCGGTCATGTTTTCGAGAAAGTCTTCTGGGAATTTATACAGCGCAGTGTCTTGTCTAAACCATCAGCTACTTCATTTCAAAGGGCGGATGAGCTTGACTGAGCCAACGGCCATCATGCATCAGTCAACTTATATTTTTTGCTTTGATTGTAATTTTAAACAGTAATTTGTAGTATAGTAATTTGTAGTGCAGTAATTTATAGTGTATTTTAAAATTAATTTTCATGGTACGGACTGTGTAGCGGCAGCCCAAGGCGCCATCCTACGCTCACAGTCTACCATGATTCAGTGTTCAGTATATGTTTTTGTAAAGCGCCTAGAGCAGATTTTGGATAGGCGCTATATATATTTTTACAACACTTGATACTAATCTCGCAATCTGATTGGTTGATTAGAGTGTGTCAATAAGAGGACAGACACACTGCTGACGCGTTGCAGCGCGCGCGCTCGTTCTGTTGCCCCGTTTGAAAAGGATTTTTTAACTTTTATCTCAAATAACTGTTGTAAAAAACGAATTGAAGATGGTTTTGAGTTGTCTGTCCTCTTATTGACACACTCTTGACGTCATAAAATGTTCAAAACTTTGCAGTGAAACCACTCGCTGCGCTCGTGATTCCACTTTAGTTTTGAACATTTTATGACGTCAAGAGTGTGTCAATAAGAGGACAGACAACTCAAAACCATCTTCAATTTGTTAAATAACAACTTTATTGAAGAAGAACTAAGAACTAGTACATCAACAAAAGGGTTATGCTAGGGAAAAACTTAATTTTCATATAAAAACATACCCCTCAAGTACATATATACAAAAACTAGGACAATATTCGACGTTGATATTACATAATACAATGGGATACAACATGCAATAAGATAGTTATAAAATATATGTAATGAGATATATAAATATTGGTCTATATAATTATATGTATATATATATGTATATGCAGCCTATCTTGGGAAGGCCGCCCACCCGAAGCAGACAACCCAATAGACACCTTCAGGCTAGCGACATTAACAAAAACAGGCTGTATATTAAACATTATTAAAAATTTACAAAGTATCTAAAAATTGTACGATAATCATAAGTGTTTAATAAGGCCTTTCCTAAATGAGTAAAGTTTATCAAGCTTAACTAAAGACTCAGGTAAATCATTCCATTTGTCTATATGTCTGTGCCAGAAAGAAAATTTCATGATGTTTGTTCTGCACGAAGTCTTAAACAGTTTATAACAATGGCTGTTTCTGGAACTTCGCTGATTGAAGGACATAAAGTCATCAATATCGACAGCAGAGTGACCTTTAATGAATTTAAACAGTTGGACAAGTCCAAGATACTCTCGGCGTTGCGCTAGTGATGGTAATTTAAGAGATTCCATTCGGTCTTCATATGAAATATCCCTTCCAATGATCCATCTTGTAACGTTACGCTGCACACGTTCAAGTTTTTCGATCAGATATTTTTCATGTGGATCCCAAGCTTGGCATGCATATTCAAGCAATGGACGTACCATTACTTTGTATCCGACTAACAAGGCTTTAGATTGCATACCAAAAGTTCGTTTGAGTAAGCCCAGTAACTTGTTGGCTCTTGCTGTGATAGAAAGAACATGGGATTTCCAAGACAAATCTTCGGAAAAAATTACTCCAAGGTGCTTGTGTGTTGATACCTGAGAGATTGGTTTGTTGTCAATACTGTAGTTACAGCAGGCTGGGTTTCGTGCCCTGGTGAACTTCATAGATTCACATTTTTTAGAATTTGTCTTCAACAACCATTTACCACACCATTCATTGGTTTGGTTGAGACTCTCTTGAATAGTACTCGACGTTTGTGTAGGAGGACATCGGTTATACAGAAGAGTATCATCAGCAAACAACGCAGTAGTGCTCGACAAGTGGTCAGGAATATCATTGACGTATAGTAGAAATAGTAAGGGGCCCAATATGCTCCCCTGTGGAACTCCAGATCGGACGAGTACCCAGTCCGAGTGACATCCTTCAAGCACAACACGTTGGAAACGATTGGCAAGAAAATTTGAAAACCAAGTCAATAACTCATCCGCGATGCCATAATGGTTAAGTTTGAGAAGGAGTCGGTCATGTGGCACAGAATCAAAGGCCTTCTCAAAGTCCAAAAATACCACGTCCGTAGAATGGCGCTCGTCGAGATTTTTAGCCAGGGTGTGAAAGAGAAGTATTAACTGGGAAGTGCAGGAGTAACCAGGTCGAAAGCCATACTGTTGCTTACTAAAAAGATTATTCGATTCAATGAAGGCAAAAACACGATTGTGTATGAGTCTTTCCAAGGTTTTAACCACTACACTAGTTAGCGAAATAGGACGGTAATTTTGGACCAGTTCCTTTTTTCCTTTTTTGTAGACAGGAATGATTATTATTATTATTATTATTATTATTATTGATACATCCAGTCAAGGTGTTCAGTACAAGTAGACTTTGATCCGAGTGGCCAACATACGTAATTCAGCAGTTTATAACGTTTTCTTATAGGATTTTTATTGAGCTTTAATTTTCTCGTCTTGTCAAGACGACGCCATTTTGTTTGCAAGACGCACCCCCCACCCCCCAGAAGATGACCAGTCCAGTACCTCTCCACCATTAGTGGGAAACTCGAAGGGAATCCTCCCCTACTTGGGAAAAATGGTCGTTTTGATTTTCAATTTTCGAAATAATCGATTTTGGAAAAACTAATACTATCTTTTAAAACATACCGGGAAATCCCACTATTTCTCTTGGTCAAATCCATCAAAACAAGGGGCAAAACTAAAAATATTTAAGAATCAAAATTCAAAAATTTATTTCTGCTTCACTTTTCAATTTTTCTTTCGATACGAAAATCAAATGGACGAAAACCCCCCGGACCCCGTACTACCTATTATAGAGAAGCTCCCATTTAAATAAATAATAACAATTTTAGATACTTTGTTTTTGACGTTTTTGATTCAAATGAATTGGGCATCCTGTGAAAATAGGCAAACAAAGACAAACAAATCCATCAAAACAAGGGGCAAAACTAAAAATATTTAAGAATCAAAATTCAAAAATTGATTTCAGCTTCAGTTTTTAATTTTTCTTTCGATACGGAAATCAAATGGACGAAAAACCCCCGGACCCAACTGGCCAAAAATATTGCAAGTTGCTAGGGAAAATTGCACAGTGTAACAGCGCCATAATTTTCTCTGCACTTGTTTTGAAACGCCGTTGCTAGACAAGTTGCTGGAAAAATTGCACAGTGTAAAATTGGCGCGACACATGGTGTATGTAGTCGTCTATGACTTTTTACTTGATTAACGAAATAGGAAAAAAATTCACCTTAGAATTTTGGATTTATGACCTATTTTTCTCATAAAGCCATTTCGTCTGATATCTCGAATTATTTGATCTAAGAAAAATGACCCAGCAAAACTTCCTCTAGAAATTTTTGAAATAATCCCGAAAATGGACTAGGTTTCTTCTAGAACTCGCATATATATTCTTGTGATGTGTAAAAAGAAAAAAATCATTTCTTTAACTGATGAAGAAATAACCATGAAACTTTTTTCATTCGATTGCTACAAACCAAACATTTCTTATTAAGGTTTTCTTCGTCGACTCACACCATTCAGCATAGTTAAAACATCGTAATATTTGGAAAGAAAGAAATGTTAAGTTTTGGTTGTGTCATTTCTAATTTATTTCCGCATACCTACCGATCACGGTCTGTCACATACCCAGGCGTGACAATAATGAAAAACACGTGCACATGCTCGTAGTCACGTCTTGGCTTTTGTAAACTTAATTCATTTCCGCATACCTACCGATCACGGTCTGTCACAGACCCAGGCGTGACAATAATGAAAAACATGTGCACATGCTCGTAGTCACGTCTTGGCTTTTGTAAACTTAATTTACTTCCGCATACCTACCGATCACGGTCTGTCACATACCCAGGCGTGACAATAATGAAAAACATGTGCACATGCTCGTAGTCACGTCTTGGCTTTTGTAAACTTAATTCATTTCCGCATAACTACCGATCACGGTCTGTCACAGATCCAGGCGTGACACTAATTAATAACATGTGCGCATGCATTTTGGATAGGGGTGTGCCGCCGGAGTTCTAGAAACCTGACCCTGTTTAAGTTAAGACACTCGAAAGTGAAAAAATCATACCCTGTTCAAGACAAAAGGGAAGAAAATCGACCCTAGCCTCGTCATTCGATTCTGATCCGTTGCATATTAGAGAAAAAACGGCTGAAGAAGCGCTTTTTTGTTTATTTTGAATATAGTACCCTATCTAAGATACAAAAAGATGATATGGCTTAGGATCTCGTCAAAATTATAGATCCTGTGTAAGACAATTTTGGGTAAAATGTATACCCTGTTCAAGACAGCAGGGCCAAAAACCATACCCTATCCAGCGGCACTGCACATGAGCAAATACATGGAATTCCGCCCACCCCCGTGCCGGGGACTCCATTGTAGGAAGGGTCGGGTACGCTCGTCGTATCTCTTAGTGGTAAAAATCAGCTATTTGGTATCTTTTAGGGTGTTAGAATTGAAGTTTAGAGTTTTTGTATTTATAGAAACGGTTTTTAAACCGTTTAAAAACAGTTTATGTATTTTTGTGTATGGTATCTTTTAGTGGTTAAAACTCGTCAGTCAGCCACGCAATTCTTAGGGGCTGTTTATATGGAGGCGAGCCAGCCCGGTAAGCTGGCTGACTTCTTTTGTTCTCTGGCCCCCAGGGAAAAGAAAACAAAAGAACTTAGCCCGCTTACCGGGCTGGCTCGCCTCCATATAAACAGCTCCTTAAAAGAGTTCCGGCGCGGGTACTTTTGAAAACTTCCGACGAGTATACCCGATCTTTTTACAATGGAGTCTAATAATAAAGTTTCTAAAATCCCACCAAATAACCAGGTAAGATCTTTAGACGATATATTAGCTATATACTATCATTTTGGTATTAATAGTTCCTAGTCAGTATTAGTGATTTTTACTTTTGATTGTATGACAGAGCTGCAAAGTGTTTTAATAGGCATGCAGTAGCGTTATCGGCATATATTTATGTGCGCTATTTATTCATCAACATCTGAGATCACATTCAGAAACAATTGTATTTCCAAATCTTGTACGATCTAACTTCTCTGTTCTTTTAGTTTTACTTTTCACCTTACTCAAAGGATCCACCTCACAGGACTCTCAATGTAAGTATATATATAAACTTACTCAGCTTCAAGACTGATTCACTGTAGTTTGATTTCCAGCGATTCATCGATCCATTTATACCAACAAAAGTTTTGATTTAGAGAGGGCAATTTCTAAACAGTGGGGTCTGAGTTTGTTGAAATTATTCCGAATTTTTTTTTCTTCAGCAAAATCGCTTAAAGTCCATTTATAGATGGATAATTGGAGTATAAGTCCCAAACAATTATTAAAATTGAACCCGATTCTAAAAAGCTGTGACCAACAGTTTGTCAATCCCGAATGCTTCCAGAATTTCTAATGAGTCACCTTAACAAAAACTGTTCATTTACAATCACTGTCATACCCTGGGCATACCATGTTTGTATATATTTCCCTTTCTTTCAGTTTGTCCCAAAGAGGTTGTCAATATTACAGCTGTCCTCCAACCAGACAAGGAACATGAAATCCATTCTCCTGGGTTTCCCAATGACTACCCACCTAACGCGAACTGTACTTGGCGTGTAACTCTATCTGAATCTCTACCACCCCGTATGTATGGTATCGGCTTGATGATTGACACGTGGGAAATAGAAACCTGTAGCAGTTGTGGTTGCGATTATTTAAACTATGGAGATAAATGGTCTATTGCAACGACCTTCCCACGTAAATGCAATATTCACTCTGAAAACTATCTTTCGTTAGTTAAAGATATATACAGCATTCGCTCCCTGTTCTACATTGTACATCGAGAGACAGAATTATGGTTAAAGTTCCGTTCTGATAGCTCCTCACAATTCAAAGGTTTCAAGGGACAAGCTAAAGTTGTTTATATCGGCAGTTCCAGTTGTGATAACTTCATCAATGCTACAAGTGGTAGTATTGCAAGTCCTAAATACCCATCGCTTTACCCCAAAGGACAATTTATCACATGGTGTCTAGCTGTACCTAAAGGTTTTCGAGTCAAGCTGAAATTCTCGGCCTTTGAGTTGGAGAACACTAAGAACAAGGACAATGACTGCATCAAGGACTTCGTGGAGATTCGCGATGGTGGGACTGCCCTAGGGGGTAGGAACGGTGGGTACGGAAAGTTACTTGGTCGTTTCTGTGGTAATACCATTCCTACAGAAGACATCTACTCCATATCCAATCAAATGTGGGTACTGTTTGTAAGTGACAACAACGCTACCACCGTCCACAAGGGATTCAAAGCCGATTTTGTCAATAGTGAGTATGAAAACCTGTGACTGACGTAATGTCTATAACACTATTTGCTTTGGGTGTTGAATAGTACGTTTCTTTGAGGGGAATGGGAGAGAGAATTGGGTTTCCTGTGTAATCAAAGGCGGGGACTGCACAGGAGCCCAATCCCCTATAAACCTAATTCTGCTCGAAGAAACACAGGCTAGGTATTGAATATCTAAAGCATACTCGACAAGTTATATTACTATTTAGCAACAACATAATTTAGCGAATTTTAGGGAGTTCCTTAAAATCGCTAGCTATTTCACGGTACTCGCCATTTATGGTATTCTTGGTCAATTATAGTAACTAAATTGTCATTTCCCCACGAAAATCGCCAAGTAGCTGTGAAATATTTCCGAGCTAACACTAAAACCATGAAACAACTTAGTAACTAATTCCTTTGTTTTCCACTGTTTGATAATTAAGTGCTATTTTGTACTCAGTTAGTTATAAATGCTTCGTGCTTTTAATGTTTATAGCGCTTTGGGGAAATTTCTATGGTTATGATAAGAATAGTTTGAGTGAATTTCCCTAGCTCAAGAGTCTGTTTGATAAATACTAAATAGACAAACACGATACATGACGTACGCATATAGCATTCACTCATGGTATTTGTGATAACGTCGCGTCGTGACGTTTCAAGTCCTCTCTAAGGTGTCCACTTCTCTCATCCCGCACGTGATGTTCTAACTAAGGTCACGTGTCAATCGACTTATTTTTGCTTAAGTGCTAATATATCGTGACGTCAATTATGTTGATTTTTCAGGTGGAAATGTGATGACGTCATCCATTCTGGTCTGGCTCCTAGCAACGGTGATGTGGCTACTTGTGTATTAAAACAACTGAGTCAGTGTGTAGTGAAGCTTTCGAGTTGATCACGTGCCTGGTGAAATATAAACTAGAATTCTATTGTCTCAACAACGTTAACGTAACATACTCAAGTGACCGCGGTCAGTTAGTTCAGTTGCATGCTGCAGGTAAAATGAATAAGTATTGTTATTTTGACTAAAATTTGTTATGTTTTGGGCAGATGCATTGTTCATCTCGGTATATCTCGCAGCCGAGTTTAGTCTCGTCACGCAATGCTCTTGTCACACAGAGAAAGCTTTATATGACGTGACAAAGCATTGCTTTCGAAGGAGAGTATGGCATTAGACTTGGTATTTAAAATTCGCAGATAAAGTTTTACTCGGTGAGCTGTAGTCATAATATGCAGTCCTTTAAGTCCGTCACAAAATGCATACAGGTCTCTAGCTACAGCGCATGCTCAGCCGAGGAAGGTCGAAAGCGCTTAGACGAGTGTGTCTAGTGCACGTAATCAATAGAACGAGTGAGTCTAGCGTACGTAGTCAATAGAATAGAACGATTGTGTCTAGTGTACGTAGTCAATAGAACGATTTTGTCTAGTGCACGTAATCAATAGAACGAGTGAGTCTAGCGTACGAGGTCAATAGAATAGAACGATTGTGTCTAGTGTACGAAGTCAATAAAATAGATGAACAATTGTGTCTATGCTCTTTACACCATGGACGGTTTTAACCTGTAATAAAAAAGAGGGGGTCACCGTTCTCGCTTTATTTGGTGCTACACGAACCCAAAATATGACAAATACTGAACGGCTTCAATGACATATGGCTGTAACCGGAAGTCGAATAAAAATAACACCTTTTACTTCAAAAATTATATGTTTTGGGCAAAATACAAAAGTTAGTCTCAATTACATGTCATTAAAGTATCATTGTACCAATACCATTAACCTTATTGTTGAAGTATGGAACTACGTGCGTTAGGAAAGTCGTCTTGAAATCAAACCTTGGCTATTTTTCCCGATAAATATATGCGTTCGAGAAATGTCATTTTTTCATATTTCGTAAGTGGATGCTCTATGGTCTTCTAAGTTTATTTTTGAGATAAAAAGTGGGGATCACCATTCTCGTTTGCAAGATATTTTGTAAAACATCCTTATAACAGGCTAGGCCAGGCTAAAAGTGACGCTTTTCGAGAGAGGACTGGAACGAGATTCGCAAATATTATCTATCGCTCCAAGGTTTCGAAAAATGGCCGGAATTGCGTGTTTTAGCGTTTTTACACGTACTATGAATGAAAACTAAAGTTGTAATTCTGTGCTTTTCGAACTATGCGCGGAAAAGTGTCGGCAGTCGGAGCAATTGACGACGACTTAAAGACAGATTTAACGAACATCGACGCAAAATTGACACACCCCACTCTACATCACCTCACACCGCTGTTTCTGAACATTTCCTTGCCAACTCTGATCACTCTATAACTAACGTTTTACTTATCCCCATTGAAATAATCACCTCTAATCGCGATGCCATCCGCAAAGCTAAAGAAGCTCACTATATAAATCTAGCTAATACTCTAGAACCCAATGGCCTTAATAAACGCGATGAGACGTTTTAGTTTTATTTCCATTTATTTTATACATATGTTGTTATAAGTATTACCTTTCTTATCTTTACTGTAATTTCCGTCTATTTACCACATTTGTAAACTTGTATATCTATTTCCTGTTACGTCATTTCCTATATCCATATCTTATATATACATTTACCGATTCCAATTGTAATCCTTTTAAGCCTGATGAAGGCTAGTATTGGCTAGTCGAAAATTCGCACATTAAAGAATTTCAGTTCTACGACGTATTGTTTCTTCAAGTTTCTCAAATTATTTCAATTGAAATACCTTGAGGCCTTTCCACATGTACCTGCAAATTGTCTACGACAAATGTTTTATTTTTTTCTCTTTCTACAAAGTTTCATGGACAAATGCGTTTTTCATATGAGATTTACTCAAATTTTCTCATCCACCATAAAAAATAATAATAAATATTTGTCACAGAAAATTTGCTAGTGTTGAAGGACCTTTAACTTTACAATAATCCTGATCACGTCAATACGTACTAGCTGTGAACAGAGATATTGTTTGATAAACTATATCATTATAGATAAAATGGTCGTGAAATAAGCGCTCCTCTAAGTAAATTTATAGAAAATCAAATCGATTTTAAAGAATTTCATGTCAGTGAAATGATAACAACACCATCAACAATACCAACATATAAACAACAGCAAAACTGACTACCAGAGTTTTCTCTGGTAGCTTTTAATTTGTTCACAATATCTCCGGATCGAGTCTGTTGTTTTTAGCGTTCCAAGGGAAAAGAATTCGAAACGAAACGAAAAGAAAGAAGAGAAGAGAAAAGAAAAGAAAAGAAAAGAAAAGAAAAGAAGAGAAAAGGTAAGGAAAGGTAAGGAAAGGAAAGGAAAGGAAAGGAAAGGAGAGGAAAGGAAAGGAAAGGAAAGGAAAGGAAAGGAAAGGAAAGGAAAAGAAAAGAAAAGAAACGAATAGAAAACAAAACAGAACAAAACAAAACAAAACAAAACAAGAGAATTATCACCCTATTTTAATGTTAACAGGCTTCTTGGGTCTGTTTACATGGCAGATGTTGACCCTCCTAGAAGGGACATCTAACGGGATGATGACGTTATTTTCATGTAAATAGGCCCTTTAATTATGCTTACATATAATATGAATATAATATAGATAATTTCATTATGTAACGCATTAAATAAAACTCCAGTCATTATCTGGTAACTTAGGCTTAGCTTGGCGTCTACCGGATAGGAGCTAGGGAAAACGAAGAGCGGACAAGAGAAAATGAAATGAAATGACGATATTCAAAATTCCGTACTAGTAAAGCAAGTGATAATGTCATGTTTTTATAGATGAATCACTGTGCTGAGACAGCTCTAACAAGTCTGTGCAAAGATATGACTGGAGGTCAATCAATGTGTTAAATCATCACGCAGAGTTATGTAGCGTGTCGTGACACTCTATTATGATTGGGCAAACAGTTGTGACGAAATAATATGATATTATTATAAACAACGCAAATCCAAAATTCAACCATTTCGTTAAAATCTCAACGACATGTCTTTGGCATTTATGAGTAAAATGTAATTTTCGCAATGCGTTCAACACTTTCAAAGTGTTGTTTTGTTGGAGGACTATTCCAGCACGCTTTCTTTCTTGTTTTCATCGTCTTTTGTCAAAGTGGGAAATCCACTGCGGCATTGACTCAATGTCCCTCTGCTACCAACCAACAGATAACTTCTCCTTGCAAGTTTTTACCTGGAAGCCACAATTACGAGACTCTGACTATCACTAGTGATGTTTACTTGGAAACCAACCACCTGTCTTGTGAACACGTTTTTAACGTAACTCAAGGCTTCATTATCAAAAGCTCTGCTACAGTCTTTGTAGGTTTCTGCGAGAAGATTTCTGGAGCAGGAAATGGAGTTTCTGCAAGCTCAGGCGGCTCAGGTGGGAGTCATGGAGGAAGAGGAGGGACGGCAAGCTTTCAGGCTTTATCTGCAGCCCAGGCACCAGCGTATGGCAGTGCTTTTAATGTATCAACCCATGGAAGTAGAGGAGGAGGAAAGACAGGAGGAAAAGGCGGTGGATTGCTACAAATACTCGCAGAAAAACTGACCCTCAACGGGATTATACGAGCAGTGGGAGAAAATGCTGGCGGTGATGGGGGAGGTGGAAGTGGTGGTGGTGTGTCCATCGTCAGTGACCGAATTGAGGGAAATGGACGAATTGAGGTATTTGGTGGTATTGGTGCAGGACAAGGGGGCGGTGGTGCTGGAGGGCGAGCGTCAGTTATTTCTCAAAGTGGAATTTTTAAAGGACTTGCTCATGCATTTGGTGGAAAGACAAGTAAGTGCTTGTTTATAATAATATATCTGTGTTGACTAAAATAACACTAACCATGACATAAACACAATAACAAACTATTTTTTTATTTAATTTTGTTAGTTTTGTTAGATTTAGTGATTTTAATATCTCAATGTTGTTATATATGAGATTCAATTTTATCAAAAGAAAAGCGAAACTCAATCTTGACAAACTATTATTTAACTGGACAATGCAATTGAAAATAGTATGAGCATTTGACATACTTTACAATGAGACTTGTCTGTTCCTGCTGATACTCGAGAGCACACTTTAACTTTCAGTACCCTAACGATTTGCACTGATAGGAAAAATGAAATAATTACAGAGCAAAATAACAACGCCAAAAAATTGAAAAACTCATCCTCGAAGAACAAATATTAAACGATCCACTGAAATGTGCCACTTGAAAGAGAAATGGTGGAAAATAGCTCCTTGAAATCAATATTGATTAAGAGTGACTGGTGGTCGAAATAATTACACTTTAAATTTATCGGGCTTACACCGGTCAATTAGTGGTTAGCCGGTATAGATATGTGTACGGGGAATACCGGCTGAACTAAAGTATTCCTGATCACTTACTTTCTGTCAACTATTCTATTCTAACATTTGTTGTACTGCAGGTAGCCCAAGATCACTGTTTGTGCTGATTTACTAGAGATTCGTTAAAGAAGGAATTTTAAACATTAGATTTTTTACTTTAAATCGCAATAAAATTCAATAAAATACTCACAGTGTCATGTTGTTATTCTTGATAATCCCTTGACCGAGTTTCAAGAATTTCGTAATCTCGGTCGGATTGTCAAGAACAATAAGAAGACACTGTAATTATTTTATTGAATTTTATTGCGACTCAAGGGAAAAAACCTAATGTTCAAAACTCCTCTACAATCTCCAGTAAATCAACACAAACAGCGAGCTTGGGCTACCTGTGGTACTCCCTTGAATAGATTGAGAACCCCCTTGTTCGTATGAGCACCCTCGCTTTAGACCAAAACAGGCCAGAAGAAAGACTTACTATTGCACGATTTACAATGCAGTGCATTTGAAGGCCATAAATGATATATACTTGGAAAAAATGTACCGAAAACACCTCAACTTAAGAACAGAATTTAATTAGAATTTAACAGAATTTTATTAGAATACATTTTTAGACCTTAATAGCCGTTGCTCTAGCTACAAACACAGTATAAGGGGTGTGGAACAGTTATCGGATTAAATGTTTATTAGTTTCAGAACTGAGTTATTCAAGTTTGTCAAACGGGAAAACACAGCAAAAATAGACATGGTTGTACTGAAGGGTCACACAAATTTTGAGTAAATCACAAATCACGTACCTTATTTGTTCTTAATTTGTACATATTGTTACTTATTTGTACGATTTGGCGGGACAGTAATTCACGAGGCTTTATTTTCGCGATTTGGTGAACAGTCAGAATGAAAATTTAAGGCATACATTTTCGCGACAATAGTGTCAGTGCACATTATCAAGAGATCATAATGCTAATAATACTAATACTAATACTAATACTTGATGTCTGTGCGATGTTCGAGGCGACCAAGGCTATTTTTAGTAGCTTCGCCAACGCGCGCGCAAGGTTCTCAAACAATAGAATTCGATTTTTAACGTGCGCGCGCAGGGTGCGCGTATGGACCGTTTGTAGTTAGCATTTGAATTCTATTGTTTAAGAGCCTTGCACGCGGGATGGCGAAGTTACTAAAAATAGCCTCAGCGGCCACAAACATCGCACAGACATCAATACTGAGTTTCGCTCTTTATTTATTTATTTATTTATATTTTATTTATAAGCTTCGCCCTAGGGCGGGTGCAACTCACAGAACTGTTGTTCCAAAACGAGACTCCCGCTCTTAGTATTATGGTCTCTTGACGTAGTTTTTCGAGCCAAACCAAACCAATATGCAATACAAACAGGCACAAGGTGACAGCCAGTGCCGTTAGATTCGTATTCAATGACATTAATTTGTCATGTTTATTAAATTGATTGCGTGACTACTTTTGGTGAAATCACGAATAAGGTGTATTCGAGAAAGGTTTGCGCGTCTTGGGCATTTTGGGCTTCCTGTGCTTCAAGGGCTTCGACCACCAGACCTCACCGGGCTTACTGTGTCCTTGCTTCAAATTTCAAAAAAATGGCGCCTTTCGCTTTGTCTCACCAAAGTCCCCTCCACTCACCGTCAGCTATGTTAGAGTTTAATCAAGGATAACTCTGGCTATATGGATGTAGCTTGTAGCTTTCCCATTGATTGCAGTAAGAATTCTTCGGTCAAAACATCATTAAAAGAAGAGAATGCTAGTAAGTTGGAAAATCTGTTGATATGCCATCTTGAAGTAAGGTTTATATTTAACATTTTGAGGGAAAACTTTTGGATTCAAAACAACAGAGATACAGAATATAATAAACATAAATTTAAAGATGTTTTTATACCTAATATTCATAGGGATAAATACGAAAAATAGTCAAAAACTAATTATTCATGTAGGACACCCAAATCAGTTTTCCAACTGGCACTTTTATTTTGTTGAAATTTTGTGAATATTTTATGCTAGGTTCCGAATTACACCAACTTTCTACATCAAGTCTAACAGCTAGCAGTCAACGATCTAGCTCTTGTTGGCGTAATGGCTACTATTATAGATGTGGACTGGGTAATCTTAAAAAGTGTCATAGTGCTGGCTATTATTATACTTGCTATCTCCATTCCCCTTCAACTGGTGTGCTTGGTTATCAAGGAGGCAAAGGTGGATGGATGCCAAGTAGTAATCAAAAATCAGAGTTTCTACAGGTATATTATCTGATGGATATTATATGTTTTAAATGATATAGTTAAATATGTTAATGTATGCAAGTTAGCTGAGAGTTTCCAAAGTCAACTTGGCCTTTGGCCTACAACTCTTGGTTTTCAACCAATCCTGGGAGAGTGAATTGGACAAAAGGTCCACCAGTCACGGTAGTGGTTTTCTTTGTCTAGTCCACCAGCATGGCTGCCGTTTCTTTTGTTTGGTTCAATTTCCTGGTATTGGTTGCAAACCAAGAATAAGATTCAACATTTGTTATCAGGGTTTGTGCTACTCCTTAAACTGATCCTTGAGAACCCCTTGAATTTCATTTACGTTTTCAAGGGCACTTAAAAAGCCCTTGAATTTTAGAAATTCTGCTCAAACTCCTTGATAACTCCTTGAATTTATATTTTAACAAAAACTGTAAGGGACGTCAATGAGATGGGAACATAGAAATTCACTTTTTTCTTTTACATGTGTGCATACATACATACATACATACATAGTTTATTTATACATGGTAAAATCATCAGCAAGAAAATACATCAAGGTATATTAAAATATATTGATAAAAAAATATATGCTAAATACTGTTTTACATGATTGCCGTGTAGGAATCCAATGCCATTATTCATGCACAAATATTCTATCAAGTTCTTTTTTAAAGTGCTGTAAGGATTTGGAGTTCCTTACTGTTCATGGTAGATTATTCCACAGTAAGAGCCCGATATAACTAAAACTGTGTTTAAGATAGTCTGTACGTGGCTTAGATAAAGCTAGTTTCCCATTTAAGTCTCTTAGATGATAACATGTTCTATATTTATTGAAAACTTTTTGCAGATACTGTGGGGCTAAATTATTTAGACACTTAAACATTAAGACTGCTTTCTTTTTCTTGCGTCTTACTGAGAGTTTATCCCAGTGCAAAGTGTCAAGAAGCGTATTTGAGTGCGTTTCATAATTTGCTTTCATTACTATTCTAGCTGCGCGGTTTTGAAGCTTTAATTTGTATTTTGTCACTTAATTGGCCACTTAACTAATGTAAGTGAGGGAAGAGGACATCCTAGTATTTCAGTAAAACCATTAGTAAAAAATCGGGTAACACTACTCCTTGAAAAATTGTTTTTGGGTCCTTGAATACTCGTTGAATTCTCCTGGAATTTGAAATTGCATGAACCCTGTGTTATGTGGTCAGTCATGTGAATTCAGAAAAGGTCTGTTAGGCTGTCCACTGATGACTCTGAATATTAATTTTGAATAATGATTTTGAATAAAAATTATTAAATTAAATACATAATTAAAATTAATGAAGTATTAGCCACTTTTCTATTGACAATTTATGTACATAAATTAAAGTCATAATTAAGAGAAGTGTTTTATCACAAACATTACACATTATAAAAATAAATTAGATTACAAAATAATTTTAATGAAGAACTTAACTCAAAACCTCGAGAGCTCCAATATGAATACTTGATTGATCAATTTACTGTCGGTAAACTGTTGGTGGACTGTTGGTCAACTGGCAGAGAACTGTTAATTGCCAATAGCAGATTTGGTATGTTATACTTTTACCCTTGAAACCCAGGTTCGTACCAAACCATAATTACACAGGTAGGGTTTCATTTCCAGGCAGTTACAGGCAGTTTACAGCCTTCTCTTTTGCTTTTCACTGCAGACTATTTTTTCTAGTTATACAATATATTAATGGTAGGCCATCTATATTTCAGACGCCTATCTTTAGTAGTGCTGTTGCTAATGTAAATGAATCCCCTGCACACATCTATTTCATGTGATCACCAGGTTACCTTGTCCAAGACATATTATGTGACAGCAGTAGCCACACAGGGGAGGTATGGTGGAAGTGAGTTTGTTACAACATACCATTTGAAATACATGGATGGATATAGACCTGAACTAGGCTTCCAGTACTACAAGGTATGTGTATGTAAGCCAATAATTTAAACAATAATCACTGTTGCATTATTAGGCAATGTGGTAGACAATGGACAAACAAGTCCTCTAGCTGGTCTGAATTATAAGCCCCTCTCTTGGATAAGGATCCCTTCTACAGGGTCAATTTTTGAATAAGTCTAAGACCCCCTCCCCTCTGGCTTGAATAAAGTCCCCCTCCCCTTTCTTTTATGCTCAGTATTTAAACAATGACATACATTAACTAACAGGTTAATATATAAACCTTCTTTAAATTATATTATTGGAATTGACATCTTTGAAAACTCACCAGCACAATATGGTTTACTGTGTTGTAATATATACTTTGATGTTGACCATTTAATTTGTACGCTTATAATTCAGACTATTAGTGTTTTATTTGTGACTGTGATTTGCTGACTTTTAAGGAAGATGTAGAGAAAGCTAGAGTGTTTATTGGAAATCAAGATAGTAACACAGTGAAAAAGAATTCTCTTGTTTACCTTATTTACACCAAAATGGTTCAGTTTCATCCACTTGCTTGGTACAGCGGCATTGCTTTGAGGGTAGCCATCTATGGATTTGACACAGGTACATGATAAACATGAAAGTTTATCTGAAATTGGAGGAGAATAAAGGTCAAAATGTCCCTCTTTTCCTTATATTCTTACTTCTCCTATCCATTTTCTTTACTTTGGGTCTTCAAAGATGCCTGTTATATTCCTTGCAATTGAAAAATGGTACTTGGATTATAAATCTCAAAAGGTTTTGAGGATGCACAAAGCTATAGTCAAGTTACTGTTTCACTTAGTTTTGTTGAGTACTGATTCTGTAGGCTATTCTGCAACAGGCTATTCTATAAAACAATGTTTTGTTGTTTTCAGTATTGTCAAATCCTCAAGGATGTTCCTCTACATTATTATCAGGTTTGTTACTATTAAAAAATTATTGGACAATAATTATGAAAAGCCAACACACAGAAAAAATGTAGCCTCCTACACATGCAGACATCTTTAAGGCTGTCATGCAATGGTTCTGTCACTGTTAGACAATCCTAAGCATGTCTGGTAGGAGGTCAAAAGAAATGGTGACTTAATATTAATAAAAATATTTATTAAATTATGTACTACTATTTGCTTCCTCTGTATGTTTTTATATGATTTTGCTGTGATCAGCGCCCCTAGTCTTTTCCTCCCAGTTCTCCTATCCCTTACACAGATATCCCAATAGAACTATAACGCATTTATTGAAGTAACAATATTTCTCAAAGTAACAATATTTGTAATGTGATCATCGTGATCATCTGGGTGGATGTAGTCCTGTGAAGGACTGTTTGGTGTGACTGATGCTTTGACAACCTGAGAGGAAGTCATCTTCAGAGTCAAGTGAAGAATGACTTCCGAAGTGAAGATGACTTCTGCTCAGGTTGTCGAAACGTCAGTCACACCAAACAGTCCTTCTCAGGACTACATCCACCCGGATGATCAAACAAATATTGTTGCCTCGATAAATATGTATCCACCTGGGTTCAGACCTTTCTTTACAATAAGAAGTATAACACCTTGTATGGCAGGGTATCTCATTGTATGCTTTCCATTATCAAACACTCCTTGATAAATTTTACTCTGATATTTGCCATTATAGGGAATGTCCCAGAAACAGGTGGACCTGGTACTGTGTACATCAGTGGCAAAGATAACAACATCCCTTCACAAGTCATATATATTGATAACCATGGACGGAGGCCAAGGGTAAGTGACTTTTTAGTGGTATACAGCAGGTTTGTGTGCACATATATGGAAGAAGGAAAAGAGATGAATGCGAGTGGAATGTAAATGGTGTTGCATGGAGAGGAAAAAGAGATGAATGCGAGTGGAATGTAAATGGTGTTGCATGGAGAGGAAAAACAGATCAAATCACAAATAACAAAAGGAGGAAAGCGACAGGTTTCGATGAGAAAGAAATGGTTGAGGAAATTGTTGGAGGAAAGGACGAAATGTTGTTGAAAGATATAGCAATAATGTGGAGTAATAGAAGGAATTAACTGAGCAGTAAATATATACACCATAGGAAAATTTGAACATTTGTTTTATTTTAGGTTAGTACCTCATCAGATTTTAACACGTTCAAACAAACAGGTAGACCATATTCTTGCTAGACTCAGCCTATTGATAATAAGCTTGTTCTGAACTTTACTGATCTGTTAACTTACTTCTTTACTTCCGTACAGGAGCTGCAGCGTGGGTTCCTCTCATATCAACAACGCTCAATCAGATATCATTATCTGGAGGTTCACACGTTGTACTTACAGGTCTTGGTCAACACACTAATCTCACAAAGATAACTGATGATGGGACGAGTCAGCTGTATATTGCCTCATCCATTCAAGTGACTGACCAGTTGTCTGCATGTACGAAGGTCTTCAAAAATGGAGAGCTTACAATACTTGGTGGGTCACCCAATGTTCATCTTGAACGCAATATAGATGTGTATGGAGGTATTAGTTTTGTTGGGATCCCTAATGTATACATTGGTCGATATGGAGGAGTTCTAACAGTTTATCCAGGAAATTCTCCCACAACCATAGAAGTTGAGAATCTAATAATTAATTCCTCTGGAGGGTTGCATTTGATGAACAATGGCGCGCATTCTCCAGCTATTTGCTTCTGGAATATAATCTTAAAGGCTTCTGGAAGTAAGTTGAGTTTAGGAGATGGTGCTCGATTGAGTGTTGAATGTACACTTAATGCTACTGGCACGTATTTGGTTGTAAATCCAAATGCAGAATTCAAAGTGAGCAATGACTCCCAAGGCACAAAACTGGCTTTCAATAACATCGATATCAAAGGAAAAATGGACATTTCTGGAACTGCACTCTCAAAAGTTAATTCTCGCACTGTGTTAGTAGGAGGATCCTTTATTACAAAAAAACTCAACATTGGCTCAGGGTGGTCAAGTCTTGTGGTTTCGAAAACCGGACATTTTGAGGTTCATCCTGTTGGATGGTTTGGATTCGATCACTTTGTGGTAAATGGAACATTTAGAGCGATGAACCCAATAAAAATCAAAGGATTCTCACAAGACAACTTACCAGAGGTGTTTGTTGGCAATGGAGGCATGTTAGAAATCATCGTTAACAACCCAGATTTTATTCTTTGTGATCGCACAAACTTTACTCAGTCCGATTTACTGAAAAGCGAAACATCACAGGTCCACGCTAATGAAATTACTATTGGTGGACGTTGGGTATCCAAAAAGATTTCGATTCGCTCCGGACTAAGTCGTTTCACGATCAAAGAATCGGGACAATTCGAGTGTGACCCTGTAGATTGGTTCTCTGTTGATTTTCTGAACATTAGTGGATCGTTGAGGGCTTTAAACGCTATCAAAATGAAGGGCCTCAGCAAACCAAAGATAAGAGACTTGTACATTGGACCTCGTGGTGTCCTGAAGGTTGAAACTAAACCATCAGCTTTCTCATGCACTGGGAGTGGCATGTCCTCTACAGCTGATCTTGTGATAAATGGAACATCAATTATTCGAGCTGAAAAGGTCACCATTGGTGGAATATTCCAAATCCTAAGAATGACTATTCAACCTGGTTGGAACAATTTGATGGTTCACAGTTCTGGGAACTTGCAATTTGATCCTGTTGATTGGTATTCATTTGACAGCGTTACTGTGAATGGAACCATGCGCTCATTGAACGCCATCAAAATCAACGGTCTTTCTAATGGAAAAGTACAAAGTATCTTAATTGCAAGGTATGGCAAAGTTAATCTGGAAACTAAAACACCCGATAAAATACTCTGTGACAAAAATGTGTTTCTGGATAATGAACTGCTCCCAAATGGTGTGTCCTTAGTTCGAGCCGATAATGTAATCATTGCAGGATCCTGGCTTTCCAAGAGGCTCTCTATCGATCCTGGATGGACAAAACTCAACGTGTCTCAAACTGGGTACTTTCAATTTATACCCATCAACTGGTATTCGTTCGATGATTTTCATGTTAATGGCACTTTCAAGTCTTTGAGAAGCATTAAGATGAAAGGCTTGGCTCAAAATAGAATTGCTTCGATTAGTGTTGGATCCCATGGCTCTGTTACTATTTCTAAAGACCTAAAGCTTGCTTCTTGCAATGCTGACAAGTCCAAATCCTTTACTGAGATTATTGTTAATGAGACATCCATTGTGCGAGGTGATGCTGTTTCGATTTCAGGAAAATTTATATTTCAAAAACTCACCAGCCTTCCTGGATGGGGCAGTTTCAGCTTACTTGAATCAGCATCATTTGAGGCAGATCCGGTGGACTGGTTCATGTTCAATAGTATCTTCATTGACGGTAGTTTTAAGTTCATGAATTCTGTAAGAATGAAAGGCACAAACCAGGAAAAAATTTCTGTGATCACAGTAGGCCGGTATGGAACAATCAACATCCAATCACAAGCTCCTGATCAAGTCATATGTGATCGGTTAAACCTCTCATCTGTTGATTTTCTTTCTAATGGCATATCATTGGTCATGTCTTCTGAAGTCAATATAATGGGCTCATGGTTAATGAATAAACTATCCATTAATCCAGGATGGAATAAATTGACTGTTCAACAAAAAGGCAGATTCGAATTCAACCCTGTTGACTGGTTTAACTTTGGCAACGTACAAGTTAATGGTTATTTTCATACTATGGATTCCATTAAGATGAAAGGACTTACGAGAACAAGGATATCGAATCTAGGAGTGGGCAGCAGTGGTAGAATTCAGATCGACACCAAACCAAACACAGCGTCAGCATGTACAGGATCTGGACTACCATCAACGACAGACTTAATAATTAAGGGTATCTCGCTGGTTCGTGCAGATAGAGTGACGATCGAAGGGAGTTTTGTTGTACAAAAATTAACCATCGTACCTGGATGGGGCGATTTCGCTCTACATACTTCTGCAGTGTTTCAATTTGATCCTGTAGATTGGTTTGACTTCAATACCATAACTGTGGATGGAACTTTCAAATCCTTAAACGCCATTAGAATGAAAGGTACTTCACAGCCAAAAATTAGTAAAATATCTATCACACAGAATGGGAACCTATATATCCAACCACAGGCTCCTGATCAGCTTATATGTGATCGTCTAAACTTCTCTTCTGTTGACTTTGTTCTAAATGGAATGTCAATTGTTCGTGCAACTCGAGTTGAAATAGCAGGAACGTGGTCTTCGAAGAAGCTCTCTATCAGTCCAGGCTGGAACAGTTTAACTATCCAACGAAGAGGCAAATTCGAGTTCCATCCTATTGATTGGTTTTCCTTTGATAGTTTGCAAGTTGATGGTAATTTTCACGCCCTGGACTCCATTAAGATGAGAGGGATTAGGAATAACAGGATGTCAAGTATAGGAGTAGGTAGCGTTGGAAACATTCAGATCGACACGAACTCCAACACTGCTTCGTCATGTACAGGATCTGGACTACCATCTACAGCAGACTTGGTTGTCAGTGGCATCTCACTAGCTCGTGCAGATAAAGTAACAATTGGTGGAAGTTTTGTCCTGCAAAAGTTGGCAATTGTACCTGGCTGGGGAGACTTAACTGTAGCACGGTTGGCGACATTCCAGTTTGATCCTGTTGACTGGTTTGACTTCAATAACATTGTTGTGGATGGCAATTTCAAATCTCTGAATACCATTAAAATGAAGGGTACTTCCCAACCAAAAATTAGAAGTATTTCTATTGGTCAACAAGGAACTCTTGTTATCCAGTCAAAAACGTCTGGTCAAGGCATCTATGACTGCTTGAACTTCACCTTATTTGAATGCGTGAATCGTGGCATCTCATTAGTCAGAGCAACACAAGTCTCCATTGCAGGAAAATGGCTTTCCTCAAAATTGGCTATAAACCCTGGATGGGAAAACCTGAACATTGTTCAAACTGGACAAATGCAATTTGATCCAGTCAATTGGTTCTCTTTCGACAATGTTTATGTCGCAGGAAGCTTCAGGTCTTTAAACTCTCTTAGAATTAAGGGATGTTCACAAGCAAAAGTACTTAGAATATCAGTTAACACCAAAGGCATTGTCAACATTGAATCAAAGGTTCCTGATAGAGTCATTTGTGATCGACTAAATTTCTCTAGTGTACAACTCATACCAAATGGAATCTCAATGATCCAAGCTCATCAAGTAACAATAGCAGGAACATGGCTTTCAAAGAAGCTCGCAATTCGTCCAGGATGGGAATCTCTGACTGTCCAGGACACTGGTAGATTCGAACTGCATCCCATAGATTGGTACTCGTTTGACAACATTGTTATTAATGGCAAATTAACTATGTTAGATTCTGTTAAGGTGAAAGGTGTTACTTCTGCTAAGACGAAATCCATAAATGTTGGGACCAAAGGTATTGTAAATATTATTACAAAGGCAAATACTGCTGCTAGTTGCACAGGTGGAAGTTCATTAAACGCTACTGTCATTGTAAATGGAGTATCAATCATTAAGGCGGAACGAGTTACTGTTGCTGGGAAATGGACCATAAAAAAGCTTACAATCAAACCAGGGTGGACGTCCTTCTCAGTTGCGGTGACAGGTACGGTGGAACTTGATCCATTGGACTGGTATGACATTGATACAATTGAGATTAATGGCTACTTCAAGGCATTAAGTGAGATCAAGATCCAAGGACTATCCAAAGCAAAAACTACTTCCATATTAGTTGGATCTAAGGGGGAAGTAAGCGTCCTTTCCAAACGGCTAACAATCATACTATGCGATCGCGTCACAGTTTACGGACTTGTGACAATCGGATATATGAGTATTGGTTCAGGCTGGCTGTACTTTGGTGTTCTTGGAAGCTCTGGTAAATTCTTTTTTAACACAGATGATCCAATGCACATTTTATCTACGCAAGTAAGCGGTCTTGTCCAAACAACATCGCCATTGGGACCTGCAAACCCAATTACTGGAGACCAGTTTTTGGTTGAAAGACCTGGACGGGTCATTATGAACTACAAAGGGGCAGCAATGGGATATGGATTAGGTGCACTGAACACCACCATTTTCATGAACAAATTTCAAATAGATGGTATCTTTAAGGTGGGATCATTGTATGTCAAGGCAATCGACGTCATTGTGGGTCCCTATGGTCGTATAGATGTAAACCATGGTGGGTGTGAAGGTGCTAAAGGACCCGGTGCAGGGATATCCTCAACAGGAGGAGCATCAGGTGCAAGCAATGGTGGTAGAGGTGGAAGAGGTTCTGGTACACTGGCGCGTAGTCGACCCTATGGTGATATCTTTACAGTAGGAAAGTGGGGCAGTGGTGGAGGTCATGGAAGCAGTGGAGCAGGTGGAGGGAGAGGAGGAGGAATGATTCAACTTGAAGTGACTAATTCACTGATCGTAAATGGAGAGATTCAAATGAGTGCTCAAAATGGTCAGGTAAGCTTTATTTCTTCGCGTAGTCATGCCATAATTGATGTTTGAGAAGAAGCTTGTTCTTTGCTCGGGTGGCATAATAATCAATATATAATGTAATCGGGGACTCAGAGCAACAATTTTGTTGGTAAAAATCGACTGTTCACACAGCCTTCTTCAGTCAACTGCTTGAAATTCTGCGATGCGTGACATCACAAGATTATATAATTGATGTGCATTTATCAATATTGTTTTAGTCCACCAATGCTGGAGGCGGTAGTGGAGGATCACTGTGGGCCAATGCTAAAGTGTTTACTGGAACTGGGAACATTCGATCCATTGGAGGTGATGGTAATGGCAATGGGGGCGGTGGGGCCGGAGGAAGAATTACAGTGAATTACGTCCAAGGTGGTTTCCACAGTGACAGAACATGGTGTTTTGGTGGGTCCAGTAAGTCAGAAAATGGAGGACCTGGAGTCGTGTATCTTGATGGAAAGTCACCTGCAATAAGGAACCTTAGGGTGGATAACAAAGGCCGTAGTCCAACGGTATGACAATTTGTATTTGCCTTTAATGGCCTCTTATGGATCGGATTGTTCAAATTGTGTTTTTTTAATTGTTTTCTTTTTGTAGGTTTCACAGGCACATGGAAATTACCAGCTGTTCATTTCAACAGGTACAGTTTCGTGAGCCACACTGAAAAAGTTATGTAATCCAAAATTCTTGACCTCAAGTCTTTGTTGTAGACAACCAAATATTTCTTAGGTCAAATGATGCTTTAGATGAAGAAGAAGCTCCTTCTGCTCTCCCTTGCTAATGCTAATTTTGATGTGGAAGGTCGATGTGACAGACGTTCTTCTCTATAACTGTCATGAAACGTTTACCATCACTTTTAATTGTTTAGAGTATCTTAGGATCAAAAGATCACCAGTGACCCTGATTATCAGGTAATGAACACTGTACTGATGTACGAAATTGTATTTCAGGAGCTGTGGCTTATCTCAATGCACCTTCCAATGGCTTTACCTACGACTTTACTCATGTAGAGGTTTATGGTGCTGCGCATCTTGTTTTCCCGCGAGATGACACACAGGTCCAAGTTAGCCAGTACATTTACGGTGACGACACAGGGTACATCCACGTGGCTCCAACAACTACACTTAACTTGACAGGAACATCGGCGTATAAAAGGTTTAATGTCACCTGGGCTCCTTTTATCTACGATAAGGGGACACTGGTATTTCCAAATGGGACTATGGAGTTTAGACGTGCTGAAAGCTTGGCGTATCCCAGCCTGACGCGAAGCTCTCACGTGCAAATATGGGGCACGTTGATTGGTGATAAGGGTCATCTCATGGTTGGCTATGGTGGAACCGTCAGTTTTGAAACGTCAAGGTTTGAATGTGCTAATTTTTTTCATACAGCATCTTTTTTTTGCAGTGAATTTTTGTTAGAATACAGTACACCCAGTACTAAAATCTTGAACTTATATATGATCATTTTGGCAGTGAATTATTTTCGTTAGTTCGAGCTCACACCTATACAAATGAGTGAAATGAATGACAAGTAGAATTTCTATAAAACTTTGTTCTCTTTTCTTTTTGGCAGTACTCACAAACTCAAATTTGTAGGCATCACAGTCCAAAAGAACGGTCGGCTTCTTTTTCTGAGTACTTTAAAGAACGCATCCGATCAATGGGTTGTTGAAGTCGCAAAGGACAATGGACCAATTTATCGTGAAGGACTGGTAACTATTGAAAATGGAGGACGAATCGAGGCGCGGTCATTGTGGATCAAGGCTCTTTCTGTTGCTGTGGAGTCTGGTGGCATTTTGACTCTTGATGGACAAGGAAACATTGCTGGTATACTTTATTATCAACATTAATAGCCCACTTTCGATATTTTTAAATGAGTGATAGTTGTCGAGACTTATGGTGCTAAGTACGATTTTTCCATTGTTTTTTACGGGTTCTTGTTTTGTTTTGCTTTGTGCACAATCGCCCAACCAAAATATCGAATGTGGGCGAAAACATTGCATTCACTACTTTCATATGCCCCGTAATGCCTTTTGTTTTTTTGGGGCAACTATTATTATGCAAAACAAACAAAATGGTGTCGATCGATGACAAAGCAGCATAAACTCTTATAGAAATGTTTACATGATGACAAAACTAAAACTGAAAACAAGTCTGCAAACCTCTTGCAGATAATTTAGAAAAGTTGTATTTTAAAAAAGCGTTTATCTAAATGCTAGCTGCCCCCAAGACGCAAGGCATTATGGGCATGTGAAGGTAGGGAATGTTTATATTTAACTGGGCATGTTGCGAGCATGAATTCTTTGGCTACTTCAATGATATGAATCACTTTATAATGATAACATGGTATCCGAATGGATTGACGCGACTGCAACATGATCAGTTCATCGTAAAGTTGAAATTTCCTTTGTGTTTCCTAAATATAATAACTGTACTTTCAAAACTCATACGCGTATTCTAATGATTGTTTTTCCACTATAGAAAAAGGTCTAGGTGCTGGAGATGGGTCATCTTATGGCACAGGTGCTGGTTATGGTGGTCGTGGTGGTCGCAGCACATCAACACAGAAAACTGGGTCTACATACGGGGACTACAAGATGCCTCAAGAGTTTGGGAGTGGAGGAGGGAGGGGTGGTGCAGGTGGTGGAGTTTTACGAATACATACACTAGAAGCACTGGTTGTCGAAGGTAAGCGTGAAGTAAATATTTATGCGGAAGTCAAATGTCACAAAGGAAAAATAGAGGAACTAAAAAATGGATAGAAAGGGAAGTAAGGAAATAAACTGAGAGACGAAAGGAATCCGAAATCGAAAATCATTTTATGCAAATTGAGTGGACAACTCTAAATATAAAATGTTCAATAGAAATGCTTTGCTTGTTTGTTGATTCATTTGTTCGTGTGGTTGTATCTTTTCCCGCATACCTTATGTTCCTAAAGACGCGAATTATCTTTTTAACAGGCTTGATCTCAGCAAGTGGTCAAACAAATGTCGCTAGTCATAATACCGGAGGTGGAAGTGGAGGCAGCATAATAATAGACACAACAAATCTTGAGGGTTCAGGAACAATACGTGTAAACGGTGGTAATGCTTATGGTAATGGTGGTGGAGGTGGTGGTGGTAGATTGGCTGTCTACTGGAAGGACAGAGAGTGGTGGTTTGGAAATCTTCAGGCCTTTGGTGGATCAGCGGCAGGAAATCGAAATGGTGGACCTGGAACTCTCTATATGAAGGTACTTATTAAGGGTTGTAAATGTATATTCTCCATGTAATGCTGCTCTCACCTACAAATTAGGGTTCTCACACATGAAGGGATGTCCTTTTACTTTTACATCGCTCTGCCCAGGTGCCCACTTGAATGCAACTAATGACATTCAGATAAAAAGCGACATTCGTTCAAGTTAAAAAATTATTCAAGTTGTCATTAGATGTTGAGATATATAATTGAAGCTGTAAAATAACTTCCCAGTTATTGGAAGGGGAGGTTGTTCTTAAGAGGATTGGGACGAGACAACCTGCACGTGCTTGGTTGTCTGGGGATCGGAGGCGGACGTTGTTTGATGGCGGTTCTGTTCGAAGGCGGTGAGTATAGTGGATTAAGTTTATACAAGTTTTACGCGAACACTCGCATTAATCAATCCTTACCTTAAATCCACAACTAATGCTTCCATTTCTATATCCAATCAGGACACCCAACATGGAGTTTTAAACAGGACCTTGATCTTCGATAATTATAACCGTCCACCTTATACGATGGAAATTCCAGACTTGTCCAAATATAATGAAGACAGTGGTAGGGCGTGGCTTCTACCCCAAGGTGCTGAGTACGAATTGGAAGAAGTGCACATTATCAGGGGAGCGCACTTGGCCTTGCATCCTGATATCAAATGGTCAGTATAATTTGGTTTGGTTCTATTCTGAAATGCGTCGACGTATCTATGCTGTTCACGTTTTACATACACGTTTTGGGCTTATGACACTAGCACAAATGTCAGCATAAGATTTCTCGTTTAGATGTAGGCACAATGGGTAGAGAATGGTAGGTCCTTTTTTCCTAGGGTAATATGAAATTAAGTGACAGAGATATATCCTCCTTTATTTCTAAAGAGGTTAATTGTTTATTGTCATCTTATGTAGGCCTCATGCACTCAAAGTCTATAAGTTTGTTGGTGATCGAACAGGAGTGTTACACATTGGACCCAAACAGATAGCAATTGGGCAGTTTGCAGATGCTGAAAAGTTCGAAGTAAATGTATTTGTTCACAAAAATGGATATCTCCACCTGCCACCGACGTTTTCATGTTTTGGTATACAAATAACCAACAGGTATCGCTGATATTTGTACTTTGAAACCTTTTAAAAGTTCATCTAATTTGCGATTGCTTTCACTTTTTTCTTAGAGGGTACTTGGGACCTGACCACATGACCATATCACGAGACTGTCACCTATATTTGGGTCTAACTGGTACGACAGAGCTGGCCAAAACGGAAGGAGTCTTCAAATTCAATTCATTAACAGTAGCAGATGGTGGAGAAGTAACCTCAGCAAATGACGTAGGCAGCAATCCTTTGAACTTTGACGTCGGTAACCTGACTATCAAAGGAGGCGGAATACTGCACATGAAGCGCATTGTAATAGAAGCAGGGAATATGACTGTGGATGATCTTGGTATTTTAAGAGGCGATCTTCATGATCCCAAGTAAGAGCGAATAAATCTAGTAAAAGTAGCACCTCTTTCTAAGTTAATAATCTGACTGAATATGTGACTTTTTCTAAAGGTGTACCACAGGAGGCGGGAAATCTGCAACTGGTGCTTCTGGTGCTGGCCATGGTGGAAATGGTGGCAGTGGATCTAACCAACCACGAGTTGGCACCGCCTATGGCCACGTGTATGAACCAGCCCACTTTGGTTGTTCTGGTGGTGGTGATGGAGGTGGACGAGGAGGAGGTATCGTTAACATTACTGTCAAAGGCACCACGAAAATTGATGGGTTGATAAGCAGCGATGGAGAGAATGCACGCAAGATATACAGTGGTGGTGGTAGCGGTGGAAGTATATGGATTAAGACAAATGTAATGCAAGGCTACGGGGATATTACTGTTAATGGTGGTCACGGCTTCGTTGATGTAAGGTATGCATATTCCCCTTTTGAAATTGAGATCTGGAAACTTGTATGTGCATGTAGGTGTCATGGAATGTGTATTAATTAACTTAGTGCGTTTAATAAGTATTTTTTAAGTCCTTTGTTTCCCGTTGGGAATACTTTAATTTCTAAGCATTGTTGTGAAAGTATATATATTCGTCAGCGCTGAGTAGCGTGCAGCAGTGAAGAGCAGAAATTAAGAAGTTGTTTAGAGAAGAAGTCTTCGAAGTTGCTTGGTCTCGTCAGTGGAAATTTGGTAAGGGAGCATCGAACAACTCAGGGCAGAGTCGACCCTTCACCGTTAAAAGTTCAGTCAGTTACGTTTCATTGAGAAACAGAGCCAAAGAGGGCTACGTGGACGTGAACGGAAAGCTCAGTGGAATAAGAGATAGAAACAGAGCCAAAGAGGGCTTCGTGGACGTGAAAGAAAGTTCAGTGGAACAAGAAATAGAAACAGAGCCAAAGAGGGCTTCGTGGACGTGAAAGAAAGCTCAGTGGAACAAGAAATAGAAACAGAGCCAAAGAGGGCTTCGTGGACGTGAAAGAAAGCCAAAGAGGGCTACGTGGACGTGAAAGAAAGCTCAGTGGAACAAGAAATAGAAACAGAGCCAAAGAGGGCTTCGTGGACGTGAAAGAAAGCTCAGTGGAACAAGAAATAGAAACAGAGCCAAAGAGGGCTTCGTGGACGCGAAAGAAAGCTCAGTGGAACAAGAAATAGAAACAGAGCCAAAGAGGGCTTCGTGGACGTGAAAGAAAGCCAAAGAGGGCTACGTGGACGTGAAAGAAAGCTCGGTGGAATAAGAAATAGAAACAGAGCCAAAGAGGGCTTCGTGGACGTGTCTACCGAGCTAGTTGGTGTTGTTTGTGGTTTGTGGGCTGTGATTTGTGGTTAGTGGACGCTGTTAAAGAACTCAGCTAAGAAAAATATTGAAACACGTGTAAGAACATTTTTTTTGTAAAGACAAGGACATTTTTGCTTTTTATTTAATTAAGAAACTTAAATTAGTGAGTAGACAAAATTCAATTTAATTCAAGACAAAGTTTTAATATATATTTCCTAACAAAGTATAGAATATTTATTTAGTATATTTCCCTAGAATAATTAGTCTCGTTAAGATCGTTATTATAGTAATATTAAGTCTAAAGCCTGGTTTTCACTAGCGACGCAAGCACAAGCGCAAGCAACATACGCAGACTCAGTACTGCATTTATCACCGAGGTGTGAGAAAAGACAAGCACCGCTAATGAGCAGTACACTACTGAGTCTGCGTATGTTGCTTGCGCTTGTGCTTGCGTCGCTAGTGAAAACCAGGCTTAAATCTCAATCTAGAACTTCATTTAATTAGGCATTGTATTTTTGTTACTCGGCGTGTTTCCTTCAGGGAAGGCTACGGCTGGGGATTGGGAACTAAGGTGTATACGGTCCGGGTCGGTGCTAGTAGGACTTGCAAGGTTAATCAATTACACGCTACACTCTCCAGAATTCTGGTACATTGGTAACTGAACCTTGAATGTTGAGATTAAAAGAAGCATATTGTGATTGTTGGCTGATAATTTCATGGAACAACTGTTGACTACATCTTTATTTACTTCTCAAAATACTTAAGCTATTCAATTCTAACAAAATAATATTCAACTACTAGATCTGGTATGAATGGTGGTGGTGGAGCTGGAGGACGCTTGGCTGTCTACTTCAAAAGTAATCGCACCTACAGCGGTTCGTTTCAGGCACTTGGTGGTAACGGAACAGGTAGTGCTTTAAGTGGTGGCCCTGGTACAATGTTTTTCTATCATCTAATACACAAACACCGAACCTTGATGATCAGCAATCGTGGAAGACGACCGCTACCTGAAGCACATAAGATAGAGAGTTACTCTGATGTTGGACTTTCACCTGGGAGGGCGTGGCTTCTCCCGTCATCTGGTGATCACGCGATGGCTGGTGATCAGAATTATTACTTCGAAGAATTTCAGATATGGGGAGGAGCGCACTTGGCTATTCTTACAGATCCTCCGAACCGTGCCGCCTCGATATTCTTTCGGCACATGATCGGCGATCGAACTGGCACTGTTCACGTTGGTTATAATCAAACATTGGATCTTCTTCGTGAAAACATTGACCTCCCATTCAGTGTTCGTGTTTATCGTGGGGGATTCCTTGGGCTCGCTCCAGTGACTACGGTACATGGTGTTACTCTGTTTTTAGAAGGCGTCCTTTCTTATGTTAAAAACCTAACCCTCCATCATGGCGGGCTTGTACACCTGTACGAAAACTCCCGTACAGGCAACGAACACAAAGAAAATGACTTCCAATTCGACTTCATCACAGTTCAATATCAGGGTTTGATAAGCATGATATCTGACCCAGCTACTCACCAGGGAATGAAGCTTACCGTAAAACTGTTACACGTAGAAGGTGGTGGAAAAGTTATTGGCAGTGACTTACGTATCTTAGCAGAAAACATCAGTGTCAATGCAGAAGGGCTCTTGACACTGAGTGCGCAAGGATACAACCAGGGACATGGTAAAGGTACTGGAGTTAATGGACGCATTAATAAAGGTATTGGTAGTGGTTCCTCTCATGGTGCTTCGGGCGGTGGTCATGGAGGAACCGGTGGAAGAGGAAAAAGTAATCCTGTTATTGGTTTAGCGTATGGTAACCTGTATGAACCAACTGAGTTTGGAAGTAGTGGTGGAGGATCCGTTGGAAAAGCAGGTGAGCATGTGATAGAATTGTTAGTGCATACCTCACCTTTGTTTTTGTTACAGAAATCACTTATTTATCAAGTGATAACTAATACATTTTAATATTCCCGCATGTGGACTTTCTATTTCTGAGTTATAAGCGTTTTAAATGTTCTTATGCTAATTTGATGACGTCAAAGGAGGCAACATGTATTATACAAAAACGACTCCATCCAAAATACTGGCGTTTTTCCATTTGTAAATCATTTCGATAGATAAAATATGCAGTTAAGCAAAAAAAAAAAAAAAAAAAAAAAGAAGAAGATATTAAATTGAAGAGAACTTGTTGCAAATATCACATGAAGTTAGAGCAAATGCCTCCTTTGACGTCATATCATTTGCATTTTGAAATTATTTTTAACTATTTTATCTAGTAAGAACTGATTTTCAAAAATAACAAATTGCATCATAGGGTCTTTAAAGGCCCACTTGGATGAAAATCGATGAAAATTAGAAACTGACTATTTCTATCTAAAGATGAATGTAGTTTTAAAAATAACTAGCTAACCTCTGCCCATAAATCTACATTTCAAGCTCATTATCAAAGAGAAATTTCGATATGAAGTCTAAAAGAACAGTAGGGATGAGTAAATGACGTCATTTACTCACAACTGAAATGCCAAAATACTTGACAATTTCTATTCATCTTGTTTGAATGTAAAGAAAATGTTGCTTCTGGTGATTATTGGGAGTCGTACAGATAGGTTTTACTAAGTTTTAAGTTATTTCCAATTTTAATTTATTTTCGTCCAAGTACCCCCCTTTAAGTTCAAGAAGAAATTGTTACCAAAATTTCAAAGCATGAGTTATTGGCAATTTGAAGATAGCTATGATTTTAAAACTAATTGAAACTGAAACTAGTTTTTAACACCAACAACAACCATTACCAGATTTTGTGGCACCCGGTCTTTAAATATTGATTGCTCTCTATCAGAATTTGATTAACTAGATATTTTATATTTATTCTTTTGGAATTATGTTATCAGGTGCAGGTGGTGGCCGTGCGTTCATAAACGTCACTTATCTACTTGAGATCGACGGCGTTGTCGCAGCCAATGGTGGAGATGCTTCCAGTCAAGGTGGAGGTGGTAGTGGTGGTAGTATATGGATTGTTTGTAACATCTTGAAGGGTTACGGTAAAATCATCGCTAACGGAGGAGGATCCCCGGCTGACGGTAAATATAGATATCATGGAGGAGGTGGAGCTGGTGGTCGAATCGCTGTTTATTTTCGAAAAAATGAAACGTTTTCGCAGTTTCGGTAAGTTTTTATCTGTTAAAAAGTCGTTGCCATTATTTGTTGGCACGATGTGCAATTTATGGTGTTTTTATACATTGTTCACTATAGTACCATTACATCGTTATTGGATCCCCCAGACCTCCTGCACAATGTTGCTGGTCACAGTAAGGTCTGTCTGTCTAATTTCAAGGTAATAGGTACCAAACTGAGCACAGCAACATTGTAATGGGGGTTGTGGGGACCTATTATCTAAACGATCCACTGCGTGCGAGTCTAAAAGCCATTGATTCCAACAATTCTGACAAGCTGCTTCAGTCTGATTAAACGAAAGTGTATTTTTCTATTAGTTTATCTTTTATATATTTTCTATTATATTCGATTTCCATGCACTTTTATCTTCTTATAAGCTAGACCGTGAATTACTACCGTTATCGTTGATCATGAAGTGAAACTTGCATTCATTCGGACGTCAATCAAATCACTCGACCGATATAAATTGCGGTTCCCAAGAAAAAATGCCTCGAATTAACGATAAAACGTAGTTAGACATTTAAAGTTTATATTTATATAAACGTTTCTTGCAAATTCGAGGCATTTTTCTTGAGAATCGCCATTTGTATCGATCGAGTGATTGACGTCCGTGTGAATGCAAGTTTCCAAACGAGACTTCGAGCTTCACAGGTCACACTTCAACGATAACGGTAGTGATGTATTTTTGTACTTGATGCAAAACGTGTTAATCTCACTAAACTGATAGCTGCGCCATGGTCGGCCATTTTGACCATTAATGCTTTATGTTGTTGATATTCGTTTTTAAGGTATCAAGCTTTTGGTGGAAAAGCCGTATCAGGCGTTGCAGATGTAGAAACTGGCGGACCTGGCACAGTATTTCTATACCATCTACTGTACTCCCATCGAACCCTTCTCATTCATAACGACGGGCGTGGTCCTCTTAATATTCACATGAAATACGACCAGCTCAATGTCGAAGGAGGCAAAGCCTGGATAATGCCTGAATCAGGGATGCATTATTTTGCCAACCAAAAAAGTAACTTCTACTTCGACGAACTGCAAATTTATGGTAAAGCTCACCTTGGCGTATGGCCTAGTCAAAAGTCTAGTAATGTCTCGCTGTTCTTTGAGCATATGATAGGGGACCGCACTGGTCGAATCCATATTGGTAATAAACAAGTAATGGACTTGTATAGACCTGAGATTGACCTGCCCTTTAGTGCACATATTTACAGTGGTGGTCATCTTGGGCTTGCTCCTTATACAGTTATTCACAATGTCGAGATCATCGTGCGCGGTGTGTTAGCTCATATCAAGAATGTAACTCTTCATCATCATGGACTGTTGTGGCTTAACCATGGTGGTCGCACGTACAACACTAAGATTCACACCTTTGTGTTTGACACAGTACGCGTTCAGGATACAGCGATCATCCACGGAGAAATGTCCCCTTTAACTGATCCTGCGATAACTCTCCGCTCGCGAGCTATGTTTATAGAGGGTGGCGGGTTAGTTAGGGCCCCACGACTTGTGTTTGAAACAGAAAATATTACAATAGATGATGGCGGTGCACTAATAGCAGATTATCTAGGCTACAATACGTCACATGGATACTTGGGCCGTGGTCTCTATGGTATAATCAATGAAGGCCATGGCAAAAATAGTCCAAATGGAGCATCAGGGGCGGGACATGGTGGGAGTGGTGGCAGAGGTAACATCAGTGGTGGCACTCCACTCACTGGTTTTGCTTATGGTGATATATATGAGCCTGATAAATTTGGCAGTGTTGGAGGCAAAGGAAAGGGTCGAGGTGGTAACGGTGGTGGAGTTTTATGGATTAACGTAACCAACGTCATAGATATTGATGGTATTGTTTCTGCTAATGGTGAAAGTGCACCCTCACCGGGTAGTGGGGGTGGAAGTGGAGGCAGCATATGGATGTACTGCAAAACGATAAAAGGTTATGGCAAGATATCGGCCAATGGAGGCGACGGATCTATGGAAAGTTCATCCCCTGGAGGGGGTGGTGCTGGAGGACGTATAGCAATATATTTTAATGTGAACAGGACCTCGACATCCTTTGTTTACGAATCGAAAGGTGGATCTGCGCTTGGATGTATGTTGGGTAGTGTAACCCAATGTAAAGCAGAAGCAGGTGGACCCGGTACTGTATTCCTCTACCACATGGAAGAACAACACCGAACTCTTCTCATAAATAATGGAGGACAAAAACCGCTAGTTGCTGCCATAAATGATTACAATGATCTCTCTCGCGATGGTTGTAAAGCGTGGATAACTCCTCAGTCAGTAGCACATCCTTTCGCAAAATCGCAAGGAAAATTCCACTTTGAAGAACTTCAAATTTATGGTGGAGCTCACCTTGCTGTTTTCACAGAGCCTGTCTATAAAAACGCTTCGTTGTATTTTCTTTACATGATCGGAGACAGAACAGGGACTGTTCACATTGCCCGCAATCAAGTAATGGATCTTATTCGCGCAGAGATTGATCTACCGTTTAATGCTTACGTCTACGCGGATGGGTATCTAGGACTTGCGCCATATACAGAGGTTCATGGTGTAACTATCTTTTTGACAGGAACTTTGGCAAATATACAAAATTTAACTCTCCACCACGGAGGAATCTTGTGGATTGACGATCAGGCTAGAACTGTGAACCAAACTAACAATACCTTTGTTTTCGATGCCGTACGTGTTCAAGATAGTGGATTGATAAGAGCCGTGTCATCTCCAGTAATTCACCACGGAATGTTTTTAACGGTTCGTGCTCTGTTTGTAGAAGGTGGAGGTGTATTTATGTGCACCAAGCTCAACGTCTTGGCCGAGAATATCACTGTTGATGATGGTGGCCACCTTCATTCCGACGGCCTTGGTTATAAGGTATCACACACTCCTTCTTCTTTTGGCCTACACGGCGTGGTCAACCCAGGTATAGGTGCATCTTCGCCCCACGGATCATCTGGAGCCGGGCATGGTGGAAGAGCTGGCCGTGGTTCTTCAGCAGTTGTGGTAGGTACAGCATATGGAGACCTTTACGAACCAGTTAGATTTGGAAGTTGTGGTGGTGGTTCTTCCGCTGGTGCAGGTGGCGGTGTGATTTGGTTAAATGTCACAAATACAGTCCGTATTGACGGCGAGGTGACAGCCAATGGCTTACGAGGAGTTTCCAACAGTGGTGGCGGTAGTGGTGGCAGCATTTGGATCCACTCTGACATAATCAAAGGAACAGGAAATATCTCTGTCAGTGGTGGTGCGGGCGGGTCATCGTCTGGCGGAGGAGCTGGTGGTAGGATTGCTGTGTATTTTGTCCGAAATACAACTTACACCGGAAAGTTCATATCAAGAGGTGGAGCTAAAGGAGGTGCAAGCGATACGGAAGCTGGAGGACCGGGAACGTCGTTCTTATACCACTTAGTATACACCCACAGAACATTGCACATTGATAATGGTGGTCAACACCCTCTTAAACACCGAATAAATGACTACTCAGACCTCACACAAGATGGATGCCGAGCATGGATCTTGACGGAATCAGGAACCCATCGATTTGCTAATGGATCTCATCTCTTTTACTTTGAAGAACTTCAAATCTATGGAGGTGCACATTTGGCAATTGAGTCCGGTCCTGCCAACAAGAGTGTAACTATGTTCTTCACCTTTATGATTGGTGATCGTACTGGGACTATCCATATAGGGAACAACCAAGATATGGATCTTCACAGACAGTTTCTGGACATTCCGTTTACAGCATACATCTATGAGGGCGGTTATCTAGGTCTTGCCCATGTTTCGGAATTGAACGGCATAAACCTCTACGTCGAAGGAACCCTGGCCAATGTAAGAAATCTAACTATCTTAAACGGTGGCATTTTGCACTGCTTTCTCACTGGGTCTACAGCTAACGAACACAGGAGGCAATATGTGTTCAATGAAACCCTACGTATCATGGCCTACTCAAAAATTCAAACGTACATGCCCAACGCTCATCCCGATTACTATACTCTCAAAGCTAAGATCTTATTGGTTGAAGGTGGTGCTCTCATTAGGTCTAATCACATGCGAATTCAAGCTGTAAATATGACAGTTGATGATGGCGGTACAGTAAATGCTAATTATGGTGGTTACGTAGGAACCAAGGGCCGAGGTAGTGTATCCATGGTACCATGGAGAGCAAGTGGCGCCGGTCATGGTGGAATGGGTGGTAGAGCAGCTTGTGATAGTTCATTGAAGATCAACACGTGTCATCTTACCAAGGGAATGCCATATGGAAACTTGTTTTACCCTCAAGAGTTTGGTAGCGGTGGTAACAGTGCTGTTGGGGGATCAGGAGGTGGGATTCTAAACATAACTGTTGAAACATCTTTGCAGGTACGTTAAACAAGACAAAAATGTGCATATGAAGGAATTGAACCCTAACCATAATTGTTTATGCAACTTAATTCTTTTATTACTAGGTGGATGGCGAGATACTGGTAAATGGTCTTGATGTAAATGCCGTCAGTGGTGGTAGTAGTGGAGGAAGCATTCTAATCCAAACCCAAGTCTTTTCTGGAAGTCACACGGGAAGGATTCAGTCACGCGGTGGTCATGGAAACCCTGGTTCTGGTGGAGGCTCCGGAGGTCGAATAGCTGTCTATTACAACAACAAAGTAACCCACTACCCTTATCGTGGTAAGATTGAAGTCTATGGTGGTTCAGCTGCAGCTGGTGGAGAACCCGGGTCATCCGGTACTGTTTATCTAAAACACACAGACAATAGATTCTCTGTACTAAAAATTGACAACAACAAACAGAAATCTTCCAGCGATGAAATACCTCACATCGGAAGGCGACTAAACATGGCTGGAGGAAATCTAAATCGAGGTTTGGTGTACACAGCCCCAAATGGGGTCACTGTCAGAACAGGTTGCAACTTACATTCTTGTCGTAACTGCCAGAAGTGTCAATTGTACTCCCTAGCTCACTTATTCGATAGGACATATTCATCGGATTCGTGTCAAATCTATTTGAGTGCATGTAAATCTGCGCATCTGAACTTCGATTTGAAGACGTCTATTTTTATCAATCACATCAGGATATATCCCTCATGCAACTACAGAACAGAGTTTAAGGTAATTCGTTAACCACTGTCTATCAGAAGGAGGCAGCTGTAGAACAGATTTGTTAGATTTTTCTCTGTTTTTGTCCATTTATTTATTCATCTATTCATTCGTTCGTTCGTTCATATATTCTTTTCTTTTTAGCGAGGATAGCATCTAATAAAATTCTGCGGTATTTCTTTCACAGGTATCGTCCTTTGATGGCAGAACGACAGTACCTGTTACCTCTAACTTTGTCCGAATGTCGATAGGCTGTACACAGGGCTCATACATCGATCTCCCGGTTCGCAGACATGCAATACGAATAACAATAGAACTAAACGCTAGTCCCGGATCAAATGCTGGTTTGTCTGAGATCGAAATCTATGTAGACGGCCGAGAAGTGTATCAAAGGTATTAATTGACACCATAATTGAAATACTTGGCGCTATCAATGTACACTGATTCTTAGAAGGCACATAACTAGGATTATAAAAACCAGGCAGCATGGCCGAGTGGTCAGAGCGTTGGTCTCGTAATCTGGCGGTGCCAGGTTCGATTCCCGCTCTGGCCACTAGCTGAGACTGAATTTGTTCCGATTTCGATTAGTTCAAATTCAGTTTCTCGGCCATGCTTGTAATATAGCCAACTGGTTTGCCTCCTTGCCAGTTGGCATTCTTAATCTATTTATGTCTGATTTATATGATTTAGTTATAGCGCATTTGATCATTTCGCCATGGAAAATGCGCTCAAGAAGCTGATTTATTATTATTATTTATTATTATTATTTAATTTATTATTTAAATTTATTATTATTTATTATTTAAAAATCATGATCGATGAAATTGGAAATCTATTAAATCAGACCTCTCCCTACCGTCCCTCTTCCTCTTTGGAAGGACGCCACCACAACGAGTCTCTGATTTTTATCGCTGTCTTAAGTCCTTTACGCGATCTCTTTCTCCAGATATGCCTACAGAACTCTGGAAAGCTCCAAAACTTGGATTGAACCACAGACTGGCACAAACGACTACAATTTTGACGAAGTTCACATTCATGGTTCTGCTCAGTTGGCTGTCATGCCACGTCATTCCCTGGTATCTCCTGTTAGTGTTCGTGTAGGGAGACTCTATGGTGATAAGTCTGGTTTTCTTCATGTTGGTTATAATCAGTCATTCTCAGTCGGAGTCACCGATCCTGATATACCTTTTGGACTAAGGGTTTACGAGAGTGGAAGTATTGCTATGCCAAGACGGGCGTTTCTACAAAATGTTAATTTCAGGTCTTCAGGAAAGGTATGCTTTGAAGTCATGTAGTGCTAACTTTGAGTAAGGTTTTTGGCGTTCATAAAGGCCCAGATACACGATGCATCTTTTCTTGTAACTCTTTTTCTGTGACACTGCGCACAAAACGTTTGCACAGTGGGTCCACACTTGCAGGTTAAACATCGACTTGTACTTCTTCCAACTATGTTGCAGAAAAGGTTTCATCGTGTGACTATCCAGGCCTTGAGATAGACAACATCGAAAGCCCGATGTATTACAAGCTACGATTTCGTGTTATCAAGTCAGAATTCCTGAACAGGAAGAGAACAAAACAGTTTTTTGGAGAGAGCGAGTCATCATTTTATGTTTGAATTTATGAATTTTCCAGGTGTCAGGTATTGACGATTTGTTTGTTTATGATGGCGGATCCTTCTTCTGTGATTCCAATTCAAGTATTGGTAACAACACCTTTCCAGGAGAATATGAGCTGAAAACCTTACATGTACAAGATGCTGGGATCTTAGAACTACATTCATACGACAAAAACCTTAACACACGTATTGCAGTTACTAATCTTACTGTAAGTATATCTTTGTATATATCTCTCATTTGCACTTGAGTTTATATGTTATCCTTTTGTCTGATCATTTCCTCGCTTTGTCATAAAGGCCGGCTAAAGCGAGATGTGTCCCGTAAAGTATTCGTAGAATTCTTGTGCTGATATATGTTTCAGTTGAAACTACAACCAAGAAACAAATTTGATAAATTCAGTGTTTGTCCAAAGCACGTTGCGATCTCGTTGACTTTTGTTTTTTTATGTGTATTTGTTATTTTTTGTTTACTTTACCAAAGCAATGTTGCTGTTCATTGGAAAATTTGTGATTTAATAAAATAATAAGATCAGCTTAAGTCGTTTACTGCATTTTCAACAGACTACCACACCCTCTGAACCTGAGGTTTAGGTTGACCGTAACTTCGTTCTCATGTACAGAGGACAAATTTACCGAAACGTAGCAACAATTAATTGTTAATATTATCCTGTCCTTGCAAGAGTTATTCATATTATTTCACATTTGTTCTAGATATACGGAGGCGGGCATTTCAAATCCAATGGTCGCCTAAACATCTCGGTATCTCACCTCTTAGCCATCTATTCTGGTGGGAAACTGAGTCACAATCATGCTGGGTACAAAACAAAAGAGGGTAGGACTGGAGATAAATATGAACCATCTGAAGGCCCTGGTCAGGGATATGGTAACATTGCTGGAGGCAGCGGCGCAGGGCATGCTGGTAATGGTGGTAGAGGCAGTGCTGTGAACCATGTTGGGCAATTTTATGGCTCACTTTATGTACCCTGGACGTATGGAAGTGCTGGAGGTTTTGGTAGACATTACGGTAAATTTCCCTTTTCGCGTTATTTTTGGTGGATAAAATTAATAGTATTTACCAAAATTTACAAACAATATAACAAAATAATACAAAACATTACAAAGATGATTTCGTATGAGTTGGAAACGATACGGTACCATTTTTACCATGATGTAACTATTCTGTCTTCTTACTAACGTAAGCGTACCGTTACCGTCCATATCTTGGCTTCCACTCTAATGAAGTCTTATTTAAAGGTGAAATGTGGTGTTTCTTGTTCATCTGTGACAATAATCTAATTTCTGAGACTGCAAATATGAATTTTTTGTTCGAACAGGCGACTTATATTACGGAGATTACCGAACAAGTACAACAAGTAAAGAAGCCAACCACATCACACGAGCTGGTCTTGGAGGACAAGGTGGAGGAGCTTTGAAAATCGACACCCGTCACTTTGTTCTTGACGGACAACTGACTGCCGATGGCGAACATGGACCTCCTCCAAGTACAGCTGGTGGAGGGAGTGGTGGCAGCATCTGGGTTCATTGTGAGGATCTTAGCGGTTATGGGAAAGTGTCAGTAAATGGTGGCGACGGATCTCCCAACAGCGGTGGCGGGGGTTCTGGTGGTAGACTAGCAGTATACCATACCACTATGATCAATTTCAATGGAACATTGTCAGCCAAAGGAGGGAATAGTGTTGTTGAACCTGGTGCTTCTGGCACAGTGTACTTAGAGCGTTGGAATGCTAGTAGAGTTGAGTATAGGATCCTCAAGGTCAATAACTATGGCATGTCATATCCGTGGGCGGTGGATAAGCGAGATGGTCGACTTAGACACTTAATGAAGGGGATCTATAGCGACGTAAGGTATGAGTGTAGGATTTGTTGTTTTCCCTTAATTAATTCACTTTTAATTCAATTTTTTGCGCATTTGATAAATGAGAATTCACTGATGCTCATGATATAGATTGATTTATCGAAATTTATTTCGAAATAAAGAAGAATAAGAAGAATAAGCCTTAGAAAAGAAGGGTATTCACAATATGAAGTTAACCATCTATTTTTATCTATTGTAATGCCTAAACTTAGTTATGCGTTAACGGTGTATGGGGCCTCCCGTCCAGAACTTACAACAGTACAGAATTTTTTAGACAGATGTTTTAAGAGAAAGTACACAACCAAACATTTTTATATTGTAGATCTTTTAAGGGAATATGACAATAGACTTTATAAGAAAATGAAAAATATAAGTAACCATCCATTAGTAGATATAGCTCCTGAAGAACAATCGTGCAGATATAATTTAAGAAAACAATATTTAATTAGACCTAAGATAAATACTGAACGTTTTAAAAGTACATTTATAAATAGATTAATTTTTAACAATAAGTAACGTTTTTTTTACTCCTGGGACCAGTGTAATTTATATATAGTTTTTAGATTAGTTTAGTTTTAGTTTAGTTAGGTTTTTTCATTATTTGTAAGTTATGATATGTATTTTATCATTTCAATTAAAGACTTTATTATTATTATTATTATTATTAATAAGTGGATATATTGGCTCGTGATACACCTTCCAATTATTTAAAGTATTTTTTGTCTTTACCAGGTACGTCGGAGGTGTAACGTGGCTCCATGAGTCAACCACTTACATTTTTAACGAATTCCATCTGCATGGAAACTCTATTCTCGCCATTTATGGAAGTGGTTCCCAAGACAACGTAACGTTACGCTCAGATCTTTTGGTTGGTGACAGAAGTGGGATATTTCACGTGGGCCGATATCAGTCAGCGGCTTTTGAAAATGTTGACTTGTATTATCCAATGAACACCTTGGTGTACTATGATGGTTACCTGGAAGTTCCTCCCAGACTGTCTTTAAGGTTGGTAGATAATTCTTAGCTTTTGACAAGAAGTATAACGAATTTACAGCAGTACTGAAAGGTTGTTTTGAATGTGTTTAGTATTTTCTTTTTACCGAAAGTGCCTTCTTTCATGGATATGAACGACAGATACTCTATTATAGGTGTTATTTTCCAAAAAATCTGTCCTCAACCTCAACAGGTCCATCGTTGACATAAAAATATTGTGAGAGCAAAAATGAAGCAGCGAGTTGCGTGACTTATTCCACCATACTTGAAACCTGTGCAAATATTACATTACACTGATGCACAAAAAAGTGGTATCATTCCATGTGATCTTTATATATTGTATGACATCTATCCGAAAATTCCAATCAATCAAATAGAGAGTACTATTTTGGGACGTCATCCGTGCGTCTTTGTGACAATAGCACATAGTTTTCGACCAATCAAAGCGCGCATAATTGTTCTAACACATCTATTCATTCCTTTACTAAACAGGGAGGTATACATGGAAATGAACGGTACCCTATCGGACGCTGAAGACTATACAGTTGATAGAAATGGTGAACTGTACTTGTGGGCAGGAGGACGATCGATAAATGAGGACCTAGCACATTTCCGGTTCACCAATTTGTCTATTAGGTCATTAGGCAAAGTCATAACAATTGGTCTTCCTGGAAATGAACGCGTGACTCTGAACATGACGTCGTTGATAATAAATGCTGGAGGTGTATTGGATTCTAATGACGTGAGAATCGTGTCTGTAAATGCAACAATTGATGTCGCAGGTCAGTATTTGCAAATAGTTTGGAGGGGTTCGTTCCAAGCTTCATTTATAGGTTCGAGATAGCTTGGGTTTGCTAAATGTTTTCTTCTTTTAAAGGAGAAATAAACGTGGACTTTAAAGGGTTCGGTGCAGAGAAAGGCCCAGGTGCGGGTCTTCGTGGCGCATCTTATGGAACAGGCTCCACTGGTGGTAGTTATGGGGGTCGTGGTGGTCGAGGCTCTAACGGTTTGACAACATCTTATGCTTACGGAACAATATACTATCCTCAGTTGTACGGTAGTGGTGGTGGGGGAAGCAATGGCGGACGTGGAGGAGGAATCATTCAGTTAGATATAAGCGACATGTTTAGGCTAGAGGGAAGACTACGAGCCAATGCTGAGAAAGGTACCACAAGTGGAGGTGGAGGTGCTGGTGGTAGTGTGCTCGTCAGGACTCACAGTTTCGATGGTGAGGGGTCCATAGAGGTTAACGGAGGCGATGGGTCGAAAACAGCAGGTGGAGGGGCTGGTGGTCGAATCGCCGTGTACCACTCAGGACCTAAATCATATCTTGGCACTTACCAAGCGTATGGAGGATTGAGTTCTGCCGAGAAGGGTGGGGCCGGGACTGTGTATATCGAAGACCAGAGAAACCAATCAAAACTTTATCGAAAGCTAAAAATAAGCAATGGAGTGCCATCCAAACGAGACGAGCTAATCGGCGAAATAGTGGAGCTGAGTTTGAAAGGAAATTCCTACACGTATCCGTACTACAAGACTTCCTATCAAGCTTCCAACGGAGTCCTTCTTACCACCACAGGAACTCCATATTGCAAGAAAACTTATTGGAAGGATCCTAAAGTGTGTTCGACTGATAGGTCGTATTTGGGTTACCTCATAGAAGGGTATGGTTATTATTACACTACCAAAGCGTTTCCTGTCATAACGTACACTTTTCCAACCCCGTTGTTTGTCGAATACATTGAAATCTACCCAGATTGCTTTGCGAGTAGAGTAACTCCATACCAAGTTCGTGTGTACCTTGATGATGACGTCATTATCAAATCACGTGACTGGATCAACACAGCAGGTTGTCTACAAGATCAACCAGGAAAAATGCTTGTTAGGAAAATGATGAACAAAGTAAGTTGGTGATGATAAAATTAATCCATTTTCCCAATATCACGCAGAATGCTTAAAAATGTCTGCCGCGTACCTAGAATAAGTGATAATGAATAACGAATCAAAGCATGTGCCGTGGAGACTGTGAGCATGTGTTGTAAAGACCTGTCTACTCGTTTATTTAAGTCCCAATTGAACGCCCCCCCCCCCCCTCCCGCACATTAAGTGCTGCATCTGTGAGCGAAATTATCATTTAGGGCCGTATTTATTCACACAAAATAAACGCCGCCACGAACAATAATAAACGCTGCCCTTGAAAGGGGAACTTGGATGAAATTATTTATTTATTTAGAAGCTTCCACTAGTTCGCGAGTTTACAATAACAAGAGAGAAAAAAAAGGAACAAATTGGAAAGTGGTTAATTCCTAAGTTGACGTCAATTAACGACCAATATAGATAAATATAAAACCTATCCCAAACATTCTGCATTTTAACAATATTATCACCAAGAAAGTTTGGTTTAAGATCGAAAAGAACAATAGGGTTGTACTTATGACGTCATAGATACACAATGTAGATGCTAAAATACGTCTTTGGAATTTGATGAAAATATATTGCTTGGTGACTATTGGTCACATATAGATACATTGAACCAAGTTTCAAGTCATTTTAAATTTTTATCAATTTTCATCCAAGTAACCCTTTGAATTGTCGCCACTCCTGAATTAACGCACCAGAAATTATAAGAATTTAGAAAGTGCTGCGGCGCTTAAACAAGTACTATGTACGTACAGCGTCCGAGTAATGATTCTTCTCTTTAACAGGTCATTGTACTTCTCAAGAAAATAAATACATTTGCAGCGTTAGCCCAAGTCAGGTTTTTTATCCGCGAAAATCCTGAAAGTACAACACAAACTCCTTACTACACAACACCGAGTACCTCATGGGTCGTGGCCGAACAAGAACGTAGCAAAGAATTTACTTTCGAAGAGGTACATATTTGTGTTTATTGAAAACGTAAGGAATCTCAATTAGACGTATTTTATGAGCAAAGAAGGTTCGACTCATTCAAGTGCCCAGAACCTTGCTTTATTTTGACATTTTGATAATCATTTCTTCGTGTATTGAAAAGCTGGATGGTTTAATATTTTTGAATGTCTACTTTCTAGTTATAAACATTTGAAATTAGAAAATGAAGTGACGTCAACCCAGGAATTGTTTCTTCTTTTTGCAACAAGTGCGTTTGAGTGAAGTTGCAAAAACATTCACCATATTGTGTATTTTAGGAATGAAAATGTTTTGCAAATGGAAAAGTTGTAAATATTATCTCTAATTCGTTTGTGTATTTAACAATACCGGGTTTATGCCACTTCATTTGGCAGATTTCAAATCCTTAAGCCTTAGAAAGGAGGTGTCTGTATGCAGAAATATTAAACCATAAAGCTTCCCATTCATGATAAAAAGATCATCAAAATTTCAAATTTGGGGTTAGAGACATTTTAAATATTATGTTTGGTCCATGACTTGTATTGTGTAGAAACCAACTGGATATACCTTGATAATAATTTCCTCTAGATTCACATCGATGGTGGAGGTAGCCTAGGTTTCAGTGGAAAAAATGTAAAAGTTCACGTGAACAAGATAAGTGGAGACGCAACTGGCTTATTAAGCATTCGCCCACGACAACGAATAAACATGCTGGGCTCGGACGGCCATCTTCCCTTTTCTCTGCTTGTCCAAAAGACTGCAAATGTTGCCCTCCCTGAGTTCACAAACTGTCGTAGCGTCGAGGTTGTGATGAGAGGAACGATGGAAAAAATGCAGAACTTAACAGTTGGTCCTCATTGTAAATTCACTGTACAAAACTCAACCGAGACGAACTTTGAGTATGATCACGTGGTGGTGCAGACCAATGGCCGTTTGGCAATTGATCGTGAAGATCAAGCACTTGTTACTGTCACTGGTAAAACGTTAGATATACGTGGAGGTGGACAGGTAAGGGCGTGGTTATCCCTCAAAGGTTATATCACAGAGCCTAATATACTAAATAGGAAAATGTTAATTCTTAATAATGCCAAACTGAAAGTATGTATGAAATAGAAGTTAATAAGGATTGCACTGTAATATGTCTCTAGAACATTTTTTACTCAAGAAAATTCAATTTCAGGAATCTGCTATAATCGCTCTTAATGAATGATGACCACTGCCGCCGGTTGGCTCAGTTGGTTGAGCGCCGGTCTTCAGTGCGGAAGGTCGGGGTTGGATTCCCGGCCGGACCAACACTCAGGGTCTTTAAATAATTGAGGAGAAGATGCTGCCTGTGTATTAGCATCCGCAAATGGTTAGATCTTCACGTCTTCTCGGATAAGGGCGTCTCTCCACAGTTCACGACCTGTAGCTCTTACATTAAAGCACCCACAGTTTCCAAAGGGAGAAAACAGTTGACCGAGAGATTTTTCTTTAGGATCATCAAACGTTTTTGTATGAGTTTTGGTAAAATTCAGCCTAATTTCATGTCTAAGTGGACGTACACTGACGGAGATCCAAAGCACATTCTGACGTGCAACTTCGTTAAGAACTAGTCCGATATATGAACAACATTTGGACAGTCGAAGAGTTGTCATGCTACTTTGTTTTCAAAATTATTAAATCAAAACTGACAAGAAATTGTGATTTTTAGGGTTAACAAATTGCACCTCGAATAATTCAAAATCCGTAAATTCGTATGCTGCTAGGCAAGCAATCATTAGAGAAATTGAAGGAAGCCTCCTTAAAGAACCCACACCACTCTTCAGGGAGAGTAGGCCATGAAGTTGCCGGTGTGTGTGGTCTGACCTACTACACTACAGGGTCCACAGTAATATGCATAAGCTGTTGTGGTGTCCTTGCCTTCGCTGGAAGGAAAAGCTAAATAAACTAAAAACCGTAATAAACTAAACCTAACCCTAATAAACTAACCCTAACCGTAATAAACTAAGCTTCCTTCTTCTTTTTACCCCGTGAAGCTTTCCCTTAAGTCAGGGTGCGTCCACACTAGTCCGGAGAAATTTGAAAATGCATCACCGTAACAAAAAGGTGCGTTTTCGAATTTATCCATATAGTGAGAACGTAGCCTTATTAATTGTTACTGTTGTCAATATCCTAATTTGTTTTAACCGTCAGCTTGTAGCCAACAACCTGAAACTAGACTATAAGAATATCACAGTCGAACCCTATGGTTACCTCGCTGGTGATTACTTGGCTCCACTGCACTCATCTCGTTACTATGGTGATGGGTTTGGCCATGAGTCAGGTGGCTCAGGAGCAGGGCACGGCGGCCACGGAGGACAAGGATCAGCAAAACAACCAAGAGTCGGTGTCTCGTATGGACGATATAGGATCCCTAAAACCTACGGTAGTTCTGGGGGTGCAAACGTGTACCCATTTACTGGTGGGCATGGTGGTGGAAGACTGGAGATCATAGCCCACGATACTCTTGTTGTCGATGGAACTTTATCGTCTCTAGGTCAAAGTGGTTTTACTATCAGTAGTGGAGGTGGGAGCGGTGGTAGTGTGTTGGTATACACATCACGAATACATGGAGACGGGGAGTTTGACGTATCAGGAGGGAACGGTAATAGATATACTTCTGGGGGAGGTGGAGGGGGAGGACGCATTGCTGTTTACTACAGAGAAAATCATTTTCTTGGAACGTTTTTGGCCGTTGGAGGAAGTAGTCGTTTTGAAAGCGGCGGTCCGGGAACAGTATACTTAGATCATGTTCCAGGAGATAATGCTACTTATGGTCATGATCGTATTGATGACGCAGCACACGATGATAGACTTACACAGCTAGAAAATGAAATGAACAATAGTACTACATGGAAACAAAACAGGTCAGTTTCTTACTTACTGCCGACTGCTCAGGTGAACTGTGTTTGTTTTCTTTTCCTTCTATTTCATTTTTTCTTTTACCGTTTTCTTTAAGAGGATTATCTTATTGCATTCTTGTCAAGAACTCCATCATCCCCTTAGCGTTTGCCAAACTTGGCACTCCTTTGAAACCTTTGAATTATTTAAGAGACGTCTTGCAAACCAGGCGATCAGCTGTCGACAGACTAGGAATATATAACTCTCACTTCCCTTGAATAAATCAACCAGTTGATCGATTACACTAACCATCAAAACAAAAATATTTTTACAGGACCCTTTACATTAATGCACATGACCGCTTACCACGAGATCCTGCAGCAAACCTAAGTTCATCATACAAGGATTTCTCACTACATGGCACTACATATATAACTCTCACTTCCCTTGAATAAATCAACCAGTTGGTCGATTACACTAACCATCAAAACAAAAATATTTTTACAGGACCCTTTACATTAATGCACATGACCGCTTACCACGAGATCCTGCAGCAAACCTAAGTTCATCATACAAGGATTTCTCACTACATGGCTCGACACGTGTCTGGCTGACTCTTGATGACAAGAAACTTGGAGTCAATGAAAGTGACGTTGAGCTGGACGAGCTGCACATGTATGGTGGAGCGCAAATTGCTTTCATTAAACCATCATCAACAGACAAGGCTACATCCATCGTTATAGGTTTGTCATTTTTGTAAACACGTTGTAGTGGGCAGGTGTAGTAGGTTTGTCATTTTGAATTGTATTTATTTTATGAAGCTATTGCTGGGTTTCAATATTCTCTTTAGAATCAAAGGATAAAGAAGTGGTAGCCTTGGGTGAACGAACAAATGAAACTAATGAGGAATATTTGGTTGAAGTTCGTTCAAAATGACTGTCGTGACGTCATTTGCAACCCAGCAATAGTGAAAGCACACCTCTCAGGAGCGCGTACATCTTGTCAAAAGGTTAATTGCGTTTGGTTCGAACAACAAACATCACATCCTTAAAGTCTTTTACAAGCAGTCGACACAGTCCAACTAATCTCGCGCACTGCCATTTTTTGTCGCGACCTGTTCATCCTGTAACCAGCATGTGGATGTATAGAGGTTGAATTTTATGACATTTGCATTAGTTGTATAGAAGTTGAACTTTAAGACACATGGATTTTTTTCTTGTAGGTCGTATGGAAGGGGATAAGAAGGGAAGACTTCACATTGGTTTTAACCAGACCTTCCTATTACTGCAGTCTCATCTACCAATGGACATGGTGATATACCAAGGAGGCTTGACCACTATGCAGGGGGAGCTACGTGTTGCTGGGGTAACGGTTGAGGTGGATGGTGTCTTGATTCGTTGTCAGAATATCACAGTTATGGATGGAGGTGCTATTCACATGAAGGAGATGTATAACACATTAAAGAAACCCACCAAGGTTAGTGAATAAACAGCCATCTCGATTTGGTAAAGAGAATTACCCTCAAAAGACAATGTACCCCTACTAACTATTCTGTGTTTTTAGACGTTTTACTAAGAGTCTATTAAGTCAGATACTAACAATTTTATGTTTTTAGACGTTTTACTACGAGTCTATAAGCGTCCGTGACCGTGGGGTGATGACTGTTACCAACCAGGAGCGAGTAAGAGAGTTCCGTGGCCGATCTGTGCACGTTCAAGGTGGTGGCCGATTGTCGGCCGTTAATCTTCACATCTATACACAAAATATGACAGTAGATGCACTGGCCGTTGTAGAAGCGTCGCTTAAAGGGCAAAACTTCAAGTACGATGGTAAATATCACTGTCTGATTTCTCTATGTTCCTTTCTGGGATGGTTGAAGGAAGAAGGCAGCTTACTTGTAACCTGAAAACTAGGCAAGAGGTTACGAGTATATGATAAGAATAAATACACATTGCAAGTTACATTGTAAATGTTGTTGTTGGCAAATGTTCTTTTTTCGTACGAAACGGATCGCGCGAGGATTGGAATTCAGCGTCAAAGTTCTCTGTACAACCAAGATGTATTATTTAGACAAAATGCATTAAGAGGATAGTGTTTTCAATATAGAATATTAATGGTTAAGAGCATCAAAAACTAACCCTAATGCAAGTGTAATTCAGTTTTGCAAAAGTCGCTTCAAGGTTTGTTTTGAAATTTGCATAACGTAACGGAAAATTCGAACTTCAAGACTTGATACATAAAATCTATTTTTCTAGCTTTTCAGTTGTCTAATCGGCTGTAACTTGCCATGGCTACTTTTAGCAATGGTAGCTAAATAATCCCCTGTTTATTATTAGCAGTATCATTAAAATAAACAGATAAAATCACGATATTCTTTCACGAGGTAACGTTTGAAGTTTACAATGGTGATTTCAATAGCGCAACTTCAAATTGAAAAATGACTTCAATAATGCAAAAATGAATTGAAACTTCGATAAATTTTTTGGGGGTAAGCTTGAGCCGTTTTGACTGCAAATAAAAAAAAATCTCCTCTTAACATTAATTGTTCTCAATACAGGTAAAGGTCCTGGTGTTAAATACTCCGGTACTGGTACATCAGGGGGAGGTGGTGGTGGACATGGTGGTAGAGGTGGACGAGCACCCATGGTTGTTGTCTCTGGAGCTGCTTATGGATCCTTTGAAGAACCACTAGACTTTGGTAAGCAAGATGATTTTTTCAACGAATATTGTTATAGCATTACAGCCAGCTTCTTGACGACCTTTGGTATTCCCAAACCGCGAGAAAGACCAGCCTAGTGTAGCCTCCTCCGCAGGCAACACTGTTTGCGGGCTTGCCGTTCTCAGTCTCCTTGCGGTTAAAATAACCGCTACAAAGGAAGCCCAAAGAGGAATAATAAGGAGTTACCTGCGGAGGAGGCTAAGCCTAGTGCATAGTAACGTGAGTTATTATGGGAATTCCATGAGAAGAGAGAGGAAAAAAAAAATAAGAAAAGAGAAAAGGAAAAGAGAGAGAGAAAAAAAAAAAAAAAAGAAAGGAAAAGAGACAAAAGAAGAAAATGAAAGGAAACCCAGAGACATTTCCCCTTTGTTTTTTCACTTATGTTTCCTTTTCGACCCTAGGGAGTAGTGGTGGAGCAGGTTCATCGAGTTCCCCAGGGGGTCGTGGTGGTGGGATATTTGCTTTGTATGTAAACCATACACTGGATATTGAAGGCACTATTCGTGCTAATGGCGACAAATATGGCGGTGCGTACGCTGGTGGTGGAAGTGGAGGCAGTATTCTTATTAGGACGACCAAACTAGAAGGCAGTGGTTTGATCCAGGTCAGTTGTAGGTGCAAATTTCTCCAGTCCAATTAAGGGGGCTTTTCTTTAAAAAGATTTCCAATTTTCATTTTAACATATTCAGCAACAAGGAGCAAGGATGGCACAGTTGGTTAGTGCGCGGCCTTCGGTGCGAGAGGTCCCGAGTTCAATCCCCAGTGACTTCACATCCTTGTTTCGACTTCTTTCCTTTCCGTGTAGCTTTAATTAGCTTTAAATACCCTTAAAACGGAGCATTGATGGAGAGAGGGGAGTAAAATGAGCGCACCGTCGACCTCAGGTTTGTCAGTTGAATTACTGTTACGAGTTATCGACGTTAAATATGATCGCTTTGCTTTACTTCCTTTACTTTAGCAACTTACTTTAGTTTGATTTAAATAGCTTTTGCACCCGTTATTTTCTTGATTTCAGCTTAGTTTCTCTTAGGCAGACAGATACACCGATCAAAGGTGTTTGTCTCAATGAGACCTTACTGTTTACTGTAGGTGAATGGCGGTGCTGGATATAGTCACTCGTCCCGTGGAGGGGGTGGTGGAGCTGGTGGGCGTATTGCTGTCTACTATAAGGAAGGTCATTTTGATGGTCGCTTAGATGCATCTGGAGGGTACGGATACCGCGAGTATGGCGCTGCAGGAACAGTTTTTGTACAGAAGGGACGAAACTCTACGTACAAGGGACATCGAACACTGACAGTTAACAACAACAATGAACATCCTCAAACAATCCGAGTTAATCAAGTAAGTTTATGTGTTCAAACATGAATAGCATCCTTGGGCTTGAAAAACATGTTTAGTAATAATTGATTAATAATTAATGAATTAATGGTGCGTAAAACACATTTAATAATGTACACTTATTTCAAAAAACGTTGTAGCGGTTCAGAGCAACAAGCGTCAAGCCAAGACTGAAATGAATGCTGGTTTTGTTTGTAATGTATTCAAATCAGACTCGTTTCTATTGAACTAATTACAAAATGTGAGTATTTTCAAGTCCTTGTTAGTATACCGCACTCAATTCTTTTGATAACAAATCTAATTTGAATATATTATCGATTATTAGCAGGAAAAAAAACCACCAGCATTTATTTCGGGCTTCCTTGACGCTTGTTGCTTTGAACCGTGACAACGTTTTTTGAAATAAGTGTATATAGCTATTGTCTAACGATAGGCCATGCGACTAGACCGAAGAGCAGTATGGCTACATGCAAAAGTGTACATCTTTTTCGACTTTTTGAACTTTTCTCTGCAACATTTTAAACATTGCACGCTTGTGCTAAATGTTGTAGATGCTGCAATTTTTCTCTGCAACAAAATCTAAATTGCATTGCCAGCGCGAGAAAAAGTTGCAGCGTGTATCGCCGGCTTAAAATGGAAATGTCTACTATCATGACGTAAGGTTTGTTGGTGAGCCGTGTTTTTGTATCACAGGTGGAGAATGTTCCTCTTCATTCAGGACAGGAGAGCGGCAATACGTACACTAGTCCTCAAGGTGTTATTTTCTCATCATCTGGATCTGTGTATGGCAAGCACTGGATGCGCAATATGTTTGATGGCAGTCGATATAATGTGTACTTAATAAACAACGCATACAGTACTGCGGACGTCACTGTTACTCTTCCAATGCCAACGTTCATTCACCATATAAGGATTTATCCGGTAACATATACATTTGTATTTTCTATTTACATTAGCTTTTAGTGTCTACCATTTATCCCTATAAAATGAACAAATGGTGGCGTTAACAATTGTACATTATCAGTCATAAGTAACAGTACCAAAACCTCAATATAATCTTTATCACTAGCAGCACTGTTATACGTACCTTTACCATCTTTACCCTCACCACCACCGATAACAAATTCAATTACCAATTATAGCAGCAGCAACAACAACAACATAGCGACCACCACCACCACCAGCAATATCATCATCTTAGCCATCATCATCGTCATCATCATTATCATCACAACCAATAGCGAAAACAACTACCTTCTCCACCACCTAAAGCAATTTCACCCCCATCATTATCATAGGTACTATCACATATCACTAACACCCATACCACTTTACTACTAAAATGCGATCAAAACAAAAAGTAACCGCTGTTGTTCTCATCACATTTTTACGTAACCTTAGCCTCCTCCGCAGGCAATTCCCATTGACTTTTAGGCTTCCTGTGTCAAAGAATAGAGACTGGGAACGAGCAAAGAAAACGTAAAGGAAACCCAATAAAGGGAGTAGCCTGCGGAGGCGGTTAACGTCACCTATGCATCTTTTAGAGGAAAACGCAAGAGAAAATGAAATTTGTTTTCATGCAATATTTTTCGATATGTTTCAATCACAGCGCGTATTCTATAATCACGCACGGTTTTCGACCAATAAGAGTGAACGTAACATACTGATTATTATTATTACATAAACTATTATCATTACCATCTTACCAACAGTGGCTTTTTTAATTTTTTTCTCCAGTACTGTCACGACAGTTACCGAATATCATACAGCATCTCAGCAACACGTGTTACTCAAACGAAACAACAAGTGCACGGTGGCTTGTCGTTCTCTGGTTGCTTTGATACTGGGGTTTATCATGACACTCTGATGGAAGGAACTTTTCGACAGTTCACTTTGACATTGCGTAGACTTGAAACATACATAACGGTGGGAGAGCTGGAGGTGTTTGTTGGCCAAGAAAATCCAACTCCCTTTAGTAGCGTTAATTTAGGTCAAGATGGCCCTCGAACTTGGCTAGTTGTCACCGAATCCAAACCTTCCTTATATGAACTAGATGTACTTGATGTTCGAGGATATGCCCATTTGGCAGTTCAAAATGGTTTGTCTAGAGTTGATTTAGCGGTAAAAGATTATAAAGGTGATTTCACAGGGACACTTCATGTTGGAAGCAAGCAGAATCTTGATATATCTCCAGTCAATAACTCCGTCATCCCATTTAGTATTCGAGCTTACCAGGTACGTGCTGATTTCAAGGATGGGTCAGTTCACATTTCCCATAATTTTTTAAAGAATTTAAATGTTTGTAATAATTCGCTTCCAGCCTTTTTGTTGTGCTAAAATGCCGTTCATTACGTCACTATGTCCTTATAAGGGTGCGCACGGAGTCTCCTCCTTAGTGCGGTTAGTTCTCTTAAGATTGAAAATATAAAGGTTTTACCCTCTCGAAATTTGTTGTCCAGAACAAAGTTTTTCTTTTAATTAGATAGCAAGCCACTCGGAAAGACGGAAAAGAAACATCAGAGAAATATTAGAGAGTTCATGGACTGAGCCTTGAGGGGATTTGAACCCGTGACCTCCTGAGTACCAGTCGGACGCTCTCTCAGCTGAGCTACTGCGGCTCATAAGATGAACGAGGTCTTCTTTTGTATTTATTCTAATGTTTATTCTTTTGTTTTAAGGTGACTCAATAGAAATTCATGAGGCATTCGGCCTTGACAAACTTTTGGTCACAACTTTTTAGGATCGCGTTCAATTTCAATAGCTTTTTAGGAACTTTTACTCCAATTATCCAGCTACACATTGGCCTTAAGCGATTTTGTTGAAGAGAACTATTTTTGGAGTAATTTCAACAAAACCTGACCCCACTGTTTAGAAATGACCCACTCTAAATCAAGATTTTGTTGGTATAAATGGATGAAACTCAGGGAATCAAACTACAATGAATCAAACTTTAGGCTGAGTGAGTTTCACAAAAATCGTCGGAATAGAAATGCGAGGACGAGTTGCCGCCAAAAGTGTACCCTAGAAGTGCTCTGAAATCATCATGAATCTTAAAGCACCCCTTGTACTCTGAGAATAACAAGCACGAACCTCAAATGACAGCGAAAAGGTAACTTAATGTCTGCCTAATAAAAGTGTAAAACTGATCGCCCACAGGACAAGCCGTTAAAAAAATATAAGCAATGTTTATAATGTTTATAAAACACTGAAAATGGTCAAAAAGTTTGGACTCACTTTAAAGCTAGAATTGGAAAAATTCTGTAGCAAAGCTGCTGTTTTAAAGCTAGAAACAATAAATTCAAGGTTTCATTAAACGACTGTACTGAGTTTTGTTTTTGCACACAACATAGATCTGGAGAAATAAAGTTTATAAAGTACGATATGCTGCACAAACGCTTGAAACCAGATTTCTTGCGCTTTTGTTTTGAATGCAAATGAGCTGCAATTCAAGAATGCAAACCTTTGTCAGGAGGGTGGACATTAGTTAGTCTTGGGAGATGAGGTCGCCGTGTTTATGAAAGCATCACTAGTACTGAATTGGCTTTAGAAAATTAAATAAAGGATGAATTTACGGCCACCTCATCTCCCAAGGCACTCCCCTGACAAAGATGTAAATTCTTGAATTGCAGTCATTTGCATTCAAAACAAAAGCGCAAGAAATCTGGTTTCAAGCGTTTGTGCAGCATATCGTACTTTATAAAATTTATTTCTCCTGATCTATATTGTGCACAAAAACAAAACTCAGTACAGTCGTTTAATGAAACCTTGAATTTATTGTTTCTAGCTTTAAAACAGCAGCTTTGCTACAGAATTTTTCCAATTCTAGCTTTAAAGTGAGTCCAAACTTTTTGACCATTTTCAGTGTTTTATAAACATTATAAACATTGCTTATATTTTTTTAACGGCTTGTCCTGTGGGCGATCAGTTTTACACTTTTATTAGGCAGACATTAAGTTACCTTTTCGCTGTCATTTGAGGTTCGTGCTTGTTATTCTCAGAGTACAAGGGGTGCTTTAAGATTCATGATGATTTCAGAACATTTTTAGGGTACACTTTTGGCGGCCAATGGTTCTCGCATTTCTATTCCGACGATTTTTGTGAAACTCACTCAGCCTAAAGTTTGATTCATTGTAGTTTGATTCCCTGTGTTTCATCCATTTATACCAACAAAATTTTGATTTAGAGTGGGTCATTTCTAAACAGTGGGGTCAGGTTTTGTTGAAATTACTCCCAAAATATTTCTCTTCAACAAAATCGCTTAAGGCCAATGTGTAGCTGGATAATTGGAGTAAAAGTTCCTAATAGGCTATTGAAATTAAACGCGATCCTAAAAAGTTGTGACCAAAAGTCTGTCAAGGCCGAATGCCTCATGAATTTCTATTGAGTCACCTTAATAGGATTCTTCGGTGCATTTCCCAAGTAAAGTTTACTTACAAAAGTCCTCCATATTCAGTGAATCTTCATCAAAAGGAATTCAAGAGTTGATCATTTCTTACGATGGTATACTGGATGTCACACCTAAGGCACATCTCAATTCCGATGATCCAGCCACGATGTCTTTAAAATCTCTTACGGTATTAAATGGTGGACTTTTCCGCCAATCCACTTCTACACCAATTGAACTTAAGCTACACCTTCAGAACACTTTAACCATTACTGCAGGTGGTATAATAAACATTAGCATTCTGTCCTTGGATGCATCTGACGTGTATATAGATGGCGGGGCATTGCTTACTGCACGCGAGAGAGGATTTTCATCTGGAAAAGGTCGTCAACCTGGAAAAACATCATCCGTTAGTGCATCTGGTGCTGGCCACGGAGGTGCTGGTGGGAGAGGCAACCGTCAAAGTCTGGTTGGAATGGCATATGGAGAGTTTCACAAGCCGGTTGATCCTGGTAGTGGTGGTGGACAAGGCTATAGAAACTTGGTAAGGTCTGGGATGATCATATGTCGACAATAGCTTTGAAGTGCTGCTACTAATCTAGTAGATTCATATTGTACTTATGACGCCCTTTTACTGTCAACAATGGGGAACAGTGACTGCAGTATAGATCGGTCTTTGGTATATTTAATTACGATAGTAATATATATATATTGATATATACTTTTTATCTTAGCCTGGAAGTACCGGTGGTGGTGTTATAAAGATCAATGCAACTGGACTACTACAAAATGATGGAGTTTTAGACGTATCTGCTGGACCAGCTGCTAACCCAGGCGTTGGCGGTGGCAGTGGAGGAAGCATCTTTATCAACTGCAAACTTTTCACAGGAAAAGGAAAACTGTTGGCCGTTGGTGGTGCTGTGGTAAATGCTGTCTTTGGAGACGCTGGGGGTGGAGGTGGTGGACAGGTTTCGATCAGTTACGAGTCAAGCAGATTCAGTGGCATTTACAAAACGCATGGTGGAAACAGTGGGACAGAACCAGGAGGCCCAGGCCCTGTTTACCTGTCTGAAAACAATACGTACAAGTCAGTAATTGTTGACAACAATGGCTACCGAACTTCGAACCTTTATATATCGGATTACCAAGACATCTCGAAAGATGGTGGTCGTGCATGGTTATTTGTTGATTACAATAAGAAGTTTGTCATTGATCGAATGGTACTCAAGGGAGGCGGACACCTAGCTTTACGACATAACGCAAAATGTTCTTGCGTCGGATGTGACTGTGCCATCACCTTGATCGTTCATCATCTTGAAGGAGACTACGGAGGAATGTTACATGTAGGCGTCGGACAAAAACTATATATAAACTCGGCACCAACGCAGTTCCCGTCCAGTTTTCGTATTTATGACCGAGGATTTTTCCACGTGCCGCCTAGAATGCTTCTCAAAGATTTGTACTATCCTCAGATAAGTGTTGAAGGCATCATCAGTGGGCTGACAGACTGGAATATTGGCCGTGGAACAGTTGTGACCATCAGATCTGGGGTAAGGATAATTGACAACTATCTGTCACACTTTGTGGCATATGTAGGCAAACTTCCACTGATGTTTCTTTTAAAGCGGGACTGATCAAAATCGCTAAAAACTTAATTTACTTGAAACCTCACTGAAATAAGCTCATAGAGCCATAAAAATTAATGGTTAATTTGTTTTTTCAAAATTGCTATCTACTCAATTTACGGCTTCGCTTCATGCATTTCTTTATATTTAGTTTTTTAATTAGTTTTATTTTTTCAGTCGAAAATCTAATAAATAATTTTTCTTAAATTGTTTGTGCTTAAGATTGATTTTCTGGGAGGTTTTCTCCATTGTAGAACAATTACGTCGAATGGGTCACTGACACTTCTAAAGATTCATATAAATATAGTACTTCCGATCCCTTCGGAATATCGAGAAAAGATTTTAACTAGTGAGCATTGGACTCTTGAAGAATCATTTAACGAAATTTCAGCTAAATTCAGTGTCTAGCGATTTTAATCACAGTCCCGCGTTAAAGAGGAAACCTTTCCTTGTCACCCACGTAGGATACCAATCACGTACCACGCTGAAAATTTCAAGAATAACAGCAAATGGTCCACTTTCGATATATGGTTGAGTTACCGCACACAAAGGAGTCAATACGAGGCTCCGGGGAATAATGTATAGTAGTGCGTAACAAAACAATTGTTGAGTCGCGCAACACTAAGCATTATTTCCCAAAGCCTCGAACTGATTCTTTCGTGTGTGGCATCTCGACCATATATCGAAAGTGGGCTATTACATGCGATCAATAACAAATTAACGCTTATTTTATGATGGCAGCCACGAGGCAGCCACGAGGCTAGTTTTAATGCAATTACTTGTCACGCAGAATCTATGCTATTCCCCTAGATGGGTTTCCTGTTTGATTTTTCTTGACTAGCGAATGCACGATTTTCATTCTGGGAATTTGATATCATAGGGACGTTCTCCAGGACTACAGGAAAGAACCTTGCAGATGAACACACTTTCAATAATGGATCAGGCTACCCTGACAGCCAGTTCCAGTGACAGTAGCTCACCGACATTGCGACTGAATGTGAATGAAAGTCTCACGGTCTTAGCTGGTGGTCTGTTAAAGTGTAAATGGGTGGATGTTACAGCTGAGAAGATAACCATAGAATCATCAGGAGTTGTTTCTGCCGAGGGGACCGGTAACCCCCCTAAACAAGGGAGTGGATCGACTTCAGGTATTGCTTTGAATTTTTTTCCTTTTTGTTTACACGCTATGATCTCTAAAACAATATCAATTAATTATTTTAAGACTCAGCAGGAGCAAGTCATGGGGGAAGAGGTGGAAATAGCGGGAAGTTATCAGTACCCGGTCAGGCTTACGGATCTGTGGAACAGCCACAGGCGTATGGCAGTGGAAGCTCCTCAGCAAGCGGTGGTGGTATTCTGAGAATCGCTTCGTTAACCAGCCTGACCGTTGATGGAACAATCACAGCAAATGGAGAATCAAGCAAGGACGATAAAAGTGGAGGTGGAAGTGGTGGCAGTGTTTGGCTGGCAGCGCGAACATTTGCCGGTAATGGAGAAATTTCAGCCTCGGGTGGAAATGGGATTTACTATGGCGGTAGTGGAGGCGGAGGTGGAGGAGGACGAATATCTATTAGTTTTCTCAACAGTTCCTTTAGTGGTTTACTTAAATCGTATGGTGGATCGAGTAACACTGGTGCAGGTGGCGCTGGCACAATTTACACAAGAGACCTTAGTAAAAACCAAACGCAACTTATCATTAATAACAACAATATTGGAAAACCATTGAGTGACGACATAACTAATATTAATACTGATGGAGGAAGAACATGGATCACTCCAGAAGCTGGAAAAAGTGCGATATCATACACAAATGTTGATATACGAGGTCAGTCTCAACTTGCCGTTCTCTCAAATCCACCAAAATCTCCCATTCAATGGGACGTGGGAGGAATCAGTGGGGATAGGTCCGGTATTTTGCACGTTTTTGGCAATCAGCAACTCAAGATGACCTTGGATGATAGTGGTACCAACCAGCCAGAGCTGTTGTGGGGCGTTAACGTTTATAGTAGGGCCGATGTCAAGTTACCTCAGAATCTTTTCATTGATGGAATACAGATGATTGTATCTGGAAGCGTTAGCGGAGCACATAATGTCACAGTCGGAAATAATGGACGACTTATTTTAAGGTATAATCTTTTGTATTTTTACAATTTATTTACATTTACTTATTTACAAAGTAAATGACCGTACTACTAAATGCTATAACGCTAGGTGATGTTATGAAATATGAATGAAAAACTGATCCTAAAATTCAGTATGAGGAACCAAGAGACCATAATACTAAGAGAGCGAAGCTCAGTATTGATGTCTGTGCCATGTTCGTGGCGGCTAAGGCTATTTTTAGTAACTTCGCCATCGCGCGCGCAAGTCCCTCCACCAATAGAATTTGATTTTTGACGTGCGCGCGGACGGGACCGTTTGAATTCTATTGTCTAATTAAGAGCCTTGCGCGCGCGATGGCGAAGTTACTAAAAATAGCCTTAGCCGCCACGAACATGGCACAGACATCAATACTGAGCTTCACTCTCTTAGTATTATGGTCTCTTGGAGGAACCTATTAGGCAAAATCCAACCTGACGCATAAACTGTTAGTTGAGATTCAAAATTACATTATATTCATAAGATTTTTTTTTTTCAGAGAGCTGACCGCACCAGATGGTAGCAAGTCACGGGTGATAAAGTTTGGAGCAGTACAAATCCAAGGTGGTGGAAAAATCGAGATTCAAAGTGACGTCGACGGACTTTCAATCATTTGTACTTCTTTATGGATACGAAGTGGAGGAACGATGTCTGCTGATCGAGTTAAACTTGAAGCACAGTCTATATTGATCGAACAGTCAGGAATGATCGATTTGAAATTCCAGGTAAATATTTTGATAACTTCAGATATGATATGATATTCAGGAATGATCGATTTGAAATTCCAGGTAAATATTTTGATAACTTCAGATATTTCTTTAGGATAAAATATTTTGGAATAATTCTTTTTCGTATAATTAATGTCTTTGAAGGGTTTGAAGAATGGTACTGGTATTGGTAAAGGAAGCTACCATTCCTCTGGTTCATCAGGTGCAGGGCATGGTGGGCGTGGTGGACGAGGGCAATCCCAAACTCACACTGGTGCTTTCTACGGAAATGTTAGAAGACCAATGATGTATGGAAGTACTGGCGGTGGCGGCAACACCCCAGGAGGCGGAGTTTTGCATGCTAAAGCAAACAAAATGATTTTGGATGGGAGTATAGAGGCGGATGGAGCCGGTGGTTCTGAAAGCTCTGCAGTTGGAGGCGGAAGTGGTGGAAGTGTTCTCATCGAAAGTAGTGATTTTGATGGAATTGGAGAGATTCGAGTTAATGGAGGGAGTGGAGGCAGCAAAGGTGGAGGGGGCGGAAGTGGCGGAAGAATTGCTATTTACTATGAGCGTTCTGGATTCAAAGGAACGATCAGCGCTTTTGGTGGAGATTCCCCGGTAGAAGCTGGTGCCGCAGGGACAATCTATCAAGAAGACACACTGAAAGGATATAGACGTTTAAACATTCACAACAAAGGAAGAAAACCCGCGACGTCAGAGATTCAAAGTTACAACACCCTTTCCATTGATTCTGCAAGAACATGGATTACTTCAGCGTCTATGAATCCGCATCCAAAACGAGTTGAAATCAAAGATTTCGACTTCAATTCTGTCGTTTACGAAGGATTTAGTGTCGATGAATTGAGACTCGGTGGTTCGGTACATTTGGCAGTTGAACCAGAATTGCACAGAGGAAATCTTCGCCTGCACAAATTTGGACAAGTAACCGGAAGTTTTGAGGGCGGAAGCTATGGATTCCTACACACGGGTCCGAGACAGATTATCCTTGCAAAGGATACGGACTATTACATACCACTGAACCTTAAAATATATGAATATGGATACTTACAACTTCCACCCAGTGTCATGCTACATAAGAACTCCCTTTCGCTAAGCGGCTTCCTTCTCGGCGTGAGCGATCTCAAAATTTCCAACTGTCAAGTTATGTTTGGGAAAAATTCTGGTTCTTCTAAAGAGCGACAAGTAAAAACACTTAATTTTTATTTTGATTCGGTTGCCCTTCTTGATGCTGGCTATCTACGTCTTCTGGACACATCAAAAGAATATTTCTTACGTTCTAAAAATGTCATCATTCATGCTGGTGGTGCCATAGAGGGACAAAATCTGACTATGATCTCAGAGAATGTTATAATCAAGGAATCGGGTATAATTAAACTTGATGGACAAGGAATTAAATGCAAAACGTTCAATAGGTATAATGCTGGTTCTGGAGGAAGCCACGCAGGTTATGGCGGTCTTGGCCCTGGTTTTGGTGGGAGCGGATGGTGGAAAAGGGTCAGACCAGAGCCATATGATTCCGTCTACCTTCCAAGTATGTATGGAGAAGCAGGGCTTGCTGAATGGAAGACACCCAACTGTTATGGTGGAAGTGGCGGTGGAAAGCTGAACATGACCCTAAGTAGCACCTTACATCTTGAAGGGAGAATAAGTTCAAGGTAAAAAGAAGTAATTGTCGAAACATGAATTATTCTATCTTTTCAAATAATACTACATGAAGCCTTTAAAAAACACAATGCGTCATAAACTGTACAGTGTACGTATGGTTGCATTGCATCCTCAATCTTATCTTTATTTGTCATTTACAGGGGTTTGAATGGAGTCGGTCCAGGCAGTGGTGGCGGAGCTGGAGGTAGCATTGTGATCAATTCTAGTATCATTTCTGGTACTGGTACCATTGATGTAAGTGGAGGACATGGTGGCTCTTCCTCTGGTGGAGGCGGAAGTGGAGGAGTCGTTGCTCTATATCACAAGCACTCAACAATGGTGATATCTGTTCTTCTTTCTGGAGGAACTGGAAGTTGGCCTGGTGCTTCGGGATTCTTGTACGAACACAGAGTAGTCAAGAAAAGTACATTCTCTAAATTAACTGTAGATAACAGAGGAATTACTTTGAAGAATCAGATTTTGTGTACCTACTTGGTCTGCAACGATAATCAAATAGATTACATTTTTGATGCGATCAATATATTAGGCAGTGCGTCTCTTTCAATGCGATCATGTAGTCCTGGTCGTCCAATGACCCTTGTTGCCAAAGATATCACTGGAGATGATACCGGTACAATGATTGTCCAACCAAGCCATGATGTATATATCAGTGTGATCGGCATCGATCGCCCAGAAGTCATCCTTCCTTTTAACATACAGGTTGAGTCTGGCGGTTCGTTGTCCGTTCCAAAGAAGTTGGTGATTGGCAATTCCATGTTCCTAAAAGGAAGCCTTGTTGGTGTGAAAGAACTGGTTGTTAGCATGGGAGGTCAACTGTCACTAAGCTTTCCTGGTCATACTGGATATCGCACCTCCCCTCAAGGTGGAGTATCAACATGCTCTTTCGAAAAGGTTCACGTAAAAACTAGGGGTATTGTTGTAACAAAAACTGCAGGAAATGTCAGAGTAAGTGCAAACACTATCCAGCTAGATTATGGATCGCATTTTGACGATTCTAGTAAGATACCCCTGATAACACAGAACCTGATCTCGATCAAAAGAGGATCACCTCTGAAGAGAAGTGACTGCCCTCACGGATATGAAGTCATTGCTTTGGCTTCAAAAACACTATTCAATCCTTGTGGCACAGGGAAACACATATTTACAAAAAGTAACATTTCTTACATTGTGGAACTTAATGTTTCTAGAAGTATGCATAAAGTGGTTTGGAAAGATGTCGACGATGGTAATGGTACACTGATTAGAGTGTCTTCACTCTACAGATGGACAACTTATGAAATCAAGTACGAGACTCGGTTCAATGTCACATATTACATTGCTTGTGATTACACTGATTTTATACTACTACCAGGACAGACTTGTACTTTTCAGGCCAGAAATTATAGCTATAGAACTTTACAGATCCATAAAGACGCTGCCGCGAAGTTTCAAGCTTCTAGAGATAAAAACATTGTCGGTTCGCTTCAAGTCAAAATACTCACAATCTATTCAGGTGCCATTTTGCAAGCCTCCCCCTCAACGTTTGTGTATAATAGTCCCGCATCTGGGCACGGTGGGTCGTACGGTGGATACGGAGGTGGAGACTCCAATTTCCACTCATTATATGGTAACGTAACCCATCCCAAGGACTATGGTTCAGTCGGTGGTGGAGCTATAAATTACAGAGGTGCGGGTGGAGGTGCAGTGGTGTTAGATATACAAACTCTAGTCCTTGACGGAACTATAGAGTCCAATGGCGGAGCAGCTACATATAATGCAGGTGGAGGAAGCGGTGGAAGCATTTTGGTATTTGCAAACAAAATTATTGGAAGTGGTTTACTTAAAGCAAGGGGAGGACCCGGGTCAGGCACAGGTGGAGGTGGAGGAGGAGGACGCATTGCTGTACACACTCAACAACCGCTGACGTTGTTTCGCGGAAATTATGATGTTAGTGGAGGTTCTGGTGCACCGACTGGTAGTTCGGGGACAATCTTTTTTAGAGATACAACGAAAGACAGTGGGTATAACATACTTATTGTTCGAAACAAAGGATCATCTCCAACAATATTACCTCCACCTCCTACTAAACTAACGTACGATGAACTTCGTGTTACTTCTGATGGCGTATTTTCAACGGGTTCGCAATCAGTTTATTTCAGAAAGCTTGTTTCAGATGGTTCAGGAAAGGTTGTAGCAGCGTCTGGTGGATTGTTAGAAATAGAACGCATTGCAGGTCCAAAGATGGAAGTACGATGTGACATCGAAGTTAATGAACAAGGCACTATGCATTTTAAAGGAGCGTCCATTTTTAATGGCCCTGGTAGTCCAAATGTTATTGTTGCAGGTTTACTAAAGGCTGATGAACTAACAATCGCAAAAGCAAAGTACTTAAGACTTGTCAAATATGGTGAAATACAGTCGCAAAATGTTACACTACAAGCTGGTTCATCTTTGGAAATTCATCCAGGTTCAGCAATTAGACAAAATACCTCACTTCTGGCAATCGATTTTGGCACCATCACACTAGAACCAAACTCTAGAACAACTTTTGTATCGAGAGATGCTATCATAAACGCAGAAAACATATACATTAGCAAAGGTGCTAGTATATCAACAACCAGTGAACAAAAGGTATTCAACATCACTGCTGTAAATATGCTTCTAGAAAGCCAGGCTAGTATTGATGCTTCAGGAGGTGGGTTTCAAAGTGGTCCTGGAACAGCAATCACTTCTGGATTTGGGTGTGGTCACGGAGGTCAAGGAGGTGGTTCTGGTGGTGGCAAAGCTTACGGTTCCGTATTTGAGCCCACACACTATGGCAGTGGGAACACCGTGAGAGGAGGTGGCATTATCTACGTAGACATTAAGACAACCCTAGTGCTGAATGGAAAAGTTGCTGCTGATGGACAGAAATATGGAAAAGGTGGAGCAAGTGGTGGAAGCATTCTGATCAAAGCTGAGACACTCCAAGGTCATGGTGTCATCCAAAATAATGGCGGAAGTGCAGATAGTTCCTCCGGAGGTGGCGCAGGTGGTCGAATAGCACTTTATGTAACAAACTACAGACCTTTTAAGGGCCGTGTTACTGCTTTTGGAGGGAGTGGTGGTCAGTACGGAGCTTCTGGAACCGTGTTTGTCCGTGAGTATATTGTAGGAATACCAAAAAACACAACAATAATAGACAATAACAAGCATATTACCTCATCAAAAACTAAGATCATGCACGGAATTAAGCGGTCCTACATCATTGGGAAGCTTCGACTTGTTGACGGGGCTACACTAGAAGTAGCTACTTTATCGAAAACTCAGATAGACATCAAAATAAATGAATTGGATGGAGACGGAAGTGGGAAGTTCCATGTTCGCGCTAATCAAACGTTGACGCTTAGTGCTTCCAAAGCAGTGACCTCAAGGCCTTTCATGTTTCCCTGGGCAATGACAGTAGATGCTGGGGCAACACTTCTCCTCTCTCCTAGAATACTGATTACTCGAACAGAAGCAAAGCCATCACTTTATCTTGCTGGAAGGCTTGTTGGTGGCCAGGAAATTACCGTTGCAAATGGAGCTTTCGTTGTTGTTGCTAAAACTGGAATGATTGGAAGCTTAAAGGCTTTTCCAGGAACGTTTTTCTTCAGGTCACTTAAAGTGTCAAGTTGTGGACGTATCAAGTTTGAGACAGATATTACCAAAAAAGCTGCCGTACTTGTTCAGTCAGTTGCGATTGATGTTGCCTTTGGTGGCATTTTAGAGGGTTCATATTTACATGTGAGAACACCGCTCCTTAACATTGCCTTCAATGGCGCAATTCAGTCAAACGGTTTAGGGAATGTTGTCAACAATGGAACAGGTGCGGGACAACACTCCATCTATTCAGGCGGAAGTTATGGTGGATGTGGAACTCTCGGAAAATGCACACTATATGGCTCGTTGTTTCGTACTACTGAATTTGGTAGTGGTGGAGGTGGCATCCCAAATCCTGATCCCACCAAAGGAGCTGGAGGTGGTATCATTCAAATCGAAGCCGAAACGTTGGTTGTCAATGGTTTGATCTCATGTAATGGTGGTGATGGAAAAGAAAGGCTTGGAGGTGGCTCTGGTGGAAGCATAAATATAACCGTAAAAAGAAACATGCTAGGGAGAGGTCTCATAATAGCAAATGGTGGCGATGGAATTTCAGCAAATGGTGCCGGTGGAGGTGGACGTGTATCCGTTCTAATTACTGGATACAACAAGTTTGGTGGCAATATGTTTTCTAAAGGAGGTAATGCAATCCCAAATAGTGCATCACCAGGAACTGTGTACATTGAAGAAATTCGTGCAGGTTTTCGATCAAAGCGCCTGATAATAGATAATCGCCAAAGGACAACCGCATCTTCTGTCCCAGTATTTCTTGAACAGCAAAATGTTGTATCCTACCACTTCAACATACTGAGGATATTCGGAAATGCTATCTTACATTTGAGGAAAAACATGTTGGTTGATGTCCTTATCAGTGATGAAGACGCCACAATTCACATTCAAAACAATGTTATACTAGAGATTGAGCCTGCATCTTCTATACTGAAGCCACTGTGCGATTTCCAAGTTGATCGAGACGGCGAGATAAGACTACCAGACACTGTTTCATTTCTCGGACGGAAAAACGTATTTTCTGGAACACTAACGGGTGTACTGAACCTTATCATTGGGGTTAATAGACAGACTCAGTTTTTGTCATCTGCTCGTACAGCTCGATTCATTGATGGTAAATACACATTTATGACAAAACGTGGGGAATATAGATTTTCTTCTTTGAAAGTCAAGAAGAACGGAACAGTTTCGTTTGAAAATGCTCGTCTTAAACAAATTCCTTTGACTGTTGGGACACTCGAAATAAACTATCAAGCCGTACTCCTTGGTAGTTGGCTTAATATTCGTTCATCCAGCATTACAGTTAATCCTGGAGGTAAAATCGATTTGTCAGGCCAAGGGTACAATAGCCAGTCTGGACCTGGTGCCGGAAGCAACATAGGCTCAACAGGAACAGGGGCAGGGCATGGTGGTAATGGAGGACTGGCTTCTGGAAACTTTGGATCTTGGTACGGATCAGCGTTGAATCCGAATGTTTCTGGGAGTGGTGGAGGTGCGTGTTCCTCTGGATCAGGTGGAAGCGGTGGAGGTCATCTGCACTTGGAAGTAGTAACGACGTTATTACTTAATGGAGAAATAAATGCAAATGGTAATACCGGAGATTTGAAATGTGGTGGCGGAAGTGGTGGAACTATATGGATATCTTCTAATGAAATCAGAGGAAATGGTCTCATATCTAGTGCTGGAGGTAGCTCTTCGGGCGGAGGCGGTGGCAGTGGTGGAAGAATAGCGTTATACGTTAAAGCTAACTTGGGATTTGAAGGGAACATAAACACATTCGGAGGAAATGGTGTGTCTGCAAGTGCATCAGGGACAGTTTATATTCGAGATAACATCGATCGCTTTCCAAGAAAAAGATTGTGGTTGAAAAATCGTAAATTCAGTGGATCACTTCCAACTACTGTACTTTCTGAACCAGGCACTCGAACAGTTTATTTTGACGAACTCAAAATGTATGGAAGCGTTCGATTTGAAATCGCAAGTTCTCAAAAACAGCAAATCGAGATTAGAATAAATGACTTCATAGCTGATGGTGCTGGAAAAATTGCAATAAAACTGAACCAGACAATGTTTGCTAAAGTCCTGGAGTCCAAGGAGACACACCTGATCATGAACACCAATGTTCATATCGAGGAGGGTGGAAATATGGTCACTGCATCAAATGTAACCGTTGATGGAGCAACTGTCATGGTTGATGGCAAAATCTCTAATATACGACATCTTATAGTGGAATCAAACAGCCGCGTTCAGTTTGGAATAAAATCACAGACGGCACTCATGAAAGGAAACACTTTTGTCCACCTAAGCCGACCAGGAACTCAGCAGTTTGCAACTGTGACTTTGAAGAGTGGATCTGATTTTGGTGCTCCACAGAACCTCAGCTTGAGTGCTGGGACTTTGGATTTGAAAAACGGAGTTCTATTAAAAGGCAGGTTTATTGACATCAAAGCTCAGAATTTGTTTATTGGTCGTGGCGCTTCACTTTCGACGAATAACATAATTTCCATACCCAGATACAAGGGCCATGGTCTATCCTCGACTAAAGGTGGGTCTGGTGGAGGCCATGGTAGTACTGGTGGATTGTCAAAGAACAACTTGCTTGGAGGAAGATCTTATGGAATTATTTATGAGCCTAATCAACCAGGAAATCCTGGTGGCGATGGGCCAATTCCATACACAGGAGGAAAAGGTGGTGGAGCTATAAGAATAACTGTTGATTATCTCTGGAACGATGGATCCATAACATCCAATGGTGGAACAGCTGCTGGATCCGACGCTGGAGGGGGAAGTGGAGGAAGTGTATTCGTTACTATTAAACGATTTCTTACAGGTAGTGGCCTTATTACCGCTGATGGTGGCTCAGGGAATGGTGCAGGAGGTAATGGAGCAGGCGGTAGAGTATCGCTGCATCTTAACGATAGATACAATTATATTGGAGAGCTTCGTGCCCTTGGAGCACTGTCATCAAACGCTTTGCAATCCGGTGGCCCCGGAACGGTGTATATTCGAGAAATTCGTAACAAATTATCATTCAGTCAACTTCGCATCGATAATCTTGGTCAAAGCTGGGATAAGTATGTTACTATTGAAGAAAAATCGCCAATATGTGAGTTTAATGAGTTGTATATCCATAGAAATGCTTCTTTAAGGCTCGCCATTGATTCGCAAATTTCTCGTCATATGACAATAAAGCGTTTATTTGGTGACGGAAGTGGTTTTCTTCATGTTTACCAAAGTCACAAGGTCCATCTAGAATCACAGTTACCTGTCACCAAAGTGCCCATCAATGTTAAAGTTGAAAGTGGGGGTGTCTTAGTTCTTGCCCCCAAAACATACATAGTTGGCCAAGCAGCCGTTCCGTTCGCACTGAATGGAACATTGTCAGGAGTAAAAGATCTGTATGTCACCCAGAACAAATTCATAAAGCTTAACAAAGGAGCTCGTACTTCGAAACAAGGAGAATCCATAGGAACGTTTCGATTTTCAAGCATAAAGCTGTACAGTGGTAGCAGTGTTACAATGGAAGACGAAACTGTTGTTACTATGATAGTTGGCTTCTTAAATATCAAATTCCACGCATCACTGTCGGCTTATCACTTTGCGATTTTTGCATCCACTGTTGATATTGAAACAGGAGGACTCCTGAGTGCTTCTGGACAAAACAAAGCCCGAATTGCTGTTCAACCTATAGAAATTTCTTCCCTGCCTCAAGGAGCTGGAGCTGGACACGCAACTGTTGGGGGTCGTGGAAAAGTTGGTGTTGGGGGGTCCTATTACGGATCTCTATTCCATCCTAGCGAGCCCGGTAAAACTGGAGGAAATGGGAATAATGGCATCCGAGGTGGCAATGGAGGAGGGTTCATTAATATAACTGCTGGGTCGTATGTAATTAATGATGGTTCCATTACCGTAGACGGTGGACATGCCGTGGCTGGCAGTGGAGCTGGAGGAGGAAGCGGAGGAAGTTTGCTGGTCAAAACAAACGTCTTTAAAGGTAATATATGTTAATAGTATAATTACATATTAATTTCCAAAGTTTAGTAATATTGTTTCCCAAACTGGAGTACTCCTTTCATTTATTGTTTTGAATTCTGAATATCATTAGGATCTGGAGTAATACGTTGTAATGGAGGCAATGGTGGAGGTACAAATGCCGGTGGTGGTGCAGCAGGAAGAGTAGCAATCTACACAAATGTGATTCGGTACAGGGGATCCTACCTAACGTACGGAGGTATTTCATCTAGGGGTACTCATGGTGGACCGGGCACATTGTTTATCAGAGATATACGCTTGTCCTTTGAATACACTCTACTCCGTATAGATAACCTAATGAGATCACTTAACGATGTTGTAACTTTAGATGAGGATGGTGTGAACTCGTACCATTTCTCCGAGGTTCGTATCTGGAGGCGTGCATCCATTACGATGGCCGTTCGAAATTGGACGACTGTTTTGCGCATGGATAAACTAACAGGTGACAGAAGTGGCCTTATACACGCGAAGAATAAACAGCTAATATACTTGGAAGCATCTAAAACAGCTCATAGTGTCTCCAAGCCAGCTGTTAATCTAAGAATTGATCAAGGTGGAGAAATGGTATTCGGTGCGTCTCTTTATGTGATTGGAGATGGGGCACAATACACTAACCAAATCCTTGGAGACTCCTCTTTTACTATTAATGGTCGAATGACTGACGCTGCAAATCTAATCGTTACCAAGGGCCTGAAAGTACGATTTGCTCGCCAAGCCCACTCTTCTGATATAATTGACGGTGCCCCAGTAATAAGTGCCAAAGGAAAATTCGTATTGGCCAAACTCGAAATTCAGGATGGTGCTCAAATGTTGTTTAATGATTCTGCTGGGATGCAGTGTTTGGCTGGTGTCCTTCATATGAAGTATGGCTCTAAGATTTTTTCAGACAGATATAACATCAGTGTCACTACACTACTTATGGAATCAGGAAGTACAATATCTGCATCTGGTGATGATAGACCGACACCTAATGTAGGACCCACTATCCCAACCTCCTGTCTAGGTTCTGGAGGGAGCTACGGAAGTCGTGGAGGAGTTGGTAAGCGTATGTGTGTTTAACATGTTCCGCATTCAATCGTACAATTTTTCATACAATGTATTTTTCCTATAAGGTTATGGAGGAAATGTAAGAAGACCTTATGGAACACTATTTCAGCCTAGTGAATACGGAGCACCCGGTTGCCCGGGCAACTCCAATGGAGGAAAAGCCGGTGGAATCATTTTTGTAAACGTAGGAGACGAACTCTACTTGGACGGAACTATTGAAACAAAAGGTCAAGACGCACCCTCTGGATCTAATGCTGGAGGTGGAAGTGGTGGAAGTATTTGGATAACGACTGGTCGTTTCAATGGCCATGGTAGTATCACTGCTCATGGAGGTTCTGGAAATGGGGCGTCATCCGGTGGAGGATCCGGTGGACGTGTTGCAGTGATCAATGGCTTAACCAAAAATAAATTCTTGGGTGTATTTTCTTCATTGGGTGGCCAAGCTGGAGACCCAAAGAAATCCAGAACCGAGTATTCAGGTGGCCCTGGGACTGTCTATGTTCAAGACATAAGAAACGGAAAGCCATACAGACAGCTGTTGATTGACAACAAAAACAGGCCATGGAGTCATTACCTGACTTTAGACGAAAACGTTAAGTACTATTTGTTTGATGAAGTACGTTTAGTAAGGAATGCGTCCCTACATATGATACCCAATAATAGAACCATGAATCTCACAATTCACAAGATGGTGGGTGATCGTACAGGTCTTGTTCACGTACACAAAAGGCAGATATTGAAAGCAGAGTATCATCCAACCTCGTATACAATCACAAGGTTAGTTTTGAATCATAGAATGAGTAAATGAATTGGATTGAATCGAATCGAATGGAATCGAATTGAATTGAATCGAGTCCAGTTCAATTGAATTGAATTGAATCGAATTGAATGGATAGATGGACGGAGGAAATATATGAAGGGATGAATGAATGAATAAATGAATGAATGAATGAATGAAAGAAAGAAAGAAAAAGAAAAAAGAAAGAAAGAGAGAAAGAAAGAAAAAGAAAGAGAAAGAGAGAGAGCAAATGAACGGATGCATCAATGAATATACAGGGATTTTTAAACGTTTGCAATACTTTTCAGGACAGCAACTAACTTCAAACTTGACAATGAATCAGCAGCGATAATGGCAACTACAGTGAACATCATAGGTCTCGGCTCAGTTGCGTTTTCTTGGAATGGGCGACTGATCAACGTACGAAATCTTCGTATCGCGCACGGACGACGTGTTGAGGTGGACTGGCATGCCCATACTGCAACTATACGTGACGACAAGTATCAATTCATTGACCCTGACGGAAGCTTTACCTTTTCGACTTTGGAGTTTGGTAGTGGGACGATTATTAACTATCCCCCACCCATGGGCGTTCATATTACTGCAGGATTTTTGGTATGCTAGCTGTTAAGCGGCAGTTGTATTTTCTACAATGATCCAATACTGAGTTTTGTTGTTTTTTTTCATTGCTTTTGTTTTTTTCTTTTAGGATATCAAATTCAGCTGCAGTTTCACGGCTGAGTATTTCGAGATTGATGCGACAGACTTCTACATCGAACCAAATGCTGTACTCTACTGCAAAGGACGTGGCTATACTTCTCAAGCCCCAAAAGGCTCGGGGAAGGACTCTCCTAGTGGCGGCTCTGGTGCCGGTTGTGGTACTGTAGGTGGAAGTGGTAAATCCGTTTCTGGAGGCGATGTCTACGGTTCAATATATGAACCGAATCTCCCAGGAGCACGTGGTGGGTGGGGCCCTGTCAAAGCTGGAAGCCGTGGTGGAGGTCGTATAAGGGTTGATGTTGGATACGCGTTCATACTGGATGGAATCTTGAATACCGATGCAGACGATGTCCCATCTAATTCGGGTTAGACATATTAAGTTAACATTAATTATTCAGGGGAGTTCGGGCTCTTCGACATTTTGTTTGCATGGTACAATTTTTTCAAAATATTTCTTTTCTTTCCTTTAGCCAGTGGTGGTGGTAGTGGTGGTAGCGTCTGGATTAAGACAGGCTACTTACGAGGACATGGTTCAGTATTAGCACGCGGTGCATCTTCTAACAGTTATCTGGCATCCCGCGGGGGAAGTGGCTCTGGAGGCCGCATTGCAGCATATGTTAGAATCAAAGATGAATACCGAGGTGGCTTTTACGCTCTTGGAGGAAAGGGCTCTGGTGATCAACATGGTGGATCGGGAACTGTTTATATTGACGAGACTCGAGGGGAAAAGTTTTATCGTCGCTTGTACATCGACAATCAAGGCGCTAAACCTGTGAAAACGTTTTTCTTGAACCAGCGAAACCCAAGAACGGTTAGAACGAACAATACCGAAGAAAACAACGCTGACTATGCTTTTGATGAGCTTATGCTACAAGGAGAGGTGCGTAAACAGTGCACTTTTGTTTTTGTCATTGTACAAAGATTTTGTTAGTGACTTGAGGTAGTGAGTGTGAGTGACAGCAGATGAAGAACCACCACTTACTTGTCGGTAGATATGCTGCTGTGAAGAGATTCTTTCTTTTCTTTTTTGATTTATATGCTCGGGACACACTAGGGGACATATTATTGCACGTACAAGAAGCCGGAACTTGTTTGCAGGGACATTTGCTTTTCCTTTCAGAAAACTTTGCGAGGACAAAGAAACAAGTTTGTCCCAGAAACAAGTTCCATTAGGACTGTTAGTTGTTGCACTGTTCGCATTGTTTGTGGGTCTTGTCCTCGCTACAAACATAATAATAATGACAAAGGTCCATTAGAAACAAGGCACACTATGCGTAACTTACAACCATTGTCTCCGCTTCATCCCCTGCAACATGTCCCCTACTGGGTGCCGAGCTATTGCATTCTTAAGAAGAACAAGAGCCAAAATGGCTTCTCGCTCTGGCCGCTTTTTGGAATAAAATGTTTGAATTTTTCTGTGAAGTTTTTATTTCTCTCACCGGCGTTTGAGCCTTTGGGTTTCGACAGAAACTCCCTTATGTGTTTCTGGTTTCGAGAAGTGAAACTACTTAGCTCAGTTGTGTGACACGAACCTGGGAGTGACGTCCATACTTAAGTTGATTATTATTATTATTATTATTATTATTATTATTATTATTATTATTATTATTATTATTATTATTATTATTATTATTATTATTATTATTATTATTATTTTTCTGTTTTTAAAGGAGATTCTACTTGATATACTTATGCTAAGGTATTTTGTTGACTTGAGGCACAAGGATATATTTGCAGTTGCGTGACACTGATAGACAAATCAAAGGTCAAATTAAATATTCTATTTGTCAATGTCGTCGGTCACAGTGAAGTTTACTATTTTTGGTATCGATGAAAACAATTTTGAGAGGTAACCGAGAACAAGAAAACATCATTATAAACAAATGCGTTAGTAAAATGCAATGGGCAAAACGCTTTTTAGTTCTGAATGATGGCCGTTTTCGGCGATCGCCTGTCTACTACTGATTCCCGGTACTGATTACTAATTTCTAAATTTCATCTAAACAGCTTGCTTATAAAGCTAGTTAAGCTTAGAAGTGAATTGCACAGAGAGTGGGCGACAAATCTCAGAAGCAAATGGACAAATTGTTCGACGTGAATCATACAAAAAGTATGGCGTCACGAAAAAATGTCACATAAACAAATTAAAAAGTCCTAAGACAGCTTTTGCAGACAACAGTTGAGCATAATATGCAGAAAATAACTTGCCTTTCTAAGCTACTTTATTCAATCAACATCTTCAGAGCTGATGAACGGGTACAACGGCCTAGCATTGTCATCACGCACTGTATTTCTGGCGTTTAACTGCGGGAAAGGATCTAAGAACACATCGAACATGTGCCTGTTTTCCGAATTATGCCCGATGGCATATGGAAAAACGAGATCGGCAGTGATCGCGGCAGTTCGGAGACATTTCGATTTTCCGGACAATAGGCGTAGATGTGCCGATACTACTTCGTACGTCTTCGGATGTCTTCGTCTTATCACGTTTTTTCACGAGGGTGCGTAGTAAAGGGAAAATCATTTTCTGACCCTCCGAACGATCGGTTTGCAATCCTCAGCTCTGGGCCCTTCGGGCCAGAGCAATAAATATATGATCATTAGTAATTTCTTTGCATGTAGTAGTAAGACATCACATTGCTCCTAGACTTGTTTTGTGACAACTCATATAAATAGACTGAAAACCAAGTGATTGCTTGGTAACGAAGTTGTATTTATAACCGTGAGGACTATTTGTTTAGGAAGCAAAAAATAGTAATTAAAATTTTGAAAAACTATTTTTCATGATATGCAACCTAACGATATATTTCTTGACATTTTAGGCAATGTTCAAGATTTCTAGTTCAAATCCACATCCATCAGTAACCGTACATACTCTTATCAGCGATGGCCTTTCAACAATGCACATTCAAACTCGTCAGAAATTTTACATTGAATACGATGAAGTGGCTTCAAGACGCTCCTTTCCCAAAGTCAATTTCATACTTGATTATTGCGGCGAACTGTTTTTGGTTTCAGATTTTCACGTGTCTGGGTTCAAAAATCCTGCTTTTGAGTTTAACGGTAGAGTAACTGGGGTTTCCAATCTAACCTTGGCAGAAAATCGCGTCATTCTTGTCGGAAAAAATGCTAGCACTGCTATAACAAAACAAGGAAATTATACAGAGAATCCAATCGATGGAGAGCTTTCTCTGGGCGTTCTGGTGCTAGAAGCAGGTTCACAACTTCGCTTTGAGAAAAAGGTGGAACTGGAAACAGACACACTGCACATGAGAAAGAGCACTTTGATATCGGGAAGTTCTGTTGTTATGACCTGTGCTGAAGTGCTTCTTGAGGGAGGCGCTAATATCACTACGTCAAGACAAGGACCATCCGCTGGAAGTGGGCCAGCGCCTGGTGTAGTGAAAAATGGCGTTGGAAGTGGCGCTGGACATGGAGGACAGGGAGGACCAAGTATCTATGCAAATGGTAGTGCAGGTTACGGCTCTTTTGTCAATCCTTTGCATCCAGGAAGTGGAGGTGGTGGTGCAAATGGAGGGACAGGGGGAAGTACGATAAAGGTATATTACGTTACATTTTTATAACTACAGAAGCTATTGTATGAATTAGAGTTTTGGCCCCGGAAAACAATGGAACTTTTCTTACAACGTACGTTCCGTCGAACACTTTGTGACTTGTCCACACCCGCTACTTTGTAACATTGTGTGCAACAGTTGCACAAATGAAATTTACATCTTTGTTGTTTGAGTTGCCCTTTATGTTACAAAAAAAGTTCCATCTGTTTTCGGGCACTATTTGAAAGCAGGATCTTCATCTCATTTACCTGTTCTTTTCGAATTTTTGACATTTATGCTTGCGATTCTCAATGATGTATTTCTTTGGTTTTGTAGATCGACATTTCACGATCATTTCATCACGATGGTTTGATTCTAAATGATGGAGGTGATGGTCTTTTGAATGGTGGTGGCGGCAGTGGTGGAAGCGTTTTCATAAAAACTCTGACCTTCTCTGGTCATGGAAACATTACTGCCAGTGGAGGAAACGGTCAAGGCGATGGCGGTGGTGGTTCTGGTGGTAGAATTGCTGTTCACGTGTCTTGGTTGAGAGAGTACGCAGGGTTATATATGGCTTATGGTGGTTTTGGATTCAAAGCAGGTGCAAGTGGTACTGTTTACTACACTGATACAAACCAAGGTCTGTCCCATAGACCATCACTTAAAACTAACAACAACAAGACGGAATACGGATTTGGATATAGAAGATTGACGATTGATAATCAAAATAGAAATCCTGATCTCGCAACAATTATAATCAACGAGAACACAACATATTATGAAGTGGACGATCTCGAAACTAGAAATCATGCGATACTTCATATCCACGGAGAAAAAGCGATTTTGGTTGCTCACAAATTTTCTGGAGATCGAACTGGACTTGTTCATCTGAGAGGTGGACAGACGATGTTTGTAGAGGTCGTGGAATCGCAAAAAGGTTATACAGTTGCTCCTGTTAGTTACAAAGTAGACAAAGGTGCAGAAATTGCTTTTCCATCCTCCTTAACTCTATTGGGGACGCGATGTACATTTGAAGGATTTGTTGTTGGTGTCTACGATCTCGTGGTTGCAGAAGGCTCAGATGTCGTCTTTTCTTCAACAACTCAAACAGGAATCAAAGAGAACGGCACATTTCAAGTGCTAACTATGCCTGGGAATATCACTTTCCCGGAAGTTTACGTTCAGAAAGGTTCGCGTTTAGAGTTTTCTAAGATAACGGATACTTTAACATTCACAGCATTGATTTTCAGGATCAAATTTCACAGCCTTGTAAACATGAATCACGGAAATATCGATTCTGCTTGGGTTTGGCTAGAGAGCGGTGGTCGTTTAGTTCTGGACGGAACTGGTTATCGGAATGAAACTGGCCCAGGCAAAGGCAGTACTGTAAATAACGCTGGAACAGGAGCAGGACATGGAGGAGAGGGTGGAGCAGATGGATCAAACGTGCTCGGCGGTGTCCCTTATGGATCTGTTTATCGTCCATTGTACTTTGGCAGTGGAGGTGGAAATGGCCAAAGTATTGGAGGATCGGGTGGAGGAATGGTACACTGGAAGATAGGACAGGAAATCGAACTGGACGGATTAGTAACCTTGCGAGGAATGAATGGCACTGGTGTAAATTCAGGTGGTGGGAGTGGTGGCAGCATTCTGATCGAGTGTACTAATATAACTGGTTACGGGGAAATCAATGTACAAGGTGGAGATGGCGTTGGTCAGGGTTCTGGTGGATCTGGTGGAAGAATAGCCGTATATATTCGATTTCGCCATAAATATGCTGGGAAATATATAGCGTATGGTGGCTTTGGTAAATCGATTGCCGCTGCCGGAACCGTTTATGTCGAAGAAACAGCTCGAGGACCTCAGTATGCTCTTCTTAAATACAACAAAATAACCAACACATCGCAAATTGTTGCGACTCATCGATATATGGAAGTTGACAGTGCCAACAGAAAAACAAAGTGGAATACCATGCTTCTTGAAAAAGAACATGTTTCTTATGAGCTTGAGGAACTTTTCTTGGTTAGAGACTCAAATCTTCAAATTCGTCATCCGCCTGGAGCTTCCAATGTAACTGTCATTGTCCATCGATTTCTCGGCGATGGCACTGGTCGCATTCACATTCGAAAGAATCAGGTCATTTACGTTGAAGTCGTTGAGTCAGAGACAAACGAAACAGCGCCCCCTTGCAGTTTCCTGGTCGATGAAAACGCTGAGATTGTCTTTCCCGCGGTTGTGGACATACGTGGTATGAGAACAATAATAGAGGGACGAATTACTGGAGTACATGATCTAGCCGTCGCAAGTGGAGGTTATTTAGAAGTGTCATCTACAACACAAACTGCTCGTGTAGAAAACCGTCATTACGTCGAAATCACTGAAAAAGGTAATTTTTCATTCGGAACTGTTACAATCAAGCGTCATTCTAAATTAACTTTCAATCGAGTAAGCTATCCACTGGTGTTGAAGTGTGCCGAGTACAGAATCAAATATCAGGGATTGGTAACAATAAATCATGGTTCCATCTATTCCGCTTATTCATGGATTGAAAGCAAGGGAATGCTGATTTTGGATGGAAAAGGCTTTGGTCCAGAGGAAGGACCCGGAAAAGGAACAACCGCAAGTGACATTGGATCTGGTGCTGGTCATGGTGGTGATGGAGGAAAGACAGATTTATCTCAAGGAGGATTGTCGTACAATTCTGTCTTTTCTCCTCAAGTATTTGGAAGTGGCGGAGGTAATGGTCAGGGGGTCGGAGGCCGTGGTGGTGGTAAACTGTATTGGGATGTTGGCCAGCGTTTAGAAATAAATGGACTGTTAGCAAACAGAGGTACAAGTGGAACTGGTATAAATTCAGGAGGAGGAAGTGGAGGAAGTATTTTAATCAAAGCAACTAATATGACTGGACATGGTGAACTGGCTGTGACGGGTGGCTCTGGTACTGGACTTGGCGGCGGAGGATCGGGAGGGAGAATAGGTATTCATTGTCGTTGGAGATATAAGTATGGAGGGAAACTAACAGACCATGGTGGACAAGGAAGCAAATACGGTGGTGCAGCAGGTACAATATATGTAGAAGAAAACAACCGTCCTTTGCAGTACAGAGATCTCAAGTACAACAAGAGACTAAATAAAACCGAAATGACAGTTAATCACAAGTATGTTCATATTGACAATGCTGGCTTCAATGTCGAAGGGGCTACAATGGTTATGGAAGAGGGATCTAACTACTATGAATTCGACGAGATGTTACTTACAGGATATTCAAGATTGCTTCTTTATAAACCTCAAAATCAAAATATAACAGCTGTTGTACATAAATTTGTAGGAGATAAAACGGGTCAGTTCCACTTACGAAAGGATCAGAAAATATTTGTTGAAGTCGTAGAATCTGAAAGTAATGTGACTGAAGCACCATGCAGTTATCGCATCGACGTTGGCTCAGAGATTGTTTTTCCATCCGAAGTTCGACTGCACGGGACAAGAACACAAATTGAGGGTTTGATAACTGGTGTCCACCACCTCAGAGTCTCTTCCGGTGCTGCGGTTACAATCTTCTCAACTGCTCAAACTGCCCTTGTGGAAAACCGTGTATATGTTACTGTGTCCAAACCTGGAAACGTATCCTTTGCGACTTTGTATGTCAAACGTAACGGCTTGATTGAGTTCAGAAAGATAAACGATTTTCTAAAACTTTCTGTTAATGAACTGACCATTAAGTACGGAGGTATTGTTCTCATGAACCATGGTGAAATTGAATCGTCATTTGCATGGCTTCACAGCCAGGGTTATCTTACTCTCGATGCAACTGGTCATAGCCCCGAATTGGGACCTGGAGCCGGAAAAACGATATCATCAAATGGAAAGATTATTGGAACAGGAGCTGGACATGGTGGAGATGGTGCAATTAATGGGGGGCAACCATATGGATCCGTTTATCGGCCAAGAGCTCTCGGGAGCGGCGGAGGAAATGGGCAGGGTAAAGGAGGTCACGGTGGTGGGCAACTACTATGGAAAGTAGGGAAAATGTTGGAAATAAATGGTTTTATCAATGCAAGGGGTGAAAATGGAACAGGAACTGGAGCAGGCGGTGGCAGCGGGGGAAGTATCCTCATAGAAACAACGAATATGACTGGCCATGGTGACATTTCAGTAGAAGGGGGTAGATCCACAGGACTTGGAGGTGCTGGCGCTGGAGGAAGAATAGCTATTCACTGTAGATGGCAGTACACCTTTTCTGGCAGGGTAACATTTCATGGTGGAATTGGCGCCGACTTAGCATCAAGCGCTCCAGCGGGCACTATGTATAGGGAACAAAACTTCAGACCATTAGAATATCGACATCTTAAGTACAATAAAAATGTTAATACATCCGTCCTCGAAGTCGATAACACATTCCTACATATTGATAATAAGGGCCGTGATGTGCCGGGTTCTACAATGTTAATGGAAGAAGAAACAACATACTACGAATTCTACGAGGTCGTCTTGACAGGTTACTCGCGTTTGTTAATATACCATCCAAAGAATAGTAAAAATGTCACTCTTATCGCTCACAATTTTGTAGGAGACCTTACAGGACAGCTGCACATTAGAAATAACCAAGTCATTTATGCCGAAGTCGTAGAGTCGCAGACAAATCGAACTGAAGCTCCTTGCAGCTTTGTACTTGATGAAGGAGGAGAACTTATTGTTCCTGCAGAGTTCCACGTACATGGCATAAAAACAGTCATTAAGGGTCGGCTAACAGGTGTGCACTTCCTTTTCGTTGAAGATCGCGCTAGTCTAACCATAACAAACACTGCTCAAACTGCTATCATAGAAAATCGTACGTATGTCGATATAACCCAACCTGGCAACAGTTCGTTTGCTCACCTCGTTGTCAAAAACGGAGGGTTGCTAAATCTTGTTCGTGGACCAGGTGAGATTCTTTCAGTAACATCGACTTTGTTTGAAGTTCAATACAAAGGAAACGTTTTAGTGAACCATGCTGAATTCTATTCCACATTTGCCTGGATTGAGACCAATGGTATTGTACAGTTAGATGGAGCCGGACATTCAGCTTCGACAGGTCCTGGTGCATCAGATGACCTTCCTGGACAACATGGATCAGGTGCAGGACATGGAGGGCAAGGAGGTATGTCATCAAATGGTCATCTTCCTGGAAAGGCTTATGGATCCGTGTACAAACCAAAAGAACTTGGAAGTGGTGGTGGTAATGGGAATCTAAATGCTGGAGGTTCAGGTATGTGAATTCCTGAGTAATACAAAGGGTATGGTGACATTATTATAAAATTGTGACAGAAGGTCTATGGTATAAGTTAATAAAGAATAAAAACTAAACCTTCTCAGACCACAGATTAAATAAATATGATTTAACAAATATAGATTTATTTGAAGATTGTTGTTGAAAACAATTTAACATATTACAGGTGGCGGGTGTCTAATGTGGGTCATCAGCAAACACTTCCACTTGGATGGACTTGTTACAGCCCGTGGACAGGACGCTACGAATAGTTATGGTGGAGGAGGTAGTGGTGGAAGTGTTCTTGTTGATGTCATGAATATAACTGGTCACGGAGAAATCAATGTTAATGGCGGTAGTGGTAAAACTGGAGGGGGAGGAGGTTCTGGTGGTCGAATCGGCATCCATGTCAATTTTCGAAATAATTACGGAGGTAAGACTTCGTGTTGGGTACATTGAGTACATTGTGTTCTTTTTTAATACATATACATGCGCATTATAAACCGTATGTTATATTTTTATACATCATATAGGAATATTTCGTTCTGTGGGTGGGTCTAGTAGCAGTATGTCCTACGCTGGTGCAGCCGGAACAGTCTACAAGTATGAGAGTAGGCGTGGTCCGCAGTACAGAGAGCTGAAGTACAACCCCAATGGAAACTTTTCATACTTCAAACCACAACATTCCAAAGTTAAAGTTGACAACGAACATATTAATGTAGGAATTTCTTCGGTCATTATGGAAGAGGAAACTGTCTACTACGAATTTGACGAGATGCAGGTTAGAAATTCGCTAGAATATCACTGAAGACCTCACTAGACTTATATGACAAGCTTGAAAGGAGTATGGATTTTAGGTTTTTAGGTATATATTCCAACATCTGCTTAAGTAGCTCCACTACTGGCTGTAATACATGATTTTAGGGACTCATTTACCAGCAGGAGCCGGTTGCACGAAGGCTGAATAAAGTTATCTACCGGTTAAGAGTTATCCATTGTATAGATGTTGTATAGATTTTAATCTGAATAAGGAATTATCCGTTATAGCAGATATCCGTGATAGCACTATCCAGGCTTCGTACAACCGACTCCAGTAGTTTTCAACGCTAATCTCGCAGGCGGACCTTATTGCTGGAATGAAGACGGGGCCTACGGTTTAACGTGCTTATCTGCGAAGACGTAAAAAGTCTAATCATTTGCAGATGTAATTACAAAGGCAGCGCCTTCTCCTCAATTATTTAAAAACCCTAAGTGTTAGTCCGGCCGGGAATCGAACCCCGACCTCCCGCACGAGATACCGACGTTCAACCAAATGAGCCAACCGGACGGTGGTTCACTCAAAACACGAGGATGTACTAACATACGAATTAACCACTAACTCATCCATACTTTGACTCTCGCCAGAAGTTGTTGCACGTTGTTGAGTTGTTTGTCCTTGTTATTTCAATTGGATCAATTTTGCCTGGCAATCCGTACAACAATCAATTTTTGTTATATACCCTTGTCGATACACGCACTCTGATTAGCTGAAAGCTGTACTTTATTTAACAAATAGATTCCATTTTTCCGTGCGTCTGTACTCTAATCGATGCACAGATGACGTCAAAATGTGGTGAGAACAAAAAAGTACGCCACGAGACGAAGTCGAGTGGCGTGACTGTTGTTCTCACCACATTTTGACGTCTTCTGTGCATCGATTAGAGTACAGACGCACGGAAAAATGGAATCTATCTGTTTTATATAATATTTATCGAAACATTCCAACCAATCAGAGCGCGCGTAAGATTCGATGACGCCATCTATGTGTGTGTACTCTAATCACACATGGTTGTTCGACCAATCAGAGCGCGCGTAATATGCCAATTATTATATAAAAGAGAACGGAGCACAGTTCTGATGTTAGCAGCGCGAGCTCGACCGCGCGCGCACCTTTTGAATTTTTGTACGGAGAAAATCGGAGTTTTTCCCTTGAATATTTACTTCAAAATATATAATAAAACAAATAGAACATCTTTTTCCGTGCTCCGTTCAGTAATATAGCACTCAGGAAGTGCCGAGAGCACTCAAGAAATGTGAAGTTCTTCCACTTCTTTCGTGCTTTCGTCACTTCCTTCGTGCTGTATTATTGAACGGAGCACGGAAAAAATTGTTCTATTCGTTAATTACAGAACATTTAGTTCAAGAAATCAATAGTGTATTGTTACACTTTAAAAGTGCCGCAATGATAATTAACTGCGGACTTGTTTTCATAGGCTTAGCATCAGGAGGAAAATATTTGCAAGTACGGACATCGCACGCGAGAATTTCAGTACTTTTACTATACACTCTCAAATATCACAGTCTCGGTAGTCCCCATGAATCATTTTCTTGAGGCTAGGCTTACACAAGGATAATTCTCTTATGTACACTGCAGTATTGTTGCAAAGTAAGTATGTTTGTTACTTTGTCATTGTATAATGGAATTTGCCTTGCTTATACAGGTCCAAAACCACGCTACAGTTGCCTTCTATCATCCCAAGCAAGCTAAAAACGTCACAGTTATGGCTCATGAAATAAAAGGTGACAAAACGGGCATCATAAAACTTACCCGAAGACAAAGGCTGTTCGTGTTTGTTGTAGAATCTACACACACTTACATGGATGCCCCTTGTGGATTCTTTGTGGATGACTATGCTGAGATCGTATTCCCTACTCACGTGGTTATAAGAGGTGAATCAGTCACAATTAAAGGTAAGTTGCATGGGTAAATTAAATCTATTTTTGCTTAGTTATTAACTCTTTTTACTTAACTAAGACCATCTCAAATAGTAACATGTAGTCTTCGAATTTTTAAATATTTTGGTCTGTTCAGTGATTGTTCAACTCCTCATCGCTGGATAACGTTGTCGAATGAAGTAATGGACGTGTACTCAACATGCTGTGTAGTAGACTATATTGCTAGCCTGCGACAGACTGCGATACAGCTTACACCATATGGATATCAGAACAAATTAAATAGACATTTAATGGTTCTTGTGTCCAAATGAGTAGTACATCATGTTACCCTAACAGTGTTGAGCGTTGTGTTAATCTTACACATTAAGATTTAGAACTTTAAATAGCACTGTAAGGGGTGTAAGAAGCATTTATGAAGTTTTGTATCTAGTAATAAAATAAGGGATGTTAAAGTAATTCATCTTGATTTCCAGGACGAATGACTGGTGTTGAGAAACTAGTCGTTGAACGGCGAGGTTCGATCGATTTCACAAGTACAGCTCATACTGCCGATCTTCCAATCCAGTCAAACTGGCATCTTGACAATCCATTTATGCCATTCACTCCTGGCCTCTTAGTAATACCTTTGGTTACAGTAACAAATAATGGAGTCATGAGAATAACATTCAGTGGAGTGAAATGTTTGCTTTTGTTGCCTGATTTAACCATTAAGAAAGGTAATAATACACTGCAGAGGATGGTACAATAGCCCATTTTCTCGTTTTTGGCGCATTCTAATTTCGACGTCAGCCGCGCTTTAAACAGACATTGACTGGTCACAGAATCAAAATAGCAAAAAGTAAAAAGTAAAGTAAAGCAACCATATTTAATTAACGTCGATAACTCGTAACAGTAATTCAACTGACAAACCTGAGGTCGACGGTGCGCTCTCTCTATCAGTGCTCCGTTTTAAGGGTATTTAAAGCCAATTAAAGCTACACAGATTGGAAAGACATCGAAACAAGGATGGGAAGTCTGGCTGGGAAACGAACGCGGGACCTCTCGCACCGAAGGCCGCGCACTGCAATGATCTTGCACGAAAAAGAGCAAATCTCTGAAAGATCATCGAGTTAAAGAAATTTATAGAAATTAAAATTCAGAGAACGAAGAATACTTTGTTTTCCGTCAGTGGAACGTCATGAGAAAAAGACCTATAGAACAGTTCATGTCGCAGTTCATGTGAGTCGATCACGCTGTGCTGTGATCATATATCGTTAAAAACTATCGCACGGAACAATTTGAATAGTAAGAAAGAGGCACGGATTTTCATGGTTATAGCGTGGAGAAGACACGTACTGGCAAAAAAAAAAACAAAAAAAACCGTACGTCACTCACCTTGTGTTCGTCACAATTATTTATTTCAAATGTCTTGCTTTTAGCGACTTGACGATGTAGTGGAAGAAAAATTCCTATCACAACTATTAAACACTGCTTGTCTCATTTCTTTTTTGTGTGAAAAAATGCGGAACAATTTTGTTTAACCAACTAACATTTTATCCAAATATTTTCAGGAGGGAAGGTTATCCTTCAAACTAACTACGTCAAACTATTCGGAGATCAGGTGACGGTAGAGGGTGGAGGTATCATGGATGGAACGGGAAGTGGGTTCCCTTCAAGACAAGGTCCTGGCAGTGGTTCCGGATCGACAGGGGGGTCGTATGCCTCAGCAGGAGGCCTTGCATCGTCAACAAAGCAATATGGCTCCATATTTGCTCCCACATTACCCGGTAGTGGCGGAGGAGGTGGTGCTGGTGGAGCGTGGCTGGAACTCGTCACCGGAGGGCGTGTAACTGTTGATGGTGTTATTAGATTTAATGGTTATGGTAACCAAGGCGCGTCAGGTGGTGGAGGCAGCGGTGGAACAATCATTATAAGAACACTGTTTCTTAAAGGATATGGTTCTGTCGAATGCAGTGGAGGTATGTCACAGAGTTAAAAAGAGAGTGGGCATCTGGTTTTGTAAGAAAATATTACTCCAAGCCTGTTCACCAAGCCTGTTCACCAAGCCTTACTCCTAAAAAAGTATTCATATGTAGTGTCTACAGTTTTTTTAGAAACGAAGTATTTTACAAAATATACCTCGTATGCAATGTCAGTTGTCTAAAGAGTTATTTGTCCTTTGTCGGCCAGGTCCTAGTTACCAAGGTGGAGGTTCCGGAGGGCGTATCGTCATCAGATTAACAGAACCATATATATTCCGTGGTGTTCTGGCCGCTTGGGGAGGCCACAGCTCCTCTTCACAGCACGGCAGTCCTGGTACTGTTTACATTCAGACCAACATTGGCGCTGACGAGTACAAGTTGTTGGTAGTAGACAATTTGAATCGAGATGAGAAGTTTCAGTTAATCTTGGATGAACCAGGCACTACCAACTATCGCTTTGATGAAGTCAAGCTTGTTAGAAAAGCTGTTCTTGCTCTCAGAAAGGTAATAATAATTAAAGTTATATATAGCATTACTAGACCGATTGATTATATATAGCATTACATTAATAAACCGAAGTATTTTATGGAGAACTGATGCGCTATTTGGCAAGAGGAACTAACAACATTGGCACTCTAGATCTGTTTCCTCAGATAATCGAATCTCAGCGGACTATTTCTATAGCTTTCCTGTGAATTGTAGGTGCGTAAAAACCCGAAATTCCATATCTACAATACATTTCAGTCTTGGAATACGATATGCAATGTAACTACTCTATGGTCCGCCAAAGAAGGATAAACCATCGCCGTTTAAACCATTTATCCTAATGGTTAAAACATGAAAATATGCTACTACTTAGTAAGGAAGTACATTTCTTCCATTCTTATTTACTGGCTGATATCCCCTCTTAGTGATAGCTCTTCTGCTTTTAAATACAACAGAAATTCTCTGAGAGGAACTTGGTAATTTTTTCCCATCTTTTTTATTGTCTATGACTCCTGTAGTTGGTTGAAAATTCTAAATTCAAAAAGGAGAAGTTTTTAAACGAGTTGTGATACATATTCCTTTCAAAACATGCTCTCCACAGGTTGATGCATTCCCAGTAGGAAGATTCGAGAAATGCGATATACCAAACAGTGCAACCGTTCTTACAAGGGCTATTATGCCGTAATAGCATTGTCTAATATTATGATTTGTACAACATCAATCTCCTTTTGTCTTATGAGGGTTTCGTTTTCTTTTAGAAATCTGGAATCGTCCCACAACTTCACGCTCTAAAGGTTACAGGTGATAGGAGTGGAGTATTGTACGTGTACCAAGGGACGCGTATCAACATGGAACCCGAAAGTATTCGATCTCAAGCACCTGTGAACTACGAGGTCAAACAGGGAGGCTCACTAATTTTACCACTTTTAACAACTCTTGTGGGCTCAAGGCCTTATACATTAAATGTTGAAGGACAGATTTACGGTATTGAAGAGCTGCGAATTTCTAAAGCCCTAACTGCAAGACTTGCTATATCAGGACAGTCACCTTGTTACAAATGTAGTTCATCTACACCGGTTTCCCAGGGCGAATATTGGCTTAAGAGACTTAAAGTCATGGACAGTGCCATCGCTGAAGTGTGGAGCAATTCAAGAAACGTTAAAACTCAATCAGTTAATTTGCATGTGCGGTCTATGGACTTACAAGGCACAGGATCAATTAAAGCAGATGTAGTTAATTTCTTTGCAGACTTTGTCAAGATTCAGCGTGATGCTCAGATTGATTCTTCATCCCGTGGTTACCCCGCATATCAAGGACCTGGTTATCGTGCTACTTGTGGTTCGACAGCTGGGGCTGGGCATGGTGGAGATGGTGGCGATGGTAGTCGTTGGGGCTGTAACAAGTGTACTGCACTTGGTATGGACATTATATAATACAGTTGTAGTTGTAGATATCTTTAAACAGATAGATGGGGTGGTATTGCTGATCTTATGAAGTTCATTCGACAAAACAACTCGTAACAAGTACTTAAATTATAGTGATATGTGTGAATTGACGGCTAACCGATATTGAGGACGTCACGGGTTCAAACCCGTCTGCGGCCCCATTTCCCTCCGAACCAATTCACACTCGATATACACAAATAACTAATATATTTTCCAGTGACATTACCATTCAAGTTTAGATATTGTTGAAATATGTTTTCCATATACGAAAAGACTAGCAGGTAATGCTGTAGGGTGTAAATAATTCACCTTGATACTGTGAAGATTCGTCCTTAATTACATCACTATATCATGACTCCTTCCTTTATTATTTATCAGGTTTAAAAACAGCCTACGAGAACTCTTGCGCAGCATCTATTGCTGGAAGTGGCTGCAGTAAGCCTGGAGGAGGTGTCATATACTCAACTACTGAACGTCTAATCGAGCTCGATGGCTCAATCAATGCAAATGCCTATATTGTTGCAGCTGATGGACTAGGGGGTGGTAGTGGTGGAACTATATCTGTCAGTGCAAGGTAATACATTTTATGTAGAGTTTAATCTAAAGTAGATTTCATGAGAACATTTTCCACAAATCTATGGCAAATTAAGTAAATTCGAAAAAAAAAAAAAGAAATTACATTTCTGTCGTAACAAAATTTTCTCTGAAATCATTTTCTTCTTTCAAAAGGTACTTTGAAGGTCATGGGGCATTGAGGGCACAAGGAGGTAATGGCGCATATCTTAGGGTGGACAAATTTCATTGTTATCAATATTCCCAAGGCGGTGGCGGTGGAGGAGGGCACCTTCGTCACTTCTCACCAGAGGCAGTGAGAAGAAACATCTTGCGAAACAGGATCGTCACTGGAGGGAGTCCCAGAGGTGGAGTTGGGAAAATCTGTGCTGACGGTGCAAAATGTAGCGGTCACGGCACATGGTTAGCAGCAACAATGACTTGTTCATGCGCAAAAGGATACTATGGAGTCAGTTGTGCTTATTATTGTGATCCAAGTGTAACGTGCCTTAACCGTGGTAGATGTACTGGCGCTGGTGGTTGTATTTGTCATCTTGGATTTGTTGGCTATCATTGTGAACACAGGTGTAATCCACTAATAGACTGCAGTGGACATGGTCGTTGTGCGGTGACAGGCCAGTGCCTATGTGATCCTTGTTACCATGGAGACAAATGCCAACATCATTGTTCAGGACGAGGGGAGTGTATTGCTAACGGCTGCAAATGTGATCCTTGCTTTGTTGGAACCTATTGTCACTCGGAGTGCTCTGGTCATGGCAATTGTACAAATGAAACATGTAGATGCACTGCACAATGGAAAGGAATTTTCTGTGAAGTTCCTAGATGTCCAAATGATTGTTCTGGGCACGGTATTTGTAACAGCGCTCTTTTAAAGTGTGCTTGTGATCCAGGATGGTCTGGCATAGACTGCAGTGACCCTGATTGTCCTGGCGAACCTAGCTGTTTTGGACGGGGTCGATGTACAGATGTTGAAGGGGATATGACTTGTGTCAACTGTACGTCAGGGTGGATGGGACCTGCATGCAACGATCCGTGTGTTCATGGAGTACAGCAGCCTATGGATAGCGGAATTTGTGTCTGTGAGCCATGCTGGTCTGGAAAGGGCTGCAATTCACTTTGCATGGGACATGGAAAGTGTCAGTCAAATAAATGCCTTTGCGACCCTTTGAGTGGATGGCGTGGCGACCGCTGTCAAATACCTGGCTGTCCAGGTATTGGAGAGGATTGCAGTGGCAATGGTGAATGTAATGGTGCAACGCATACGTGTACATGCAGCGAAGGTTGGACAGGACTTGGGTGTCACATTCCGGATTGCCCGGGCGCTCCTGATTGTAATAACAGGGGATTCTGTAATACAACTCTAAGTCCTCCATCATGCACCAGTTGCTCAGCTGGATGGATGGGACCAGGATGTGGCGACCCCTGTCTTTATGGTAAACAAGTGCCTATGGATAGTGGCAAATGTGTATGTTTACCTGGATATACAGGAGTAGGATGCGACAGTGAATGTTCCCAACATGGAAAGGTTGTAAATGGAAAGTGTGTTTGCAATGATGAATGGCGTGGTACAGTTTGTGAGAACCCAGGATGTCCAGGAATTGGCGCCGATTGCAGTTACCATGGTGATTGTAACACTGCAACGCATAAATGCACTTGCCGTAATGGATGGACGGGACGGGGTTGTGAAATCCCAGATTGCCAAGGGGAGCCTAACTGCTTCGACCGTGGATATTGCAATACTACCTTTGATCCTCCAGTATGCACAAATTGCTCCCAAGGATGGATGGGTCCTGGATGTGGTGATCCATGTCTACAGGGGAAGCAAGTTCCAATGGACAGCGGCAATTGCGTGTGCCACCCAGGATGGACTGGAGTTGGGTGTAACAGCGAATGCTCTGGTCATGGTAAAGTCGTAAATGACAAATGTGTATGTGATTCAAGTTGGCGAGGAACCTTCTGTGAGAATCCAGGTTGTCCTGGGGTTGGAAGCGACTGCAGTGGGCACGGTGAATGTAACAGCGCAACTCATGTGTGCATTTGTAACAACGGTTGGACAGGAAATGGTTGTGAAAAACCTGATTGTCCTGGAGATCCAGATTGTAACAATAAAGGTATACCTTGTAAATAGATGTTTTTATATACCACGATTGTTTTCAGTGATCATATCTTTTTCTTTTAGGTCACTGTAACGCCAGCTACAATCCTCCAGTTTGTACAGGCTGTATTCAAGGATGGATGGGACCAGCCTGTGATGACCGTTGTACCCATGGAGTCCAGATTCCCATGAACAGTGGAAACTGCAAGTGCTTTGCATGTTTTTCGGGACGTGGATGTGACATGGAATGCTCAGATCATGGAAAATGCCAAGGAAACAAGTGTGTTTGCCATCTAATAACAGGGTGGCGCGGATCTCTTTGTGAAGTTCCTGGATGTCCCGGTGTAGGCGAAGACTGTACTGGTCATGGTACTTGTGACAGTGTGAACCATAAATGTATCTGCAATCCAGGTAATTACAAAACAAACTACAAAACTTTATTGGTCTTAACGAACAATTTGTCTACTACTGTAGATTGGTATTTTGTGTTCCTCGTATATATTCTTTTCAACAAAAACGAACATTTTTATGCATAGTAAAATATATTTATACGTTTTAAAGGTTGGAAAGGGATAGGATGTGACATTCCAGACTGTGCTGGTACACCAGACTGCTTCTCGCGAGGTTTTTGTAATGGTACAGGAAGAGATACTCCAACTTGCACAAGCTGCGATAAAGGATGGATGGGGCCAGATTGTAACCAGCGTTGTTTACATGGCCACCCAGAGAACGGACTTTGTGTTTGCGATCCTTGCTTTACCGGCAGTGGATGTGAGAGTGAGTGCTCCGGCCACGGAGAATGTGTAAATAGCAAGTGCAAGTGCGATCGCTTCCTCGGGGATGCATATGTTGGTGAACGCTGTGAATTACCAGGGTGTCCTGGAAGAGATGGAAATTGTAACTCAAACGGGTTTTGCAACATGCGTTTAAAGAAGTGTGAGTGTTATCCTGGATGGGCTGGTGATGACTGTAGCCAGTATGACTGTCCTGGGTATCCTGCATGCTCGAATCGTGGCGACTGCAGTAATACCTATCCACGAACATGCAATTGTTATCCAAAATGGGCTGGCGAGATTTGTAATATCCCGTGTGTTCACGGCACCAACTATGGCAATGCGTCAGGATGCATCTGTGAGCCTTGCTATTCTGGGACTGGATGTGATAGCATATGCTCAGGAAATGGAAAGTGTGAAAATAGAACGTGCGTGTGTAATATAGAAACGGGCTTTAAAGGAGACGTCTGTGCAATTCCAAGCTGTCCAGGATTTCCCCACGACTGCAGCAACCACGGCAAATGTAATAAGGCAACTCTGACATGCCAATGTGACCCAGGCTGGACAGGTGTGGCCTGTCATCTTCCCGACTGTCTTGGCATTCCTGAATGCAACAATCGTGGTAATTGTCTGCCTTCCACATATGAAGGGGCCCAACCTATCTGTAACTGCACTAAAGGCTGGGCAGGTGTGGCTTGTGAATTGCCTTGTGTACATGGTAATGCAACAAAAGACGGAAAATGTTCTTGTGATCCATGCTATAACGACGACGGATGCCAATTTATGTGTTCCAATCATAGCAATACGTGCATTCAAGGTAAATGTGAATGTGGTTTTGATGGATGGAGGGGACCGTATTGTGAAGTTAAGCGATGTCCAGGACACAAGACAGACTGTTCAAGCCATGGCCAGTGTTTAGCTATATCGGGAAAATGCATATGTGACGTAGGGTGGAAAGGTAAGGTTGTACAATATACACTTATTTCAAAAACACGTCGCATTTCGAAGCAACAAGTGTGAAGCAAAGGCCGAATCAAAGTTGATTTTGTGCTAGTAATGTATTCGAAATTCAGAATTAATAGTATTCAGAATTGACATTGATATACTAAGAAACATGTGAAAATGCTGACATTTTGTAATTAGTTCAACAGAAAAACCTGATTTGAATACAATACCCTTACAAAACCAACATTAATATCAGTTTTGGCTAGATGCTTGTTGCTTTGAACTGCGAAAACGATTTTTGAAATAAGTGTATCTAATAATTCAGAACACATCAAATGCAAATGTTAAGCAGTCGGTCGCTAAGCAGGCCAAAGAAATATTAACACTGTTGTGTGCGATATGCAAAATTTGTGCGATCGACGAAAACCGTACACATGAAAGTTTCTTCGGGGATCTCATATTTGTTGAGACTCGGCATGCAGTCAGTTTATGCTGGGAGTTTTCCCACCTAAATGAAAGATGCTTTTAGATGTGCAGCATTGCTAGTAACGCATGCTCAAGTTATATTTGACATTTTGTCGATTTAACTATTCAGGTATAGGATGCGAAAAACCAGATTGTCCAGGTGAACCAAATTGCAACAACAGAGCTACGTGTATTCCAGATAAAATTCCTTACTGTGGTCCATGCGACTCTGGATGGGCGGGTATAGCGTGCGAAGTTCCTTGTGTTAATGGTTCCCAAAGTAACACAAATATTAAACTTTGTGAATGTAATCCATGTTTCAACGGCGCAAGTTGTAATCAACTGTGTTCAGGAAAAAGCAACACAAAGTGTGTAAATGGAACATGTGACTGTGGATTTGATGGATGGAGAGGCGAATTCTGTCAGACTACTGGCTGCCCTGGATGGGGAAAAGACTGTACAGGACACGGGACGTGTAACAGTGCAACAGGGAAATGTGACTGTGATTCTAAATGGAGTGGCATTGGATGTGAAAAACCTGACTGCCCCGGAACACCTGATTGCAATGGAAATGGAGTTTGCATTAGTGCAGATTCTCCATATTGTGAATGTAAAAAAGGCTGGATGGGATCCGCCTGCGAAATTCCCTGTGTTCATGGAAAGGCACGACGAACAGCTGATGGTGGTTTTGTATGCGACTGTGAAAAGTGCTACAGTGGAGTTTCGTGTGACATTGAATGCTCTGGTAAAGGCAATTGTACGAATGGCACTTGTGATTGTGGTTTTGATGGATGGCGTGGCCCAGCGTGCGAAACAAAAGGATGTCCAGGTTGGTACAAGGACTGCACTGGACATGGTTCTTGTATCGCGGCGTTAGGTGTATGTATTTGTCGTCCAGGGTGGGGAGGAATAGGTTGCCATGTGCCCCAATGCGCTGGAGGAGGAAATTGCAGTGGTCACGGCGTGTGCGAGGGTTTACATCACGATCCTCCTATCTGCATATCATGTGATCCAGGTTACATGGGAGACGATTGTGGCATACCATGTACGAATGGAACTGTAACGAAAACTGTCAGTGGAGAAAAGTGCGTGTGCGATAGTTGTCATACTGGAGTTTCGTGTAACAAAGAATGCGACCAACATGGCTCGTGTGTAGCGGGCCACTGTAAGTGCAGTAAGGGCTGGCGTGGGATAAAATGCCAAAGAGTTGGTTGCCCTGGTGTTGGAACGGACTGTAGCAATCATGGTGTCTGCTTAACTGTAACACAAGAGTGTGACTGTTACAGAGGTTGGAAGGGAGAAGGATGTGAAACACCAGATTGTCCTGGTACACCTGACTGTAGTAACAACGGAGACTGTGACGGCAGCTTCAACCCTCCTCGCTGTACTAACTGCACAAATGGGACAATGGGAATAGGATGTGAGCTTCCTTGTATCCATGGGAAAGAACACCCACCTCGGTCTTCTATCTGCAAATGTGACCCTTGTTTTCAAGGTTTGGCATGTGATATTGAGTGCTCTGGAAAGGGTACTTGTAATGGTTCTACTTGTACTTGTCATCCTGGACGTAAAGGCACACTGTGCCAACTTCTTGACTGCCCAGGAGAACCTGATTGTAGTAATCACGGCGCATGCGTGCAACAAGGAAATCTTCAACTTCCGATTTGTCTGTGTGATCAAGGGTTTGATGGACCTGACTGCAGCCGCCTTGTCTGTCCAGGAACTCCCATGTGTAACAATCGTGGCAACTGTACTCTCATTAACAACATACCACAATGTCAATGCAGAAACGAATTTCAAGGTACATCTTGTGAAAAGTGTAAACCACGTTATTCGGGATCGGAATGTCAACATTGCATTACAAATTACATTGGGTGGAAAGGAAGCTGTGACGTTTACTGCGTGCACGGAGATGCATCAGGTCTCGATGGAGATGTCTGCAAATGTCACAATGACTCGGCCAAAGGCCACTGGAATGGAACAACATGTGAAGTATGTGCCTTAGGGTATGCAATGCCATCATGTGAAAAATGCGACTATGCTCATGTCGGCGAAAAGTGTGACATTGATTGCATTACACCCAATGCTTTGTACCGTGACATGCGTGATGGTAGTGGAGGAAACAGCGCACTTATACCATCCTTAGATTGTTTGGAAAAATTCGAAAATGGAACTATTATAGCATGGTTTGGATATGAAAATAAAAATCGTCACAACGTGTACATCGATGTTGGGTCCGATAACCACTTTACTCGAGTGATGCTCCCAGATGGCCTTCTTGGATTTGTTAGACGAGCAAATGGTGAAAACCCTCTTCATGGACGTCAACTGCCCAAAAATAATTTGGGTCAACCAACTAAGTTCCAGCCCGGCAGGCATTATCGCGTATTCAGCATCAGGTACATTGAGTTTATACAAATGATCAATTTACACGCCATTATCAAAACAATGAAAATGTGTGTGTTTGCAAAGCAGGTAACTACTTAGTTAGTGCTACTTATGTTAAGTGCTTATGTAAACACCAGTTGAACTCATTGACTTGATATTGGCATGAGAAATAACGCTGAAACGTCGTCTGATTGCGTTAGTGTTTTCTATAGATGTTATTGCAAAGTCTAATTTGCTTCGAGTATATATATTGGCAATTAATAATGGAGAACTTCTCAAACCCCAATTGATATGACAACCTAAAATCCTTTACATTTTCCGTTCTGAATGGTAAATTAAGCGTAGCTGTGTCCTTTTGTCTCAATGCTGAAGGTACGTAACCATACAGTATCACTTATAGATAATCTTTGCATGCCCATTTCAGAATCAACAACATGATCCCCTTACGCTGGGTCGTTGCTTATCCTCTGTCAAACAAAAGACTATCGGTTGAATTACAAAGCCTTCAAAATATCAACATCAGTGAATGTAACTATGTTCAACTTAATAAATCGGTAAGTTTATATTTCACTTTGGAGAATTTGCTATTTCACTTAAAACACGTACTGCATGTATAATTATATTCTGACCTCTTACAAGGTCATCAATCATTGATTTGGTGTTAGTTGAGAAACATCTTGCTAAACATTAATCGACCATACGCATTTTGGCCACAGATGGTTTGTGCACCGCTTTCACCACTTACATAACAATCAAATTTCCACGATTTCACAGATCGACAAGTTTACAAAAAATTGTTTTCAGAAACGTTCAAAGGTTTCTCTTTACTTCTTGCAGGTCAATTCAAACTACTACAAATGTGAGTGTAAAGATGGTTACTGGGGAAAAGCGTGTGAGAACACTTGTCCAGGTGGATCTCGTGCGCCGTGTTACCGCAATGGCTTGTGTAATAAGTTAACTGGACGTTGCAATTGTGATATCAATTGGCGTGGAAATGAACATTGCAACAAGTGTTCCGAAGGTTGGTATGGTCAAGACTGTTCAGTGGCACTACTAAAAGCAAACAAAACAGCTTCTGTATTTGGACAAGGGAACATTATAACAACTGATGGAGCCATTTATCGATTTTTAAGTAGCGGAGAATACTACTTACTTTCTTCGCCAGATGTTTTATTTGAAGTACAAGTCCGAATGACCGCATGTTATTCTTCACGTTCGTGTGTTAATGCAGTAGCTGTAAAATTTACCGACAGTATTGTGATGATACATGGACGGTACTCAATTACGGAAGACCCGGTTGTTTATATCAATGGAAGACGTTCGCTGTTGATGCAAACTAAAGTCGGTACTGAACAGGACCTGTATACCTTAAGACGTCTTTCGTATCTTAAATACAGCCTCAGTAATGCTTATGGTGTACAGATGGATGTTCGTTTGTACGATCGTTACCTTGATGTCATAATTCAGCTTAAGAATGAAAGTTATTGCTTAAAAAGTCAGGGGCTCTTGGGAAATTGTAATGGTAATTACTTTGATGACTTCAATAGCAAAGAGGGTGTAGCTGTAACAAGCTTCAATACATCGCAGTCTTACATCCATGAAGTTTATGGTCCATCCTGGAAAGTTCCACACGGAAAGAGTCTATTCCAATACGATTGGAGCACCTATCGCGAGCAACGAAATCTCAAGGGAGGTGGCTATGCGTTGTTTTTTAACAACACGGGAATACATACCAAAGAAATATATAGTTTCTCTGCCTCGGATGTCAGTATTGAACTTATGACGAAGCTCAACGGAGAAGATGGCGTAATTCTCTCTTACTCAACAACGGAGACATTTGCGGTTTCAGTTAAGTCAAGAAAAGTCCTGTTACAATACGCCGACAAAACTCTGAATACCTTACTTACTTTAGACCTTGGAATCTACTATCATATGGCTATAGTTTGGTCGCGTGAATACAAAATTGTACAGTTTTACTTAACTGAAAATGATGGAACTGTTATCAGTCGTAACTTCCCTGCCAAAAGTGACGTTAGTGTATTCGAACCAGGTGGAGTGCTAGGGTTGGGTTACTGGGCTCCTTCACCAACGGGACATGGGACCCTACCCTCGCATGGATTTGTAGGCGAAATCGACGAGCTACGGTTATGGAACATGAAGCTGCCTATGTCATCAATTTCATACAACCGGAAACGCAATTTGGGTTGTCAAAAGATACCCGGGCTAGCAAGTTTGTGGAAGTTCAATGAAGGCAATGGTAACACCGTGACGGACTGCATATCAGGAGTTGATTTTGTGATTCCGCATTCTATGTGGCATCCGGTTCGGTGGGTGTATTCCAATGCTGATATGCCACTATTCTCATATGGAACACGTGCGGCATACAGTTGGAGGTTCGAAGAAAGTTTAGGGTTCTCAAATGCAGAAAAGAAATGCAATGACCTTATACTTTCAAATCTCATGATGAATTGCTCAATCTTAACCAATTCCACGTTTTCTTTCTATTATGCTTCGTGTGTCCACACAGTAACTCGAACAGGCAACGTGGAAGATGCTTACTGGACAGTTATGGCTATGGCAGATTTGTGTACTGCAGGTTTACCGGAAGCATCTTGGTTTGCTTCGTCGTTGTGCAGAGAAGTCAATAGGTTGAATTTTCCTGAATGGGTTGGTGCATCGTGTACGGATTTCTGTAAATATGGACTACCAAGTGATGACAATCCCAGATTATGTCAATGCCATAAAGGATTTTTCGGGAGGAATTGTTCCATGGAATGCCCAGGTGGCCACATCTCCCCGTGTAATGGATTCTCTGATACATGTGACCACATTTCTGGCCACTGCAATTGCTCTACATCTGCAAACGTGACAAGCGATTGTAGTGAATGTGCCACAGGATGGACACTCAAAGACTGCTCCGTGGCAGTCGTTAACGAATCCTTGAGCTCATCAGCTTTCTGCCAAGGCTTTGGTTCCGGATATTACGTCACTTTCGACGGAGTGCATTACAAGTTTGGTACATACGGCGAATACTACATCATCAACATCCCTCAGCTGGCCGTCCAGGTTCGTCAAATACCATGTCACGGTAAATCATTCTGCATATCTTCAATAGCTGTCAAAACTACTGGAAAATCCTTTACTATTCGCGCCTCTTTTAATAGTACAGGAGAACCACTTATATGGGTGGACGGAAGGCGAATACTTTCAAATCACGTTGACTTGGATGGTACCTATATCTATCGTAAAATTGCACCAAAAGTATATGAAGTGTCCAACAACATGTCGTCATCAACTCTACATTCTCTGAAGATCAAAACATGGGTCCGATATCTTTCATTTGAACTACTGGTCAGTAAAGACGCTTGTTTGAAGGACTCTGGGTTGTGCTCTTCGTGTGACGATAATCCTACAAATGACTTCTCCAATGCAACTGGAACTAACCTGTGGGGGTACAACGGGAGCCAGTCGCTGCTGACATCTATTCTCGCTAGGCGTTGGAAAGTTCTTGAAGAGAAATCCTTGTTTGTGTTCAATACCACATCTTACCAAGAACGAAGACAAATAACAGTGTCTGGATATTGTTTATCTTTTGATGGGACGATAGCCTATACAAGTGCTCTAAGTGGACTTTTTGAAAAGGGAAAAGACTTTACCTTACAGGTATGCAGTTTTGATATCTATTTCATCGTTTTCTTGTCTATCCATTAAACTTCGTCCATAACTTCGCCTAATTATTTTTCATCCATTTGTTCATAAATCTAAATAATCTGCCATTTCGTGACGATGTTTGCCACTTAATTATCTTTCTATTCAAAAATTTACTTGAGTCTAAAAAAAACAATTTTCAAACAGAAAAAATACAAGAACTCGAAAGAAATTCAGAAGGTACTAACTTTTAGAAAATTCTAAAATCTTCAAATGAAAACATCAAAGAAGAGAAAATCCCTCCAATTACAGAACAACAGCGGATTAAGCATTTTGAAACAGTTTACATTCGAGTATCCCAATAAATCTTCCAGATCTAGAAAACGACACATCTAACATTAATAATGAACTAAATAGTCCTATAACAATAGACCATTTCCGAGATGCGGAGACCGCTTTCAAGAAGAACGCGGACGGACTTGAAAACGAGGCATTTTCGGGCAATGTCAACAAAATAGCAGAAAGATTTTTCTGAACAGACGATTCAAAAATAATCAGATTTTAAGACCTCATGGGAAAATCATCACTTCTATCATTACATATCGACAACTGAATCCATATAGAATTCCGCTGATATAAAGAATATACTGTGTTTGGCGACTTTCTGACATTAAAATCGATCACTGAGTCAAAGATCCCCGAGAAATCCCCACAACAGAACATTGATAACAGGAGAAAATGAATGCTTCAATTGAAGAATAACTCATAAAAACATTCAAGATTCAATAGAAAATGATTTATTGATCATTTTGTTTATTAGAGTATTAATGTTTTTGTACAATAAAGTCATAAAATTCTCAACTTACAGCATTTTTAGTGAAACATCCAAGTCGCTCGTTGATCGTTAACAATAAAACATCTTCTAAAATCAGCTCTATTAACTTCAAATATTATCAACTATTGATGTAGACTTCCAGATACGAGACATGATAAAGATTGAAAGAATATACCTTATAAAAAGCCTTTTTTGTAGTCAACTGCTAGCCCTTTTACAGAGCCGAAACGGCTCAGCTGATATCGCCCTTCAAAACTCTGGTCTTTAGCTTCATAGCCAGAAATGAAAGTCCAGATAGTTAGATCAAAATCATTACAAAGCTGGAATCCTTTAGTTTTGCCTTACAGCTTAAGGAGGCTTCCTACAATTTTTCTAGGGCATTTTTTATATGCAAGTACCCACAGTGTTGAAATTTCATCCAATTACTACATAAGGATTGAAGTTTTTAATGGTATGTGTTTTGTTTACATCAGAGTTACCATAGCGACGAAACGATGACGGCGTTACCTACGGTTTTTGATCAGCAGCAATTTTACGCATTTTTTGATCTAATCATTTAAAAGAACACACAAGGCGCTAATAGTTAGGCGTTTGCCTAGAAGCATATGAAGTTTGGAGAAGTTCGCATAAGTGGATTTTGAAGTATTCGAGGCACAGATTTTTGACCCCCAAATTCACAAATTCTTGTTTTCGATTCAGTCATTTTGAAAAGAAAACAGCCTGACGACTCCTCGACTGTCCAAATCTTGTTCATACATCAGACTACTTGTCTGCAAAGTTTCAGGTCAGAAAGTGCTTTGGATCCCCGTCAGCGTACGTCCCACGTAGACATAAAATTGGGTTGAATTTTATCAAAATTCAAAAAAAAATGTTTAGTCCTCAGTCTTGTCGATTAATTTTTTTTCTAACTTCCGTGAGTTAAACTTGAGGATATCTGCAATACACTAGCTGTCCAAGCGCCGACTTTTGATGCTTTCTAAGGTACTGAAATAAAATGTCAAAGTAGAGTATATTCGGTGTAACTTAGCGCAGCAAGATTCTAGGTTCAAGTTGTTGTTTTCATTCTCACATTCCTGCATGCAGGCATGCTTCAGTATGCTAATTCAAGGCAATGGTCACCATGGCGTGACGCGCTACTTCACTAGAGTTGTCATGCTGCTTTGCTTTTAAAATTATGGAATCGAAGACTAGAAATTGTGATTTTTGAAGAAATATTCTATACGCAGAGCACGCGTACGGAAACGCAGTAGTGAAGTAGCGCGTCACGCCATGGTGACCACTGCCTCGAATTAGCATACTGAAGCATGCCTGCATGCAGGAATGTGAGAATGAAAGCAACAACTTGAACCTAGAATCTTGCTGCGCTAAGTTACACCGAATATACTCTACTTTGACATTTTATTTCAGTACCTTAGAAAGCTTCAATTGAATCGGCGCTTGGACAGTTTATTGCAAATATATTAAAGTTCTACTCACCAAAGGGAGAAAACAGTTGACCGAGAGACTTTTCTTTAGGAGCACTAAACGCTTTGTGTATAAATTTTGATAAAATGTCGCCCAATTTCATGTCTAAATGGACGTATGCTGACGGAGATCCAAAGCACTTTCTGACGTGAAACTCTGCAGACAAGTAGTCTGATATACGAACAAGATTTGGACAGTTGAGGAGTCGTCCGGCTGTTTTCTTTTCAAAAATATTAAATCGAAAACAAGAAATTGTGAATTTGGGGCTTAAAAAATTGCGCCTCGAATAATTCGAAATCCGCTAATACGAATTTCTCCAATCTTTGTATCCTTCTGGGCAGATTTGTAAACATTAGCGCCTTGTGTATCGTTTTAAAAGTTTAGATCGAAAAACGCATAAAATTGCTGCTAATCAAAAACGGTAACATATCATTGTTTCGTCGCTATGGTAACTCTGACTGTAAACAAAGTACACACACCATTAAAAACTTCAATATTTATGCAGTGAGTGAGTGAAATTTCAAAACTGTGGATGCTTGCATATAAGAACTACAGCCGTTTAAAGTTGACCGGTCGAGAAATACTGTAGGAAGCCTCCTTAAATGAGAGCCGCAAAAAGATGTTATTTTAGCCTTGCTTACTAAAGTTTCTGTCAGAAACAAATGTGCCCGAAAATACCTCGTTTTCAAGTCGTGCCGTGCGCTCATTCTACTAATCTAATATCACTCGTATATATAAATCAACATGTTAATGTTCTATTGTAATTTTTCCATATCTATTTTATCATTTGTATACTTTAGCAATACCTGTAATTAATGGGTCATGCGAATAAAGTATATCTACCTGTTCCTTTGTAAATTCGTGCGTAAGTTCTACAATACAACACAACACAACACAACACACAACAACACAACACAACACAACACAACACAACACAACACAACACAACACAACACAACACAACACAACACAACACAACACAACACAACAACACAACACAACACAACACAACACAATACAATACAATACAATACAATACAATAACTTTATTTAAGGAGGGAGACGCATTAACCTATTACAGTTTTATTTAAGGAGGGAGACGCATTTACCTTTTACAGTTTTCTATCATACGGCCCTATTCCATCCATTCCTCTATTGGTCATCATAAGTACTCAGCCACTTCGTAATGTAATGGCCTTCCATCATCCATCCATTCATCTTCCTAATCATTTATCCATTTTGTGTTTTCTTCGTACGATGAAATTTTGTTTGAATCCTAACCATACACTGCTTGGTGGTGCGTTAAGTCAAATAAAATTGTTTACTTTATGTTTCAGCTGTTTGTCATATCAAAAGAGGAAGGAGGAACAATTTTATCTTACGCAACACAGACTACTTTTGCTCTTGTCAGTGAGGACACCATTAAACTGTACTTTGGTTCTAAGGCATTGGATACCGGTGGCAAACTCCTAAAAAGCGTCTGGTACCAAATTTCTATCAGCTATCAAGGGACGCTAGGTAAATAAGAATAACCGGCTGGCTAACGAAATCATGTGTCATCCTTCGATGTTGAGTTAAGGGGGACAAATAATAAATATATGAGGCCTTTTCACAGAAAAGGGGTCTTCTTGTCTAAGACCCCCTTGATGTTCCATCTTCCAAATTTGACGCTTTAACAGCAAACTTTAGGATTTCTTTTGTCATGTCTCGGCTAAGAAAGGAGAGAGAAAAAACAAAAAAATACTGAGAGAAAAGAAAGAAAAACTAAAGAGAGTGTGTGTGTGAGAGAGAGAAAGCAAAAGGAAAAAAGAACAAAAAACAACGACAAAGAACTAGAACACTGAAGGCTCACTTGTCCAGTGACGCCTGACGAATTCTAGGCTTTAGGTTCGGTGAACGAACTGTTCGTGGCCTGAATTCAGCTTATAAGTGAATTCAGCTTGTAGTCATTGGTAGCGCAGAAGCCCCTTGACTTGCATCATTAAGCAAGAAAGGTCGGTGGACACAATCTCCTGGAAGAATTCAGGAGTGAGAAGCGACTTTACGAAGAAAGAGTCACACTAAATACGGCGACAAGGTTTGAAAATGTGGTCTCTATCTCGAAACTCCCTGTTGATGTTATAGAAAGTGGGAGAGCAAACGCCGGGGTTTCGAGATGGTTTATTGTGTGTAATACCATGATCACCTCGGGATCCATTGTTTCAAGAGGGACGTTTAATGTCTAACATCCCTCCTACCTGAATAGAAATGAGGGAGATTTAGAACTAAATTTCCCTCATACATCATTAATGAGGGAAATTTAGAACTAAATTTCCCTCATTAATGATGTATGAGGGAAATTTAGTTCTAAATTTCCCTCATTACTATTCATGAGGTACAGTCCCTCATATATCAATCATCGGGACAATCGGGACAGCTTTGCATGCTGTTCCGAAGCTCGATAAGTTTCTAACGCACCGATACCTCTTACCACTGTACATTCTTACGCATGTGGGAGTTATTCATTCTATTTTGCGCATGTGCGTAACGAAGCAAAGAAAGCTTAGTGAAAACAATTTAGCTTTCGAGTTGATTAACAACCTATAAATACTTGTCCATTGTAAGTATAAAACAAAGAAATCTATTTTCAACCTTCCCCAGAGAACAGGGTTACGCACAATTGGTAAAATAATTCAGTGTACAATATATTCAAGTTTTGGATGAACAAAAAAGCAAAGTGTATTTTTGTTTATTTCCTCGGTGATCATGGTATTACAAAGTAATACCATGACTTCTTCGGGATATTAGTGATTAAATGTCCCCTCAGCCTCGGGAGGTTTAGTAAAAGTCCCTCGGCCTACGGCCTCCCTCGGCTTCGGGGACATTTAATCACTAATATCCCTCAGAGTCATGGTATTACTCACAACTACGTCACAGTTCTAATTAGTTAATTACATTACAGATTACATAGATCGCGCTTAAATTAGACAGGAAACCCGCAATTCACAGTCTCAGGAGTATTGAAGCTTCTCTGGTCGTTGTGTGATTCATCCCAAAAGCTAACAAGGCAATTTCGGCGAATTTTGAACTGTAGAGAGTGCAATCGATGTAGTATTGGGCATGTTAGTGAGGGAGGCTTAGAATGGCGCAGAGAATGCCAAAACGGGGTCAACTTACACACCGTGCGTTAAAGCCTATGTAATAATCGATCTAGTGCCTTACACATGAATTCTTTTTCCAGGTCTGTTATTTTACCATCAAATGACCAAGTCTGGTATACTATACACAAAGGAGTTCTTCGTTGGTCATGATAAGTTTTCACCGAGTGGCTCTTTATGGCTTGGCAAGTGGTATATAACGGACACAGCCATACAGGGTATCCCTACCAAGCCATTCAAAGGAAACATTGATAGTCTAAGGATTTGGGATTACTACCTAGATGCTGTTAAGATAAAGAGTAGCTTTTTCCTACCGTTGCGCAATATCTTAAAAAGACAAGCTACAATTTGGCTCTTTGATGAGGGCGAAGGTGTGGCTACTAGAAGCTTGGGAAATACTGAAAACTCTATCTTACTCCCAGAAGTAACGACCAGAAGACCAACTTGGGAATTTTCCTATGCAGTTGAAAGCGAGCCCCAATTAGACAACACTGGTGGTGTAAATGTTAATGCATCTCTGACAGACATGGCGGAAAGAACTTGTCGTCATGTGATTTATAATCCCAAGATCATGTCACAGTACAAAAAGTATTTCAGTGAATCTCAGTTGTTGTTTTACTACCAGGCGTGCATCAACAATGTAGTGGCGACGAAGGATACAAATGCTAATTACATGACAGCCACTGCGTTTGCGGAAGAAGTCCAGCAACGATTTCATTTGCCAATATCACCATTGCAGGACCTCTGTTCACTTTCATCAAGTTCACAGTGGATTGGACCAGACTGTAACGTTCTGTGCATCTTTGGAAAAGCTGATGCTACAAACAGTAGTTTATGTGTGTGTGATTTCGGCTACTGGGGTGCAGATTGTGCAACGGAGTGTCCTGGTGGAGCACTGTCACCTTGTAGTGATCATGGAAAGTGTAACGCGATTTCGGGTAAATGTACATGCGAACTAAACTGGAGGGGCAAACCTGACTGTAGTGTTTGTTCACCCGGATGGACTGGTAGCGACTGCTCCGTAGCGGTATCCACAAGTAACTTTCCCACATGTTCGGGATTTACCGGAGGACATTACACGACTTTTGATGGTGCCAACTTCAATTTCCTAGACGTAGGAGAGTTTTGGTTGGTGCAAAATCCATCACTTAAAGCTCAATTCAAGCAAACCTCTTGCGAAGGTGGAATCACTAGATGTATTATCGCAGTTGCCTTTGCGTATCAGGATCTTTGGAAAGTTATTGTCTACGCCCCACGAACATCTTATCAGCATGCTATTGTAATCATTGGCGATAAAAAGGCTGATTTTGAGTCAACACGACTTCCACTAAATGGAGGCGGGTACTTCGAGTACAGTTCTTCGAGTAAATTTACCCTAATCAGTAGTAAAATTGGAGTGAATATCCACATAAGAGTTCTTGACCGACGTCTGTCTTTCAATCAACGAGCGTCATCAGTGTTATGCAAAAGTGTAAGGGCACTGTGCGGGAACTGTGATGGCAACGCGGGTAACGACATGAATAGTGTATCGAGGGCTAGAAGACGTATTAGTAGTAGTGTATCAAGAGGTTGGAAGAAGCTGGAGTGTAAAAGAGGAAGAAAGCTTGTTCACCTATAATATCGATGATTACGACGAACAAAGAATTCCAACAGGAGCTGAGTTTGGATTAAAGTTCAATACCGTTGGTGCATCAAGTAGCTTATTGACAAAGGTTTTCACCACCTCTTACGTAACTGCCCAGATTTTGTTTAGCCCCAAATCATCGCAATCAGGAACGCTTTTTACATACAGTAAGCATACATCTTTCTCCATTATCCTTGACGTTACTTTAACAGTTCGCTGTGGACTTACAGTTTGGAATACAGGACTTCGACCAAATGTAGGAAAGTGGAACCAAATAACATTCGTATATTTCCGAGTCACTGGAGTATTGACAGTCTATCTCATCAATGCAATAGGGATCGTACAACATCAAACAGAAACAATAAAACCAGGGCTCTTCACCTCTGAAAGTACTGTTGCTCTTGGTCAGTGGATACCCGGCTCTGCAGATGAGACCATGGAATCACCTGCCGGATTTGTTGGGTATTTGGACGAAATAAGAATTTGGAATAAAGAACTTACGCTCTCTGAAATAAAGAGCAGCTGGGATGAAAATGTTCAGTGCAGTGCTCCTCATCTAGTAATTTTATGGAAACTTAATGAGGGACAAGGAAGAACTATTCACGACTCAGTATCAGGAATAGACTTGTATATTCCACTCGTTGAACATGCTCCTACATGGGTATACAGTTCTGCTAATGTTAAAATATTAAGTATTTCAAACATCATCAACTTCAAGAATGCATCTTTGGAAACCAAAGCTAAAACTTGGTGCACTGAAAACCTTGAAAAGTCACCTGCTGGGTCGCTGTGTAAAAAAATGGGCGTTGGGAGCATAGAATTCTACTACAGAAGTTGTCTCCGTCTGATAAGTGAATTTAATTCCATTTTAGATGCTTCTGAAATCATTGTAGCATTTGCAGATTCGTGCCAAGCATCGTTAAATCTGAAAGAGTGGCCAGCAAGACAAATGTGCAACTTCGATGTTTTCAAAGTATCGCCGCGATTCTCCTCATGGATTGGCGTTAACTGTGATGTTCCTTGCGTCTTTGGACGTCCAAGCGTCTTATCCAGAGAGCAGTGTGACTGCGAAGCATCATTTTGGGGAAGAAACTGTAACAAAGTGTGTCCTGGAGGTCCTCTCAATATTTGTCATGGACACGGTTCCTGCTCGACAAAAACAGGAGCCTGTAGCTGTCAGTACAATTGGCGAGGGAAACCAGATTGCAGTATGTGTTCACCAGGATTTTACGGACGCGATTGCTCAGTTGCATATACTCCTGGGGGACCCACTGGAGTTGCATCCATATCAGGAGACAGTCATTTTGTGACGCTGGATGGACTTAAAGTTAAAGTTAAAGTAGCTGGAGAGTTTTACACCTTTATATCACCACGCCTAAATGTAGCTGTACAAGTAAGACTAGTTCGACTGGGCAAATACACCCGAGTTCGCTGTGTAGTTGTTCGAGTTACTGATAATGTTGAAATTGCAGTGCATTCAAACTATGGTGGAACGGGAAGTATCTTGGTAACTGTGAATGGAAAGAAAATAAATCCCAAGACCGCAGTGTCTTTAGGTTTGTCTGGCTTTGTATTTCGTCGCGTTTCTCACAATAGGTATAGCATCTTTGGACCAGAAGATTTTGAACTGCAAATACAACTTCGAGGCTCCTATATGGACACAGCATTAACTATGGATAAGTCGGCATGTTCTGATGCTTGTGGACTGCTAGGACAATGTGGAAGTGCATACGTGGCGCGCTGTAACATAAAAGGTATAAGAGGTTCATACAATATTTCCCAGCTAACACAGACAATGGTCGATGATTCCTTTAAGAACGGAAGGGTACCGAAGAATGAAAGCGGCTTCACAAAAGTTCTCAAGTATGCCAATGAAGTCGATGTCATATCTGGAGCTGGAAGCTGTTTGTTTTTCAACGATACTTCTGCGGTCACGCCTCCTCTCCTTAACATATTTACAAAACAGTTTGTAACTTTGCAGTTCTATATCAAAGTTCGAGGCCCCACTGTGCATGCGGGAGCACTGATTATATCCTTTGCTCTGAATAGTACGTTGGCTTTAACTGTCAATGGCACATTGCAGATCCATTTCGAATCAAACATTTACGACACACAACTAATCCCAGAGTCAATGAAATGGAATCAAATATCTCTGGTCTATTGGAAAAGTACTGGTTTGGTTCAAATATATGTAATATCGTCGAATGGAACTCTTGCATTTAGAGCGTTGAACATCGGCATAGGTGCCTTCCCTGATGGCTGTACGGCAGGAATTGGCATATTTCAGGTAACGTCTGATAAATCAACTATTTCTGGATTTGTTGGATGGTTGGATGAACTTGTTATTTGGAATCAACGTCTAGACGCAATCATCATTCAACAGCTTTGGAAAAAGATTTTAGTAGCTTCAACTCCTGGAATTGTTTCTCTCTGGAAATTCAATGAAGGATCAGGATACAAAGTCAGGGATTCCATCGGTTTGCATGATATCAGTCTGCCTAAACCCCCTTGGAGGAAACCAGAGTTTGAGCCCTCGAATTTAATCACAAGTTTAGGAGTCCCACCATTATTACCAGTGTTTGCTAATACGTCCTTAGAAACTGAAGCCAAACACCTTTGCTCAAAGATCATGTTGTCAGGGTCATTCAATCGACAATGTGCTAAGGCCACAGGAAACGCCGATTTGTTCTATCAGAATTGTTTGGCGGATATTGCTGCTTCGGGTTCCCTGAATGCTGCCATTGAGTCAACAATGTCAATGGCTATTAGATGCAAAGTAGCCCTGAACCTCACCAAGCTACCAGGACAAAATCTTTGCAACATGTTTCCAGATGGTCGATACGGTGATTGGGTCGGAAAGAACTGTACCAGACGATGTGTGAACGGGAACTTCAGGGATGGACAGTGTATATGTGACAGTGGTTACTGGGATACCGACTGTTCCAAGGAATGTCCAGGAGGAGCAGCAAATCCTTGCAATGGACATGGAATTTGTGATGAAAACAGTGGACGGTGTACTTGCTCTTGGAAATGGCAGGGTGACGAGGAATGTCAGACCTGTTCTAGTGGTTGGATAGGTCAAACATGTTCTGTAGCAATATCTACTCCTGTCCCTAACGTCACCAACTCGACAACTGCCGTATGCACAATACTAGAAGATGGTTATGTTTCAGGATTTGATGGGTCACTCTATCGCTTTTCTACTGTTGGCGAATACTTGCTAGTAACGTCGTTGCAAATCGAAGTACAGATTCGCCAGGTTCCGTGTTACGTTGGTACATTGTGCACCAATGCTTTGGCCCTGTCTTATAAAGGTGTTTCCATAAGTGTCCATGCACCATATGCAAGCGATGGAAAACCGTCATTGTACATTAATGGTAAAAGTATCAGTAATGAAATAGCTGTAGGGATGACCCTGAATAGCATTTCTATCAAGAAACTAACTGAATCATCTTATCAGGTCAAAGCGCATGGGCATCTGGCATTGTTGCTTTCCTTTACTGACCGTTATATGAGCATCGAAGCAAAAGCTGACACGAAACATTGTAAAACCTATGAGGGATTATGTGGTTCCTGTGAAAGTTCCATCTCGAGAGAAAATGCCACTTTAACCAATGGTACAACAGTCGAGAGAAATAGTGTCCTGGAAGAGTTTAAGAAAGAAAATGGTTCTAGTGCAACGGTCAATGAATTTGTTGAAAGTAAGCTGAAAGTCCAACTAGAAAACGAAAGTGACCATTTAATCATTTTAGACAAGGACAAACACAAGGAAACGCGAAAGGTTTATGGTGGGATCTACTGCCTTAACTTTAACTTCTCTGCAATAGTATCAAATAGAGTTCAAAATCTCTTCAGCAATCATAGTGTAACGATTCAACTCTTGGTGAAATCCTGCGATCCTCATAGTTGTGGAGGTGTTATTCTATCTTATGCATCAATCCAGACATTTTACATCAGCAACTTCAAAACAGTCAAAGTCGGCATAGGAAATGACGTTTACGACACTGATCTTGTGACCGATACTGACAAATGGAATATGATATCTGTAGTTATAGTTCACCGCATTAAAATGAAGATGTTTGTATACCTCACTGATCACCAAGGACTTGTGCGATACAAGAGCTTTATAATCAAAACCTACCCTTTTGAAAATGAAGGAACATTAGCTATCGGTCTCTGGCAGCCTTCATCTGGAGCAAAGAATGCTCCGATTAACCATATCTTTAGAGGTTCTGTTGACGAGATTCGTGTGTGGAAAAAGCCTTTTGACTATGTGGTGGTCAAGCAAAGTTGGACAGCTAATATACAAGCTAACACGCCCTCTCTTAAAGGACTATGGAAGCTGAATGAGGGAGCAGGTTTGATAGCAAAAGATTCTGTGTCTACAAATAATTTGGAATTTCCAAAATATCCCCTTAGACCTCCAGTGTGGTTGTATTCAGACGCTCCAATAGATCTAGTACTCGCAATTAATCCAAACAAAAACAATATTACCCTGTTGGCTATTGCTCAGCAAACCTGCTACGGTTTTATCTTCTCCGGTCCGATCTATGATGCTTGTGAAAATATGGGCAACATAACTCTACAGTTTTATTTACATGCCTGCACATCGGCGATAATATCCTCTGGTGAAGCCTCTCAGTCAATGGATGTCATTATAGCATTCGCATCAACTTGTCAAAACACACTTCGTCTTCCTAGTTGGCCTGCCAAGCATCTTTGTAACGCATTTCTCGGCAAAAATTTCCCAAACTGGATCGGAAGAAACTGTACCGTGCCCTGCATTTTTGGAAAAGCATCAAGTCATGATCCTGATGTATGTGTGTGCGATCAAGGTTACTTTGGAACAAATTGTTCTGGGATATGCTATGGTGGATCAAGCAATACCTGTAATCGCCACGGCGTTTGTGATAACAACACTGGAGAGTGTTATTGTGAACTCAATTGGCGTGGAAATAAAAAGTGCACCGAATGCTCGTCTGGTTGGACTGGAAGTGACTGCTCCTTTGCTATCACGAAACCTATATTAAACGGTAAAATATCTGGAGTAGCAAGCGCTTCATTGCGTGGCCATTTTACAACGTTTTCTGGTTTAAGTTTCATTGTCCGTCTGGTTGGAGAGTACTACCTCTTCGTTTCCAGTGATGCGTCCATTCAAGTTCAAGTAAGGCTAGTAAGTTGCTTTGGTCAGTTTTCCTGCATAAATGCCATCGCTATGCGTGTTGGCGGACATTCCGCTGTTATCCATGGCCCAGAATCATCAGGAAAGAAAGTATTCATTTGGGTAGACAATGAACGGGCAGATATAGACATTAATCCACCGTCATTAAGTGTTCACGGTTTTTCCATCACGCGTATATCAATAGATCTCTACATCTTCAAGTCTTCTAGCTTTACCATCACAATAAGATTCTACGGAAAGTATTTGGTGGTATATTTCACACCTACAGAAATAATTTGCAAAGACTCAATTGGATTACTGGGAGACTGCTCGAATGATTACTTAGTATCTCTGGCATCTTACAAACGCAGCAAGAACTGCTCTGAAAGACCATTCAACAAAACAAATACGGAAAATATATCGAGTTCCACTACCATGAACATTACCACTAAAGCAATTGAAAGTATTCTACAGAAGTTAGAGGTTAACCATTGCCAAGGAATGTTCGTGTATTCATATGATGATATAATTGAATATCCTGAGGCAAACAGTGGCTACGCGTTGTATTTCAACAACACCTCAACAATTTCAACAACAGCAATTGACGAGGCTTTCCTCCATAACGAAATCTCAATCGACTTTATGATCAAGATCAAACAACATGGGGTCATTCTGTCGTACTGCAAATCACAGACGTTCTTTGTGACAAGTGCAGGAGGTTTTCTAAGCATCTATTTTGGTAATGTCATTATTCATTCAAACATCAGAGCCGAGGTTGATGTATGGAGTCAGATAAATCTCGTTTACGTTAAGTCAACTCGCATTCTTCAGTTCTACTACTTTACTGAAGATGGACTTGCACAGAGAAAAGACTTTCACTTAAAACTCTATTTTGACATTTTTGAGCCCGGTGGATATCTTGCTGTGGGTGGTTGGCTTCCACCTGTTGACAGCTCCGGACCTCAACAAACTACTTTCTTTACGGGTTTCCTGGATCAGTTACGCATATGGAATCGTTACTTCCACCCTGCTGTTGTTCAGCAGATATGGAATCGAGAAGTGATAGTTAAGACAAGTGCACTCAAGCATGTTTGGCGTTTTAACCAAGGTGAGGGAACATTGGCCACCGATGCTATAGGGTCCATTGATTTAAAGCTACCGGCTTCTCCATGGCAATACCCCAGGTGGAAGTACTCCGATATAAAGCTCAGCAAGCCGTTCTATAAAGGAAACCCATCTTACAAGTTCAAAACCATATCAGAACAAAAAAAGGCAGAGGAATTTTGTACGAGAATTCTCATGAGTGGTGCATTAAAAGACAGATGCAAAGATCTCGGGGAAGGCATTGTTGCTTTCTATTTCAGAAGTTGCTTAAGAACGATATCACTGCACGATAGCTTGGTTGCTGTAATTGAAGTTATTGTCGACTTCTCAGATTTCTGTCAGGCTGTGTTAAAAACTAGTGAATGGCCTGCTAAATCTCTGTGTAATGAATTCCCAGGAGTCGAGTTCCCAAAATGGTTTGGGTCAAAATGCAATCTAATATGTGTCAATGGAATCAAAAAGAGCCCAACCACCTGCATGTGCAAGAGGGGATTCTGGGGTAACGTCTGCTCCGAGGTGTGTCCAGGCGGCGCAGAAAACCCATGTAATAATCACGGTGTATGTAACACATTGACAGGATCATGTAACTGCCAATCAAACTGGAAGGGAAGCAAGACGTGTGCTGTCTGTTCAAAAGGATGGGTTGGTCATGATTGCTCTGTAGCTACATCAGTTTCAAGTTTAACCTCTATAATTTCTGGAAGTGGACATTACGGAACATTTGATGGAATCAACTTCTATCTTGGTCAAGCTGGAGAATTTTATCTGATAAGAAATCTGGATTTGAAGTTTATACTCCAAATCAGACAGGTTCCATGTAATTTGCGTTCTGTTTGTGTCAATGCCATTGCAATACAGATTTCAAACACTGTGCTAACGTTCCATGGCCCTAATCAGATCTCTGAAACTGAACCTAATATTTGGTTGAACAACAAAATCCTAGAGCTCAACAATCTGGTTACAGCTATTGGTCATGAAATACAACAACTGTATATTACAAAGATGTCACATCATCAATACCGAATCACGTGGAGGGAATTTTTTAAGGCATTCATACGACTCCAGGGACGCTATCTCAGTGTTAGAGTTGACACAAGTACCATTCTGTGTAACAACTCCACGGGTCTATTGGGAACATGTGACGGAAACCCAGACGACGACATTGACGGATTTACTTCAAATATAACACAATGTGACCTTACCGCAAGCCTTATCAGGCGTCATAATGTACAAAACAACGACAGCTTGATTCATCTAAACCATCAACACTTTGAAGAGAAAAGGATTCCAACAGGAGCTGTATATGCGCTTCTTTTTAACAATACAGGAGCATCAAGTGGACCACTTAAGAAGTCTTTGGGAAACAGTGATATAACAATAGAGATTGTGTTTAAACCAATGCGACAAGGTGGCACTGTGATGTCGTACGCAATGCTGAAAACCTTTGCAGTTACTATCAACGTTACAATAAAACTTCATATCGGGACATATATTATCAACAGCGGTATCCCCGTACAAATCCAGCACTGGAGTCAAGTGTCGATTGTTTGGTCCTTTAAAGACAAAGTTTTACAACTTTATCACTTTGATCACCAAAAGAATGTAGAGAGAAGACGTTACACATTAAATGAGAATCCTTTCGTATCAGATGGAATTCTTTCTATTGGCCAGTGGGAACTTTCCCCTGGGAATACAGAGATGGAGACTGAATCGGTATTCTGTGGAATTGTTGATGAAGTGCGTATATGGAAAAGACAATTTGATCCTGTTTTGATTCAACAAAATATTAATATGAACGTATTACCAACCGATCCTGGAATATCTGCTCTTTGGAAGTTCAACGAAGGCGCAGGAAATGTTATGCACAACCTAGTTAACGATGAACATTTACATTTTGCACTACCCCCATGGAAACAGCCAATATGGACATTCTCTGATGCTCCCGTGAAGCATAACTACATCACAACAAATAACCCTTTTGGAGTTGCATTTCCTTCCAAAAAGTTGGAAAACGAAGCTACAGATCTCTGTTGGAAAATATTTTACGAAACGGACCTTTTCACAGCATGCAAAAATCTGAAGGCAGAACTGGACATGTACTATATGGCATGCAAACAAGATGCTGCTGCATCTGGCAAACTAGTATCATCATTAAATTCCGCCATCACATTTGCCGATCATTGCCAAGCATTGCTGAGTCTTAGGTATTGGCCTGCAAAGACTTTGTGCAACATAGTGCCATATTCGAACGCTGTGTTCCCTGATTGGATAGGTAATGAATGCGACAAGAAGTGTGTTTTTGGAACAGCCGATTCATCTCGTCGAAGTACCTGCAAATGCATTTCTGGGTTTTGGGGAAAAGAATGCAATAATGTGTGCCCAGGAGGAATCATTCATCCATGCGGAGACCACGGGAAGTGTAACAGCATTTATGGCAAGTGCACTTGCGACGTAAACTGGGATGGAAATGATAACTGTACATCATGTAGTGCCGGTTGGTACGGAGACAAGTGTCAGTATTCTGCAAGTTTTGCTGTCGCGAAAAAGAACCATTCCATTGCGGTTGCATCAGTTCTAGGACTTGGTTTCTTCTATGGGTTTGATGGAATCGGATTCAGTTTGGAAACGTATGGGGAGTTCTATCTTATACAGTCCATTGCAGACAATTTTACTGTGCAGATACGCCAAGGTAGCTGTGTCACAGACAACAAGTTTCTCGACCTATGCCTCGTTGCTTTTGCCATAAGCTACAAGAACATTAAAGTCGTTCTACGTGCACCAATTATGCCAACTTCGCCGGATCAAAGAATCGTCCCCCTTGTGTCACTCAACGACCACTTTGTCGTTGTATATCACGTTACACAGTTGTCCAACCATTTTGTCATGACACGTTCTTCCACTGTTACGTATTCCATCAAAGGTCCGAATGGTATTTCGTTTGATGTAAGAGTAGGTCAGAGCCTGTCTTTAACTTGTCAAGTTCCACGTAAGTACTGCATCCATGCAACTGGTCTACTTGGATCTTGTCTACTTCTTCCAAACAGCATTCTGAATGATACTTACTTTGAAAACCACATACGGACCCGTCAAGCTAATTCCGTTGTGTCTGAATCCAACACGTTGTTTGTTTACAAGTTTAAGTACTTTACCGAGCCTCGAGTTCTAACAGGAGGTGGTTTTGACCTGCTTTTTAAAGACAGCTTTGCATATTCAGTGCCTCTATACATTCACGATGTCGGCATTCTTACTGTGGAGCTGTTGGTTAATATCAAACAATATGGTGGAGTTCTTCTCTCGTATACGCAAGGAAACATTTTTGCTCTTGTGAATGGCGAGACATTGAAAATCACCTATCGCGGCCAAGACTACAACACGGGACTTACCTTAGAAATGGAACAATGGAATCAGATTTCTTTAGTATTTAATCAATACTTAGGTACTCTGAAGGTTTTCCTCTTTCACAGTGATGGTACGGTTAACATCCGTGTTTTCCAACTAAACCAAGAAGTGTGGAAAGAAGGAGGTATTCTTGCTCTTGGACAATGGCAGTCCTCACAAGACAATAGCAAACCGCCAACATCAAATTTTTATGGAAGAATTGACGAAGTTCGAATTTGGAAGAGAAACTCCAATCCTGATCTTGTAAAGCGCAGCTGGAGATTGAATGTTCGTCCTAGCAGGTACAAAGATCTGTTGCACTTATGGAAGATAAATCAAGTACAAGGAAGAGTGGTTAGGGACCTTGTTGGAAACTGTGATCTTCATCTGAAGAGGTTCCACCTCCCCACGTGGGAATTCTCTGATGCAAGTGTGGCACTGCCTAGCCTCAACAAAACCCCATTGGATAACGTATTTAAAGAAAAGGCAATAACATTCTGCTATTCTTTGTTACTTTCGGGCACATTATATGGCAAATGCGAACCCCTTGGAAAACAAATTGCAGAATTTTACTTCCAACATTGCCTACATGAATCTGTAATGTACAGAAATACCGATGTTGCTGTTTATTCTGTGATTGCCTTTGCTGATTATTGCCAAAGTGCGCTGAACCTCCCAACGTGGCCTGGACGAGGAGTATGTCACATGTTTCCCCCAAAACGGTTTCCCAACTGGATTGGAGAGCGTTGCATTACTAAGTGTGCCTTTGGACATTCCATCCCATCTCCAAACAGAACGGACGGTGTGGACTGCAAATGCGAATACGGATATTGGGGTGAAGATTGTGAAAACCTTTGCCCTGGTGGCCTTTTAAATATTTGCAATAGTCATGGAACCTGTGATGAACGGAACGGAACATGCTTGTGCGAGCCAAGATGGAGCACACCGCCTGAAAACCTTAATGAATCTACTCTTCCTTGTTCAAGGTGCTCGAATGGCTGGACTGGTTCTACTTGTAACGTTGCTCTTACAAGGAATGCCACTAAAACTGGGATGACAATAAGCTTTGGAGACCCGCACTTTACAACTGTCACAGGCGTAAGTTACAACCTCGAAACCCCAGGAGCATTCCTCTTGTTGAACACTTCTGAAGTAGCTGCCCAAATCCTACAAATTCCGTGCAACAATAGGGTTTCTTGTAGACGTCTGTCAGAGATGGCTGTAAAAACAAGCAAATTCTTGCTGTCTATCTCGTACATTGATCTAGTAAATGTAAATGCAATAATTACTGACTTTGAAAGCGGATCGACAGAACCTCTAGGCCGACAGAATTCTTGGATAACCTTCATTTCTGATGAATCATCGCACTATCGCTGGCCAACACCCAACATCGTAGAAATGGTTCTACCTGGTAAAGTAAACATGGTTGTATTGTTTTACAATGGCACGATAGGAACCGCCATGGAGATGACCAACGCACAGAAAAATGCTTCTTTTGGACTTGGTGGGGAGGATATTGGTAACTGGATAACATCTTTACAAAATTCAAGATCTAATACATCGTTGCTAACTCAAGACAGTTTAAGCACCAACTTAACTTCCAAAGTAAGACTAACAGACGAAGAAAGCCTCTTGAGAAATAACTTTTCAAATCATGATTTTAGTGGAGCAGGCTTCATGCTTGGATTTTCTCACAGCCACCTTTTCAGACAAGAAGACCAAACTTTCCCAATCCTTGAAGAGTTTACGTTAGAATTATGGATTTGCCTCGTCAATGATATGTCTTCAATTCAAAATCTTTGTTCGACTATGAAGGAGGAGGAGGAGAACAAGACTGGTGTCTCAATACAAGATAAACGTGCACTCTTTTCGACAATAAGCAAAAGCACTGAATTTGCTCTTCTTCATAGCACAAGTGGGTTTGAATTGATCTGGAACCAGCAAACAGTAGAAACTAATATAACTATGAAAGAAGGCATGTGGACACATCTTGCTATAACATGGCGAAACAACGATGGTCGTCTACAAATAATGACAAATACTTCAAGGACACATTCAACTTTTACTATATATGGAATACAAATAGGAAAACAACTGGACATGACTGGAACTTTACTTTTTGGTAAATATCTAAGGAAAGCGGACGTTCGAATGGAGTACAATCTCCAAGGCGCTCTTGATGAAATTCGTTTATGGCAATATGCAAAGACTGAAGAAGAAATTTCAGCTTTTAGGTATTTGAAATTTGATCACTACATTGATGGATTATTCTTAAGTGTACCATTAGACCAGGGCTTTGGGACAACAATTGATGCCTGGAAGTACAAGTTCGTAGATGACTCTGTAATGAATAAACCATCCAACTACAGCGGTAACGTAACTAAAGTACAATTTCTAGCCAATGAAGAGGGTGACCCGCCAATGTGGCTGCCATCAGGAGTGCCGTCTAAACCCCTAACTAACTACACCTTAGCTTTTTATAACAACAGTCTTCAAAAGGAAGCGCACAGGCTGTGTTACAAATGGTTCTACACTGGCAATGTTCAAAAACTATGCAGTTCTCGGCTTGTCTCTCAGGCCCGTTTCTACTTCGAGGCCTGTCTTGCAGACATAGCAGATGGAGGTAATCTAGCCCATCACAAGCTTTCAATAAGTCTGTTTGGTTTCTACTGTCAAAACGTTCTTGGCGTGGAAAAGTGTAAACTATATGGGACATACGATGCTTTTCCACCTTGTTCCACGGAAGGTCGTGACGTCGACTTTCCTATTGTTATTGTAACCGTAACAACAGTGGTGGTCGTCATGGTGATCATTTTATGTTGCTGCCTCGTATGTTGCTGTATGAGAAGGAGGAAGAAAAGAAAGCGTAAAAAGAAAGGCGAGCCTCTTAATGTTTACTTCGATGAACCTGAAGGCAGTAGGTATGCAATGTACTCAGGCGATTCGGTAGAAATGACTACGGAACCTATGTTAGGTGAAAAAAAGAAGTCAGGTCAAGGAATGTCAAATAAGATGGTTGATATGTATGGCAATGCTGAAGATGACGATGCTGAAACAGAGCTATAACAAACTGTGGATTGAGTTCGCTTTACCAACAGAGTAGATTTTGCATGACAGTGAAAACGGCACCGCACGGTTACGGAACGGTTACGGAACGATTACGGCAGGATTTCGAATCTTTTATAGACAATACGGAACTGACACGGTAGCGGCACGGCGCTGTCCGTTTCACACTCATGCGAAATCTGCTTTAAGCTCCAAACCACTTTAGCCGTCATCAAAGTGACACGAACTACTTTCGTTTGCAAGCAGCAGACTACTTAACTCCAATAACAGCAGTGCTAAAATAGGATATTTGTCAAAAATAGGATACTTTATCAAATATTTGAAAAGAAATTTCACTGTTGTAATTCAATGTCCAATAATATGATATACCTGGAGAGTAATTTTAAAACGTTTCCTCTTCGTGAATGCATAATATCCAAGCTTTCCGGCCCAAAATATCTGTTCACGTAGTGGAAACGTTCTGATTCTTAAAGGCCCACTTGGATGAAAATAGGTGAAAATTGGAAACTGATTATTTCTATATGTAGATTAACATAGTTGAATAACTAGGTTATCTTCGACAAAAAAATCTACATTTCAAGCTTATTATCACAGAGAAATCTTGGTTTAAAACCTAAAAGAACAATGTGGTTTAGTAATCTACGTCATAATGACGTCACTTACAATTTAGATACTAATAACCTTGACAATTTTATCTGTCTCTTTTGGGTGTGAAGAAAATATTGCTTCATGGTGATTATTGGTGCCATATACATAGGTCTCACTGAGTTTCAAGTCATTTTCAATTTTCATCGATTTTGGTCCAAGTACTCTTTTAACATACCTACGTACAATGTACTTAATTTAATCTTAACCATTTATAGAATTGATAATTTTATCTGTTTATAAGAAGTATTTTGCCAGTTATTCTTTTCAATAATTAAGAAACATTGTGTTATAGATTTTTGTTTATGTTCGTTACTAAGGAAACTGCGCAAGTAATACCTAAGCTGACGATATTAAAAACTAATTATTACTTTAGTTAGCGTAATATCACATATCCAATTTGCAGAGCGACAAGAAATTTTTCTTTCTCTCCCTTAAGGAATTTGGGAAATTTCCCATTCCAAAACGTCATTCCCAAATTCAATTTTTGAAAAAACCAGTTAAAGTTGCATTTTCCAGTATTGGTTAATGTTTTTGGTAGATTTTGTGTGAAGGAGACAATCATAATTAAAATATTTGCAAATATTATACCATCTTGATAATTGTAAAGATTTTGAAATTGCAATCAGGATCCATAAAATTCAAAGTTTATAAAGATTTTGTCTCTGGTTTTTCTTTTAATTGTAGACGTTTCGGCCATTGACTCCGGCCTTCATCAGTGATTACAAAAGATTGCTTGCGCGAGAATTTCAAACTTATTATAGCGCGCGCGTGTTTAGTGCGCGAGGATTTTTTAATTGGCAATGGCTCGTTTGTGCTCCATTACGCAGGTTCTCAACGCTCTTTCAGTTTGACCGTAATATACAAAATTGCATTCTTGACATTGTTATTTTGTATGTAACGTCAGTCTGGTTAGGCTTTTCCATACGATCTTTGGGACGAGGGAAGAGGTTGCACATCTTGTTTAAGGGGCGATGAGCTACTTTGATGTCATGTTTAAGAACTCGATCTACTAAGTCTTTCTGACACCCCTTTGACGTAAGGAAGAACTACTGTAGGTCTTTGTTGCTGTTGCACTTCTTCATCATGCTAACACGGGTGGAATTGTGATCTTGCCTTAAACATTAATTTTTGAACCAATTTAGTGGGATAATTGTTAGCAGCCAACACTCTTTTTACGTGTGTAAGTTCTTTTTCTGTGGCTTCCCCACTGTAGATGGAATGTCTTTAGCACGATGTATAAGGGTGTTAACTACTGACAATTTGTGGGATACTGGATGATGTGATTTGAAATCAAGGTATCTATCTGTGTGAGTAGGCTTGAGGTAGACGTCGATAAGAATGTGACCATCGTCAGAACGCGTGGAAACAGTATCCAGGAAAGAGAGACCAGCGTCCTTTTCCTCTTCCATTGCCTAGCCACAGATCGTCCTAAATGGTGGTTTAGGTACGTAGATGACATCCATTTTTGTCTAAAGAAAAGCAATGTCAAGAAATCTCACGAACACCTAAACTCAATAGACCAGACCGAACATCCAGTTTACAATGGAAGAGGAAAAGGACGCTGGTCTCGACAAAATGCAAAGGCTATAGCCCATTAAAATCCTCAAAAATAGCCCAAAATCGACAAAATGCAAAGGATATAGCCCGATCAAAACACTCAAAAATCGACAAATTAAAGTAAAATTAAAGTCGATTTTTGGTCATTTTTGAGCATTTTTAATGGCCTATAGCCTTTGCATTTTGTCGATTTTTGGTCATTTTTGAGCATTTTTAATGGCCTATAGCCTTAGCATTTTGTCGATTTTTGGTCATTTTTGAGCATTTTTAATGGGCTATAGCCTTTGCATTTTGTCGATTTTTGGTCATTTTTGAGCATTTTTAATGGCCTATAGCCTTTGCATTTTGTCGATTTTTGGTCATTTTTGAGCACTTTTTAATGGGCTATAGCCTTTGCATTTTGTCGATTTTTGGTCATTTTTGAGCATTTTTAATGGGCTATAGCCTTTGCATTTTGTCGATTTTTGGTCATTTTTGAGCATTTTTAATGGCCTATAGCCTTTGCATTTTGTCGATTTTTGGTCATTTTTGAGCACTTTTTAATGGGCTATAGCCTTTGCATTTTGTCGATTTTTGGTCATTTTTGAGCATTTTTAATGGCCTATAGCCTTTGCATTTTGTCGATTTTTGGTCATTTTTGAGCATTTTTAATGGCCTATAGCCTTTGCATTTTGTCGATTTTTGGTCATTTTTGAGCACTTTTTAATGGGCTATAGCCTTTGCATTTTGTCGATTTTTGGTCATTTTTGAGCATTTTTAATGGCCTATAGCCTTAGCATTTTGTCGATTTTTGGTCATTTTTGAGCATTTTTAATGGCCTATAGCCTTTGCATTTTGTGGATTTTTGGTCATTTTTGAGCATTTTTAATGGCCTATAGCCTTAGCATTTTGTCGATTTTTGGTCATTTTTGAGCATTTTTAATGGCCTATAGCCTTTGCATTTTGTCGATTTTTGGTCATTTTTGAGCATTTTTAATGGGCTATAGCCTTTGCATTTTGTCGATTTTTGGTCATTTTTGAGCATTTTTAATGGCCTATAGCCTTTGCATTTTGTCGATTTTTGGTCATTTTTGAGCATTTTTAATGGCCTATAGCCTTTGCATTTTGTCGATTTTTGGTCATTTTTGAGCATTTTTAATGGCCTATAGCCTTTGCATTTTGTCGATTTTTGGTCATTTTTGAGCAGTTTTAATGGCCTATAGACTTTGCATTTTGTCGATTTTTGGTCATTTTTGAGCACTTTTTAATGGGCTATAGCCTTTGCATTTTGTCGATTTTTGGTCATTTTTGAGCATTTTTAATGGCCTATAGCCTTTGCATTTTGTCGATTTTTGGTCATTTTTGAGCATTTTTAATGGCCTATAGCCTTTGCATTTTGTCGATTTTTGGTCATTTTTGAGCACTTTTTAATGGGCTATAGCCTTTGCATTTTGTCGATTTTTGGTCATTTTTGAGCATTTTTAATGGCCTATAGCCTTAGCATTTTGTCGATTTTTGGTCATTTTTGAGCATTTTTAATGGCCTATAGCCTTTGCATTTTGTGGATTTTTGGTCATTTTTGAGCATTTTTAATGGGCTATAGCCTTTGCATTTTGTCGATTTTTGTTCATTTTTGAGCAGTTTTAATGGCCTATAGCCTTTGCATTTTGTCGATTTTTGGTCATTTTTGAGCACTTTTTAATGGGCTATAGCCTTTGCATTTTGTCGATTTTTGGTCATTTTTGAGCATTTTTAATGGCCTATAGCCTTTGCATTTTGTCGATTTTTGGTCATTTTTGAGCATTTTTAATGGCCTATAGCCTTTGCATTTTGTGGATTTTTGGTCATTTTTGAGCATTTTTAATGGGCTATAGCCTTTGCATTTTGTCGATTTTTGGTCATTTTTGAGCATTTTTAATGGCCTATAGCCTTTGCATTTTGTCGATTTTTGGTCATTTTTGAGCACTTTTTAATGGGCTATAGCCTTTGCATTTTGTCGATTTTTGGTCATTTTTGAGCACTTTTTAATGGCCTATAGCCTTTGCATTTTGTCGATTTTTGGTCATTTTTGAGCACTTTTTAATGGGCTATAGCCTTTGCATTTTGTGGATTTTTGGTCATTTTTGAGCATTTTTAATGGGCTATAGCCTTTGCATTTTGTCGATTTTTGGTCATTTTTGAGCATTTTTAATGGCCTATAGCCTTTGCATTTTGTCGATTTTTGGTCATTTTTGAGCAGTTTTAATGGCCTATAGACTTTTCATTTTGTTGATTTTTGGTCATTTTTGAGCATTTTTAATGGGCTATAGCCTGTGCATTTTGTCGATTTTTGGTCATTTTTGAGCATTTTTAATGGCCTATAGCCTTTGCATTTTGTCGATTTTTGGTCATTTTTGCGCATTTTTAATGGCCTATAGACTTTGCATTTTGTCGATTTTTGGTCATTTTGAAGATTTTTTAATGGGCTATAGACTTTGCATTTTGTCGATTTTTGGTCATTTTTGAGCATTTTTAATGGGCTATAGCCTTTGCATTTATTCGATTTTTGGTCATTTTTGAGCATTTTTAATGGCCTATAGCCTTTGCATTTTGTCGATTTTTGGTCATTTTTGAGCATTTTTAATGGGCTATAGCCTTTGCATTTTGTCGATTTTTGGTCATTTTTGAGCATTTTTAATGGCCTATAGCCTTTGCATTTTGTCGATTTTTGGTCATTTTTGAGCATTTTTAATGGGCTATAGACCTTGCATTTTGTCGATTTTTGGTCATTTTTGAGCATTTTTAATGGCCTATAGCCTTTGCATATTGCCGATTTTTGGTCATTTTTGAGCATTTTTAATGGCCTATAGCCTTTGCATTTTGTGGATTTTTGGTCATTTTTGAGCATTTTTAATGGCCTATAGACTTTGCATTTTGTGGATTTTTGGTCATTTTTGAGCATTTTTAATGGCCTATAGCCTTTGCATTTTGTCGATTTTTGGTCATTTTTGAGCATTTTTAATGGCCTATAGCCTTTGCATTTTGTGGATTTTTGGTCATTTTTGAGCATTTTTAATGGCCTATAGCCTTTGCATTTTGTCGATTTTTGGTCATTTTTGAGCATTTTTAATGGCCTATAGACTTTTCATTTTGTGGATTTTTGGTCATTTTTGAGCATTTTTAATGGGCTATAGCCTGTGCATTTTTTCGATTTTTGGTCATTTTTGAGCATTTTTAATGGGCTATAGCCTTTGCATTTTGTGGATTTTTGGTCATTTTTGCGCATTTTTAATGGCCTATAGCCTTTGCATTTTGTCGATTTTTGGTCATTTTGAAGATTTTTTAATGGGTTATAGACTTTGCATTTTTCCGATTTTTGGTCATTTTTGAGCATTTTTAATGGCCTTTAGCCTTTGCATTTATTCGATTTTTGGTCATTTTTGAGCATTTTTAATGGCCTATAGCCTTTGCATTTTGTGGATTTTTGGTCATTTTTGAGCATTTTTAATGGCCTATAGCCTTTGCATTTTGTCGATTTTTGGTCATTTTTGAGCATTTTTAATGGGCTATAGCCTGTGCATTTTGTCGATTTTTGGTCATTTTTGCGCATTTTTAATGGCCTATAGACTTTGCATTTTGTCGATTTTTGGTCATTTTTAAGATTTTTTAATGGGCTATAGACTTTGCATATTTGCCGATTTTTGGTCATTTTTGAGCATTTTTAATGGCCTTTAGCCTTTGCATTTATTCGATTTTTGGTCATTTTTGAGCATTTTTAATGGCCTATAGATTTTGCATTTTGTGGATTTTTGGTCATTTTTGAGCATTTTTAATGGCCTATAGCCTTTGCATTTTGTCGATTTTTGGTCATTTTTGAGCATTTTTAATGGCCTATAGCCTTTGCATTTTGTCGATTTTTGGTCATTTTTGAGCATTTTTAATGGGCTATAGCCTTTGCATTTTGTCGATTTTTGGTCATTTTTGAGCATTTTTAATGGCCTATAGCCTTTGCATTTTGTCGATTTTTGGTCATTTTTGAGCATTTTTAATGGCCTATAGCCTTTGCATTTTGTCGATTTTTGGTCATTTTGAAGATTTTTTAATGGGCTATAGACTTTGCATTTTGCCGATTTTTGGTCATTTTTGAGCATTTTTAATGGCCTTTAGCCTTTGCATTTATTCGATTTTTGGTCATTTTTGAGCATTTTTAATGGCCTATAGCCTTTGCATTTTGTGGATTTTTGGTCATTTTTGAGCATTTTTAATGGCCTATAGCCTTTGCATTTTGTCGATTTTTGGTCATTTTTGAGCATTTTTAATGGGCTATAGCCTGTGCATTTTGTCGATTTTTGGTCATTTTTGCGCATTTTTAATGGCCTATAGACTTTGCATTTTGTCGATTTTTGGTCATTTTTAAGATTTTTTAATGGGCTATAGACTTTGCATTTTGCCGATTTTTGGTCATTTTTGAGCATTTTTAATGGCCTTTAGCCTTTGCATTTATTCGATTTTTGGTCATTTTTGAGCATTTTTAATGGCCTATAGATTTTGCATTTTGTGGATTTTTGGTCATTTTTGAGCATTTTTAATGGCTTTTAGCCTTTGCATTTATTCGATTTTTGGTCATTTTTGAGCATTTTTAATGGCCTATAGATTTTGCATTTTGTGGATTTTTGGTCATTTTTGAGCATTTTTAATGGCCTATAGCCTTTGCATTTTGTCGATTTTTGGTCATTTTTGAGCATTTTTAATGGCCTATAGCCTTTGCATTTTGTCGATTTTTGGTCATTTTTGAGCATTTTTAATGGGCTATAGCCTTTGCATTTTGTCGATTTTTGGTCATTTTTGAGCATTTTTAATGGCCTATAGCCTTTGCATTTTGTCGATTTTTGGTCATTTTTGAGCATTTTTAATGGCCTATAGCCTTTGCATTTTGTCGATTTTTGGTCATTTTTGAGCAGTTTTAATGGCCTATAGCCTTTGCATTTTGTCGATTTTTGGTCATTTTTGAGCATTTTTAATGGGCTATAGACCTTGCATTTTGTCGATTTTTGGTCATTTTTGAGCATTTTTAATGGCCTATAGACTTTTCATTCTGTTGATTTTTGGTCATTTTTGAGCATTTTTAATGGGCTATAGCCTTTGCATTTTGTCGATTTTTTGGTCATTCTCAAAAATGTGATATATTCTTTAAAATTGACTGCAGCCCATGGTAATGTAAGGAATGCACACAACAACAAACAATCGAAACACTTTAAAAGTCCACGGGCTGTAGTCAAATTCTAAAGAATATATTACACGGTGTCGAGGCTGAGGTTGAGCCACGACAACCGTGAAATGGTCTATTGAAAATCCTCCAAAATAGCCAAAATCGAGAAAAATGCAATGGCTATAGCCCATTGAAAATCCTCAAAAATCGATAAAAATCGACAAAATAAAAAAGCTCAAAAATTGTCCAAAATCGACAAAATGAAGAGGCTATAGCCCATTGAAAATCCTCAAAACTGGTAAAAAATTGACATAATGAAAAGACTATAGCCCATTGAAAATGCTCAAAAATGGCTAAAAATCGACAAAATGCAACGGCTAAAATCTATTAAAAATCATAAAAAATGACCCAAAATCGACAAAATGCAAAGGCTATAGGCCATTAAAAATGCTCAAAAATTGCAAAAAATCGACAAAATGCAAAGGCTATAGTCCATGTAAAATGCTTAAAAATGGCCCAAAATCGACAAAATGCAAAAGCTATAGACCATCAAAAATCGTCAGAAATGGCCAAAAAACGAAAGAAAGAAAGCTATAGTCATTTGAAAATCCTCAAAAATTATCCAAAATTTTACAAAATGCAAAGGCTATAGCACAATCAAAATGCTGAAAATTGGTCAAAAATTGACAAAATGCAAAGGCTATAGCTCATTGAAAATGCTCAAAATTGGCCAAAAACCGACAAAATAGAAATGCTCAAAAATGGACAAAAATCGAAAAATTGCAAAGGCTATAGCCCATTTAAAATCCTTAAAAATGGCCAAAAATCGACAAAATGGAAAGCGTATAGCTATAGACCATAGAAAATGCTCCAAAATGGTGAAAAATCGAAAAAGTGCAAAGGCTGTATCCCATGAAAAATCGTGAAATTTGGCAAAAAGTCCACAAAATGCAAAGACTATAGTCCATTCAAAATGCTCAAAAATGACCAAAAATCGACAAAATGCAAACTAAGGCTATAACCCATTAAAAATGCTCAAAAATGACCAAAAATCGACAAAATGCAAAGGCTATAGGCCATTAAAAATGCTCAAAAATGACCAAAAATCGACAAAATGCAAAGGCTATAGGCCATTAAAAATGCTCAAAAATGACCAAAAATCGACAAAATGCAAAGGCTATAGCTCATTGAAAATCCTCAAAAACGGCCGAAAATCGACAAAATGCAAAGGCTAGCTCTATAGTCCATGCAAAATCCTCTAAAATGGCGCAAAATTCAAAGACTATAGTCTATGCAAAATCGTCCAAAAATAAGGAAAATGGCTATTATAGTCCAAACACTATATATGTTGTAGTTCTGCAGAGTTTCTGTAGGAATCATTCGGCACGGGTATATCGGACAAAGTCCGTCCCGCGCGCGCGCAGCATAAATTAAATAACGAACTTCGTTCTGCTCGTTACTAGAGCCTTCATATATCTGATATATCTTAGTGCATGGTTGAGGGTCAGACCGGAAATTCGAAGGTCGTGGATTCGGGTTTTTTCCGAGCTAAAATCCACACTCGAAGCAAACACATCTAATTAACGAGTTCGAGTGTTTAATCAGCGAATCAAACACTATAATTAAAGTGGGTTGAAAAAACGAGGCGTAGATAATTCATGAGTGCAAAAGAAAGAACAATCACTACCGTGACAGCCATATACATGTATAAGCCACGCATGTTGGATGGTATATTTTACCACAATTGAGCAATTTCTCGATTTCTGATTGGTCAAGAGCCATGGTGAATGAGAGGACATACAATAGCAAGTGCACACGTCATCTGTCACGCAAAGCAAAGTCAAACTTTTTAAGCCGTTTTTTGAAGAAAAAAAGACGATATTTCTCATTTTAAATTAAGTAGGATTACTACAAAAATCGAAAGTCTAATTGTGTTCGTCAAGAAAATCGATGGCTTCTAACAAAACCGCCAGATTCACAACATTTGCAGAGCCCGATGAAAATTTACAAAATTTCGCGCGACTTTCGTCCACGGAGATGTTGTTAAAACAAGTCACAAAAATGCAACTTTTACTAGGTACGTCTCGTTTTTGCAAACTTTAGGAAAGCGATTATATTACGTTAACTGTCAAACTAGTCACCAACATTTACAAACTATAACTTAAAGTTTTGACTGTTTTGTCATTCTTGACGATAGCTTTAAGGCCCGGACACACGGTGCAACATTTCTTGAAACATTTGCTGAAACATCGCGCGCAACACAATGTTGCAGCGTGTCTACCCATTCCCATATTTCGCGAAACGTTGCGCGCAACAGCCGCAGAAGAAGGATCGAGTTCTACTTCTGCAACTGTCCACGTCCAGAACTGTTGCGTGCAACATTGCACGAGATGTTTCAGTGGTGGACACACGGTGCAACGGTGTTGCGCACGGTGTTTCAGCAAATGTTTCGGGAAAAGTTGCACCGTGTGTCCGGGCCTCAGTTAAATTGCCGGGGTTTTCTCATTTTTACTTGAAATATCAGATATGGAAACTTGAAATATGCAGCATGGAAATTACAATAACGATTGACAAAACTCTTTTTTATAAAGGAAGTGTTTTTTAATTCAAAAAAGCTCGAAACAAAACATTAAGACTATGAAAATGCACACTTACCATCGGTCATGAAATCGCACATGGCTTTTCACACGGCTGTTACGTTTTGACTCTGATAAACCACAAGGAAAGAGCAATTTCCTAGATCTTTCACAAATAAAACATTGTTTTCAGGTCTTGGATGGAGTGTCTATTAGCATTACTAATCAAAAATTTCACAAAACAACACGAGGAAAAGTACTAAAACTTACAGCGGCGAAGGTAACCAAAACTCTCAAATGTCGATTCCATCAAAACGGCTACGAAGCTAGTTGTAATATTGACTCCATAATATGTACTAAATCAGAGTACTTGTTTTCAAGAAAGTGTTTGACAGTATTTAATATAATAATAATAATGTTTAATGAAATTAATAGCAATTAAGGCTAAATTACATCAGGAAGAAGCTTGTGAAGCTTATGGCAAGGGTCCTGGATGGACTTGAAAAATGACTCACAGAGTTCCTGTAGTCTCGTTTTTAATGTTGGTATTGCTGCTTGTGAACAGGTTTCGCGGTAAAACTTTCAGGCTCATAACATGGTATATTTTCGTTTCACTGATTCCGGGTTTTTACGGAAATTTTGATCCCTGATCCTCGATCCCACCCATTTGATCCCTGAGCCCTGGCCTCTGATCCCTGATCCTGGCCATAATTTGGGTCTTGATCCGTGATCCCATATACCATGTTACGAGCCTGAAACTTTGCAAAATTCTGGCAGCTTTGTCGAAGGACTCGTTCTCAGCACAGCTGTGATTTCAGTCACGTTTTGGTCATGTCACGAAATGCAGTCACGTTTTAGATTCAAATGCTGTTTTTGTGGTAAAAAACAAATTTACGATGGAAAGCCGTTGTATGTACTCTTATTCACCACAATATACGTCACACATGGTCAAAATGTTATGATATCAAATATCAGATATATCAGATATCAAATGAAAAAGAGGTTTCTTGAAAACATCATTACAGCGATAAAAAGTTTTAGCTCTTGACTTTTCTTTCTTGCCATAATAATGAAAGTGGTTGCTGCCAGTCAGAAGAGAACATGGACTTGAAATCGAAGTCCTTGAAAAACTGTAGTCTGTGGCTGTAAAGTAAAGAAAGATGTTAAAGGCAATTTTTATGATATCTTTAAATACATTAATAACATGAAAAAAAAAGCCAAAAGGTAGTGAAATGGAAAAAAGAAAAGAAAAAGAAAAACTAACTTACAGGAAAAATATTAATATATTAGAAAAGAAAATAGATTATTTAACAATTTAGATCCATAGCCCAATGGCCTTTTGGCAGGTCTTGCGTGACATTTAAAATTTTAATCCAACAAAAACAAAAATATAATATTTGAAAAGAACACACCAAAATTAGTCAAAGTTGAGATTTTGAAGCAGTTTCGATAAATGGGGCCAAAGCTATCGGTGGCCGAAGTTGGTTCTTTTTCTATAGAAACGTTCGGTGGTGGGCAACTGCTTGCCCACCAACGAACGTTTCTATACAAATAAAGCAAACTTCGGCCGCCCATAACTTTGGTGCTATTGATTCATTGAAACTACTTCAAAATCTCAACTTTTACTAATTTTGGTGTGTTCTTTTCAAATATTATATTTTTGTTTTCGTTGGATTAAAATTTTAAATGTCACGCAAGACCTGCCAAAAGGCCATTGGACCACAGGTCAATAGCCCACTCAGCTTATGGCCTCATGGGCTATTTGACCTGTAGCCCATGAGGGCGAGAGGTTTAATTATTGTTTTTCCACCAACTTGTAAGTCAAACTTAAAATAAGAATAATAATATCTGCAAATTGTCATTCAGCTGCCATTGTTTTTCTTTTCAAAACAGGAAGATGTGATGGGTATTTGTTATTCTATAACTCTTCTTTCATTGCAAGTGGTTGTAATAATGAGTATTAATGTTCCAATATATTTCCATATTCTGTACTCTCAGAGAATATCCATGCCATATAGCTAGCTGTGTAAAACCATATGGAGGGAAATGGAAATTCTGGAGGTGACGAATCAAAGAAAAATAATTACAGCATTTGTTTAGAAAAAAAATTGGAAGTCACTCATTGGTGGTAAAGGGAGTACATCCTTTTTTACAAATTCCCTCAATAGTCATGTAAGATAGCACACATTTTGAATGCTGAGTTAAACACTTACAAATCTGGTGTTGATGAAATATTGTCTGTCACTGGATAAAGAGCTTCATACTGCCTGTTCTCACCAGAACCATGAATTGCAAATGCATTAAGTTTAAATACAGATGGTGGGAAATATTCCAATGGAATGAATGCAGATCCTGTCCAACAGTTGTTTTTTTCATCAATTGTAGCTGAATATTCAAGTTCGAGTTTATGCTGGAAAAAAACATAGCTCATTGTCATGCATGCAGGAACAGATACAACCAGCATGTAACAATTAGCCAGAAGTTTAATTAATATATACTACTAGTAACTAAGGAAATTACCACTTGCAATATGGCCAACAAATTCATGATGAATTCCATATAATTTTGGGTTTTACAAACAGCTGCATGCTTTTAAAAGTCAAAAATTAATGAAACCATAGCCAATTATAGCCATCCCTTTTTTAGATGTGTGGATCCTTTTACAATCATCACAACCCATATTTTGGTGATATCTGCACCCATCATAAACTTTTGACCTGCAAGTGGAAAAGGTATCTGGCACACCCTGTAGCTTTTGTTTTAGATTAAGATTTAATTAAATTAGGCTGATCATATATATAAATTACCCCCAAAAGGCCTTAATTTAGTAACAAATTTTATACTCAAAATGTTAAAGGCACATTTTGGCACGAAAGGCCAATCTGGACACGAAAGTATAGTGGCCACATATGTAGTGCACAAAAAATAAAAATTAAATTAAATATGTAATGAAAGTAATATGTAATTCTGTGAACCTTTAAAAACTTCAATAATTTTTTATTAGGTTTGCTATTTACATACCCTGTTGGGGGAGGCTTACAGAAAATTTGATCTACCCAACATATTTTCCCCTCCCCCCTCTACATAAATAATGACCGGTCCCTATAATTAACCTACATTGCATGAAATGAATAAAATTCTAATTTGCAAAAGCTCAATGCACTCAACTGTCTGATTCTATGACCACTGGCTCCAGATCATAAAACGATTTTAAGCTAGGATACATTGTACGGGACAAAATTTTCTTCAAAATGTTCATTTTTTTGAAAAATGCAGTATTTTGAACTTTAGCTAGAGTCATATCATTCTACAATTTCGTGAAAAAATACTTTGTAAAATAATTTAGCAAGGAAGATATATTCAATAAAAAGCATTTTAATACTCCAAGTTAGGTGGTGCATTGTTGACAGGAATTGTCATTCGTCTATCCACCAGAAGTCAAATCGGGTCACACTATTGATATTTGCCTCTTCAACTCGAGGTAAGAAGATTGGCGCAAAGATATGGTGCGAAAAGGTAAAAAAAAAGAGGCCGGAAATAACTCTGGTCCTCAATCAGTCCAGGGTCATATTACTCCTTCACATTCATTGGCTTACAGTGCTAGAGCTTGTCAACATTGAGTAGATAATCTTTTAATCCCATTTAAACTAAAACTCTGTTTTACTCAATAGCAATTTTTGATAAAGTAAGCAAATTGAAAGTGCTTAATGCCTTCTTAAAAATAACAGCCCGATTTTCTCCCGTGCATCCTTAAAGGCTGAGGGCATTCAGCTTTAAAGATCATGCATATGTTTTATCGTTGCTGCTATATCAAAACTTATTGCTGTTGAGTTTTTCAAGAGTTCAGAGGCTATGTTTTACCTTTTTTATCTATTTATCGGTAAATAATCACTTTAATTTACTTAGTAAAATTAGAAACTCGCATCAGTGTATAAAACCATCTTTGACATCCTCATCTTATATAAACCTCTCTAATATGTGAAGGGTAAATATTTTCTTGATCAGTGATGCTTATTCAATTAATCAAGGAACAGGGTGGGACTGCTGACAATTAAGGAACTTAAGTAAATAACACCTTTGTTATAATATATTAAACAGGTCCTCCCAATTGCAACAACATGGTATGTGCAGTCATTACTACAAAAACCCTTGTATAACAATCTAAAACGGCCTCCAGAATCACTGGCAGTAGTTCTATACTAGTTGATTATACTAACTTTAAATATATTTCTTGTACCATCAAGCAATAACACAAGATGCTGACCATGTCTAAAATAAAACCAAAGTGAACAATATTACATTTTAAACCTATAATATAGAAATTAGTAGAAGTGAGTTAATTTACATGAAAGAGCAGGACAAAATACTCACGGACAAAATTCAACTTCTAGGTATCTTTCATTATCTCCAAGAAAGAAAATTTCAGCAACTAAGAAAGAAAGAAATATAGATACATACAGGCCTATATCTAATGGTGCCTTAAGGTATTTATGGGCAATATCTGACTATAATAATTAAGCTAAGCCAATAGGATTGGTTGGACAGAATAGAAATAGGAATGAGAAAAGCAGGTGAGCCAAAAGCCCTGGGTAGATCAAATTTAAATAACTGAGTTATCTGCTTAGGGTTGTATCTACACTACATACTATAGCTAAAGACCTAAAGCAAAGAAAAGGAAATAAATTTAATGCACAGCCATCTGAGGGGGCGCAAACCTAATCAAAATTTCTAACAAGGCAGATCGAATCTAAGGGTACCTAATGGCTAGAAAATGTGAGACTTGGTTGTGTGGAATCAGAATATGAATGTGAAGGTTATGCATGCATGTGAGCTGGATAAGGGGAAAATCTACTGGATGCCTCTATATGCATGCTGATGGTCTGCACTCATGGTTCCCTGCAGCCACCTCACAAACTTAATATTTGATCTACACTTTCCTTTAAGCCATGTAGTGTTCAATTGATATTTAGTAATTTACCTCCAGCCTAGTTCCCAGGCCTTCTCTGCGAGCACGGAGCCCGAGCAAGTCCTGGGGCGAGCGTCACTCTGTGACGTCACGTTTTGAAACGAGAGACGGGATAGCCTGGGGACTAGGCTGATTTACCTCCACATTTATGTAACATTTTTGTGGTTACTGGCTTTATGCCAGTAACACACTATGTCATGGGCTTCAAGGGTGCGTGCGTGCGTACGTGCGTAATTCGGAAATCCCCGAAGTAGAGCCAAATTGTCAAGCCGAAAGATATGCGAACTTCGTTCACCCGTCCGAGGGCATAACGAGCCTCAGCCGACTTGATTTTTAAAACAGCAGGGATACTGGTTGCTACGGAGCGACGTCATAATCTGATTAATTGCGGTTATGTTCTGACTTTGCCAAGGGATTATTCTGTCAACAACATACATACGCAGTTAGGTTTTCTGTGTTATTTCTGGGAGCTACGTCAGGATTTTGGTGCAAAATTGAAATATAAGTCCATTCATCTTTGGTCATGTTTGAGCAGCGTTCGAGGATCGGTCCCTAACTATGAATAGAGTGGTTGAGCAAAAGAACCCTCAAACGTTTTGGTACATGTTGAATAGTACTTTATGCGGTAAAAAGTATCCACATCAATTCTCGCGAGACAGCAATGGCGTCCAAATAATTGAGATGTGCTCGATCGACGCGCGACAAGGCTTGAATTGGTAGGTACATTGCCTGAGTGCTTCGGGTGCAAAGAAATTCTCTTTGTGCCTAGCTGGTCCATCCAGCATGAAGTCCTGGCTACTTTGAATTGGTAGGTACAGTGCCTGAGTGCTTCGGGTGTAAAGAAATTCTCTTTGTGCCTAGCTGGTCCATCCAGCATGAAGTCCTGGCTATTTGAATTGGTAGGTAAAGTGCCTGAGTGCTTCGGGTGTAAAGAAATATTTTCTTTATGCTTAGCTGGTCCATCCAGCATGAAGTCCTGGCTACTTTGAATTAGTAGGTACAAGTGCCTGAGTGCTTCAGGTGTAAAGAAATATTTTCTTTATGCTTAGCTGGTCCATCCAGCATGAAGTCCTGGCTATTTGAATTGGTAGGTACAGTGCCTGAGTGCTTCGGTGTAAAGAAATTTTCTTTGTGCCTAGCTGGTCCATCCAGCATGAAGTCCTGGCTACTTTGAATTAGTAGGTAAAGTGCCTGAGTGCTTCGGGTGTAAAGAAATATTTTCTTTATGCTTAGCTGGTCCATCCAGCATGAAGTCCTGGCTACTTTGAAAGTGCACTGCCTGAATGATTCGGGTGTAAATATATATTTTCTTTATGCCTAGGCCTAGCTGGTCCATCTAGCTATTCGAATTGTGAAAAAGACTATAATATGTTAGAAAGCAGTGCTTGAAGCTCGTTTCAGTAATCAAAATAGCTTTATTAGCATAAAGTCCTCAGTCTTTGTACAGAACTGGAATTATAATATAAAATCTAAATTTGCGCTGACTTCGAATTGATGTACTTCTATAGTCGTTGTACTGTTGAGATCTTCGTTTACAGTGGCCGGTTGTCCTGCTGTTCTGCTGAAAAAGCTTTAGTTGCTCAAAACACACGAATAATATTCCTATTTCGGGTCAGCAAGTTTCTCACTAGTCCAAAATACTATTTCATGCAAAATTGTAACAAAAACATGTTAAATTAGCTATAAATGAGTTGTTGCTTCTGATCAGCTAGACCCCCTACAGATGGGTAAAGAATCTTTACCGATCTGTCGGAGATTTTGCGGTTTCTAAGGGCATGAGGCTCGTTATGGTTGAAGTCGATTATTAACTAGACGCATGCGTGCATTCACTCGTGCCCATGTAAAAGAAGCCCAAAGCTGGCTTAAAAAGGACATTTAGATTAGCTGCCGCTAGAGTAAGAGCGATTGACATGTCGTTAGTAAACCTTTTAACAAGACGCGGTACGCACCTCGAACCGTACACTGGTTGCCTGTAGTTCAACAAGCCGCAGTAGTAAAGATCTTTAATTTGTCTGTCAACAGCTATTAGTGTTTAGGGGTATAGAATGGTGTCTAAAAAATATAGAGGCTCGCAAAGCTCGGATTTGATTTTTGTAGAGGCTCGGATTTTTCAAGATATTAGGCTCGGAATCTCGGAATTTTCAAATGCTGGGGTCGGAAGCTCGGATTTCGGATTTTTCATGTTGAAAGCGGGCTCGGATTTTAAAACAAGGGGCTCGCAGGCTCGGGAGGCTCGGATTTTACCATTCTATACCCCTAGTGTTTGCCTTTGTCCTTCTATTATCATGCATGGTATTATTATATTATCTCACATGCAAAAATATTACCTGCTAATATACCAGTTTATTCAGCTTTTTATTTCACTATATATCTAAATTGTTTGCCGTAAAGACTTCTACAACGGCGCTTTTGACACAATAACAAATCGTGTATTTTTTCGTTCATGTTTCAGATGTTTTATCCATTACGTGACCAAACGCATCAGGTCAAATTAAGAACATAAAAATATATTGAATTTTAATAAACTTACCAAGGGCACTAGGACAAAGTCGGTGTGTGTGTATGCACTAGTCGAAGTATTAACCCCCACCCCCAACCAGGGACAGGCCTTGAAATGCGTCTATATCTATATTTGGATTTGAGGCCAGTAACCACATGGCCTCATAGAGGTCTATTTTTTGAATATTGCAATCAAACAAGCACGAACAAGTGATAAATGTATCCTATAAGTGGAGTAAAGAAACGATTGGAGAGTGAGAAAAGATCGATAAAACAAAACTTACACCAACCTTCATATTCCCATAATTCTTCACAAGGTTGATTGGCTGGGGATGGAGGACATCCTGGATCATTGAATAAAGGGGCTTTTACATCAACTTTAACACAATTACTCCCTTCTGAACTAAGACAGAACTCCACAGGGTCATGTTGAACTGCTTTTCCATTCCACAGCGACTTAATGGCAAACCTAAATACCTAATGAAAGTATGTGAGAATTTTAGAATGTAATGTGAAATAAGCAGTCTTAATTCACAACACACCAAACAATATAATTGTATAAACACATTGGTCAAATATTTCCCTTCATTAATACAAATCACGCACCTGATTCTCTGACATGGTGGAGACAACCGGAGGTAAAGTAGACTTGCTCGACTTGCTCCAAGTCTCGCTCGTCGATGTTTTCCGTTGTTTGGGCTTCCTGTGTCGTTATTCGGATTCTCGGTTTACGAGCACTCTCCGGAGAATCCGAATAACGACACAGGAAGCCCAAACAACGGAAAACATCAACGAGCGAGACTTGGAGCAAGTCTAGAGGTAAAGTGGATCCAAGCGCGCATGTTATCATGAGAGCGCAGCTATTTTGTGTCCAAGTACACCAAAGTGAAAATCCTTGTAAAGATATTTTTCAAAATATATCATTTTGATATATCGTCATATATCATCATTTGGTGTAATTAACCATCTTAAAGTATCATTAACCCTCATTCATCATCATTGACTATCATATAGAGCATCATTCATCATCACTAACCATATCATCAACCATCATTGACCATCACTGACTATCACTAACCATCATTGACTATCATTAAACATTAGTAGCCGTCAATGACCATCATCGACCATATCACTGACCATCATCAAGCATCATTCATGAATCATCATTGACCATAATTATATATCATAGACCATCATTGACCATCATCAATTATCATCGACCATCAGTGACTATCATTAACGGTTATTGGCCGTCATCATAAAGCATCATTAACCGTCATTCATCATCATTAACCATCATAGAGTATCATCATGCAACCATCATCAACCATCATCAAACTCATTGACCATCATTGACTATCATTAAACATCATTGACCATCATCGACCATCACTGACCATCATTGAACATCATTCATCATCACTTACTATCACTGACCATCATCAACCATCACTGACCATCACCAACCATCATCCAACCTCATGAAGCATTATTGACATTATTGGGTGTCATTGACCATCATCAACCATCAGTGACCATCATCGACCATCACTGACCATCATCAAGCATCATTGACCATCACTGACTATCATTGACCATCATTAAACATTATTGGCTGTCATTGACCATCATCGACCATCACTGACCATCATAAAGCATCATTAACTGTCATTCATCATCATTGACTATCATAGAGCATCATTGACTATCATAGAGCACCATTGACCATCACTGACCATCAATGACCATCATCAACCATCACTGACGATCACCAACCATCATCAAACATCATTAAACATGATTAAACATTATTGGTCTTCATTGGCCATCATCGACCATCACTGATCATCATCAAGCATCATTGACTATCATTGACCATCATTGACTATCATTAAACTTCATTAAACATTATTGGTCATTATTGACCATCATCGACCATCACTGACCATCATAAAGCATGGACCCCAAATTTCTATTACATTACACCATAACATATAACTTCCATGGGAAGTTTAACGTTAGACACGTTTAGAAATTTAGCGTGTGTATAGCTGGTCCTATAGTTGTAATATTCATTCCTTGAAGAAGTCTCCATTGTAGACAAACGTGTTGGAATTAAAAAGAAAGTTTACAACTACACGAGTTCTCCTCTGTGCTGCTCACCAGTCCTAGTTAAAAAATGATGGTTGATGATGGTCAATGATGTTTGATGATGGTCGATGATATTTGATGATGGTCGATGATGGTTGATGATGGTCGATGATGGTCAGTGGTGCTCTATGATAGTCAACGATGCTCTATGATGGTCAGTGATGATGAATGATGGTTAATCATGCTTTATGATGGTCAATGATGGTTGATGATGGTCTACGATGGTCAGTAGTGCTCTATGATAGTCAATGATGCTCTATGATGGTCAGTGATAGTCAGTGATGGTCAGTGATGGTTGATGATGGTCAGTGATGAGTAGGGATGATGGTCAGTGATGAGTAGGGTGATGGTCAGTGATGAGTAGGATGATGGTCAGTGATGGTCGATGATGGTCAGTGATGATTGATGATGGTTAGTGATAGTCAGTGATGGTCAATGACGGTAGATGATGGTCTGTGATGATGAATGGTGCTCGATTGATGCTCTATGATGGTCAATTATGATGAATTATGGTTAATGATGCTTGATGATGGTCAGTAATGGTCGATGATGGTCAATGACGGCCAATAATGTTTAATGAGGTTTGATGCTGGTCGATGACTGTTAAGACCTGTTATAATGACACGAAATGATGATTTATGACGACAAATAGAAAATAAATATAGAAGGATTTTCCTTTTGGTGTACTTGGACACAAATCTATGACCTATTTTCTCAAATCGAGGCTGTCAACAGGATCGGAAGTAGTACCGGAAATTTCTTTTCTGTTGACGTGAAAATATCTTCTTTTCTGGATTTTTGGTCAAAAAATCTCGGCAATTTTCTCCTTTGCATAGAACTTATTGCATTAACGCGATGACAGGTGAGTGAAAGTGTCATTCTGATTCGAGATTGTATATCGAATGCTGAACACATGCCATTCTGAAGCTGGTTTATCCCCAGCACACTACTTCTATATAAATTCACAATTATTTTCATTTAAATTACATCCGACATAGTAAATATCAATTCATATATAGATTTTCGAATTAATATAGCTTTATTTATTTAAATATTGTAAACATTTTTATAAATTAGTATTAGGCAGGTCCACATCAGCTACGGCTGCCTGACTTTCAACCTGCGTCACCAAATAAAATATGTATGTATGTATGTATGTATAGACAAAAATATCGCTGTCAAATTTCTGGTGAGGCAAATTTCGAAGAAGTGCTCACTAATTGCTCATCTAATTATATACTGCCCTTGTAATATTAATAATAATGATGATGATTATTATTATTTAATTATTTATATAGCTCCTACACAGAACTGCTCTAGGCGTTTATGGCTTAACTTAATTATTAATTATAATAAACAATAATAAACTTTATTAACGTGTCAATATGATTCTAGCTTATATTACATTTAAGTAATTAACTAATTGAGGACACCTATCTACTCAAATCAAAAAATAAAATAAAATAAAAATAAAGATTCTCCATACCCCACCCCACAACATAATAATATCAAATAATAATAATATCAAAATAATAATAATAATAATATTGTTTCTCTTTTAATTTATCCTTCATTTCTCGATCCTTACAGTTTTAGGGTGCATGGGAGTAGGGAGGGACAGCCAACTAGCTGTTCCACTTCTTAAGGTGTCTGGATACAGTTTTTTGTCCACCAACCAATAACAAATAAACAGTTTAAAACTATACTTTCCTTTGGTCAGACCATAAAGATATTACAAAATATGTATTGTTGCTGAAGGATTGAAGTTTGAGTGTTGGATTTGACATGTCTAACTGCTATCGAATATAAAACTGGTTTCAATCAGTTTGGTAGGTGAATGGTTGAATCCACAGGGTGACCATTTTCTCAAATCAGATGGCTAAAATAGGAATGCTGCCAGCGCTCGCTCGCTTCAGCCATCTTTCTTTACTGTGGCCATGGCAACACAAATGGAAGTGAAATAGTCAAAAATCAAAACTTTGATTCAAGTCCATGCATAACTGGTATATAAAAACCATTTTGGTTGGTCAAGATTGAGTTGCTGGGTTCTTGAAGTGAAAAACAGATTAAGTATTGTCAATAAAAAACTATTTTGAGCCAACTTAAATATTATTAATAATCACTAATTTTTTGTGCTTGCCCCCCCTGTTGCAGAACTCCTAAAATCAGAAAAAGTTCTGGCACGGCTTGCATGCATAATGTATGGCATTCCAGCAACAGGAACAGCAGCCAGGCAGTCTTTTCGATGGTTGTATAATTTGGTGATATCCGTGGTTCTTCTCCTGGGCATGTGGTTCTCCTTTACTTTTCATCTGTACTGTTTAAAAACATACTGGAGGAGTGATTTAAAACCACAGATTCCTACTGAAACACTGTTACTTCTTGTTCCTCTGAACCTCTCAGGAGCTATGTCATACACTCTACTAATGTGGTACTTTTACAACCCAAAAAATGAGTTCAGTCACTCAAAAAGACTAGTACCACACATATTATACATGCCTGAAGGCCATCAACATGAAGTTGGTCCCAGCAAAAATGACTGGAAATATGTCAACATCTTTTTATTCTTTGGAATTTTGGGTGTCGCACTTGTGTTATATGTTGCATTTGGTCTCAATGTGTTCTTTGATTTCAGTGGCCTTCATGATTTTACCCATAACATATTTGACTGGAGGAAAAGTGTGTATTATTTCAGTGTTGCATTTATCTACTGGGGATTCATCAGTGTTGTGGTTGCTTGCTGCATTTTCTACATCTGCTGCCGAGATATTATCCGACACATTGATCACACCGAGGAAATAATACTTCAAAATGCTAAAAATTATCTGATAGCAAGACACTACCATGATAGCTTACTGAAATACACTGACAGCATTATGGGCTCAGTGAAAGCTTGGTTTGCAATCCACAGTTTGTTTTTCATGTTTATTATCATCTCTGTTGCATTTGAATGGATAACATGTTTTTCTGGAAAACATCATTATGACAATCTGCCCATCATTATACTGTCCCAAGCTGTTGGCTCCTGCTTGATTGCATTCAAGTTTGTATTCCCTATCCTTGCTGCTAGCCGAGTGACAGCCAAGTTTGAGAAAATGTACTGTAACATAAATAGGAAGTGGAATCCAGATGAAAGCTCAGAGGTTGGTGTGTTCATAAATTACTGTTATCGATGTGAGGCTGGTTTTACATTGTTTGGGATCAAACTAACTGCACAGTTAGCTCTGATATCACTGCTGTCCTGCTTTGTAGGATTTTTTAAGCTATACAAAAAAATAGCTTAATTAAACTGTCACTAAGAGCAAAGCATGCAATGTCCACTCCACTTACATGATTACATTTGGCAATTTTTCTCATAACTTAAGGGTAATGCTGACAAATATCAAGAACAAAAATGCTTCATGTGACAGAGCCTTCAACACAAACTGAAAACAAAATAAAAGCAGACTGTCTGTATGTGATAGGCAGTGCTGTGCCATATATTATTTATAATTATTATTTAAAGCCACAATTATTCAAATCCTCATTATTCATGTGGTAGCCAGCCAACTTTGATTTTGACTTCATGATGATACTTCAAACCCAGGAAAGTCATTTCAAGCACTAACTGTAAATCTGTTGCAGTGTCCAGTGAATAATTAATGAGGATTTGAAGTCGTTCTGCACCTTGGACTGAACTAATTGTGTCACCAGACTTGAAAAGCCCATCCAGTCCAAATTGGAGTACTTTAATTATTTCATGAAATATTGTAAATTATAAGAAAACATTACAGGAGGGTCTCAATGGGGTCTTAGCATTTATGGTTACTATTGTATCATTCTTTTATTAATTAAGTTTGATTGGTGTAAAACTGTGAGTTCCACTCTGGGATCTTTTACATTAATTTTGGTTCCAATTTCTCATTACCAAGCTTTGACAGCTAGTATATTGATGCTTTCAAAACAAATTGTGGCTAGAAAATGGATAACTTACAATGGTTCTCAGTCACGCTTGCCGATTGGAGACAAAACATTGAGTTGGAAATGTGAACTTAATGGACATCAACCAAAATTTAATGTCTTTCTATGGTTACCGATGTTGGCATGTTTGATAGCTACTTAAGGTCAAGTGGCTAATTACTTCAAGCAAAATGGAAGAATAATTCAGAAGAAGAGACTGAATACCTACAAATCCAGCTTCCAGACTTGGAGGATACCCAAATTTGCCAGGGTGAGAATGAAAAAGTAAGACTGTAAATGTTGTGGAGATTTCTTTTTTTTCATCGGAGTACACAAACATGTGTATCGGGAAAGACGAGATAGTTACTCAGGATGGTTATATTTGTAACTTTATCTTTTTCTTATGAAACTCAAAAATATATACCTATTTCAATTAATGTTGTCGGCAAAAGCTTACGCGACTCACCTGAAAGGGATTATGGGTTAAAATTACTAAAGCTATAAAACCACACAAATCAGCCATATGACAACTCAAAATAGCTTACCTTGACCTTAAACACTAAAGAACTTCACTTGTTGGTGCTAAAATCAAGACCAAACCTGAAAAGAAAGTAATTTTTTGCCTACTACCCATACTCCATTTCGGCCTTGTCGCGTAGGCTTGAGACCTCTTGTACGACAACCTTTTATGAAATAGGTGTATATACTTAATAAGCTTACTATGATATTTAATCATTATACATAATTATACATGTAATTGTTATACATAATTAGTAGTACTGATTACAGCCTTGCGCTTAATCAAATGTGCATTAATTCTGTACATATACTATGGAATATATACTGCATTATATACAATTTTTTATGGATGCATGTGTTTAATTACTTGCAATAGAGTGGTTTTCATAAACCCGTGAAATACTCTTTACCATATTAAGTACTAATAATACACTCTAACTCTTAATTGTTTTTTGTGTGAATCTGACTATTACACTTTAAAAGTTCAATTTAGTTCATGGGTTAATGAAAACCACTCTAATATTTTGCAAAACTAAATGTCTTTAGCATTGTTGACAAAATAAATAACTTGATCATCATCTTGGGCTTTGACCAGAATTGTTAAGTTTTGGAAGTTTTCTAACAGCAGCTGTTTTCTTAACTGGACCCTTTTTAGGGTCTAGAATTCTTTGGTTGTCGGGTAAACCAAACACACTGGATCCTCTATAAAGAATCATTTGGAATGCATTAGTCACTTTGTAGATAATTTGCTAAACAAAATGAAAGCTGAGCTTGCTGGCTGATCAATAAAAATAGCAATACTGTATGTAAATGACCTTGGGAACCCAGGAGTTTTATTCCCTTGTGTTTCTCGTTTTCGAGAAAATAACCCAGGAAATGTTATAGAACGTGTTCCACAAGTAAAGTTTTATCTCATTTCTGATTGCTTAATAATTATTACCTTGCTAACTGTGCATCACTTTCTTTTTGAGCTTCATTAAGTGCTTGACGTCTTTTGGATTTAGCATCACCAATTACAGTATTGGTCTGCAATTCAATACATTTGCATCATACAATCACAGCAAACTTCTGGAAACTTTACTAACAGTGAATTAATCCCTTCACAGCAACGAAATATTTTCCCATCAATAAGCAATAACCTCCATATTTAGCATTAGGGTATTTTCTTGGTATTTAAATGCCAGACACAATTATAAATGCTGGATTCAATTAATACACAAGGTCTACAAATTATAGGCTGCAAGTTGTAAATAAATGCACATGTTATTATTGTGGGTCCCAGACTTCTTTGAGGTCCTACATTGATCACTCAATGTGACTTGATATAATGTTTCTGACGAGAGACAAAGTTTTAACAGTATATTATTACTGCATGTTCATGTTTCTGTTTTTCTCTGAGTGATATTTTTTGCTCAACTACATGTGCAATGTACTCAGCCCAGATTTCTTGAGATATGACAATGTTTGTGAAATGTTTTGAATAAATAATGGTTCAAATAAACTCCGGGTCTAGCTACAAGGCTAAGATTATTTTAAATACATGCTACATGAGAAAATACAGTACGTATTTTGATAACTAAATGTATAGGGCATTCATGACAACTTACTTCTTGAAGTTCTGTGATGTATTTAATTCGCTCTTCATTTATTTTGTGAAAGGCCTGTTGCATAAAAATAGGTTAAAAATTAAGAGGGTTTTTTTTTTTTCATGTTCAAGCATTGGGCAACAAAAACTATTCATGAAATTGAGTTTACAGAGGATATTAAGTATAAACATTACACAAATCGTTGTCATCTTGACAACATCATCAGGTCTGGAAAGGGTTATGCAAATCACTCTAAGGTAACTAATTAAGACCTGATGATGTTGTCGAGATGCCAAGGAAACGTTGTCTTGTTTGTGTAATATTAAAAACAACTGTTGTACGCTAAAGTTATCACTAGGCTTAGGTTGTTTGTAAGTGGTTTTGATTAATTAAAGTTGGATAAAAGTGTTAATCCAAAGTGAAAATTAGAATCAAAAATGAGCTTTAGGCTTTCTTTCACTCAATTGCCACATATAATTCTTTACAGCTTGAAAGTTGCTAAATTTGAATAAGAATACATGACAACCACTTTAATTTGTAGAACTAAAAAAAATTGTATTTTCAAGAGTATAATAATCCAATTAAACAAAACTGAATTAAAACGTGACTATGAGGGGCTAGTTTTTGGCACTTTTAGACATTATTACTCAAATTATATTATTATTAAATAATTAGTACATTAGGCATGCTGTGATTGGTTAAGAACCATCAGTAACAGAGAATGAACACAAGTGTTCCATGCATGGGATATAGAGTCCCAAACACTGGATAGAAGGCCAAGAGCTGGTCAGCAAACCCTATTTAGGCCAGCTGCTATCTATATGTGAGAGACTCTCAAGTTGACTAGTATATCCCATGGTACGCAAGTGTTTATTTTCTAACCAACTTAGAATGTGATCAGCATACTCATGAGGAATTTGTGGCTTGTTTTCAATGATGAAGCCTACAGTGTACTAATGAGCTGTAAATCAGGATTTTAACTCATTTGCATCCATTTTGAAGATATTTACAAGAATCTTTATTGCTTCCACACCCCAGCCTTGCTATTTTATTCACTGACCTAAATGTAAATCCCCATCCACAATCTACATATATAACACTCAAGCATGCACATTTACAATGTACCTTGGATTCATTATCTAATCTCCATTCCAGATCACGTAACTGACCCTCTAGAGCAAGTTTGTCCCTTTCATTCTGCCTCATCAATTTTCTTATTTCAGCCTATACAATAGAAATTGGTATTAATCATTATTACATTCAACATAATCATTTTGTTATCAATTTAGATGCTTACATCACTAAGTCCATTGTAGGTCTTTATATGCTTGGGTTTCCCTGAAATAAATATATATAGCTTAAATCAGTCAAATATCAACGAGCATACTTTAGATACTCTGGGTCTGCCTTTGGTAACCTGCAGGGACAATGAGCTTTTATCAGGTATTTTTAAATTCAAAAAACAGAAAAAGAATTACCATTAGCTGGAAAGAGCAGCAAAATCAGCAAGACATTGAAATCCAAAACTCACAAGAATATGAATTTTTGAAAAGTGTGAATTGGTAAAGAAAACGTTTGCTGGTAGGTATCTCTTGTCTACCAGCGAATGTTTTCAATACACAATTTGATTTTGGAAAATTCATATCTTCGTGAGTTTGAAAGTAACTTAATTCATTCAAACTTCACAGTTGTACTAATTTTGATGTGCTCTTTACAGCTATGGTAATCATATTTCTGTACTGTGACTTTAATTGGAATTACATGATAAAAGCTTATTAACCCACAGACAGCTCTCAATTTCTATCACTGTATTCTGACAATGTACAAAAACTACTGTATGTTTTAATTACTGAAATGACACTGAAATGACTATCAGTTTGAACAAATGTCTGCTGTACATAGCAAGTTGGTACATACATGTAGATTTGATTTCTTGAAGGAGAACAAAAAGTCAGGGTTGGAGGTACAGTATAAAGCTCAACTGACAGAAGAAAATGATTGAGAAGGACTGCATTGGCCTCAACAAGATGTAATAATGCACTGAATTGCAGCCTCTTTGGTGATGAACAGGACCACAGATCTTCTAGATAACAGCCCCAAGGATCAACTCACAACTAGATGTCATATATGATTGTGTTGTTGATTCTGTGTTGTACCATCTGAACAGTTTTTATGTGCAGTCAGTCACAAAAGGGGAGCTTTAAGGTGCACTGACAACAGACTTAATGGGCTACAGGCGAGACATACTTTAGGACTGGAACAAGACCTGTAGTATCATTATCTGCAAACTTTTTACTACAAATTTTCAAGCTCCTGTTTTTACTTGGTCAAGAAGTGCTCCAGACAAAAAAACACACATCCCTCTTTACCTTCATTGTTTGTTGTCCCATTTCACAGTGGTCCATATGCAGTGGGCATATCTTTAAGTCCCATATATAGTGCTCAGACACAGCACAGACTAGTAACATACTTCAAATGCCCCAATTAACAAACTGACTTTTCGAGGGGGAGGGGAGGTTGATGCTGGATGTTAGTTAGAGTGAAACATTGAGAAAAGTTTCTGAAGTTTTGTCTTAGATAAAAAATTAAAAGAGCTGTTGAAGTAGTGAATCTCTAAAGTTAATGATTACCATCTCTTGAAGGGATCTTCATCTGCTCTAGTTTGTCTCTCAAGAGAAGAATCTGTTTTTCAAGTTGATTGTTCATTTGTTGTTGAGTTTCAAATCTTGTTTTCCACTCATTATCTGGAAATCCAATACAGTAAAATTATAAACAGAATGAACTCCATAGCACAAGTTAGTAACGTTCAAAGTCTGCAATTTACTTTATCTCACCTTCATTATCGACTGAGTCAAATTTCTCTTGCATCTCGCTGATTGTTTTTTCGAGTTCTTGTGATGATTCTTCAAGCATTTCTCTAGAATTTAAAAAAAGCAAAGGTTAAGCAACCTTATTTAACGTCGGTATGATTATAGTGAAACCCGATTAAAGCTGATTTATTACATTATATATAAATTACATGTAAGTTATCAAGAAGCAATAAAAAACGTCAAAACTATTGAACTCACTTCATCTGCCTCTCTTGCTGCAACTCGGCCTTCAGTCTCTCAATTTCATAATCCATCTCTGTTTTCGGTGCTTGTTGTTGTCTTTGGACTCTCGGAGAGACTTCTGTAGCCATTGCTGAGGGCTTCTGTAGAGACAGAGACTTTCCTTGTGGAGGTTTTCTTTTTTGTTTTACGTCTTTTTTAACAGAGGTGGTTTGTGTGTAGAATCTAGTGATGTCAGTGGAGCCCAGTCTGTGGCCATGCATGACTGCACGGATCTATAGCAACCAATGTCAACAAAACACACAATAACAATATCTTTTTTGTTCAAATAAAAATGAATAATCAAATAAAGTACTAGTTACTGTTTTCGCATCATTAAAAGTGTGAGAATTCGTTTTTGCAGGATTAAAACTGTTAGTATTCGTTAATTAATGATGTCACAGAAGCGCGCGCGAACGTAGGACGTCATAATGAATATTGACAATAATTTTGATCAAATTCTTTCCAAATGAAGTAGAAAAGTAGAAGTAGAAAACTATTGGAATAATGGGAAGAATCTGAAATACCTTCAAAAGGCAAAAATCCAAAAGGAAGTTTATAGTGGAGTATGCATCCGCTTGAAACGTGTAAAAAGGGATATTTAAACAAGACAAATTTGGATATTTTTTAAGTTCTCCTCAGCACTGATTGAAAATGTCTGGAGGAGCAGTCAAGGTAGAAAAGACGCGCCCACCCAGTCAAAAAGAACCTGTAGAGCCGCATTTAACTCACCATTCATTGATAGGAGTAAGTACGCTTTTGGAGAGATACGGCTATCAAATTGGGGAAGTACTAGGGAAAGGCTCTTACGCCGTAGTACGAAAAGCGCACTCGAAAAGATACAAAAAAGAAGTCGCAATCAAGATAATATGCAAGAAAAAAGCTCCAGAAGACTTCCTAACGAAATTTCTCCCAAGGGAAATCAAAGTCTTAAAGAAAATACAACATAGCAATGTTTTAAATCTTTTAGAGGTCATAGAAACTAACACTAGGATGTATATTATTACAGAAATCGCAGCTCATGGAGACCTTTTAGAGTATATCCGAACGAACGGTGCTTTATCAGAAACGCGAGCAAAAGAGCTCTTCCGTCAACTCGTCAGTGGAGTGTCTTATATCCATAGCAAAGAAATCGTTCATAGGGATCTTAAATGCGAGAATATTTTACTGGATAAGGAGCAGAATCTTATTATATCAGATTTTGGATTTGCTAAGGAAAATCTGCCTACAGCGACTGGAAAAAAGAAGCTTAGTCATACATATTGTGGATCGTATGCCTACGCCCCTCCAGAAATCCTCAAAGGTAAGCCGGCCGATTCAAATCTGAAAACGTTTGCGAAAGTTTTTTATATATACTTGCATGCACAAATTTATTGAGAACTAAGAATGAGCTTTTATCAAGTAATTCCAAAAGTCACAGTACAGAAATACAGTAAATATGTACCGAATGATAGTCCTCCAGACATATCGTCAAAGTGACGGAGGTTTTCACTCTGACTGATAAAACTGATATATACCAATTGAAAGCTTAAGCATTAAAGATACATGATCCGGGACGATTCTAAAAGCTTTCATGGTAATTTCTTTGAAATTTTGCGAGCCCAACGCATACTGCACATCGAAGCTATAATAAGAGTATCTTATGAATATTTTGCCACGATGACCTAACGTAACCATATGATAGCGTGCAAGGAAACAGTGCTATGTACGCAATTAAGGAATCAGCAGCCACGCCCATGCAGTTATCCTGACTTTTGTTACATTTTTTTGCATTCAAAAAAATTCAGTAACTTTTAATTTACCCACGGGTACCTATTGATTTGTTTGTCAGACATAAATTTCAATTGCGTCTTTTTACATCAAAACCGACCTTGTCCGATTTCTGAGAAATTTGCAGCCATTTGTCTTCAAGCCTTGAACTTTGCACTGCCGATTTTTCTGTGAATTAGATCAAATAATTCGAGATATCAGACGATTTTTTAAAATTGCTTTATGAGAAAAATTGGTCATAAATCCAAAAGTCTACGATGAATTTTTTTCCCCATTTCATTAATCCAGTATAAAGGCATAGAGAGGACTAGCTACATACAACATGTATCGCGCCAATTTAATCCTTAGAAGTTGCGATACAAAATTTGCGCTGCCTGTTACGACGCAAAATTATGTAGTCAATACTACCGCCAAAATCTAACAAAAGTTGAAACCAGCGATAGCCATATCTGTTATAAGAAAGACATGCCTATTGTAGCTTGTGAACAAAATATGGAGACATGAGAAGCTAAAACGCCAATGTTGTCCTCAAGCAAAACTTGGGGAGTATTTTTTGTGACCACGAGGTGAACGTTGCGAATTTGTATTTCGACTTCCACGAATTCTGTCGAATTGTTTCCTGAAATTTACTAGGTATGGGATAGATCAAGATGTTAACATACCTGCTGCCACGTGTCGTTGTCTTTGCTGCACTAACTGGCATAATTCAGTAAGCTTCAGCAACTACAACGAGTCGACGTTTGAGCTGCCAAGGTAAAACCCTCATAGTTTGTTGATTTATTCAAAACAACACCTTACTATCGGTTGCAAAATTCCACACGGGATTTAGACTCAGAAGCAATTGGATTTAGGCCTTAGGCCTACTTCAAACGTCGCATCTCACATGTGTCGAATGCAATGCAAATGAGATGATAATGAGTAGAAACAAAAGATTTGACTAATTTGCATTGAATTCAGCACATGTGAGATTCGACGCCTTAGGCCTAGTTCAAACGTCGAATCTCACATGTGCCGAATTTAATGCAAATTAGTCAAATCTTTTGTTTCCATTCATTCACATCTCATTTGCATTGAGTTTGGTACATGTGAGATGCGACGTTTGAACTAGGCCTTAGTAGTTCAAACGTCGCATCTCGATCATGCGCCGAATTCAATTCAAAAATTACATGCATGTGAAATACGACATTTGAATCAATTAAATTCGACAGTTTCAAATTAAATACGACTTCCGTCGAATCTGCGACTGAAGCTGTCGAAAATACGACTTTGGTTCGACAGTTGATTTAGACGTCGCATTTCACATGTGCTAAATGTCAGTGCAAAAAGGTATTAGACCAGAATTAGTCTTCAATGATTACCCAGGATTCACCGGTTTTTCTAAGAATACAAAATGACCGGAGATTCAAGCCAAATACATACTGACATGTACGTGTTTTTTCGAGGCTCTTTTGCGGGAAAGGACAGATATCTGGAATATCGTGAACCCTATTTCTAGGAAACTTCGTTAATTCGTGAAAAAAGTCAAAGTGATAATAATAATAATATAATAATAATAATAATAATAATAATAATATAATAATAATAATAATAATAATAATAATAATAATAATAATAATAATAATAATAATAATAATAATAATAATAATAATAATAATAATACATTTATATAGCGCCTATCCAGATCTGTTCTAAGCGCTTTACAATACAAAACAAACCGAGGTAGACCAAGAGCTTAGGTTGGCGCCTTTGGCTGCCGCTACACAGTCCATACCACGATACTACTCAACATTTTACAATAATTTTAAACAAAATCATATTACAACCACAGCTATTATAAGAAACAACAAAACATAACTCAAAAATATGTGCATGATGGCCGTTGGCTCAGTTGAGCTCATCCGCCCTTTGAAAGGTCTTGTTTTTAATCCTGCCTGGGTGTCATGCCACCCTCCTCACCAACAAAAAAGCTGGTGGGGGAGCCAGTTTAGACGCCGACGACCCGTCCATGTGGCAGGTAGTACTGGGTTACATGTTACCAGTAGCAGGCTCCAGCCTGACCTGATGTTGAATTTACTGACTGTACGACTAAAATATGATATCAAATAACGGCAAAATTCAAAAAAGTGTCAAAAGCTTGCAATTAAATTCGGCAACATTGATTTCGACGTTTGAATCAAATGCCGTATTTAATTATTATAGTCGACCAAAAAATAGGAATTGAATTCGGCCCATGTGCATGAGATACGAACTTGACTTTATTCCCAAAAGTCTAAATCCCGTGTACATGTGGAATTTTGACAACGATACTTGACAGCAGGTATGTTAACATCTTGATCTATCCCATACCTAGTAAATTTCAGGAAACAATTCCGCCGACAGAATTTGTAGAAGTCGAAATACAAATTCGCAATGCTCCCCTCGTGGTCATAAAAATTACTCCCCAAGTTTGCTTGAGGCCAACATTGGCGTTTAGCGTCTCATGTCTCCATATGTTGTTCACAAGTTACAATAGGCATTTGTCTTTCTTATAGAAGATATGGTTCTCACTGTTCATTGAAATTTTTGTTGAGATTTTGGCGGTAGGTAGTTTTGACTACATACAAAATTTTGCGTCGTAACAGGTAGCGCAAATTTGTATCGCAACTTCTAAGGATTAAATTGATACATGGTGTATATAGTCCTCTATGACTATCTACTTGATTAACGAAATAGGAAAAAAATTAACCGTAGATTTTTGGATTTATGACCAATTTTTCTCATAAAGCAATTTTTAAAAATCGTCTATCTCGAGATATGAAAAATAATTACCGTTACAAAGTTCAAGGCTTGTAGACAAATGGCTGCAAATTTCTCAGAAATCGGACAAGGTTTTGATGTAAAAAGACGCGATTAAAATTCATGCCCAACAAACAAATCAATAGGTACGGGCCACCTTAATTCCAACATCTTTTATTCAGGTTCGTGAAACGCTAGCTCATATATAAATATCTGAATGGAAGATTATTGTAAGATGTCCTAGCTAGTATTTTATCTTATATAGTGGAAATTGTGAATCATTTCTTAGTTGGAAATTGCGATCTTGCAAATTTCTAACAAATGCAACATGTGCTGTTAGAAATGGTCAAAACTTCCCAGCTAGTGGTAGTGCGCAAGTGAGCTGGAAATCCCAAGCATAGTTCTATTGTTTTATTTTGCTCACAAACTGTTTATTGATTTTTATTTCATTTCTTATACGCAAATTGTTTTCCCTTACTTCAAGGAATAGCTTACGATGCTACGCTGGCAGATGTCTGGAGTATGGGAGTAATTCTCTACACAATGCTATGTGGTAGATTACCTTACGACGATTCAAATCTGCGAAGTTTACTGCAACAAGTCCACAAAAGGGTATCGTTTCCATCTAGAGTCAAATTATCAGACCATGCTAAAACACTTATTTACAAAATGCTGACATGGAATGTCCCAGAAAGAATTACCATCGAGCAGATACTTCAAGAACCTTGGGTCCAACATGTCGAGTCTAGTGACTGACAATACATTCAGAATACGTGGATGATCTTGTCCAGTTTTCTGAACGAGAATCGCTATTGATAGCAAATGTTCTATAGGTCGTAATATTTGAAATTTAATTTCTTATTGTTCAATTCCAACAAGAAATCTCCAATAGCTGCGTGCTACGATGATCTCAGCAGAGTTCTATTTTGCCCTTCAATTTTGTAAATATATCAATTCAATCATTAATTTATCGACGCTTACATTCTACATGATGGAATAAAATCTCATGAATGTTGAATTTAATAGAATTATATTATCTAACTAAAGTATGCAAAAAAATTCAAGAAAATTCGTTTCTTTGAGAACGCCCCCTGCGCGTCCTTTTTGTAGGGTTAGATTTTCCTGCATTATATGTCCCAGTCACTTCACATTGGGCAATGTGACACCATATTACAGGTTTCTTCGCTCGGCTACATCATCCTTTTTACCACACGCTAATTGTAAGATGTTTTTATTAAAAATCTGGTTTACTTTCGTATAAAGAAGGGCCAGAACACTGCGTAACGGGCGTCGAACCGTGATGATGTGCAATCTTTTTGTTGGTTTTAGTAGTTATATTCCAGATCCTTTGAGTTTTAGTTTATCAGTGACTAATAGTATAAGCTAATCCAGGCACTAAAATAAATACCTCCACTACTGGTTGTAATACATGATTTATTTGAAAGGCTCATTCACATGCTAATCCCTATCCTTATCGCTATATATAAATGGAGACGGAGCCTACGGTTTGACGTCCTTATCTGAGAAGACGCAAAGGTCTAACTATTTGCAGATGTTATTACAAAGGCAGCATCTTCTCAATTATTTAAAGACCCCGAGTGTTGGTCCGGCTGGGAATCGAACCCAGCCCTCCCGCACGAGAGACCGACGCTGGACCAACTGAGCCAACTGGACGAGAGAGTGGTCTACATGTATACAGTGTTCATTTTAAACCTCTAAAACCTCTAAATTACATAATTAAATTCTAATCTTGACAATGTGTACGTTTATGAAAGCAATCACGTGTAGACTAGTGAAGCTTCACCCGCTACTTCTGAGGTAGTCATATCACGTGCTATTGTTGATTGACTGTTCTCTGACGTCGCGCCTTTTGTTTAATTGTCACTGGTATTTTTATCAGCTCTATGATCTTCGAATACTAGATTGTTTTCTAGTTTTGCTGCATTGTAGGCATTCTCATCTATCCTTGCTTCTTCCAGACTTTCATCTGGTTTGAAAAGTTTTTCTTTGTCAAAGTTGTTGTTAACGTCTTCAGAAAAAAACACATTGTATTCCTCTTCTCCTCCTTCTCCATTTTCAACGCTATTTTCTACCCTCTTATCGTAAGGCCCTGGTTGAGTCATCTCTGCGTTACTGTTTTCAATACCGTTGCCCGCATACATTGAGTAAATAGGGACAAGCCTCACGAAAACTTGTACCCGGTGATTCTTTGCGTCTGCTACAATTACGCTACCATTTGTATCTACAGTCACATCGTAGGGAGTATCAAAATACCCTGTATTATCTCCGATGCTTCCAAAACTACCAACATAATCTCCTCCTAATGTCACTATCTGAATACGGTGGTTTTGACTATCGGCTACTAAAATATTCTCCTGGTGATCAAGCGCTATGCCTCTAGGATAAGAGAATTTGCAATTTCCAAGACCCTGTTGACCAATAGTCCTTGCCTCGAGGGTTTTGTCCCGCGAAAAAAACTTCAAATGGTGCTTGACGTAATCAGATACTATGACGTCATCATGCTTGGTAACAGCGATTCCAATTGGATAATTTATTTCTTCTTTGCTGCCAATGAAATGTAGGAATTTGCCATCCAGTGTAAATTTCTGTACTCGATGATTCGCTCTATCGCCTGCGTAGATGCAACCATGGTTGTCAATAGCAACCGAACAGAGGTGCGGTCGGCGATCGTTCTTACTGAATACAGGTAAAATTGGACGGAGAAATTCACCTGGAAAAATTAAACATGGCATAAATGGGATGGTTAGATATGGGTTTCAGGGCAGTTATTTCAGTTGAGACCCAATAAAGTGTCCTTCTGAGTACTTTAAACACTACTGACTACTAACGCATGTCTATACCTACCATCTAAACTATCTTGTCTACACCTACCATCTAAACTATCTCGTCTATACCTACCATCTGAACTATCTTGTCTATGCCTACCATCTAAACTATCTTGTCTACACCTACCATCTAAACTATCTCGTCTATACCTACCATCTGAACTATCTTGTCTATGCCTACCATCTAAACTATCTTGTCTATACCTACCATCTAAACTATCTTGTCTATACCTACCATCTAAACTATCTCGTCTATACCTACCACTCTAAACTATATCTTGTATATATCTACCATCTAAACTATCTCGTCTATACCTACCATCTAAACTATCTTGTCTATACCTACCATCTAAACTATCTTGTCTATACCTACCATCTAAACTATCTTGTCTATACCTACCATCTAAACTATCTCGTCTATACCTACCATCTAAACTATCTCGTCTATACCTACCATCTAAACTATCTTGTCTATACCTACCATCTAAACTATCTCGTCTATACCTACCATCTAAACTATCTTGTCTATGCCTACCATCTAAACTATCTTGTCTATACCTACCATCTAAACTATCTTGTCTATACCTACCACTCTAAACTATCTTGTCTATACCTACCATCTGAACTATCTTGTCTACACCTACCATCTAAACTATCTTGTCTATACCTACCATCTAAACTATCTCGTCTATACCTACCATCTAAACTATCTTGTCTACACCTACCATCTAAACTATCTTGTCTATGCCTACCATCTGAACTATCTTGTCTACACCTACCATCTAAACTATCTTGTCTATACCTACCATCTAAACTATCTTGTCTATACCTACCATCTAAACTATCTTGTCTATGCCTACCATCTAAACTATCTTGTCTATACCTACCATCTAAACTATCTTGTCTATACCTACCACTCTAAACTATCTTGTCTATACCTACCATCTGAACTATCTTGTCTACACCTACCATCTAAACTATCTTGTCTATACCTACCATCTAAACTATCTCGTCTATACCTACCATCTAAACTATCTTGTCTACACCTACCATCTAAACTATCTTGTCTATGCCTACCATCTAAACTATCTTGTCTACACCTACCATCTAAACTATCTTGTCTATACCTACCATCTAAACTATCTTGTCTACACCTACCATCTAAACTATCTCGTCTATACCTACCATCTAAACTATCTCGTCTATACCTACCATCTAAACTATCTCGTCTATACCTACCATCTAAACTATCCTGTCTATACCTACCATCTAAACTATCTTGTCTATACCTACCATCTAAACTATATCTTGTATATACCTACCATCTGAACTATCTTGTCTACACCTACCATCTAAACTATCTTGTCTATACCTACTATCTGAACTATCTTGTCTATGCCTACCATCTAAACTATCTCGTCTATACCTACCATCTAAACTATCTTGTCTATACCTACCATCTAAACTATCTTGTCTATACCTACCATCTAAACTATCTCGTTTATACCTACCATCTAAACTATCTTGTCTATACCTACCATCTAAACTATCTCGTCTACACCTACCATCTAAACTATCTTGTCTATACCTACCATCTAAACTATCTCGTCTATACCTACCACTCTAAACTATCTCGTCTATACCTACCATCTAAACTATATCTTGTCTATACCTACCATCTAAACTATCTTGTCTATACCTACCATCTAAACTATCTTGTCTATACCTACCACTCTAAACTATATCTTGTCTATACCTATACCATCTGAGCCATCTTGTCTATACCTACCATCTAAACTATCTTGTCTATACCTACCATCTAAACTATCTCGTCTATACCTACCATCTAAACTATCTCGTCTATACCTACCATCTAAACTATCTTGTCTATACCTATACCATCTGAGCCATCTTGTCTATACCTACCATCTAAACTATCTTGTCTATACCTACCATCTAAACTATCTTGTCTATACCTACCATCTAAACTATCCTGTCTATACCTACCATCTAAACTATATCTTGTCTATACCTACCATCTAAACTATCTCGTCTATACCTACCATCTAAACTATCTTGTCTATACCTACCATCTAAACTATCTCGTCTATACCTACCATCTAAACTATCCTGTCTATACCTACCATCTAAACTATCTCGTCTATACCTACCATCTAAACTATCCTGTCTATACCTACCATCTAAACTATCTTGTCTATACCTACCACTCTAAACTATATCTTGTATATATCTACCACTCTTAACTATATCTTGTATATACCTACCATCTGAACTATCTTGTCTATACCTACCATCTAAACTATCTTGTCTACACCTACCATCTAAACTATCTCGTCTATACCTGCCATCTAAACTATCTCGTCTATACCTACCATCTAAACTATCCTGTCTATACCTACCATCTAAACTATCTCGTCTATACCTACCATCTAAACTATCCTGTCTATACCTACCATCTAAACTATATCTTGTCTATACCTACCATCTAAACTATCTCGTCTATATCTACCATCTGAGCCATCCTGTCTATACCTACCATCTAAACTATCTCGTCTATACCTACCATCTAAACTATCCTGTCTATACCTACCATCTAAACTATCGAGTCAGTTGGAGTGGAATGGCATTGATATAAATAGATTAAAGTTTCTTAGTTTTCACTTAATTAAAAAGAAATAGGGAAAGGTACGTGAAGTTGCAACATTTCATTTTTGATCCCTTCATCATCATATCACTTCATGAAATGTGGGCAAGGGAAATTATTATTTATCATATAATTATTTATAAAATACCTATATTTCTTAATTTCGAAAACTTGTTCTTTTCACTAGTGAAAATAACATGTTCTTTTCACTAGCTAGTGAAAAGATCGTTACCATGGTTAATTGAGCGCATTTACTCTAAAGATAGTTTGTTGTCTCTTGATTTGATAATTATATGATAAATAGAATATTACATGTTCGCTTGGAGATACGGTTTTATCTTCTCTTGTTGAAAAGATCTCTCACTCGTTCGCTGCGCTCACTCGTGAGAGATCTTTTCCACACTCGAAGATCAAATCGATCCGTATTTCCGCGCGCCATGTAATATCCTCTATTTATTAAATTCTCTAATTTGTCTTATATATATATAGAATAAACTGAGGGATTTTCTTCTAATTCCTTTTCAAAATAGGGATGAGCCAGTGTATTCAATTAAGAAAACACAATCCAACAAATGAATTATGTGAAAATTTGTCTGCAGCCAATGAGGACGTGATCGTATTAGAATACTCATTACATTTTGACTCACCTTTATTATTGAACACTCTGATAATCTGTGAATCAGTCATCACCAGGTCTCCTCTATGGCTGACTGCTACTGCGCATGGTCGACATTTCCCACCGATATTGAGTGGATGTCGTTTGACGGTCCCATCTACGGCATCAAGCACATGAACGCGTCCATTTCCATGGTCAGCAACATGCAGATGTCCTAAGAAGTCGATTGAAACACTGACAGGTAAATTAAATTGAGGGGGAGAGATTCCTTTGCCCTTACGACCAATGACAGTTGATTGTTGTTCGCTAATCTCGCTGTAGTCTAGAACCTGTTTAAATCAAAGTTATCAGAATTCGATGAGAGCTAGACTCCATATAACTACAAATAGAAGGACTGCGCAGACTGGTGAAAAGAGGGATCGAAAGAAAGACTAGTGAAAAGAGGGATCGAAAGAAAGACTGGTGAAAAGATCGAAAGACTGGTGAAAAAAATAGGGATCGAAAGAAAGACTGGTGAAAATAGGGATCTTGGAAAAAATAAAATCATCCACCCATACAGGAATCCAAGAGGGTTAACAGTTAAATTGTCTGTCTTTTACCAGTTATCAAGTAACTGAAAATTTGACTTAATGATTAACTTTATAAAATCTTGCCTTTACTGAATTAACAGTTAGTACATTTTTGTTAATTCAAAAGGCTTTTTAAAAGTCAATCCCATTCAGACCCTGTGTATGTGAATCGTGATCATACCTAAAAACTCACTCAATTAAATGTTGTCAAGATTATGAGTGATTAAAAACGAGAAAACTGCTAAGACATAACCCAACATGAATTTTCATGTCAAGTTTCTCTAGTGAATGGAGAGATTTTGCGAGGCTGAGAGCATGCAAATGCTTTTCGTGAGAGCCCGAGGCGGTTTTTTTTCCTGGCTGACTCGCGTCGTTCCGTATATGAGACTTCAAAAGGCGCGCGAAAATCGTGAAATCTGACTGAAATTTTAGCTAGGAATCAACTAGATCTTGTCACGATTTCGCCGCTGCGCTAAGACAGAGGAAAACCCTCAAAGGCAGACAATTATCCGTCGGTCTTGGACGGATTTCTCGTCTTCATTTAGAAAATAAAAATATCTAACCTTATACTCAACAGTCCTATCAGGATGCATACACTCCGTCCTGGAATAGCTAGGTGTCTTTGTAAGTCGACTGCGCGTGCGCGATGTCCATCCAGGTGTCATGGGTTTATGTCGGTAGGTTTCTTCCAAATCAATCGAAGTGTTATCAAGCTTTTCCTGTAATTCCATTCGCATTCGCTGATTTTTGTGGATATTATGCTTTATAATACGAATCTGTAAGACCGTATCGTGAATTGTATCTTCTAAGCGTATTATTTCTTCTGTTCTGTGGCGAATCTCCACGTGGATAGACCTGATGTCATCAAGCGCCTTCTGATGCTTCGATATCAATTCGTCTTCGTCCTTTTTCCCATTTTCAAGCTCTGCCATTTTTTCTTTCAATTCCATTTTAATACTTGCACTGTTTTTATTTTTCTCCAATTTCTGTTTAATCTTATCGAGCTCTACCTCTTGTTTTTTGAGGAAGAAGCGCACCGTTTCCAGTTTTCGTTCGAAGGACTCGATACTGGATTCATTATCTTTGATCTTTTCTTTGAGTTTCTGGATTTCTTCCTCCTCTTCAACTAGTTTCTCGTTATTTGCTTGTATTTGCATCTCGTACTGCTTGACGTCGTTGATTAGTTCTGCTTCGCATTCCTCGTTAGCAGCTATCTCATTCTCCAGCCGTTCCATCATCCGAAGAATCGTTTCTCTCTTGTCATTGCGTTTTGTTTTGATCTCTTCCGCATCTTTCTCCCCTGTAGATTAAAAATATAGCCGTGTTCATAAAAGATTGATACTAAAAATAATGGGCCAAATCCACTATTAATCCCTTTAGATAGACTCTGAACCCGATCGACGAGAATTAAAACAATTAAAATGGTCTATTAGGACGGATTAGAGTTGAAAAATATATCTAGACGATTTCTAGACTACTCCTCAAAAATGCAATCACAATGTTCGTGTCTTTCGACCATCAAACGGCCGCTACTGCGACTTGAGTCTGCATGAATTTTCTGCTGTAGTGCGGTGGGTCAGAACTCAGTGATATGCCTAAAATAACAAAATCTTTGAGTGCAAAGTAACTCTTAAGTTTGGTCGAGCTGTGCCAGCCGTATCTTTACAAATCACAACTGAAAGCAGCCAAAACCATGAAAACCATATGTAAATTGTCAAAAAAAAAAAAAAAAAAAAAAAATGACACCATCGCATATAAAATAAAATTGCAACTGAGTTCAGTGTTGTCTTTGATAATTCAATAAAAAAATTAACGTCTTCTGAAAAGTCATATCCTACAAAAACTGATTACAACCGGTTCGTAGTATAGTAGGAGCCGTGCATGAGTATTTCTTGGTTAGCTTTTTTGTCGAGTTGTGATCAAATACCAATTTCATGCAGTGCTTCTAAGCACAAGTTCGAGCAGGTGATGAACTTAGTTTCAAAGAAATGATGTTTGCTCGGCATCCTTGCTCATCGAAACACTCACCAAAACTTGCACTAGGGCGATATTTCTCCTTGAACTCATCCACCAAATTCACAAGTTTCATACACTTCGCTTCCACAAGCAGTTTCCTCAAAAAAGCAAGCCGTTTTTCAGAAACTAGTCCCCTATCCTTTAAAGTTTCAACCAGGTCAAGTCCCGATTCAAGATGCTGTAACTTTTCTTTGTTGATATGTCCTTGGAGAAGAAATTTCATGTACCGCACTCGCTCTTCGTCGAGATTTTTTCCAATATCGTGAAGAAGACCATTTAAGGACGACGGGCTTTCTGTAAGTATGGACATCGCGTTATAACTCGATCCTCGTGTCAAAACCACAGTCTATTCTCCATCCATAGTAACAAGGTAGCGTCGTCAATGAAAGTGAAATTTGCATTTCTTGATCTAGTTTGAGTTGAATGGTAAACAATAGGCAAGTCACGGTTGGTTGTTACTATAATCTGCCTCTATTAGCCAAAGACACCCACTATATCAAGTACTGCGTCTAGAAACTATAGAAATACCAAATAGAAGCAATAGCAATAGTGTTCAAGTGGACACAAAATCTTCATTAACTGGGTAAGTTTTGCATAGACAACAACCTTGTCAAACTAGTTTATAGCTATTGAAAATAGTAGATAGTTACATCATTATGATAACTGGAATCGAATTCTTAAGAATGACCATTTTAACTTTTAAAAGAAAATTATTTACTCTTGAGAAAATACATTAGCGACTTATCACTTATGTCTATATTTAAATTATTAGTCGGGCAGCCGTAGGCATGCCCGACTTTAGTTCTACCGTTTGTTCTATGTATCTGTCGTGTCGAGCTTTGATAGCCAGGCGTTCCTTGTGGGGTCGACCGAGCCCGGCAGGGGAGGTCACAGTCAGATAAAATGTCACGTGTTCGAGTAAACCATAATACCTTTCGTCATTTAAGTTGTCGTAGAAGAAACGTGTTTGCACTAGGTTGTTTCGATAGCTTCAACTGAAAGAACACGACTAAGATGCCGAAGAAACTCTATACTAAGACGCTCACATTACACACAAATGCACACGCCGATCGCGATAGACCCACACCAAAAGATGGCGATGAGCGTACATTTCGAAATGGGTTGTTTCGCGATCCCCTTAGCAAAAGTTCTAGCAAAGATAATGAAAGTCAAACAAGTTCACGCTTACTAGATTCACACTAGATCAAGTTGATCACAAAGAAATCACTAATGATCATAGATTATGGATTATTTTCATTTATTTTTATAAATATATTCACCTATCTTCTTCTATCGACGTTTTTTACTTTGGTTAAAAATTAGAGGAAACTCGATAAAATTTTATGTAGACAATTAAGGGCTTGCTCATCGTAGCTCTATTCTCACTGGGATTCCTGTTCAAATAATGACAGGGTTCCCGACGATGGAGAGTGACAGTATCACCATCTCCTTCAGATCACAGCACTTTACTTTCAGCAAAAAAAAATCACTACTATTTTGAATCTCACTTTTTGATAACCTACAGCGGGGGACAAAAGGTTTCGAACACTTCCCTGTGTAATGACCCCCTTTCCCCCTATCCGGCAATGTTGGCTGGTTTGCCGTGGCGCTGGACTTCCAGAAGGTAACCAACATTGATTTGGGGGAGCGGGGGTGTTCGAACTATTTTTGGCCGCCGCTGTCTGAGTGTTGCAAAGAGGTGTGGTCTACTTGCGTGACTATTAGTTAGTTTGGAGTGGCGTGACTCTGGCAAGGCTGTAGCCGTGTATTCTTTATAGAGTTGTAATAAACTGAGCAGTATTATTTAATTCTTGGAAAAAATATAGACTGTGAATGTGTCTTAAGGTGGCTCGACCCAATTTTCAAGTAGAGCTACCAGTCGTCTTTGAGTGAAAATTATTTGTTCATGAGCAGTCTGATAGTAAATTACATATTACACCCTTATTAGACAAAGATCAAAGTTTATGATGACGTATGTTATATGGAGATCGGTGCTATTATGGCGACGCCTTAAAAGAATTCCCCTTTTTACATATTCTCGATTTTAATGAGTTCTAGCTAGGCTTATTCTTAAAAAATGCTCTTGTGATCTTGTAGTTAACATCACTTGCCTTTAGCTCTAGCAAATTAAATCAATTTCTGAGAGAGCGTTTTTAAGATATCATCGATGAGAGATTTTAACTGCAAAAATCAAGCGTAAACAAAACAACTTTTTGAATCTCCTACATTTAAAAAGAAAGTAGCACATCTAAGTTAATTTTTCATCTCAAATTGTTGTAAAGATATTAAATTTGGCTACTGAAAGAGACGAGAGAAATTACATTGATTGATATCGAGAAAAGTGAGCCGAACTCATGTATATGGACATGCTGATTTTGCGTCTGTTGCCCAAATTTCGCTCTATTGTTACATAAACTGCAATATTTAAAGATCCCTTCGATAAATATTGTTTAAAAATTAGTATGGTTGAGTTTTGGTGATAGTTGATATGATATAGCGTTTTCAAATCCATTGAATCATTTTATAGCTGTAAAATATTAGCTTCAAATCAGTATATTTTTCAGCCGGATACAGTGGTCGACAACTCATTGATGCATGATGCAGCTTTTTTGTTTTAGTTTGTCATGTTTTCGTGCATTCTAGCACCTGATGCAAATGGCGGAACGTTTCAATACCTTCCGATTACTCTTCCGAGATATGGTAATCGCTAGAAAGAAATCTTTTTAACTGTACATTTCTTTGCAGCATGTCAGCAAATCGTTCTATTTTTACTTTGTCTCCCCATGATTCTGCTATTGACGAGTTTCCATCTTCGGTTGTGTGACAAAACGTTTCTTTCCTTTTTGGCATTCTTATGAAAATTTCATTCTAACAATTACCATATTTCGGAAGAGTGCTCGGAAGGTAATGAAGCGTTTCGCAATTTGCATCAAGTGCTGGAATGCATGAAAACATGACAAACTAAAACAAAAACGAGTTGCCAAAACACAACGAGTTGCCAACCACTGATTCCGGCTGAAAAATATACTGATTTGAAGCTAGTAATTGACCACCTTAAAGGGATTCAATGAACTTGAAAACGCTATATTATATCACCTACTACCTAAACTAAATCACGTTAATTTTTAAACAATATTTATCGAAGAGATTTTGAAATATTGAAGTTTATGTAAAAATAGAGCGAATTCTGGACAATGGAAGCAAAGTCAGCATGTCAACATACATGAATACGGCTCACTTTTTTCGAGATCAATCAATGCGATTTAACTCATCTCTTTCCGTCGAGAAGTTTGATATCCTTATAACAATTTGAGATAAAAAATCAACTTAGATGCGCTATTTTCCTTCCAGCTGTAGGAGATTCAAACAATTGTTTTGTTTACTCTTAATTTTCGCAGTTAAAATTTTTCATCGATAATATCTCGAAAACGCTCTCTCAGAATTTCGTTTAATTCGCTAGAGCTAAAGGCAATGATGTTAACTACAAGATCACAAGAAGCCTAGAACTCATTAAAATCGAGAATATGTAAAAAGGGGAATTCTTTTAAGGCGTCGCCATAATAGCGCCGATCTCCATGCATATAACATACGTCATCATAAACTTTGATCTTTGTCTGATAAGGGTGTAATATGTAATTTACTATCAGACTGCTCATGAACAAATAGTTTTCACTCAAAGACGACTGGTAGCTCTACTTGAAAATTGGGTCGAGCCACCTTAAGGTGATTTTAAGAACCTAGTTTAAGGGCGAGAATTTGGCATTTAAGAGTCTTAGGAACAGTACTTCTAGGTGAACTGCCCAAGCAGACGGTTATGGTTAAGTAGAATAACCTGCTACTTAACCATCATAAATAGTCGTTTAAAATACATAAAGGAAATTCATTTTATAAAATGACTGATTTTCTAGTATTATAGACTATAAATACACAAAACAAGAAGCCAGAAATCGCCATTTCTCTTCCATGGATACCGAAAGTGGAGCAGTTAAGTTTGCACTGCGAGTTTGATAAGGAAATGTACAATTATTAGTCTTGAGTGAAAACGTGCAGGTTAACCATTTACTTAACCGTTTGCGTTTCACTCTGCATTTCACAAAATTTGCAATTTTTGTTTTTATAAGCTTTTCAAGCTCCCATACTTTAATATCTGTCAGTATAAAGCTCTGTAATCAGTGTAAAATAATAATAATGAAGTGTATTCCTGGAAATGGTTGACGGTTATTTCAAGTTTTCCTTAACCAAGTTAACCGCCACGCGAACAGCGATCTCCAAGATAAGTTTGTTTTGCGCCCTAAGTGTATTCCAATTATTGCAATATTGTTTGCAGCGACAAACAAAGGTATTTTGGTGATTTGTATGTTTTACCAACTTTTTGGGGGATTTCAAGCGTCAAAACCCTTTGAAGACCAAGCATTTGTGCAAAAAGAAATTAAATCGCCATATCGGCAAACAAATTTTCATCTCAGAGCTACTTCAACGAAGGTGAAATACAAATAATATTTCAGATTGATCGGTATTCTTACTAATAAATGGTTAATATAGAAAGATATAAGCCGGAGTACTAAGCTGCTCAAGTGAATCTTCCGCCTGAAATTTTTTTTAAGTGTCTACTTAGCGCTTCAGCGCATGCTCCAACTTTTGTCTAGAGACAAGACAGCGGGGGACAAAAGGTTTCGAACACTTCCCTGTGTAATGACCCCCTTTCCCCCTATCCGGCAATGTTGGCTGGTTTGCCGTGGCGCTGGACTTCCAGAAGGTAACCAACATTGATTTGGGGGAGCGGGGGTGTTCGAACTATTTTTGGCCGCCGCTGTAGAACGTCAAACAATTTTTTCTATATAACGAGCATTGGCAATGGTTCTTGAAATAAAACCCACACAAGCAGAATATCAAATATATGCAATGGATAAATAATAAGACAGCGTACATCGCATGACCATACCAAAATGGGATTAACAACGATTTAATAAAGCGGGCACAGAAAAATCCACAAAGGGGGTTTCATTACTGAAAGCAACTCAAAGCTTATCATAACATGACGTCATAATGTGAGCACGATATTTTTAGCTTGCCGGACTTCACGCTCATAGAGCGTCTAGTTTGAGATATTTTATATGCATTATTTATATTCACATTCATTCACTTTTAATATCTCTGTTATCTCTTCTTGATACGACAGTGAAGAACAATAAATCTATATAAAACTAGAGTAGATGTAATAAGGGTGGCATGGTTGGCCGAGTTGTGAGCGCGCTGGCCATTCACCGCTGTGGTCGAGTCGCAGCTCGGGCACTGGATCAGATAAGTGAACCGAGTTTGTTTGATGAGTTAATTGTTCTCTACCATGTCACGAGGGTTTTTTCTCCGGGTTCCCCCAGTAAAAATCAACATGTACATACTGCATAGTGAATACTGCATACCAAGACCGAAATGCATTGTGGATATCAATTTCGTGTAATTTTCACAATTTTTATAAGTAGAAAAGTTGCGGAAAAAGTCTATTTAGATTCAACCTGAGAGGAAACAGAGAATCAACATTAGTAAAACCTCTTGTTACCCAATTACAAACCATGAACATTGAACAAAACTCCCTGACTTTTTCCTGACTAAAGTAAGATACTCTGTTTTCAACTCAAAACGATTCTTCTGACATTAGCTTGCAAGATGAGCAGATGGCAATGATATATAAAAACCATCATACACATACACATCATACACAGGGGTGAAGAGGTATTCCATGATTCAGCCTAAAGGCTTGTTATTCGTCAGATTCGTGAAAATCTTAATTAGCGGTGATCCGTGAAAGCATCTTTGCCCAGCCGGACCCGGGATTTGCAGTTTTAGAGGTGCCGATTCGTGAAATGTGCGACACGGACGAAAAAAAAAGATTACGAAAAACTTTCGCTGCGCTCGTGATTCCACGTGAGTTTTGAACATTTTATGACGTCAAGAGTGTGTCAATAAGAGGACAGACAACTCAAAACCATCTTCAATTCGTTTTTTACAACAATTATTTGAGATAAAAGTTAAAAAATCCTTTTCAAACGGGGCAACAGAACGAGCGCGCGCGCTGAAATGCGTCAGCAGTGTGTCTGTCCTCTTATTGACACACTCTAATCAACCAATCAGATCGCGAGATTAGTATCAAGTGTTGTAAAACGTCATTTTTCTTTACAAAAAGAGTTTTGTCAACCGTTATTGTAATTTCTATGCTGCTTGTTATCCGATTTCAAGTCAAAAATGTGAAAACTCCTGCAATTTATTTGGCGTAAGTTTGGCTTTGTCAAGAACAAAACAGTCAAAACTGAGATAAACTAAACACCGAGTTGAGATCTGAGTTAGGATCGGAGTTAGGATCCGAGTTAGGATCGGAGTTTTTCAAACTCAATTAATCCGTTTTTAAAATTTAAAACAATAACAGTCTTATGCGCGACTATCCATCAAAAGTCAAGTATTTTACATTATTGGATGATTTGCAATATTAAATATATATTATATATAAATAGGAGTCTATAAAATATATACAATAACGGGCTCTGATAAATCATTAAGTAAAGATCAGAATTCATTTGTTTTCCATTACAATTTATTACAATCAAATTTACGTTGGCTTTGAAGGGACATTAAAATTGTGTGAAATATTTTTCAGTTGATTGTTACTCTCAATTGGGTATTAGTTAGTAGCAGGCACTGTTCACTCCCTTTTTTTGAACGCTCACTTTTAGGCCAGTTTTGCCGTGCGTTTACACGGGACCAGCGAAAGTGTCTCCAGTTTTGCACAATAAAATTTTGGAACACTTTGACTCGATTTGAGTCGTGAGGAAAAACGATTAATCGAAAAAGTGAACGGCCTAGTGTAAACACTAGGTACAGTTCCAACGAAGTCTTAACATAGTGGCTTATAAACGGACATTTTTCAGTCTATAGCTAAGCTATGGGCAATTCTACAGTACACCGTGAGACCTTGCGGCCAGGGTCGGGTTTATTCACATTTCTGCCCAATAAAACTTCTTTTTGCTTTTGTATTGAGCTTTTATTCGTACTTCTCATTAAATATTTCATGGCTTAATCATTTATTGTGATCCTAACTCCGATCCTAACTCCGATCCTAACTCCGATCCTAACTCTGATCCTAACTCTGATCCTAACTCAGATCCTAACTCAGATCTCAACTCTGCAAATAGCGATCCTCGTCAAAACTTTATAGTTTGTAAATGTTGGTGACTGGTTTGACATTAACGTAGTATCATTGCTTACCTAAAGTTTGCAAAAAATGAAGTGTACCTAGTAAAAGTGGCATATTTGTGAGTTGTTTCAACACCAACATACATCTCCGTGGATGAAAGTCGCTCGAAATTATGTAAACTTTCATCTGGCTCTGGAAATGTGGTGAATCTGTTTTGTTTAACTATCGATTTTCTTGACGAAAACAATTAAAAATTCGATTTTTGTAGTCATTCTACTTAATCAGAAATGAAAAATATTGTCTGCTTTTTTCAAAAAAACGCTTCAAAAAGTTTGACTTTGCGGGCATTTATCCGCACCTATACCATATTCACTATACCTTCGGTGTAAATTTGTCTCAGTATTATACCAGTGATATCCATCGTGGTTAATTGTTCCTGCTTTCAGTTGGGATATAGGTGTCCACGAAGAGACTCTGCAACTTCTTGGACTGATAGCCAGTGGTTCGGATACCAATATTTCACCTGATATTGGAAAAAATAACAACTCTAAAAAGAGACACGGTAACTCATCTCATTCCACCCCTTTTGCGTGTCGTAATACTTTTTCTCTGTGCAAACAGCTGACAAATTTGTCCAAGACTTAAAGTCCCTATCACCCCTAGCCAGGAACTTCATAAAATCATTTCTTTGTGAATGGAAAATATACCTTGTTAAATATTTCTTGATACACACATTTCCCTTTAGAGAAATTAAGCATTCAAAATTAGAAAATGCAAATGAGATGACGTCAACCCAGGAATTCGATACCTTATTTTGTTTCAAATTTTCAAACAGGTGCATAAGAGTTAAGGAGTAAATATGTCCATAGTGTGTAGTTTAGCACAGAAAACCTTTTCCAAAAGGTAAAAATGTAATAATTGCTTATAGTCATGTTTTGTATATTTAATAATTCCTGGGTTGACGTCATCTCATTTGCATTTTTTCATTTTGAATGCTTAATTTCTCTGAAGGGAAATGTATATATCAGGAAATATTTAACAAGGCAGATTTTCTATTCACAAAGAAATGATTTATGAAGTTCCTGGCTAGTAGCCTGCGTGCAGCCGCTTATTTACCCCGTAATAAACGTCTGCGAAACAACGCCAGAAATCCTGTTCTTTGTGACACGAAATAAGAAGCGATTTCTTATTGGCTCTCGCACAGACCAATTCTTACATGAACTCTGATTGGTCGACGGCTCGTTCTAATCTCTTCCGGTTGCGATGTCAACGGTTTAGTTTTCAATATGGCGTCGTTATTGTCAAAGTCTTTCTGCAAGGAGCGTGCTGATCAGTGATAGCTATACCTGGAATGCCAAGATTTTGAAGCTTTTCTACTTAGTCCGCCATCAACACTTTTAGAGGCGAGTTTACAACCATAACACTTGAGCCTCGTGGTCTCTCGAAGAGAATATCTGCTACGATTGGCAGGCATTAAAATAATTAATGATTTTCCATACCCGGTGGGTAGATTTACAAAGACATTTCCCTTCTCAATGAACATACGAAGACTTTCTTTTTGATCATCTAGCAAGCTTTCAATTTCGAATTGAGATTCAACTGCTTTAAATGCACTTTTCTATCGCTCCTCGCTGAAAGACTTTGACAATAACGACGCCATATTGAAAACTAAACCGTTGACATCGCAACCGGAAGAGATTAGAACGAGCCGTCGACCTATCAGAGTTCATGTAAGAATTGATCTGTGCGAGAGCCAATAAGAAATCGCTTCTTATTTCGTGTCACAGAGAACAGGATTTCTGGCGTTGTTTCGCAGACGTTTATTACGGGGTAAATAAGCGGCTGCACGCAGGCTACTGGCTAGGGGTGATAGGGACTTTAAAAAGGACTAGAACTGCTTGTAAGGGTATAGCAGCATTTTGTTAAAACAGTGCTGAACAGCTCTTTTTATTTACTACGATAAGATTATCTAGCAGATATGGGGATTTCAGTTTTACCTTCTTTTGGTCTGAGAGAATTGTCCGCCAAGCATGGACATGGCTATCGTATATGTTGCATAAGAAAACATAACCGAATTCGAATTGGATGACATTGTGGTATCCAAACAACCAGACCTAGATATTGAGCCTAATATTCAGGATAATTATATAAATTTAGTCACGAAAAGCTATAAAAATCTAGTAACATTTTTTGAGACATTTTCTGTGAACAATATTTGTCTTCAAAATTGATTTCTTCCCGACTGTTTTTTTTTTTTTTTTCGGTTTGTTTTTTTCATAAGCATCCCATGTATTTGTACCACAATTTGCTATTGTCTAAAAGTTCTTGACCTCAATTCAGCATGTATTTGTACCACAATTTGCTATTGTCTAAAAGTTCTTGAACTTCAATTCAGCCTCTTCCTGCTTCTCACAAATGAAATCCAGTATGATTGCCATTGGACTGGGATTTTCTTTGAGTAAGTCAGCCATGTTGGTGAACTTATTTTTAAGGTTTCTCTTTCGGCAAGCACCATGCAACAAAACCACTACAAAACAACAAACAGAATCAATATAAAATGCATCATTTCTGGTTCCTAATCTACCCTGGGGAGACCAGAAGCTTTGATACTCTTAGGTTCCCCATCCATCAGAGTTTCATGCACTCTTCAAAAATAATTCATTAGCCTTCCATCCAATCACTTGGACCATAAATTGGTCACGTGCATGAGACTTTATACCCAATAAAGTCTTCCTCATTAGTACTTTTATATAAAAATTACTAATGAAGATTCACATTCATTAGTATTCTTTATCTAAAGATTACCTGTGCAGACAACTTTATCAAAGATAAGTGTCACTCAATTTTATACGAAGACTTGGCCTCATAAAGGACAGTCTCACAACAGATCATCAACTGACCATCAAAGGTGGTTGAGTGAGGCTCTTTCTATCAGGGCTGAGAGTTCATGAAGGCCTAACACAACAAAGCCCAAAGCCTCTGGTCCCCAAGATAACTCCCTATTATTCTCTAGCACAGGAATCCCAATTAATCCTATCCTGTATACATGATTACTTTGTAAAAAATTGCTTTTCATTTCAATGAGCTTGCAAAATAATACAACTGTTCAAACAACAGAGACCCATCCTATGTTATCAACAGGAAAACTACTCTTTTGAAAAATTTTCAAAAGCTTCCAATTCAACCAGACAGCAGCTACTTCAGCCACCTGCTTTTGTGAGCCCTAGGAGAGAGCAGGTAAAGCAGCTCTGTTTGCAGGCTATGGATTTGGAACCTGTCCTGCCACAGGGAGCCCAACAGCTGCCTGCATATATTCAGTTAACAAATAGATTCCATTATTTTGTGCATCTGTACTCAGATGATGTCAAACTAACACCCCAATGCAATTAAATAATTTTCAAGAATGTTACTGTAATACCATGATTTACAGACTCAGACAGTATGACTATTTTATTTGCATGAGACAGAAGTAAATTCAGGAGAGGCGTAAAGGGGTGTGTGAGCCCCCTCCTGAGATGACTTTGAGCCCTTTTCTTCTCTATTTTTTCTCAAAATATCTCTGGATTCTCTGGACAGAAAGTAAGTATGTGGTGTATTCAATACCAATTGTATCAAACAGATTGTATATCAATGGTTATCATCTATTGATATACTTGGTGTTGCATACACCAAGTACCTACTGGACAGTTTTTGATTTCTATCTATGGTGCTGCACCCCAATCTTAGAGGCTTTCTGAAGTCATTATGATCAACTTGATATATATATAAACTTAGGTTTACCGGCAAGAGGAGATATAACACCCCACAAGAATACCATAACAGATCCCAATGCATACAGTAGTAATACAACAATAGCAACTACAGCTAGAGGGATGAAGTTTTCTGCTGGACTTCCTTGATGCTTGCTAGATTGTTTTGCCTTAGATATCTTGCCGTAAATAATGAAGGCCACTACCACTGCTACTGCACCGGCTATCATGTCTTTTGGATACAGGGTACTGGAATGGTACCAAAGATAGTCAGACAGTAACTTAAGCTATAATACAACTGATTTTAAGTTATCTCGATCTACATCACTAATTTAATCTGTTCTGTTTTATAATTTCTTGTTTGTTCTCTCCCTTGCTTTTAGGGTTTTTTCTCCGGGTTCTCTGGTTTTTCCTCCCTCAATAAAAACGAACTAGTTTCGATCTAAGCTGTGCTCCGTGATCAGACATGAGTCTTATGGTGGCTGCTACGTGTATGTGTATGTAAATTTGTATGTAAATGTGTGTTTGTTCAATTGTCTCGTAATGAAAGCCCCCTTGTAAACCTTCGACTTGATCACGTTGAGCTGCGCCCTTCGTAATTCAGCACTTAGCTGCAAGGAAGGGTGATGAGCTACTCCTAATTTATGTATAAGTGGTTTTCATTAACCCGTGAAACAAAGTGTATTAGCTGAAAGTGTAATAGTCAAATGGCAACAAAAGAACACAATAAAATTAGGGTGTATTAGGCCCAGACTTCAAACTTTTGCTGCGTTGAATCTAATAATTGCATAAAATTTTGTAAATGAGAAGTGTGGCTTCTGAACCAAATGAATTTGACAAATTTCATTCAAACTGAATTTTTCAATTTAATACTTCATCAAATCTGTCAAATGAGGTTCAGCCACCACACTTCATTTTGTTTCACGGATTAAGTACTAATATCACTCTAATGAAAACCACTCTAAAGTTTCCTAGATATTATTTTCAACTTAGTGTTATACAAATCATTCTTTGTGCAAATCGTACAAAGACAAAATAACGTACGAATAGCCACTTCGCAACAACAACAACAAAATAACAAACAAACAAACAAGCGAAAAACCAAAAAACTAATCGCTTGGTGTAAACAAATGAATGAATGACTCACCCAACAATCAAGAAAATCACTAAGTACAGCAAGAAATAGTTAGTTTGGTAGTAAATCAGATTGTTTATTATTCTGTTAGCCATCCTCTCAGAGTCATTAACTGTTGGCATCGTGAACTGTGCATCTGTGAGGACATCTCGCAAAGAACGAAGAGGAGGAAGCTGAACTCCAGTACTTTCCGCCATCTTTAATTTGATCATGTGACACAGGAATCCCAACACTTCGATTAGCCAAACCAAACTACTCTGTTTAGCTCGTGGATTGCAAATCCACGAGTTATAGTGAGGGGTCAAAATATGCAAATGATCAGCTTACTACTTCGTGTATGACAACATGAAATGGCACTATTCAATCTATCTATTGTCTGACTAGAATGGTGCCATACATAAAGTAGTATTAAACCTATTGTGTCACTCACTCACAGAGAGCCCGGCTTTTGATCCATTTCTTATATTACGAAGCGCTGTACGAATATAGATAGCCCCCTGTAGTGCTTTTAAGCCATATGTCACCGGATACGTGATTACCAGTACATATCGTGACCCTGAAGGGCTTGTGTAATCCGAGCATTAAAAACATGAGGGCCGTTGGCGTGTAATAAGATCTCAGGGGTAATTGAATTTGAATTTAGTAACGCACTCTCTAAATCCCCCAAGAAGAGTATCTCTCTTCTTACCGTACTCTATGGGAGTGCGTTACCCCCGAGATCTTATTACACGCCAACGGCCCTCATGTTACGCGATTTTCGAGTTACGCACCCGGCCACGCCCATTTTGGTGAGGCAACTCCCACTCTGACATCTGTGCGTAACTCGACGACAAACATCGTTGAAATCAAAGTCGAGTTACGTAACTCGAAACAGAATGAAACTTTACTTTCGAGTTACGCGGTAATTCCGTATAACTAGATTCTAAAAGTTTAAAACTTCTTTTTCCAGTTACACTTTTTGGAATTGTTGTGGTCATTTTTTTTAGCCAATTTCAAATTATTGCTCTACTCTTTCGCAGCCACAAGTATTTTTCAACTTTTAGAATCGAGTTACGGAATTACCGCGTAACTCGAAAATAAAGTTTCATTCTGTCTAGTTCAAGTTACGTAACTCGACTTTGATTTCAACGATGGTTGTCATCGAGTTACGCAGATATCAAAGTGGGCGTTGCCTCACCAAAATAGGCGTGGCCAGGCGCGTAACTCGACAAATATCTCACCTCGCCAAAAACATGACTACAACACTAGATTAACTTCAAAAAACAGCTTTTCTTTACCAAAAAAAAAATAATGATAAATTCAATATTAACTTCTGCGGCACAAAAATATGGAACTCGATTAGTGAATCAACAAAAAAATTATCAAAATCCAAATTCAAAGAACTGCTTAGCAATGATCTGCTCAAGTCCTACATCGATTAGTTATAAATCGCTATAAGACCGACGAAAATGATTTGAATATGAAATACATCTACAATTTGTTAATGCTACTCAATTACATTTTTAAGCATTAGTAAGTACTATCAACCTAATTATGAATACAGTTTTCTCTTCTATCGGGTTGATAGTAAGTACTGTCAACCTTCACTTTAATTTATATCAACTATATATATGATATATATATGAAATTATACGTCGTATCTACTAAAGCAGCAAGTGATAACATCTGCGCATGTCTCCAACTTCTATTGTCTTGGACTAATGGATAATTTTGAAAGGATAATTTCTAAGTGTTCGTACTTGAAATTGAAATTGTTTACAAGTCCCTTGCTGAATACATTTCTATCGTGAAATTCATTTAGCCTGTGTACAGCCATGTGCGGGGAAACGGTCAGGGAACAATTGCCATGAATTTTCGCGACACAATTTACAAAAAAACCGTGAAGTAGTCTCCTTCGCAGTTTCTGATATCACGCAACGCTTGCTTTTTGGATTTTAATTGTAGTGCGCGCGCATTCTTGTCCTAACCGAGTGTTTAGCATCACACCTTCCAGTATTTATACTCAGTAACAGAGTTTAAGGTATCAGGGTACCCCAAAGTTTCTCAAAAGGGTCGATTTTTACTTTTTTACATTTTCTGAATACACAATAAGCTATGATTTAGTGAAAAAATTATTTCACTAGCGATTATCGATAGCGAGTTATAAACGAAAAACTTTTTTCCAGCTTAATCCCTGGCAATTATCTGTTGACATCACTTGTCAATTGACCTGTCATCAAGAGAGCTTGTCGGTGAAGAATATATTTGTCTAAACTATCGAAACCTTTGTATATTCACTTGAACAAGAGCCAAAGTTAAATGGGATCAAATTGCCTTGACTTCCCGCCATTTGTGTGGGAAACGTAACAAGATTTTGGTTGCCCTTTACTTCAGCTGTCATCGGGCAAGATAGCAGCAAGTGATAACATCTGCGCATGTCTCCAACTTCTATTGTCTTGAACAAATGTATAATTTTGAAAGAATAATTTCTAGCTGTTCATACTTCTGCACTCGAATGTAATGCTCCGAAAAACTTTGGGGAGACTATATACGACTCTCTTTATGAGAGAGGTACCCTTAAGCCAGGTTGAAACCGTAATAGAGGCCACTTCCGTCCAGCGGCTCGCGCATACTCGTCATGTTATCACTTGCTGTTCGGGCAAGATTATTATGTGTTATAATCCCCTTGTATCAACAAACCCGCTTCTTTGCTCCAAAAGACATTTTTGCGTTTTTCTCGGAAGTGAATTTACGTTCAATTAGCCGTGTATTTTGAGTTCCCGGTCAAAGGGATTTTAATGGATTCATCTGAAATTTGGCAGAGGTCGTCTTCGATAGTTGTTCTTCAAAAGTGTGTCTCCGATTTTCGATTTTTTGCTCCATTCCAAAGTTATCATCTGTTTTGTATCGGATACAGCTATTTTGGCGGTGTTGTAAACAGAACAACGGGGCAACTAATCAAAAATCTGAGACACACTTTTGACAAGTGATATCTCATGATCTCAGAAAGATAGTAAACATTGTTTTCGGATCAATATTGATTGACCGGGAACTCTGCGAAGACACCTCGGTGAAAATTTGAATAATTCGCTCTAACCTAAAAGGGAAAAATTATTTTACGATAAAAATAATAGAAATAGTTTCTACATTTATTCAGCTTTCTAAAAATGTATACTTTAATGGGGTTTAGACTAAAAGTTTTGGCGCAATATAGAGTTGAACGCACACCGGTCGCTAGGGGTACCCTGATACCTTAAGCCTTGTTTAAACGTTGAGCGATACAAATATGCAAATGCAAGTCAATGAAGGTAAGCACAAGGATAAACACCTCAATTGCGCACGCATACAGTATCCGTACAGGATCTACATCCAACATCAATCTCGTACCCAGAGCATACGGACTGCGGCGAACAGTAAAGTAAAGCTACGTTACCAGCTTCTACCCCCAAATGCCTCCAGGTGTTCGATCTTTCGAAAATACGCCCAGTCTATCACGTTCTGAGAATTGGTAGTGTGATTTTACTATGCAAGGATTAAGTAGATAGGCCTAGATAATGGTTACGTTAGTGCGATTTCGAATGATGACGTAGATGCAATCTCGTATCCCCATAGACCTCGTTCGTCTTATAAGAGCAAGGATGGCAGATTGTTAGTGCGCGGCTTTCGCTACAAGAGGTCCAAAAGTAAATGTAAATACATATTAACTGTTTCCCTGCTAGCAGAGTCTCTCTCGTTACGGTCCTGCAATGAAAATTGAGAGACTCTGCCGATCTAAGCCGTTTTCTTTGATACACCGCCGTCCACAACCGTGGACGAAGCAAACCGGTTCGAAACCGGTTTTAAGGACGGTGCCCTCTATTGTCAGCGCGCACTGCGTTAAGCGCATGGCCCTTCGTAGTAAAAACATCGTAAAAACAAAGCAGTTTTGCGATATTTGGATAAATAAAACTTACTTGCTTGTAGAAAAAACATTTGACTGTTCCTGTAGTAGAATTAAATTCAGTATTGATGAATAAAACTCGCTTAAAAACCACTGTTTTGATCACAAGGACTAGATTTGCCTATTGGCCGCCATCTTGGAAATTTCCCATAATGCTTTGTAAAATCTGTCTATGTTCTGTATGGAGGGCTAGGGATTTCATCGTATTTCGTGCGTTTATCGGTAAATAACTTCTTAAATCGCCTGGATACCCCCCTTTTTTCCTTTTGTAAATTATAAGCCAAAGAAAAATCTAGAATTATATAAGCTTTTTATAAATTTATAATTGAAGAATGATAAAAAATATCACATATTATATTTAGCAATCATAGACTAGAACATCCTAAAACCAAGTAAATATTTTTTTCACATTAGAGGGCTCCGTCCTTAACTGGAAAAGGCTCTGTTGTGATTGGACAGTAAAGTCGCAGTGTAGACTTTGAGAATTCAATTCGTTGCGACTTCTAGCTTTCGAACTCATTTCTTTATTTGACGGTTCACACAGTAAATATGCGTAGAATATAATGTGTAGACTATAATGGCGAAGTATAATGGTTCGAACTATGGAGAAACAAATGCCTAGAATTACCTTTTACACATTCATAAACAAGAAATATATAAAAATAAGAGGAAATACTTACAAGTTATTGTCGGAAGTACATCTTATCGTGTTACATTGTCGAACTCAACTGATTACTAATTTATTCTAGGATGCTATAAATATGTTTCCGCTAAGGATCATGGGTTGAGAGTAACATCCCGGCCCCTAAATGTTTGCGTCACTTTAAAGCAACATTTACTACTAAATTTCAACAAAGTTCACTAATGTTCAAGCGTTTGAGCTTTCAATCATCTCCAGTAGAACAAGTTTGGTAATTGGGCGCACCAATTGTGACGACGCGGTCTTTACTTTAACACTTCGTACACAGCCATCTTGAGGATTTGTGTAAACTTCGATGATTCGACCAAGAGGCCAAGTTGACCTGGGACACTTGTCATCAACAATGAGGACAATATCACCAACTGAGAAATTCCTTGTCTTGTGAAACCATTTCTGACGTTCTTGTAGCTGCGGGAGATATTCCCGAGTCCATCTTCTCCAGAAGGTGTTCGCTAGATGTTGAACTTGTCGCCATCTTTTGCGTGAGTACTGTTCGTCACTTGTAAACACTCCTGGCGGGAGTTGTGGACCTTTTCGTAGAAGAAGAAGGTGGTTCGGGGTAAGGGGCTGTAAATCCCTCGGATCATCGGATGATCTCGTTATTGGTCTGCCGTTTACAATGGCTTCAATTTCGCACATTAGCGTCACCAAACTTTCATCGTCGAGTCTTTGTTCTTTGGTCAAAGCAGCAAGGATTCTTCTTATGCTTCGTATACAACGCTCCCAAACTCCGCCTTGGTGTGACGCTGCGGGAGGGTTGAAAATCCACTTTATATTGCGCTGAATCATAAATTCGTTGATCTGTTGTTCGTTCCAGTTGTCTATAGCTTCTCGTAATTCTCTGTTTCCTGCGACAAAGTTAGTCCCATTATCTGATCTGATCAGCTCTGGCACTCCTCTCCTGGCGACGAAGCGTCTTAGTGAATTTATGAAGGAATGGGTGTCCATACTATGTAACACTTCAATGTGTATGGCTCTAATCGTCAAGCAAGTGTAAACGATACCATAACGCTTCACGTCAGCTCTCCCTCTTTTCACGACAAACGGACCAAAACAGTCTATTCCAACGTAAGTAAAAGGAGGTCTGTTGGGTTGAACTCGATCAGTCGGCAAATCTGACATCTTTTGAATTCCAGGGGATGCATGTCGCTTTTTGCAGCTGAAACAGGAATTGACTATCCTTTTCACCGTCGCTCTAGCGTCGATCGGCCAGAATCTTTCTCTGGTTAGGGAAAGTACATGTTCTACACCAGAATGACCGGACGTTTCGTGGTAGTGTCGTACTATAAGATTCGTTAGATGATGCTTCTTTGGTAGCAGCACAGGATATTTGGCTTCTTCTTCGATAGGAGTATTTCGTAAACGTCCACCAACGCGTAGTAGACCATTGATCATTACTGGATTAAGCTTGTTCAATTTACTAGATTTCTTCAAGGTCATCTCTTCAGCAAAGCACTGTTTCTGTACATGTTTCAAAATTTCTGTTTCGGCGTGCTGGATTTCATCTGTAGTGAGCGGATGTGGACTTTCGACAGAGAAGGTAGCTTCTTGCATTTCCTTCCTCTTTCGCCTTGCACTGATAAGTTTCAAACGATAACGCAATATCCATGCGATGATCTTTTTAAGTCTGAACCACGAGGAAAAATGTTGTATTACGCGTTCCATCATCAGAACTTTGGTGTCAGTTGAAGATACAGTGAAGGACTTGGCTTCTTTCTTTATCTCTGAGTCACTGTCATCGACGGTCATTTTCGTCACAGGGGTTTGAGGCCAGTTATCCTCCGTCTTCCAAAGGAAGTCGGGACCTTTTTTCCATCTTGTATTAATGGTTAGGTCATTTGCAGACAATCCTCTGGATGCGTCATCGGCGACATTCAGTTGCGTATTCACAAAGCGCCATTGGCTTGGATGAGTAGTTTCATTGATGAGTGCAATCTTGTTCGCGACGAACGTCTTGAATCGTTTCTCGTGGTTGGATATATATCCTAGTACGCAGGTACTGTCAGTCCAAAATACAACGTCGTCAATAGGTAGGTCAATTTCAGACAAGATCATGTTGCTGACCCTGGTCGCTGTAGCTGCTGCAGTTAGTTCAAGTCTGGGAATAGTCACTGGTTTCATAGGCGCCAATCTGGCTTTGACGAGGACGAACGCACAGTGTATGCGGCCTTCTTTATCCACCAGTCTAAGATATGTTACAACACCGTAACCAAGAATGGATGCATCTGAGAACGTGTGTAATTGAATTGAAACGACATCACCAAAGTCTTTTGGCTTGAAACAACGGTCAAATCTTAGTGACTGTAGCTTAGGGAGGTCTTGCAACCACGACTGCCATCTTTCCAGGTCTTCTTGGGATATGACGTCATCCCATTGAAGTTTCTTTTTGCAGAGATCCTGCAGAAGAATCTTTGCTTGAAGGATGTACGGCGATGCAAATCCAAGTGGGTCGTATATTGAACTAACCACTGAGAGGATCCCGCGTCTTGAGGGTGGTCTTTGTTTGACTAAGATCTCGAATCCAAGAGTATCAGTTTCCACGTCCCAGAGAACTCCGAGGGCCCTTTCGACAGGTAGATGTTCAAAGTCCAAGGTTTTCACTGAGACGCATCTTTCACTTTCCGGTATTGAGTCGAGTACAGCTCGACTGTTCGTCATCCACTTGGTAAGTCTAAATCCGCCTTTGGATAAAAGTTGACACAATTCACCAACAAGTTGAATAGCTTTCTGTTCATCATCGGTAGACTTCAAGCAATCATCGACGTAGAAGTTACGCCGTAAAGTGTTAACAGCTTCAGCAGAGAAGTTAGCTTCGTTGTCTTCAGCCGTCCTTTTGAGCGCGAAACTCGCACAGCTGGGGGAGGATACGCCTCCAAAAAGATGCACTTTCATCTGGTATTCTTCAGGTTCTTTACTGATATCACCTCCGGGCCACCACAGGTAACGTAGATAGTCGCTGTCTCTAGGTGGTACATAAACTTGATAAAACATCGCTTCGATATCTGCCATTATGGCGATACTGTTCTCTCTAAACTTTGTCAACACCCCGACGAGTGAATTAGTCAAATCAGGACCTTGCATCAGTCTGTTGTTTAACGAGGCTGTTCCATGCTTCGCAGCACAGTCGAACACTACACGTGTTTTGTCTGGTTTGCGTGGGTGTTTTACTGGGTGATGAGGCAGGTACCATCCAGGTGAATCTTTACAGTCGACTTTCTCTTCGGGCACCTTCTGAGCGTGACCTTTTTCTACGAGGTCTTCCATGAACGTGGTGTAGTTCTTGTGCAGTCCTTCGTCTTTACTTAGTCTGTTCTTAAGTGATTTCAATCGATATTCTGCATCTGACTTGTTATTGGGTAGATCAGGAGGATAGTTCCGCCAAGGAAGTGCAATCTGGTAGTGGCCATCGACAATCTTTGCAGAATCGTTCATGATACTGAGGGCTTTGGTGTCCTCTCGTGACATAGTCTTTTCGTCGTAAATCTTTGTTTCGTTGAATTCCATGTTACAATACTTTCTGAATTGTTCGTTCAATAGCACATCTGCGTCGATTCGATTGGCTGTATGGATTTCCTCGCACGTTTCTCTCCCAAGAGGTCCGTTGATAGTCCATCCAAGAACTGTCTTTACTGCATATGGGCCATCATCTTGACTTTGTTTCACTTGCTTCGGTTCTAATGCTTTAGGTACATCGTTTCCGATCAACAGGTCGACTTTGTCTGATTCAATTGATGGTAGCTTTATCCCTTGAAGGTAATTCCACTGATTCGCGTCAGCTTGAGTAGGAATGTCATTTACAGTTACAGGTAATCTTTCGCATGAGTAGACGTTTGGTAATTCTACAGTATTCTGTTCTTTCAGATCACAGACGACCAGATTAACGACAGTACAATCGGACTTCACATTTTCATTGTTAATAGTAGTTAATGACAAGGACGCTTTCTCGCCTGACGCTCCAAGTTGATCAATCAGTCTTTCCGTACAGAACGTCGTGTTCGATCCAGGGTCCAGAAAGGCGTACGTTTCAATGACTAAAGTAGCGTCTTTCACCTTTACTTTAACAGGAACGATGGGCATACCGGTCGCGATAGTTGTGCCGGCCCCAGTGGAACTACACTGTCCCTTTGAGTTAATACAACCGTTGTTAGCAGTATTTGAAGCTCCTTGCGGAGGCGTCTTTGTTTCGTCTGACTTTGGGTGTAAGAAGGTGGAATGTTTTCTCTCAAGTTTACAATTCTCTACTTTGCAGAAACTTTCTTTAGGACATGATTTCGCCATATGACCCACGAGCAGACAGTTGTCACAGAGTCCCTTTTCGCGCGCAAACTTGATTTTGTCTCGCAAGGACTTTTCTTTGAAGACTTTACAACGTGACAGCCAGTGTTGTTCATTACACATTAAGCACTTTGGAATTTTCTTTTCTTCTGTAGCATTGCTAGACATTGGTTCACTATGCGTAGCGTAGGATGACCTGGCAACGGGAAAGGCTGGCTTGCGCTTTCTTTCCGTCGTAGATGACATACTTCGATTCTTTAACTCCACTGCGCTGTTGGCCAAGTTACCAAACAGAGGGTGATTTGCAGCTCTTGCTTTCTTATCCACGAACTCAGTTACGTCTTCGATGGTTATGTCTCTTTTCTGTTCTTCAGTGATGTTATCGGCGACGTCACGCCACCTTTGCCTTAACGCAAACGGCAGCTTCTCAACAATCTTTTGCAAAGTGTCCGGGTTGTCTAATTTACTGAGACAACCAATTTCCTTAAGGGTGTTCCTACAACTTGTTAATAAAACTGAATACTTTTGTAGAGCTTGGCCGTCTTCAGCCTTGATCTGTGGCGCCTTCATAAGGCGCTCGGCATAAGCTGCGCTGATCTTATAGTTCTGTCCGTATTTGCTCTTTGTAATAATAATACTTTATTTAATTCACAGTATATTACAAAAAAATATATACACAGTCCGCAGGTAGCATAACTAATCTAGGCGGGCTGTGTTTTTAATAAATACAAGTATAAGAAAAAGTAAGGGAGACTTAGAATAACAATGATAATAATATATAAAAGGAGCGTTACTGAGAATTTTTGAAATTACATATAGCTGAAACAACAACAAAACAAACGAGCTACTTGTTGAAAAACTGTTTTAGCAGATACTTATTCACTAAGATTTAAGTAATAAATACATTCCAGTTGGAGCATTATTTTTGTATTTGTATAATGGAGTTATTTACAGGATAGGAGAATATGAGCTTGAGTTTGTTAATAAATTGGATCTTTGCCCTTCAATTTGGAAATTGATACGATTAAAGTCGGTGTATCAACATAAGCGTCCTCAACGTTCAGAAATTGTCGTAATTTTTCTTGTAATTTAAGTTTGAAAATATTTTTCCTTGAATTTCTAATACCCTCAGGGATAGAATTCCAAATTTGTGTTCCCAATCGGGAAAAAGAGTTTTTCATTTGTGAAGTTCTTGAATATTGAACATAAAGTTTTCCAGACGATGCAGATCTTGTGTTGTGTGTATGCATTGATGCAGTGGGTGTGAAAAGTTTCGATATGTTAGAGGGGATGTTATTACTATTAACATCGTGCATTAAAAGCGAAATAGTTTTGTAATAAAGCATATTTACAGGAAGGATATTCGAGTCTAAGAAAAGGGGCACTGCATGCTCTCTATTCGTTACAAAGTATATCAGTCGTAAAGCGCGTTTCTGGAGAATAAGAATTTTGTTGAGATTATTTTGGGTAGTTTGTCCCCAGACAGACAGTCCATAAGAAATATATGGATGAATAAGAGAATGATAGATATTCATAAGAGTGTGAAATGGGACAAAATGTCTCAGCCTTGAAATAATACCAATTGTTTTGCTTATCTTTAAAGCTATATAATCTTTAGCAGGTCTCTTGCTCTTCTGTAACCCTCATTCGCTTCCATTGGTAAACAGCTCCGCATAAGTTCTTGGACGTCTCCTGTCGTAAACTGGATTAAGTAATACAGTCTCGCATTAGCGCTTGACGTTTTCGTCTCAATCAAATTTTCAAACGCTCTGATAAATCCACAATAGTCTATGGGATCTCCGGTGAAAGCTTGAATCTCTGTTTGCGGTAAGGTAAGGGCATTGGTGTGTAGTCTCTGTTGTTCAAGTAGTTCTTGGAGCGGCAAACTTTGTTGCAATCGTTGATCCGTGATTGACTGAGCAGGAACTTTACATGTAAATTGATCTGCATACTGTAACGTAGTCTCGTTCGAATTGTCCTTTTCAACATACGTTGTAGATCTTTGTGTTCTAGATGAATGTTCACTCTCAGTTTCTTTGGGTACACTAGATTCAATGGGCGTGGTAATACCCTTTATCTCACATTCTTTCTCTTTTGGCGTTGAATGACAAAATTGAGTTGCAGAAACTGTCGTTCCATTTACAAATCCAGTCTCTCCAGAATTAGAAATGTCGTTAGCTTGCACGTGCTGATCGTTATCAGCTAGACGTTCTGGCGGTTGTGGTGACATTGACAACGTATATGTCTTGTTTTCTTCGTTATTAAAGTTTACTTCTGATTTCTTCGGTTCTGATTGAGTAGAAATTTTATTGTTGACTTCTTGTTCCATCAAAATTGGTAGCGATTTGCTTATTCTCTTTGACGATGAAATATCTTTCGTTTGTGTAGACGTTATGCCGACATCAGACCGTATTCGCATGTCGGCATTCTTTGATGAAGTGGGGAAATGTTTTATTTCCTTCGCTTGAATTCTTAGAAGTTGAGTTTCTAGTCTCAGCTGTTCCTTTCTGTGTCGTAATTCTAGCCTAGCTCGATCTTGTTCCATTCGTGACTTCTGTATTTCACTCTCAAGTCGATATTCGTCCATTTGAATAGCTTGACGTCTTTCTAATGTTGACTTTTCTGCAATTAGCGCGGCTTCTGAACGTGCACTGAAGGTTGAACTGATTCTTGAAAAATTTGAAGAAACAACAGATTCATTCTTTAACCCTTTCGAGTTTCTAGTTGAAGGTAGATAATTCACACCGATGTTGCTTACAGAGTCCTGAGGACGAATACTGACATCTGACGTGATTTCGGCTATCGTATTTTCAATGCGGCGTGTTTCGGCATCTATCCACAAACCAAATTTATCAACAAGCTGAGAGACTCGCGTCTCTTCAGAGTCATAATATTCCTGAGATTCATCAATATCGTACCTGTCCGTAAGCTCACCATGATATTTCAAATGTGCATCTGTAAATTTCTTCATAGCCTTGTTTAGCTCTTCAAACTTCTCTCTGACCTGATCGATGTTTTCGTAATCTGACATAAGTGACTGTAATTCATTTCGTAGTTTCGTGACATAAGCTTTCATTCCAGCTCGAGTTCGTTTCAAATGATAAATTCTTTCAAATCTTTCTCCAGCGACGACTTTCTTGTTGGAGCGGGCAGTTCTTCGAACATTTGCCCTGGCATCTGAGTAGACATGAGCTTCCATTTCTTCGTTTTCGTTGAGATACCAAGACAAAGTTGATTCATTCGATTCCAAATTGAAGATATTCAGTGTAGTTGAGTTGAGATCCTCGATGAAAGTTAACCACTAACTTTTCGAACTAAATGTAGACTTTGAGAATTCAATTCGTTGCGACTTCTAGCTTTCGAACTCATTTCTTTATTTGACGGTTCACACAGTAAATTAATGACGATAATAATGCGTAGAATATAATGTGTAGACTATAATGGCGAAGTATAATGGTTCGAACTATGGAGAAACAAATGCCTAGAATTACCTTTTACACATTCATAAACAAGAAATATATAAAAATAAGAGGAAATACTTACAAGTTATTGTCGGAAGTACATCTTATCGTGTTACATTGTCGAACTCAACTGATTACTAATTTATTCTAGGATGCTATAAATATGTTTCCGCTAAGGATCATGGGTTGAGAGTAACACGCAGTATGTTCGTAAGAAAAGTGTTGCTGTCACGCAAGGTTCAACCGTCTTGAAACTTCAACATTTGTGGACGAAATCGACTAAAGGCATACATTTTCAGTTTTATCGTAAATGCAAGATCAAAATTTCGAACCATTTACAATGTTTTGTAGGAAATTACAAATCTGAGAAATGAGCAGAAGTGACCTGAGGTCAATTAGCTGTTGTTTATTCACGCATTTAGGGAACGTTTTTTGCCTGAAATATGTAATGTTTCTTTCGAATTTCATAAAAATTGCCAGCCATTTGACATCCTTTATAGTTTTCCCTAGATTTATTGAATATCTGCGGAAAATAAATGCTCTAGGAATAACTGAAATTTGTTGATTGATGCAAAAGTCTAAATATTCACGTGTGTTGCTAAGTTACCGGAGCGCATGCTCAACAAAGAAAACGGCTTAGATCGGCAGAGTCTCTCATTTTCATTGCAGGACCGTAACGAGAGAGACTCTGCTAGCAGGGAAATTAACTGTTTAACATACATATTAACTCTTTGATTAATATATATTTTATATTATTAATTTCTTAGGTGGTTTGCCTTGCAGACCATCCTAATGGCACTTTGTATTTTTTTTTTTTTCTTATTACTATTCTGTTATGATATTTTCTATTCCACTGCCATTGAATTGTAATAAATAAATTTAAAAAAACTGTAAAATACCCTTAGAAAGGAGCACTGATGGAGAGGGGAGTAAAATGAGCGCACCGTCGACCTCACGTTTATCAGTTGCTCAAATTACTGCCACGAGTTATCGACGTAAAATATTGTCGCTTTACTTCACTTTACTATTCTAAACTGATTTTTCGTGCTGAATGCGAATATGACAGTTACCAAGACGTATTCTGCAATCTAGAACTGTGAGGTTTGAAGGACATAAGCTGAAAAATCAAGGAGATACGAATTTTCAAAAATCGACATTTTCTTTCTCAGAACAGTAAATAGGGCAATAGACTAATAGTTGGCATACATGACGTAAAACAATTGTTAGAATAAGAAAGAGCCGGGTGAGCCATCATTATCGCTGGGCTAACTTGTGGAATCAACAACACCATTGTCTTCTAAAAATAAAAGAGAAATTGTTGTTCGTTAATTGCTGGGTTTCAAGCAGCTGATTATCTGTGTCGTATGGTGGTCAGTGTTTGACCACCATGTGCTCTCAACCCGATAATAGGGACCTTAAGCAACCACGACGGCAACAAGGACGACGACGGTATGATACAATGGCTCTAATAATTACAAAGCACAATAAATACACGTGCAAATGAGCAGAACTGCAAAGAAATCAACCGTATTCTGTAAAACTACGACGTGAAAAGTTCCGATTTCACGCTCTGTAGAGAACGTTAACTTGTAGCTAATTTTTCGTTCGGACAGAAATTTTATCTTTAATTTTGATTTATTTTAAAATTCTGGGTTTGAATGTCGCATGAAAATGAACAAGCGAAAGAAATAGCGTTGTCTATTGTTTCTAAAATCATTTCAAGCGTCCCTGCCGTCGTCGGTGTGGTTGCTTTAGGGCTTGATTATATGAACCGGGCTGGCCCTGTTACGAGGGCTGACTTCTTTTGTTTTGTGGCCCCAATGGAAAAGAAAACAAAAGAAGTTAGCCCGCTTAACCGGGCCACCCCGTTCATATAATCAGGCCCTAAGGTCCCTAATATTCCATTGTAAACTCGTCTTTCAGCTGATAAAAATTCCAATGAAATTGAAAATGACGTAATATGAAACCCAGGAATTGTAGAGTGATTGCACTTAACCCGTGAAATTGTAGAGTGCTAAAAATAAAATAGCACTATTAAACAATGGGAAATAAAGGGTTTTGTATTATTTAATACTATTTAGATTTTGTATTTTTTCACGGCTCAAGTGCGATCACTATTCTACTTACAAGAGTTTTTCCACGTACGATTTTTTCAAATGCAAATCTGCACTTCATCTTTAAATCCGCAAATTCATAAGATAAAAGGGACTTAGGGCCCGTTCACGTGAGAGAATGTGCCCATATGTAGTAGGGTTACCCTAGGTGGTAGAGTTCCCCTTCTCCTTTGTTTTATGCAGTTCGTTTCACATGCGAGGGAGGTTGCCCTACCTTGAAGCTAGGGTGCCCCTACATGGGATGGACAAGTTTTGAATACAAAAGCCCATGTGAAGCAAAAAAATAGGACTATCCCTAGGGGATAGGACCATGATTTGTTGTTCTCCGATTTCCGCTGGTTTGTGTAAGTATTTAGCGACCACGCGATGGTAATCGAACGCCTAAAGCCTGGTTTTCACGGAAGCAGAAGCGGAAGCAACATACGCAGACTCAGTATCGCGTTTATCACCTAGGTGTGAGAAAAGACAAGCGCTCCTAATGAGCAGTATACTACTGAGTCTGCGTATGTTGCTTCCGCTTCTGCTTCAGTCGAAGTGAAAACCAGGCTTAACCCTAGCCCCCCAAGTGTGAACGCTAGCTTTCTCTACCTCGGGTAGCTAGGGTCACCCTACGTGTCTAAATCGTTCTAAGACAGGCATTAGCTTCCAATTATTTTACCTTCTAAATCTGAAGTGTATTCATTTTCCCTAAAAGGATAAAGAAACACATACAAACAATGTAAAATAGATACTCACATTATTAGAAAGTGTTATACAAGGAAGGTAAAGTATATGTATTTGGGGCTAATTACCTTTTACCAATCCCATCTTGGACTTTTAATTTTTCTTCTTCTGTAGGTATGACAAAATCTGTACATTACAAAGATTGTAACGTGTGAGAATGTAAGCCCTCGACCTTAATAATTACGATTACCTATTGGTTGCTGATTTCATTATATAACAATAATTGCCCAACAAAATCTGTCCCAGCCCATCGCCAGGACCACAGAACAAGGGGTTCGTTTACCTCACTCACGTTTACAAATTCTCTGTTGGCTTTTATTGAAAATGACATGGTCACAACACAGCACAATTATGTCTGGAATTCTGAATGTTTTTGTAGTCCAAGAATTGACATTAAAAATAAATACTATTAAAGGAAGATCACTAATAGTTATAGCTAGTTACAGGCACTCCACTGTACTCTTACACACACTACCACTACATATTCTGATATTCTAAGTATGCAACTCTCAGCTCTCTAGTTCATTTTTACTGAAGGAGGAAAACTGGAGTACTGGGAGATAAACCCTTGAAGCAAGGGAGAGAACAAACGAACATGCATACTACATACAGAAATCAAACACACTACCACTACATTCTGATATTGTAAGTATGCAACTCTCAGCTCTCTAGTTCATTTTTACTGAAGGAGGAAAACTGGAGTACTGGGAGAAAAACCCTTGAACCAAGGGAGAGAACAAACGAACATGCATACTACATACAGAAATCAAACCTGAGACCACAGAGGTGACAGACAGACTGGTGCTCTCACTGCTTGGCCACCCTTGCCTCCCTACGGCACTGATATATGGTGCAGTCTGTTTCATACTCATATGAAATCTGATCAAAAGCAACTGTACAATGAGGCTACTGGTACACAAACTTACCAACAAATTTTAAACCATTCCAGAAAGGTTTGTGTGCAGTGATCACATCTCTTATGGATTCCATAGCACTAAGAAATGAAGGACTACATTTACAACCATCAATAAATCAATAAAAATTAAGACAAAATTGTCCATCATCAATTTATTGCTAAACAGAGCAATAATTTGACTTTGTCATCCTTTATGTCATCAGGCTAGCAGAGTTAAGTATGTAGTAGAGTATATTTCTTATGACTGTCAGAAAAAGGCACTGCACACTCACGGTATACATGCACATAATAATCCCTTTCTTAATGACACAAAATGTAATTTCGTGACAATGCATTAAAACCTTACCTTTTAGATGGGACCTGGCTACCATCTAACCTTGGGCAGGGATCACCAAGAAGAGTAGATGTACAATTACACATTGACTCTTCAACTGAAGTGAGGTTATATCCACCCTGGTACATACATAGTACAAACAGATTGATTATCTGCACTGTCATTGTCACCATCATTTTTATAATCGACAGAATTTTTTTAAAAAGATTGACTCATTAAACCTGGTTTTCATATAATCGCCCGAATAGTCTCATTGCCCCCAAAACGATCATCCCAATAGGCCTTTTGCATCTAACGGTCACATGGTACTGGAATGTATAAACAATAAGAATCCAATATTTTTGATATTTTTTCCGAAAACGAGTTTTACAAAGATGTAGAAATCTTCCGAACAGAGGTAAAATGAAGGGTTAGGTAACCTTAGCCATTCAAGCTTGACTTGACTTTGTTTTCGATGTCCCAGTGGTAATTTTGCCATCCAGTATGGCGGATTTTGTACCATGTGATCGTAAGACACCTATTGTCTCGATACAGAGCTGAGTTATATCTGGGCGATTGGAATGATTAATTGTTTTTAGGACGATGGGGACAACCGAGACAATTTTGGTGATTATATGAAAACCCGGCTCTAGCAAGCAGTTTAACCTGAAACCATCTTCCAAATTGAAGCACAGACATTTGCTTGCTTGAATTTTTGTTGCTATTGTGAAGGTTACAATACATGTATTATTAGATCCTTTAATCAGGTTGACCCTTTTGGCAAAATTTTTGTCTACACCTTGGTGTCTTCCTCTTATTTGCATCAACCTACTGATTAATTGGAGAAGTCTGCTGTACAAAAATAGCAAGTGATCTCTGATCATACTCTGAATCCATAATAACATTGTACACAGTGGAACCTCTTTTAAATGGTCAAAAAATTAAAGGATCTGTAATAAAGGTGTCCATCTTATAGAGGTTTCATTTCCAAGGGATTGCATGGAGATTGTATTGTACTGTTTTTGCCCCGGGAGGGGGGGGGGGGAACTCCGTTCGTTAATGGACGGGGATGCTCGTCGTACCTTTTAGGGGTCAAAATCTGCAATCTGGTACCTTTTAGGGTGTCTCAGACTTAGGTGGACTACTAGAGACATAGCTGGTACCTTTTAGGGACTGTTTTGGGGTAAATATAACCTACCTAAAATAAGCATGAAAGGGACGATTTAGATGATCGGAATTGCAGAATCTTCAAAGCACATCGATAACAAATGTTTCATTACTTTAATTCGTTATTATTGTTTTTGAATTGGTACCTTTTAGGGGTAGAAATGAATTGTTGCCACTCCCACTCAGGGTTATTTTTAAAATTTCCGACGAGCATCCCTGTCCTCTTATATATATAGGAGTCCCCCCCCAGGGGTTTTGCACTGATGTCTTCAATTATTGAACTGTGTATTTACCTCCAGGATGATAACAACTTTTCCACCAGCTAATCCCATCAACATGTTGGTCAGATGGCAGTAACCCTCTGGACTGACATCACAAAGACCCTTAAAAGGAAAAAAAGCCATATTAAACAATAATTTGCCTAACAGAGAGGATTATCATCTTCTTCCATTAATATGAATTAACTCTAGCATATTTCTGTTCTTTTGCTGACCTCCTCCTTGATCCCTTCCAGAATTTCTATTTCCCTCCATGGTAGGGTATGGATATTGTTCTGCTTTTAATTTCTTGGCAAAAATAATTCAGTCAGAGAAGGTTTATCATTAAATAATGAGTTTCTCATTTTGACCAATTTTCTTTACAAATCAGCATTCTCTCTCCTTAAATCAGTGGTGTGCTGCACATAAAGACACTTACTTCTAGTGCATTGACACAGAAATTCAATTATGACTATGTGATCCTGTGAATTGGGGAGGAGAAATCCCTCTCGGGCCTCTGGTACCCAGGGTAGTGATCTGATAATTCCAACTAGTTAGACAAATCCTTTACATTTACAGTACCTTGGGATCTCCTCTAGCTGAATCAAACCCAGCTGATACCAGTACTATATCTGGATCAAACTATAGAGTAAATAATACATTATTAATGATGGTGTATAATAATAAGCCACTCCATACTTCTTTGAAGTGGAAAGTAAGTGGAAATTGATACAATTTATAATTAATTTCCTTAGTTAGCCCATATTCAATTTAGGGAATATTAATTGATAATGGGACACCTTTTTATAATGAGACAAACAAATAATTATAAATTTGAACGTTGTAACAGATATTATATAGTTCTTAAATGTATTTTATCATTCATTTTTTAGTATTTTAGAGTGTTATTTGTATAAATGACATATATATTCTTATTTCAGTCCACTTTATTGTGTGCTATGCATCTAGACATTCAATACTACTGGAGAGGTCTGAAACTCTGTGATAATAAAACAGGTCTGTTGTTCATGGGATACGTGGCAAACATTGCAACAACTTTCTGCTATCAGCAGGTTCAAAAAGTGTGGCTGCAGGTTCTACACATTAAGCCTTCACAACTTGAAACAAGAACAGCTTTTATACATGTATGGGGATTTAGTTTTGTCCTGTTGTTGTCCCCTCTTTTGAAAATTTGGAAAATGTCAACAAATCATACCTCATAGGCTATGGGCAAAAGAACATGTTGAAATGCAGCCAAGTAGTCAGCATCACCCATGTGAAACTATTAAATAATTTAAAAAGAATATTTTTCACAGCAGCATCTCCACATACATGTACTGTAGCAGAGGTCTTCATCTGCTTATAATTAACTCACACTCACTAACTCTACATTAATATTTTAGGTACAATACTCAAGTCAACACTAACTCCAGCTCACATGTTGATTTTTGCTAAAGGAGGGAAAAGTGGAGAACCCATTTGAGACAAAAACCCCTTATAGTATGGTAGAGAACATCAAACAAACTTCATTTGCATATTATCCCCTTGGTTGGGATTCAAACTAAGACCACTGCAGTGAGTGACAAGCCCTATAAATTCTCAATCACCTCTAGGCCAACCACTGGCTAAACACAAATAACATAATATTATTATTACTACAAATTAAAGCTGTGAAAAGATCGAGGCACCTTGACATTAAATTCAAAACTGCTAGCTGGCTTACCTTATTCCAAGGGACATTAACATTAAATCCTTTGCCTTTTTCAAGTCCAACTACATCATAATTAGCTATTGGTGAACAAGGGTAAAATTTGGCATGATGGTATTCATGTATGGAGAAGTACAGGACACTGTAAAAATGTAAGGATAAGAAAACCATATCAGTATCAAGTCTGTACTCAGTACTTCTCCATACATGAATACCATCATACCAAATTTTACCAAGTCATAGCAAGGCTGTCTCTAGCAGAGCCCTGAAGGCAACTAACATTTGGTGATGTAGGAAAATATGGTAATAGCAAAGCTGAAAGCCTCTGATTAGATAGAGTGCACACAATATATCCATGAAATACAAATTACTAGTAAATACTACAAAATTGTTTATAAGTACTAATTATAATTACTAAACAATAGGAAACAATTAGAATTTGCGTAAGATTGCACAATTTAGTATATAATTACAAATATTTCACGGAATATGCTGTTTACATTCTAGTGGTGACAGTTCTGTAATGACAAAATTCCTAAGTCTAGTATTTTGGCTATTTTATGCCCAACAATGGCTATTTTATGCCCAACAATGGCTATTTTGTGCCCAACAATGGCTATTTTATGCCCAACAATGGCTATTTTATGCCCAACAATGGCTATTTTATGCCCAACAATGGCTATTTTATGCCCAACAATGGCTATTTTATGCATACCAACAATGGCTATTTTATGCATACCAACAATGGCTATTTTATGTATACCAACAGTCTTTACCTGGGATCTGACTCAAACAGGCTCTGAGTACCATTTCCATGATGAATGTCCCAGTCCACAATAAGAACTCTGAAAGTGGCAAAGAATACTGTCAAATGTTATGGATAAATTTGTAAGCATTTTGTCTTAGTTACTGTGCAAGTTAGAAGTTGAAAGCATGATTGTGTTCTATTTAATTGACAGTTCAATATTTTTATATAAATACAATACATTTTTATATAAATGTTCATTATTATTAATAATTATTATTATTAGCCTGACTAGACAGTTTGACTTTCGTGTGCAGCATTTGCACTAACTTACAGGCCGTATAAAAAAATTCTACTAAAACTATCATTTTTTGTCAATTCACTTTATTTATACTTACAGAAGAAACAATGAAGGTAAAAGCAAAAGATGTGAATAGAAGTCTTTATTTAAAGAGGGTAGCACATAAAAGTGAATAATTATACAGACATGGCTCTCAATAGGCCATATGCACTAACAGGTCACGTGACCCTATCTCCCCTAAATCAAGCAGCACCATCAAAATGAATGCCAGAAATAGAAAGAGCACCTCGATATTAGTAAAAGTGAAAATTTTCAGCTCCTAAGATGTAATACAGGAGAAATGACAGTAAATTTAAGATTGGATTTTTTCTTAAGATTCGTTTGGAAAAGCGCGTTGGATGGCACGAGCTTGCCATCCAATGCGCTTTTCCGAACGAATCTTAAGAAAATATCCAATCTTAAATTTACTGTCATTTTTTCTCTTATTCACCTTATAAACTGAAACTTTGCACTTTTACTAATATCGAGGTGCTCTTTCTATTTCTGGCGTTCATTTTGACGGTGCTGCTTGATTTAGGGGAGATAGGGTCACGTGACCTGTTAGTGCATATGGCCTATTAAGAACTATTTACAAAAAGTGAGATTCTAAGATTGAACAGACAAGCCATTTGAACCACGTACTGGAGCAAACTTTTCCACTGATTTGTAAATATTTCATGGTGCAATTATTGCATTGTTTCTGAATGTTAAGTAACAATGTAAATTATAGTACCTTTTGATTCCCCATTTATCTTGAGCAATCCTTGCAGCAATAGCAACATTATTAAAATAACAGTATCCCATAGCACTGTTCTCATCAGCATGATGCCCAGGTGGCCTAAAACAATGAACAAATAAATGAATTTATGAATTGGGTGGGTGGGTGGTATACTTTGGCAGTACAGTACATATTAAAAAAATAACAAGTGATCAATACATGTAAGGCATTATGTCCATTCTAATCTGCAAAACTTTGCAAATGCATTGCAATGCATTGTTTTATTGTGGACAAGACAACCATAGCATGAAGACCAAACTTTACGCATTACACAATCACAGACCTTACAATGGCTACAGCATTTTGAACTTTGTTGGTTGCAACATGCTCAACTGCTTCCAATGTGGATCCACATGCCAATAAAGCACACTCATACACATCCTAGTGAAATATTATAACATACAAATTATTAATAATAATTGTTATTTCATATAGCGCCAATTCCCCAAGGTTCAACAGCACTTTACAAATGTGTCAAAAAGATAAAAATCATCAATAAAATAAAAGCATTTTGTAAAAAGCGTACCAAAGAGTCAACATTAGAGTGCAAACAATACATTTGTGAAAGAGATGAAATACTAATTTGTGCAATTTCATGCAAATTCTATTTAATTTTACATTTTACAATATAATTTTACAAGTGCGCGACCTGATTGGTCAATTAGCCATAATTTATCAGAGTACAGATAATAGACGTCACATGATCAAAATCTTGTACTCACAATATTTGTTTTGAGTCCCTTTATTGCACAATCCCTCATGACTAAGTCGAAGTCTGGGAAAATTCCCACCATTTTCTGTTAAAGAGCAAACCTCTTTGCTCTTTAATTTGATTTTTACGCAAATAACACACACACAAAAAGACAGCAAATGTAAATGTAAATGTTGGTTTCAAGGCAAAGCTGACGTCTTCTTTAAACTAGAACCAAAACTTTTGGAACTGTAAAATACCATTTTTCGGCGAGTATTTTGGATGTTTGTTGAGGAAGAACTGACAGTCTTCACTCAATGTTGTAAAAGCAAGAATGTGCTTGAATTTGAGTCCGAGACTCTTTCAATATTTCTACGATTTCTGGAAACAAAGATTTGAACTCAACATTGCTGTGGAAGACGATGACCAGAAGTTTCTTTACCCATCAGAACCATTTTCTACCAATAAGTACGTCTCGCAAATTTCAAGCTATGGTTTGGACATAGACAAAGGTATTTCTCTTGTAATGGACAACAATCGTAGAGAGTTGGTAATGGAGAAAGAAATGATTTCCTAAATGGGCGAGAGGACTGGGAGCTAGTTATGCAAATTAGGAATTATGTAAATTAGTAGTGTTGTATGTAATTGAAATGTACATGTCAGTTAGGCCATTGTGGTCTAAGTTCCTATTCAGATCAGATCGTGTTATTTTCATTCTTAGTATTGTTATCAGGATAAAGGCATTCTAATTATAATAAAGAATGAGTTGTGGGCTTGGACTAACCACCGCACACTGTGTGCTGTATTGTTTGATGGGATTCGAGGAATACTAGAAATTATTATATTCACAACCAATAGATATGAGCAAACGCGCGCGCTGATTGGCTACTCTACTACTAGGCCATCAGCTCATACATGTATCTTGTGAGTAGAGAAAAACAAAATGGCAACGAGATTTTTGACAATTTAAAATAGCTAAAATAGCTCGAAAATGGCTTGAAAATAAAAATAAAATTCCTTATTGCTCAAAATCAATTGGTTGTGAATATAATAATACAATTATTCCACTCAATCTCGTCGTCCATGGCTGATAGCCGACTCGGCAAAGCCTCGTCGGCTATCAGCTCATGCACAACTTGATTTCGTGGAATAATATTGTTAAATATTGGGATATGTCAGGCAAGACAGATTTTGGGGAAATCTAATCACCTGTTCAAAATATTGAGGTAACTTAATTATGTAGAATAAAACACTATTAAATAATGTTTATTGACAGATTGAAGCACTTTTTTGCATAATTTTGTCAATTTGTCGAATACATGTGCTCTGTTTTCCTAATTTTGATTTTCAGTTTTAATTAAGCTTACTTTCCTTGCTCGTAAAATTATCTTATATAAAGCAAATAGATCAGGCATAGCTATGTTCTGTGCTCTGATGGAACACTCCTGAAATCACTAGCCTGTAGGTATATTGCGTGACTCACGTCACTTTATATGAACCTTGTAATATATCACATATCAGTACTAGAATAAACATCTACATGAACTTAACACATGGTGTCAGAACAAAAGTGATTTTTACAGTGTAAAAAAGTGCCTTTGCTCAAGACAGAGATGGAAAGGACATCATTAACAGTGCATAGATATCCTCTTCTTAAAATTCAACGAGTATTGCAAGCCAAGGAAAATACTCATCATTGACCATCATAGTTTTCTTAATACAAAGTCTGTCTATCCAGTAAGGACAATAAACACATTCAATCTCTACAACAAGAGCAAGACGACAAATGCGTGACTGACATCAGAGATCGTCTCAATTGTAAAAATATAAAGAAACTACTGTCTGAATCCAGCAATGGAGTCCTCAAGTACTATGACCCTTCCAAGCCAGTCAAGCTCCAAGGTCGACTCGTGTAAATCAGGTTTGGGGTCAGCGTACACATCACGTGCACTCACAGACGCCGAGTGTAGATAGGCGCAAATAGAAAAGGAACTGTTAGCAGTCGTGTTCGGCTGCGAGCTCTTTCATCAGTATGTCTACGGAAAAGAAATTACTACAGAGACAGATCATAGACCTCTGGTGTCATTCATCGTAAAACCCTCTAGATCAAGTGCCAGCACGCTTACAAAGAATGCTGCTGCGTCTTCAATGTTATGAGATCAAACTCATCTACAAACCTGGAAAAGAGATGTATGCCGCGAACACCATTTCCCCGAGCACATCTACCAACACAGAGCAAAGAAGATGAAGATCTCATCACTTGCATCAACTCAGTTGTCGCTTAGCTACCAGTTAGTGATGACAAGCTACACAAACTTCAACAAGAAACATCCAACGACGCAGTGCTGTCAACCCTAACCAACATCATCAAAGATGGATAACCAAACCACAAAGAAAATGTACCACGTACTGGAAGTATGCCAGTATTGGCCAGTTCACGATCTACTCACAGTAGACAACAATATCATCTTGAAGGGAGAAGCAATTGTTATCCCTAAGAGTATGAGAAACGAAGTCCTCACAAAGATCCACAAAGGACACCTTGGTATCAAGAGGAGTAAACTACGAGCAAAGGAGGCAGTCTACTGGCCTGGAATGTCCAGCCAAATTGAAGAACTTGTCACGAATTGCTCATTCTGCCAAGAGCTCAGACAAAGCAACCAGAAAGAGCCAATGATTCCTCACGAAATTCCTCTGTATCCATGGCAAGCAGTTGCCACAGATCTGTTTACCTGGAATAACAACAACTACCTGGTAATCATCAACTACTATAGCCATTACTGGGAGATATCATCCCTCAGCACGACAACCAGTGCAAGTATTATCAGAAAGATGAAATCATGCTTCGCCTGTCATGGAATACCCAAGGTCGTTGTATCTGATAATGGTCCACAGTATAGCTCTGCCGAGTTTGCTAACTTTGAAAGAGAGTGGAGCTTCAAGCACAACACTTCCAGCCCTAAGTACCCACAGTCCAATGGCTTAGCAGAAAGGACAGTGCAAACTGCAAAAGCAATGCTGGAAAAGGCTCTTCGCGATGGTAAGGACCCCTACCTTGCCATACTCGAACAACGTAACACACCGGTAGACAACTTCAAGTCACCAGCACAGTTATCAATGGGCAGATGCTTTATCCTACCGTGTACCACCAGACAACTTTTGCCTGAAACGCCAAACCACGACGATGTGCAAGCCCATCCCCATCAAAAACAAGCTGCACAAAAACTGTTGTACAACAGAACAGCCAAAGAACTCGAACCGCTGGTTCTTGGCGATATAGTTTGCATCAAGCAAGACCCTCATGGCTGAAAAACCTGTCATAGTCACTAAAGTGGCGGAAGCACCTCACAGCTACATCGTAAGAACTCAAGATGGTGGGAAGTATAGGAGTAATAGGAGACACCTAAAAGACATGTCGAAAGAAGATACCCAACCGAGTACGAGTCAGCAACCACACCTAGAGACCAACCCAATGGTAAACAAGGCTGACAACGCTACACAACAAGACGAAGGTCCCTAAAAAATGAAATCTGGACAAGCTGTTAGACCACCGGAGCACTATAAATAGTGCACACTGAATGAACTTTGATACATGAACAGAAAGACACTTTTAGTTTCAGTTATTTTACATTCTGTAATCAACTTCAACAAGGGGGAGTTGTAGTATATTCCATGACTCACGTCACAATGTCACTTTATATAAACCTTGTATCGCATATCAGTACTAGTCAGAATAAATGTCTACATGAACTTAACACATAGCCTACAGCTCTTTATTCTATAACTTTTTTTGTGTTCTACAGCTCCAGTTATGTTCCATCAGAGTACAGAACATAGCCATGCCTGATCTATTTGTTAAATCTGACACTGTTAGTGTAATGAAGCAGATCACTATGTTCTGTGCTTTGTTAAACAATAATTTGACCTTGTAAAGCCATTGTGACCTCCAATGTTGGTAAGATTTTGGTCTTTTCTGATAATAATAATAATATAATAATTTCTATAGCGCCTTTTCCATAATTATGTCCAAAGGCGCTTTACAAACAAATGATAAATATAATGTAATATAATATTCTAAAAACAAATCTTCAACTTGGATTAAATAATAAATAATGAAAAGGTCAAATTTCTATCCTAATGATAACTATTAATAAAATATTCAATAATTCGTCCATCATTCTTGGAGGCAAGCTTTCATGACCTCGTTCAGTGATTGGTTGATTTGAAAGAAGATCCACCCCCAAACTGATTGACGGCTCAGAAAAACCCCAAATCAAAACAAAAGTTGTAATTTGCTGGTTGTGATGCAATGATTTTGGCTGTAAATGGACCAGTGTTGAATATGTTTTTGTTCTATATTTCTAAATAGTAAACAATACAGCAGACTTCACAATTTTGTTTTTATTAGTTTTGCCTTCAAACGAAAAACTTGTTAATTTCACTAAATGTATTGTTTGGGTTTCTTGTGGTCATTGTGGTTGGTTAATCCACAAGTTATATGCCATTATTGGCCAGTTGATTACACCGAGGGAGAAGAACCTCACAAGGGCATGGATGACAATGCTCATAGTAAGTGAGTAAATGAACACACTCAAGTCACAAGTTGAACCCTGGACCGCAGAGGTGACAAATAAGTGCTCTCACTTCTCAGCTGCCACCCTAACTTCCCAAGAAAGGCAAAATATTGGCAATCCATTAAATGCTTACCTTGCTGAAATAGTGACATTCCAAGGGAGTTACTGTACTAACCTCACTCATATAAATGGAATCATATTCCTCTCCAAGTTGAAATAACTCCCTGGGTTTCATGTCTTGAGTGCTTTGCATTTTCTTGATGTGTGCTATGCTGTGAATATCCAGGCAAATTACAATGTAAATAGTCAAACTTGAAATAGAGGTCAAACTTTAAAAAATTCAAACCCCACACTTCCCTGTCAATGCTAAATGCCTGAATACCCCTCAAATGGGTCTAGTGCAGTCAGACCTTATTATTAACACCATAAGTATTATTTATATTAATTTGTTTAGGACCTTTTGTTCTTTCACTTGATTGATTTCTATTGTAATGATCTGTAATTATATATTCTAGTAACACAGTACGTGTAGCTCACACTACGCCTTAGCGTAGGATGTGATTCCGCAATATAGTACTTGTAACATGTGATTATCTGATTCCGCAATACTTGTAACATGCATGTCATTATTACACAAAGTGAACATGTCATGATACTAGAAATAGAAACACTGTAATTAAAGAGATATAAAGTAATGTAGAACTATTGTAAAGTCAGTTGGTACAATCGAGAATAAAGTGTACATTGTATCCATTTGGTCATTTAGTTTTCATTTACTATTGAATCATCATTGAATCATATTATTATTATTAAGTATCTAGTAGGTGAAGTGAAAGTGCTTCAAAAGTATTCCTTTATAGTATTCAAGATATAGAGTATTCCTTATTGGTACTTACTTAATATTCTCTATCTTAGTTCAACATTAAGGTTTTTTACTGTTCTTTTTTATATAATTCAATTTTTATTTTTATATTTTGTAAATTCATTTATACCGAGACCTTTTTGTATTTTTAGAACCACAGTCCTACAGTTACAATTATTGATATATAGTCACAGTTTCAATATACATCCGGAGAGACCAGCGCTCGCCTGTTTTAACCATGTATGTTGCAATGAAGATTGTGTATCTCAAATTCTATAGCTTCTACACTTGCCAATAAATTTATTAATTAAAACTGCTAAGTAAACATGAACGAACGAACGAACGAACGAACGAACGAACGAACGAACGAACGAACAAACGATTTTCTACAGTGGATCTACGTACTGTGGCTATTCTTCTGCTGGCACTTATGCTCACTACCTCTGCATTAAATATTTTTCATACATCACTCAACTCACATGTTGATTTTTAATTTGCCGAGTGAGGAAAAAACAGTCGAAAACCCAGAGAAAAAACCCTTGTGGCAGAGAACAATTAACACATCAAACAAACTCAATTCACATACGATCTGATGTCCGAGCCAGGACTTGAACCCTGACCACAGCAGTGAAAGGCCAGTGCTCTCACCACTCTGCCAACCATGCCACCCTATACTACATAGACATTGATTTATACATACCCCATTTCCTTGAATAATTGCTCAAGGTGATCATTTTTTTCTAGACTCAAAATGGGGCAGTTATTCAAGTGAAGCAATTATTTGAAAGGTGTGATTATTTCAAATGTACCGTTTGTTCAGTTTAATGATAACACTTCCAGTAATTGTATTAAATCAATCAAAATCTACATGATTGAGCTAAAGATTAAATGACCTCACATTTCCAACTTGTGATTAATTTACTGTCATTTGGCTGTCATTGTCAATATTGTACATATCTTTGATAAAGTGGATGATCATTTCCCATTTTTCTTTATAAAAGTGACAATTATTTAATGAGTGGCACAATTATTACAGCAGAGGAAATACAGTGACTTAATATAATTTACATTTTGAGATAATTACAATTTAGATAAATTCATATTTATCAATAGCAATTTATTAGAGGTAAAGCTAGGGTAATGTATTAGTAGCAGATCCAGGATTTTTCAAAGGGGGCGGTTCCATTTCTTAAACCCAACTGTTTGTGTATAAGACATATTTTTATCGCCGAAAAAATAATCAAACCTTCACGAGGGGATTATTTCGACTCCTCCAGTACTCCTGGATCTGCTACTGTGTATCATTTAAGGTAAACAATAATATTTACCTATGAAATGTGGCCAGTTCTTCCTCAGTAGCAAATCTAGACTGTTCACACAACATAGATAGTTAGATACTATGTATAGTTATGGAGGCAAGATTGGACTTACAGTAGTTGTCAAGTATGTGGGGATCTTTCAGTAGTTGTTAAAGTCCTTATAACGCATTTGTTTACAATACAGAATAAAAGTTTAAGATACATGTACCAAATTATTTTATCATACTGTTTTGGCACAAAAAGCTAAGCACATTCAAATTCCCAAGTATCAGAGGAGCCTGGGACGAGGTATGCCATGACGTCAAACATGGGGATGATGCAAATGTTTGATGCTGAAGGATTGTACGTTGTTTGTTGGTTGTGGCGAAAACAAGAGAAAAAACAAGAAAACTTTCAATTGATCTTTTGTGACAACTTGTATACTTTTACTGCAATGTCTTGGTCAATGAGCCCATGTTTGATGTCACAATAGCTCAGCTTAGTCTACAATGAGCCTTGAAAAGTTTTCAATAGGAAGCCCAAATATACATTTTTTGTCATGTAGCATCATAATTATTTTGCGATTCAGACATGTGAAAATATTTTTTTCTACATAATTTTTAAACTTTTATTCTAAATTATAAAAAATTACATGTTACAAGGACTTTAAGTAAGTGGGCATCTTACAGCAGTTGTTAAGTAAGTAGGGGATCTTACACAGACTGTAGTTGGGGATCTTACACTGTAGTTGGGGATCTTACAGTGTAGTTGTTAAGTAAGTGGGCATCTTACAGTAGTTGTTAAGTAAGTAGGGGATCTTACACAGACTGTAGTTGGGGATCTTACAGTGTAGTTGAACATTAAGTAAGTAGGGGATCTTACAAGTTGTAGTTGGGGATCTTACAGTGTAGTTGTTAAGTAAGTGGGGATCTTACAGTGTAGTTGTTAAGTAAGTGGGGATCTTGCACAGACTGTAGTTGGGGATCTTACAGTGTAGTTGTTATGTAAGTGGGGATCTTACACTGTAGTTGGGGATCTTACAGTGTAGTTGTTAAGTAAGTGGGGATCTTACACAGACTGTAGTTAGGGATCTTACAGTGTAGTTGTTATGTAAGTGGGGATCTTACACTGTAGTTGGGGATCTTACAGTGTAGTTGTTAAAATAAGTAAGTGGGGATCTTACACAGACTGTAGTTAGGGATCTTACAGTGTAGTTGTTATGTAAGTGGGGATCTTACACTGTAGTTGGGGATCTTACAGTGTAGTTGTTAAGTAAGTGGGGATCTTACACAGACTGTAGTTATTAGGGATCTTACAGTGTAGTTGTTATGTAAGTGGGGATCTTACAGTAGTAGTTTTAATTCTGAATTGATGATAAAATTTAATATCATCTTAATTACTATGTACCTTAACCCTATCAATTCTCAAGAATTTAATAGCATACTTACTAGTATTCTGTAGCACCTATCCACTAAACCATATTCAACATGTTTATTATATGGCCTTGTAATCCTTTCAGGTACTTCAGAATGATTTCTATGCAACACAAAAGATACTATCAATACAATGACAAGCTAAAAGCAAGTGTTGCAATCCTCTTCCCAGAAAAGAGGAGGAGAGAAACATTGTTGAAACTGCATGTCATTCATTAGCAAAATACAGTGATCAGAAAAATCCAATTAATACACATCATGTCTCATTAATTTTGCTATCCATGTTCATTAATGTAAGTTCCTGACAGTCTAGATAATCCAGAATTACAACATTTTGAAGACCAATTGCCCTATCGCATAATGACATCACAGTTTGTTTACACTGGGGATAGATGCTCAGAAACAGTGGAAATTGGGACCTATTAATATTCCTTTTCAAAGTAGAACTTCAATGTATCGAGTTTTGATATAATATATCATGTATCAGTGATTGCTCATCTGCATTTTATTTGATATGCAACCACTCTGATCCCCTCTGGCAACCATAATCCTTAGCGTCAAAACAATAAAATGTTTTGGTGTGACGTCATTATGCGATAGGGCAATTTTAACCCTGAAATGGCTGCAGTGTCAAGATTTTTGCCAATTATTAGTTTCAAATTTTCCCATTGCACAAACTACTTGGACTTCCATTGCCACATTATATCCCTCCTGCTTTAAAGTTTATCATCTAAAGCACCCATTACTTACTTGTCCCAGATATTGACATGTTTTGTCATTCGTTCATCATACACTAAACCAGTCCTAAAAGGAAACAGACCAAATTTGGAGATGGTACGTGTAAGTATTTTGCCTACATGTTAAGGTTATCTCTCTTTTTATACAGTTACAAATTTCTAATCAATAAACAAATTGCCTTTCTGTAATAAATGCACTATCCATCCAAGATTGACCATGCTGAAAATAGACTGATTTAAATCAATACGGAAAAAAATTTTACCAAGAGGTTTGTTTTCCTAAATCTTCCTAAAGAAATTGGGTGAGGGGGTCAAGTCCATTATTCAATTTCTCATAACTCATCAAATATTGATGTTATAGAAAAGCGGTTTTCAAATTTGAACTCCTCTGGATAGTACCTTTCAAACTGGTGACTTAGAAAAATTGAATTCATAATTTGAAAAATTGTCAAAAATTTGCAACATTGATAATGATGTCATAGTATCAGCTTTGTGTTATCAAAATACCAAGAAAAAATTTTCCAGAATGGTTTTATTTCATTGACAAGGTTTCATCAAAATACGTCTAATGCTTAGAAAGTTATCACAAAGTGATTCTTAAATGATCCATTTTGGGGTTGGTTGGCCCCAGCGTGACCTGATTAAGTCTGGTTACACACATATATGTACTATCCATCCAAGAAGGACCTGATTAAGTCTGGTTACACATATTTATGTACTATCCATCCAAGAAGGATATGATTACACCTGGTTACACACATATACATGTATGCATTATCCATCCAAGATTGACCTGATTATGTCTGGTTACACACATATATGTACTATCCATCCAAGATTGACCTGATTACGTCTGGCTACACACATATATGTACTATCCATCCAAGAAGGACCTGATTAAGTCTGGTTACAGACATATAATGTACTATCCATCCAAGAAGGATATGATTACACCTGGTTACACACATATACATGTATGCATTATCCATCCAAGATTGACCTGATTATGTCTGGTTACACACATATATGCACTATCCATCCAAGATTAACCTGATTATGCCCGATTTCACACATACATGTACTGTATTATATTTCCGCCATGATGATGTTGTAGCCAAGGATATTGTCATTAAAATTCAAGCACTGTAAAGTAAACCATAAAGCTTCAGTGTTTCTCTGTCAAGCTTGTTGTGCACAATGATGCAGCAAAGATGCTTTAGTTATCACTTAACTAGTTAAGCAAGTTGCCTCATGACCAGCTGCACCTGTAGATACTTTAGACCCATAGATTTGTAATATTCATGTTATCTCACCTGTTGTTCTGATGATTAACTTTGCCCTTTTGTAAGTTCTGCAACAAAACAAGAGTTGTTGATACAATAAAACATTACTTAGTACACATAAAGAGCATGTTTCTTCTATGTGTTTTGATAATAATAATTTTAATATTGAAGCTTTTGGGCCTTTGTAACTAAAGACATTACTAACAATTTTTCAGATGACAAAACAAGCAAACTGATACGTATTCATGCATGACTATCACAGACAATAGAACTAATGCATGATGTTAATTTTAACAAAACAAGCACACTCTATTTGCTTTTGTCTATATAATTTAGTGGGAGGAATCTACCAGAGTCTCTGCCAAAATATATTCCATTATTAGAAAATAGCAAATAGAATATAATTGTTACTAGCTAGAGCACAAGTACACCATCCTGTCATAATTAACATCATGTGAAAACTCTTCAAATTAATGAAAATCAATTTCATCCTGACTCATGAAATTGAATATACGAAATACTAAAATTTTATATGTAAAATTTACTGACCACATGTAGTTTACTTGCTTGTATCCATTATCAATAAATTGATGTCTTCAACGTGGCATTTAGATATACATGCAATTTATATATTTTATAAAAACTGAAATTACTGGCAACTATATACTGTAAATACTCCTTTTATTACTTTCACTTCACTTAAACCATATAGTGATCAACTAAGTTTAACTTTAGATTTTGAAAACATTTAGAATTATCAATCTTTGGCCAAAAAAATCTCAAAACAAAGAATCACAGGATTTTCATGGGTTTTCATTTCATAGATCAAACAGTTTAGATTTAATCAACTTACCAAATTTTCTAGCTTCTTGGTGAGATTGTCCTGTTCACTTGACATAATTACTGACTTCTTAATTCCTAAATGAATAAAGGAAAGGAAAATGAGAAAAGGACTCCCTGGGCTTTGACTGGCCTCATTATAATTTAATTACAATGATGCCAATCAGAAGTGTTTGTGCGGTTGATCTTGATTCGTCTAAAATTACAAGTAAACAAGTTGACCCCACGCATTGCAACACCTCTTAAACAAAGTGAGCTGTCATGCTTGGTTTGACAAGAACCATTTGACAGACCATATTTCTTGTTGTCTCGTGTCATTCGAAGGATGGACACGCAAATTGAAGAAGCAATATCTCGTTCTTCTTTCCGTCGACACGGCACACATTCTGGACAGATTTCATTGGAGTAACATAATCCTTTGGATTATCTGCAAATGCAGCACACGTCTGCAAACTTTAAATTAATGTAATTTTTCCTTGGTAGCCTTCACCAATTTCTTTTTATAATTATATATCCACGCAGGAATAGCTACCAATGATTACTTGATCATTAATCTTATAGAGGATAACCACAGGCTCCGACTCCACTGTTTGATTGCAAAATTAAGCGATGAAAAGGTGCAGCTCTGTCAACTTGACCAAAATTTGTAATTCTCAAAATAATATGTGTGCACAAAGCAATTTTGTTCTATTTTCCAAATGAACAATTAAAGAATACATGTATGTTGACAAAATGAGTTTAAAAGAAGCTTTTTACAAGTCCTTTAAGGTAATGGGCTCACACAAGTTTTTATTGATGAATTTTTTGATAAAGTCATTATGTAGATTGTTTTTGAGTTGGGAACATCAAATCAATAAAGAAAATTGGGGGTCACGGTGCTAGTTTTGGTGCTATGATAGCTTGAAAAGAGCAAAGTCTCACCTTTTTGAACGAAAACAGATTTCAGAGTCAACCTCTGTCATACAGTAAGTGTTTGCGAATATATAAACTAAATGCTTTCAGACATACTCAAGGGGACAAAGTATCAGGAAAAGTAATACTCCTTCACTTATTAGTAGGTAAAGCTAAGTATTCGCATTTGAAAGATGAAAATCAGTTGTACTTTTGCGCAAGTCAGACATTCATTCATCTACAATTTTTTTACTTTTTTTATATGTTTTAGTTTTGATAAAAATATCACCGAAAAAGCAAAAAAAAAGGATCATTCGCAGTCCTAGATGTTCAGTTATAAGGCAGAGGAGGAACGCACACCTTCCCGAGATGCATTGCAAAATGAAGTATATTATCAATTTTTTTCGCACATTCATCATTGTGTTGAAGTCACAGAAGCAAGAGCATCAATAGCGAAGCAATGTGAGGAAAGCTAGTTCTTTTGAATTTGTCGTCTACTGCTTGTGAAAAACGAAACCCACTCATGGTGTAGCTTGAAGTATCAATTCTTTGTCATAAAAATGATTAATGTTAAGATTAATATGCTGGATGAAGCGACGCTTTATGTTGAATCCTGTGATCGAACTGTATGGTCCAACTTCGTGAGCAGTTAATTCTCGAAATATGCGATACAACATGTAAAATAAAGTTAAACCTGTTAAACTAAGTCTTTAATTAATTTTGGATTGCTAGCCATTCAAAAACAAACTTCAATGAAACTTTAGAGTGAGAATATAAATAACACCGAAGCAAGGATCGGATAACACCAAAGGTCACGGACTGAAATTAGTTTATTTTCCGCGAGCGTTATAGTCCTTATTGGCTGATCTAAGAACATGTCGTATTTTTATCATTACGTCTTTCATATGATACCTGAATTACTCTCACAATCCAAAGAGCAAAGTGCTATTTTACTATGACGCGATTTTAAACCCAGACACTGAGCCAGTGGTTTAGTCAGCAACGGATACACGCTCCTTGTGTTTGACGTCAAAACATCCCGCATAAATTCTAAAATTTCGAATTGAAATCCTGGGTAACTTTGGGTAACTTTGAGACTACAAAAAAGGTGAAAGATCGCTCTATAAGACACTATAATCAGAAACAGTTTATGTTGATCTGTTTTAAAGAAAGCGATGTTTGAATATTGGGTATTTTCTTCAGGCCCCAATATACTTCAAGTTCAAATCTAAATTACAAACCTTTAGAAATGTCAAAATGAGCTAAATTTATAATAGTTTGAAAGCTCTTTTATCACTTCTTATTTGTAAAGGAATTCATTTCTGCATCTCAATGCAACAACCAAAAATTAGCTCTGTTTCCAGCATAAATTTTGTATAAAACCACGTTTCAAAGGCACAAAGCATTCTGGGATAGCCTTCACTCCTCCTCTGGTTATAAGGCTTTGAATACTGTTACGTGGTGTCTGCCATATTTAAATATTAAAGAACACAGGAAGCCCAATCAAATTCAATGTCAGTGCATACATGCAAAACATGCGCAAACGTCATGTGCACAAATGCACAATCACATTTACCTTAAGTAAAATTATTTGCCAAGTGAAATAAATGCCTGGACTTTTTTCTTTTGGTGTGTAAAAATTCAAGCACATTATGTTAAAAAACACTTCCACAGAAACCAGCTAGCATGGTTTGTACAAACTTAATTTTGTTTAAAAATTTCATGTTTGTGAAAATCGCAATGCCATCACTATAACTTATTGGTAGCTCTGATCATACTGCACGCGGCAATATGAACCGTCGGGGTTCACTCATGCATAATGATTTAAGCATTACGAAACTTAATTGCCCTATCGCATAATGACATCACAGTTCATTTACATTGGGGATAGATGCTCAGAAACAGTGGAAATTGGGACCTATTGATATTCCTTTTTGAAGTAGAACTTCAATGTATCGAGTTTTGATATATATCAGGTATCAGTGATTGCTCATCTGCATTTTATTTGATATGCAATCACTCTGATCCCCTCTGGCGACCATAATCCTTAACGTCAAAACAATAGAATGTTTTGGTGTGACGTCATTATGCGATAGGGCAATAATTATTGAAACTATCCCTAGACTTGCTGTGAAATTCTTTTTGAAATTAGGGTTTTGGCTTCAACACAATCATTTTGCAAAGTTTGTACCATTTTTCTATCATCTGTACCAAGTGATATTTTTCTTGATAACCTCGACCAATTTTGCTTTTTCGGTGATTGTTTACCTGAGAAGGGAAATATTTCGCACTAAAAATTGCTTCTTGGTAAACCTTTGTGGTATTTATTTGCTCTAAACACTTTGACGACATTAACAAACTGCTGGACCGTGTCATAAAAACAGTATTTCTTGAGTACAGATTAAAATTTTGAAAAATAAACTAAGCTTAATTGATTTTTAGTTGAGGCTATAATACATAACATGAAAACTTATTTAAATCAATACTTTGAGTATGAAACCCAAAAATCAAGAGAGGAGGACCCTTAAAACTTCGCTTCAGTGATTCGCTGCGTAGCACTGCATGTTTTAATAATTACCAAATAACAAACTTTCACAAATACCTTTCAGCAACAAATTAGCGTTGATACATTCCTTAACTGAAGAAGCAGCTCCTCGATGGTTCAAAACAAATGATTTTTAATATAAAGACACTCTCAGCAAGAAACCCTCCAACACGATTACCAATACGTAGTCTAATTAGGAGAGGAGACTGGGGTAGAGTTTATGTACCACATGTTTACTGGAAAATCAGTACCTAAAGCACAGGGAGCCCAAGCTATACTTCTGAGCGATATATCTAAAGAGCCGTCCTCAGAGACCCAGGGCCGTCAGGGAGGGGGAGGGGAGCGGAGGGGAAAAGGAAAGAGGGGAAAAGGACGCCCTGGGCTTTTGACTACCCCTAACTTGTCTCGAGGCCAAAATTAATCCAATTAGATGGTCTAAGGGAGCATTCATTTTTTAGGAGGGGGGGTGGGGGGGTGGGCCGGAGGAATTGAGGGGTGGGCCAAAAGAAATTTACTCTATGAAAGGGGGTGGGTCATGTTCTGCGAAGTCAGTTGTTAATCTTACAGTCTTAAGAGTCTTTCGAAACCTATTTCACAAGAAAGTTCAGTTAGCAAGTTGCTTGTATACATACATCTCTGATAAAAACATGGATATTTACTCGATGGCTCTCGCTAGATGTTCTTACGGTGAGGAAAGGGTCTGACTCACGAATAGTATTTATGTCAGTATTGTGTCGTCACTCAATTATGCCGATGTTATAATGGCGCGAAATACAAATTAACTTTCGTTAACCGGCGAAACACCTTTTCCCTCCGCTCCCCTCCCCCTCCCTGACGCCCTGGGTCTCCGAGGACGCTAAAGAGCAGAAAATGATTTAAAATAAAGTTGAAACCTCTCAAATGTCGTTGTGTATTATTTATTTGATCTAAAAAAAATAAATAAATAAATAAATAAATCCCCCTCCATGGTAATGATATTTTAAAAAAAATCGTTTTTTTAATCAAATATATAATACACAACAACATTTGAGAGGTTTTAACTTTATTTTAAATCATTTTCTGCTCTTTAGATATCGCTCAGAAGTATAGCTTGGGCTCCCTGTGCCTAAAGGCGCCGTTTCACGCAGTGACAGGGCCTCCCAGACCTTAATAGTTTGGGTTTCCTGTGGTGTTCTTCGGTATGAAGCCCTCTAAGTTCCAAAACATATCGTCACTAAAACGCTTCTTAAAACCTCAGATATATAAAGCTTTTAAACCAAAGAAATACTTTGTTCATTTATTCACTTACATTTCTTCATGTTCGGTTATGCTTTGAAAGCAATTTACAGCGGCGGATCTAGAATTTTTGAAAGGGGGGCACCATTTTACAAAACACGTTAGTGGAGGTTTAGCTTCCTTAACCCCCCCCCCCCCCCTTCTGAAGTAAATGATAACATCGCAGGGCTGTAGTAGCCTGCGTCACATCCGGAGAAGCAATGAAATTTTGAATGGCCAAATTATAAAAACCTATACTATTACTACTCCTTTTGAGCTAAAGCGCGTCAATTTGATTAATAATTACGATAAACCCAACAACAACAAACATTTAGAAAGTAAAGCTTTGGGAAAGTATATTGTCCTATACATTTAGACAGAAGATATATAGAGTGTGTGAGAGAGAAAGATAAAAAATAAGGAAGGCCCAACTGAAAAGGGGGAGCACCGGCCCCCGAGTCTTCCTTTGTGTAAATACACCGATTTCAAAAAAGGTTGTCACCGCTAAGAGCGATAGGCGATAGGTAATAGGTCATTCCAAGACCGCAAAGCACTGTTGATTTCTTAATTAAGCCATCCTAAATCTTTCTTTACACTCTTCCATCAAATATTTGGCTATTCATATGTAAATCAATTAGAAATCAATAGTGCTTTGCGGTCTTGGAATGACCTATTACCTATCGCCTATCGCTCTTAGTGGTGACAACCTTTTTTGAAATAGGTGTATACACTTATTTAAAAAATCGTTGTCGTCAAGCTAAGACAGAAATGAATGCTGGTTTTATGATGGTAATGTATTCAAACTCACACTTGTTTCTATATAGAAATAATTACAAAATATGGTCATTTTCACGTGCTTGTTACTATCATACTGCTATATTGCACTATATTCTGTTGATAACAAGTGTGATTTGGATACATTACCACCATAAAACCAGCATTCATTTGGGTCTTAGCTTGACGCTTGTTTCTTGACTTGCGACAACGATTTTGGAAATAAGTGTAGTGTTTTATGCGTGCAGCATTTAGCTAGTAGGAAACTGCTAAATACCCTAAAAGCATATTTTTCGTATACATTAGGAATTGTTTTTGGCCTTCAAAATTTTACTGAAGGGAAATTTCATAGAATTCTAAATTGAAATTCTCAGACTTTCGATATCTGGCAATACAAGCTCGTTTCTTAATATGTACCGTAATTTCTAGGCTTAACAAAATTTAAAACCGGTACTTACCGTATACTGCATGTAGCAGCAATGCCCTCTTCTTCACCGACTCAACATTCAAAAGTCACATCTGTTAAATCGAGTATATCTATCAACAAATTAAAGTTTAGTCGGACTTTGACTTTAATTCGTATTTCTTAAACTAAAGAAAAATGCCTATGAAGAACAAGAGCACTAAGCTATACTGCTGCACACACTACCCCAAAAGTTTATAATTTTGACTTATGGTCTTACATACAGGATCGAACTTCAAAATGCGACTGGCGACCAAGTTTGCTGTAAGAGATATTGAAAATATGTTTTAAGCTTTGAGTTAGAATACACATCGCTTGATTAGGATGCTTAAATCAGCTAGAATACTATGCCAAATACTCTTCAGAACTCTAGCTGTGTAGCAAATAAAGTTGAGAAGATTAACACTTCTAACGAGCGAGAATTTTAGCTCAAGACGGATATTAGTTCAACTTTTGTAACCGAATTTGCTGTTCGTTTTCTAATAGTTCCTGTATAATTTTACTTACTTGGATTTCTTTGACTCTTTTTGTTGGGCCACTGTGGCTTCGTCGTTATCTCCGAGTCTTTCTCTAGTTCTTTGCATCTTCCAACTTTCTACACTGAGTGAACTGCGCTTATAAAGCTTCTTGCTGCACGGCCATATTTATGTGATTTCAACGAATGGTTAAAATTCCAGTGAGAAATATTTACAATAGACGACTGATAGAGTGCACGCACTTAATAGAGTTTTCCGATTTAGCGACTTTTCTAAAGTTATTGCCAGGCACTAATCCCTTAAACAAAGCCTTTGTTTTTGTTAATAGAATTTTTCCCAGAATGTTAACGACACTTGGTATTATTATAAGATCATCGTTTGTAGAATTTGTAATGGAAAAATATAACAATGACAATTAATGCATCTCTTTGACCAGTGATGCCCATGTCACCTAAAGGTGACCGAACTGATATACGATAGGAACTGCGCTTAAGAAATACATAAATAGAGTTTCCCGATTTAGCGTGGTTTTCATAAAAACCCGTGAAATACACTTGCGTTATATAACACTTTAAACATTTTGGTTCTTTGTTTTCTAATATATTTCTTGACTATTAAACTTTATCAAACCAGTACACTTTGTTTTATGGGTTTATGAAAACCACTATAGTTCGTGCAACACTGGAGGATGAAAAAAAATCAAGCATGTCATAAAAAATGACGCACCTTACCCTCAGTTTTCATTTGACCGCGAAAGAATGGCTAGGTAATAGGTGCTAGTAGACTCCAAATCCATTGTTTTCTTTTGTTCAAATGTTATCGACTACTACAAACTAGTTGGTCATGTTCGTTTCAAGGTCATATGAAAACGACTCTAAACGGTCCGTCTCTTATCAACCAAAATTATTCACAAATTAATCACGCAAAAAAACACATATCTTAATTTATTTCAATCTTCATTTGATGAGCTTTCGCCCATCATCTTTTTAACACAACGACTATGGTCTATCGCCGCTTTATTGGCGTTTGCGATTAACGCTGGCAAAGAAGATAGAGCTTCTTCCATTCGTTGACGTTTGCTGGCTTTTTGCTTGCCTTTCTTTCCCCTATTTGGAATAAAACATAATATTGCTTATAAGTAAATTGATAAGGTGTATTCCTGAATAAAACCGGCTGTGTACAAACTTTTGTTTAGCAGCTGCCGTTGTACTTTCGTCAGAGTCGCTGGCACGAAGAGTAGACAAAATATCCTCTCTCTTCAATTTGTCTTTCATTGTTGGATTGACCAGGCGGGTGTCTTTTTTTCTGATTGAAAAAGCTGCCTTTTCCCAAGAACCATCCATATCGTCTGATTCATCGCTTTCTACAAACTCTTCAGTTGCATGAGTTGTTTCACACTGATCTTTTTGAGAACTCCTATTACATGCAGAGCATAAACAAGAATCAGTGTCATTTAAGCACCATGATAGCGCTGAATCAAAGATGAGAACATGAATTGTACTGATAACGTACCCAGTGGCCTTTACAAATATATAATGAGCCTACCTCCCGTCTAACTTCTTTTTCATAAGTCGACGAACTCTGTCGATAGCCTTGCTCACCGATGGTCCACCAACCTCCCCTACCGATTCGTAGTATGCTTTCAGGTCTTTTCCCAAAACTTCGCCATGGCGTTGCATAAACTGTACTGTAGCTTTCATATCCCTGCCATATTGTTTTAACCCCTCACCAAGTAACATTCTTTCCACTGTTGTGCTTCGTAGCTTATTTTGCTTACACGACTTCTTGCTTGGTGGCTCCTTTGTCAATTGCAATCCAGAGGAGGAAGGGTTTTCGTCTACAGAAGTCATTGTAGTAGTGTTAGAAGGTAGATGTATCGTTTTGCTTAGAGCTGCCCTCATAAAGATATTGCCTTCTTCTTCCGCCATTTTGTACGTCCAGCAATGTCCTGATGAATAGCATGTGGAACCGATTCAGAAAATCGCTGCACATATCAAGTAGAAAGTGTCGGAAAATATGTGTCGACCTGGAACATTCTTTCGTTGTGCTTTGAAAACTACTAATCCACATAATCCACTAGAATTATCGTTGTGAATAATCGACACAAGCTGTGGTAATGATAACGCTTGTATGTTTGTCATGTATTCATCGTTTATACGCTTCTGATGATACAGAAAGCTTTTTGCCAAATCCTCACGATCACCTAGCATTCTTTTGAAATAATATATAATATGTAAAGTGTGAAAGAACATAACCTTTTCGTTTCGTAATCCGCATTCATTTGGACAATCCATGTTTTATTAGTAGAGTTTTAATGGATAGATATCGTGGACTACCTCCTCCATTTCCTATTTGCTTAACCAATGCTATCATAGCAATTGTCTCCTTCCTGGAAATTGTTTTAGAGGAAAACGCTACAGATAGCCTACTACCACCTCCGTGCTTGCCAATTGTTAATCTAATTACAACACTTGTTACAGCTCTTCACGTTTGTGATTTTCATACTCCGCTCATTCAGTTACTTTTTCCACAAATTGCATTTCAAAGAAATGTTGGTGTAGATGTATGGACTAAATTGAAGAGAAACCCGCAATATTTTTGGTACCTAACAGCGGAAACACCAGATGGTTTAGAAGACGTTGTTAGAACAATAGCATTCAATGTCACTAAGCCTAGAATGTATCCTAGGATGCCCGTCACAAATCGCAGGAGACGTTGTATACTGGATGTGCGCAACAGAGTGTTATTGGTGTTTATCTGGTTAAGAATTTACCCTAGCCTAACTACAACTCCCTGGCTTGTATGTTTGGTATCAGTAAGAGCACCGTGCAGGAGGAAATTTTTCATATAGTACCAATTCTCTTTATTCATTTCCGAAGATACATTACATGGCACAATCTTAGACAATGGTCTACTTTCCTTGGTCAATGGGAACACTACCCCAATGCTGTTGGCATTATTGATGCAACGATTCACAGAATAAGGCGTCCGACAGGAAGATTACAGGCAGAATTTTACCGTGGGGACAAGAAAACACACTTTATCTCCACCCAAATGATTGTCGATGCTGATGGACTGATAGTTCTTCTAGTTTCAGGGTAGGAAACTGTAACATAGTGCTGTTTTACTTTTTGAAAATCTAATGTATAATATCGGAATGTTCGCATCTACTTTACAGATTTCCTGGTCATTTAAATGATGCTACAACCTATCGCTATTTACCGAGCATCGGCTTTCAGCGCCAGAAACGTCTCCCTGCCAGAAATACACGGATTTTGGCTGATGGCGGCTATCCTGCTATCGTCCCACTAGTAAGACCACACAGAATCGCCCGGACCAGACGCGAGAGAAAAGCAAACCGAGAGCTACGACGTCTTAGAGTCCAAATCGAGCATCGTTTTGGTGACATTAAAACTTATTCGTCAGTTGCTCAAGTATTTAGACAAAAGCGGGCCTTTCTGCCGTTGGTTGTTTCAACGTGCGGTTTTTTGGTCAACCGAAAACGATTATTTGTACGTAGATTAAGGGGAAATTAGTCTTGTTATCTATAACCATGTGGTATTACTTAAAAAAGAGCATCAAATAAACTATTTCGTTATGTATTTATATACTCTTTTGTCAAATAAATAGAATCTCATATCCCTTCTTAGGGCGTTTGCATATGTATGCATACTAATGCTTTCACAGCTCTCGAGTGTTCTCCCAACATCACGCATGTTTTGATCAGGCTATCAAACACCCGACGGGAAACCGTTTTTTATTTCTTTTATAAAATAACTAACACGCAAATAGGCGAAAATAGGAAAAAGAAAACACCGGCGAAAGAAACAAATTGACGTGAGCGTGTTTGATACTCTCATCAAACACGGGTTTTCAGCCAATCAGAGCGCGCGTTATATAAGAGTTATTTTATAAAACCTTATACACCTAATTCAATTAAGGTTGACTTCAGAAATTGGGAATAGGAAATACGGAATTGTTAATATGATCACGACCACAAGGGAACCTAGATATAAAAAAAACAGTAGCATGTGCAGTTTCCAGTATTACCAATTTCGTATTTCCTATTCCCAATTCCTTAAGTCTACCTTAATTGAACTAGGTATAAACCGCTTCAAAAAATAGTTGTCAGCATGTCAACAATGCGCAATTTTTATTTTACGGGTTTATTCCAATCACTATAGTAATATGGTTGGGGCCGAATGCTTATCTGAGAAATTTTTGACAGAACAGACCTCATAGAAATAGCCAAAATCACTTCCATCTTAGCAAATAACTTTAGGGAGTCAAATGCGCATGTGCACAACGCTTGTTGTAGATCCCACATGGCTTGCAGCTCTGTTTTGGTATTGACAACAAGTGTTTCGAAAAATCTTTCTGTTGTGATGACTGGATTTTGAAAAGGCACGGAATAGTATTGGATCTGCTAGCCTAGTAGTTCCTTTACTATCTTCAACCTCCATAACCCGGTCGTCCAAAATTATTAGGTGATGATTAGTTTTGCAATAAACGATGTCTTCAGAGGATATTTTGCATATTAATATGAACGCTGATATTTATTGTTACTGAAGTAATTTTTATATAAAATTCATCAGTTGTTGCAGACACTACCCTCGGTAATTGCTGATTCGATGAACAAAGGAGGAAAATAGGTCGTGATGCGGTTAAGAATTTGTAACTTAATATCACTTAGGAAAATTGGCACGTGTCAGTATCAGATTGCCAGATTTTCGAAAAAGACGCTAAATCGGAAAACTCTAATCCGTGTAACATAAATAGTACAAAATAGTGCTAAATTATCAGGTAATTCCTTTGTTTCCTAATGTCTAATCAACACTATTTAGTAGTAATTAGTAGTGTGTGTTTCACGGATTAAGTGCATGCACTCTTTGCTAATAGCGATCGAATCCACATAACTTTGGTATTTCTAATCCCTGAATGACAAATTATAACACGTTGTGCTTGCATGCTATTCGTTTCGGAAAGCGTGCACAATTAAAACAATAGTAACAAAGATTGGATTTATTTATAGTGTATTTGTAATGGCGTCAGAGCATGGTTTGTTCCTCAGTCTTCCAATCAAGGCTACGGAGGATCGATATAGTTGTTTTATTAGAATATTTTATAGTAATTCGGAAAAAAGGAATCGTTGACCGAAGGGAGAGGGAGGGGTTATACGTACTTGGTTCCGTGCAAAACTGCAAACACATTCCACACAAACTGTCAGTTCATTATCACTTAGGCCTAGTTCAAACGTCGCATCTCACATGTGCTGAATTCAATGCAAATGAGATGATAATGAGAAGAAACAAAAGATTTGACTAATTTGCCGTTGAGTTTCGCACATGTGAGATGCGACTCATTAATATCAAAACCTTTTGATGCAAATATATCGTAAAACTAGACGCACCCCGGGGGGGTACTCCGAAACTTTTTATACGGGTATGCTCCGCCCGGACTCCCGACCCCTTACCCTTTCACATAGTAAATTTCGGAAAATCGTACCCCTTTCACATAGTAAATTTCGGAAAATCGCACCCCTTTCACATGCAAATTTTCAAAAAATCGCCCCTTTCACATACCAAATTTCGAAAATTCGTACATTTTTCCCGAAAAAGGTACCCCTTTCACATATCTTTCCCTAAAAAGGCACCCCTTTCCCATAGCTGCGGCCTGAAAAAGGTACCCCTTTCGGGCGGAGCATCCCCGTATAGTCAATTATAGGGAGTACCCCCCCCGGGAGACGCACACGTGCGTTCACTCGTGCCCCTGGAGCCCTTTTTAAGAGAGGCTCCAACAACCGGCTCCGTTCGTACTCTTCCCCGAGCCGTTTCACGCATTCTTCACCATTCCGGGAAATAGCTAATAATGACCTTTTTTGAATCGGCTAACTTAAACTAAACTAGACGCACACGTGCGTTCACTCGTGCCTATGCCTGGAGCCCTTTTTAAGAGAGGCTCCAATGACCGGCTCCGTTCGTACTCTTCCCCTAGCCGTTTCACGCATTCTTCACCATTCCGGGAAATAGCTAACCGTAACAAATGACCTTTTTTGAATCGGATAACTTAAACTAAAAAATATCTTGATTAGTTAGTTTGTCTGTCAACAGCTATTAGTGCCTTTGTCTTTCTATTATCATGCATAGGTATTAGATATCTCCAACATGCAAAAATATACCAGTTTTATATTCAACTTCTTATTTCACTATATATCTCAATTGTTTGCTGTAAAGACTTCTACAACGGCATATTTGACACAATAACAAATCGTGTATTTTTTCGTTCATGTTTCGGATGTTTTATATATGAATAAAAGACGTTACGTGACCAAACGCGAAATACAAGGTCAATATGGAATCTAGTTTCATGCCATTCCGATATTAAATTAAAATTCAGTACAAAAACCTCTCAAGATCTCTTGAATGCTTATATGAGGATATATAATTGACTTGCTTCTGTGTATGTTCGTTTAGCAACATGTAGGATGAGAAATTCGTAGTTTTCCAGCTCATAGGAAATAGTCGTTATCGCGAGGGCCTCGGCTTTCAAGTACTCCATTTAGAGTTCGATATTTGGTCAAAGTATTGGAGATGAAGCTCAAAATATCAGCCCATTCTGAAGCTCTTATAAGTATATAGGTATATCTCGAGTTAAAAGCTCCAAATTACATTGTTCTACTGCAGGGAAAGCCTGTCTCTGAAAGCTATTTTCTTTGTAGTCGGCCATCTTGCATTCCTAAAGTTCCTGACTTGCGTTCGCTCAAAGGTGATGAATGAAGGGCATTGTTTTTACGTTCTTAACCAATCAGAAGTCTCTCAGGACGAACAGAGGGAAAAAAAAAAAAAAAAACATTTGCAGTTTATAACTCGTTCCCGGCCTAAAGGCCTGGGCACGAGTAACTAGACGCATGATTGCGTGAACCCAGGCACTCTCAGGCCGAGAAGCTAAAATGAATACCACTGTAAGTGTCGGGATCCCTGTGTACTTCAATGTTGACTTTATGAATGGCTTGTAATCATACATACATACATACATACATACATGATTTATTTGGTTGAGCAGGTTAAATTACTGGCAGCAAAAGCTGATGTGGACCTGCTAACTAATATTACAAATCAATAATTTAAATAAATATAAATATAAATATAAATATAAATAATCCCCTTCAGGAGCTGTACAGGCAATACTGAACCGTGAGGAACGCTACCATACAGCATATACAGCACCTGTAAGGGATCAATAATACACTTGATACAAATAAATAATAAATTAATTAATAATTAAAAATAGGTTATATACATTAAAAGATAAAAGCCTATAAAATATTTAAAATTAATATTAATACTATAATTATAATTATAATTATAATTATAATTCAGAATTCTAATGGTACTCATAATATAATCTTCTTATAAATAATACAAAATTCTAAGATTAAATTCTAATAATATTCATAATCTGAATTCTTCTTAGAGATCATACAGGTCTCTTTGTGAAAATTCATATTGTTTAATAACATTCTATTTTTCTTGAGAAGTGATTTAAAAGTGCTTAGACTTTGAGTCTGCTTTAGAGTATCAGGGATAGAATTCCAGGCCAATGGCCCCCTATACCTTAATGATGTTCTACCAACATCTAAATTAAAACGAGGTACAACAAACTTAATGCTATTGCGTAAGTTATATCTATGACTGCTAGTACTATCAAAAAGCTTAATTATATCATCTGGTAACTCAGAATTATGTACCTTATGCATAAACATTAATAGCTTTCTATTATATATAGCAGTTATGGATTCCCATCTAGTTAAATCCAGAGCTTCTTGATAATTGATATTATTAGGTAACCTATGAATAATCTTAGCCGCTCTGGCATGGATATGCTCTACTTCGTTCAATAGCGAGGGGGAGCAGGTGCCCCAAACTAGATTACAATAAGTAACAGTAGGAATAATACTTGTGAAATAGATAGATTGTAAAGTATCCTTAGTTAAATACTTAAGCCTTTTTAGCTGATTTACTTTCTGGCCAAATGATTTACAAATTGATTCAACATGACTGTGCCAAGATAATCTGTTGTCAATTGTGACACCTAAGCACCTAGTTTCAGTTACAAAATCTAAAGCCTTATATCCTAACATAACAGGTTTAAGTGGGCCACAAAAAGTATTGTGAGTCATAATCATAGCTTCAGATTTCCCTGAATGTATAGTCAGTTTATTGTTCCTACACCACGTATTGATACTTGACAAAGCTTTATTCAGACTATCTATGACCGTTTCAATGCTGTTGCCAACCACAAACAGGGTTGTGTCGTCACTGAAGAATCACTGAAGAAATGCACATCTTTGTGTAAATGTAACTTTCCAGGGGATTACAAAATACAGTTTGCTTCATGTTCATGTAATCCATTTTGTTGACAAAAATGAAATAAAAAAGTTGATGAAGTTGATGAACAATCACAGACAAAAGCAAAACTATGAAGCAATGGAGCCACCAAAGAAAAAATAATTTTGGAGAAAAAACAGGCTAGAGATATGAAAAAAATAAACAGGAAACAGAGGAAAGATGGTCGTAACAATACAAAACTATGGATTTTGCTTAGAAACAATTAGACCTGTAAAACAAGTTAGCACACATATAAAACTATGGATTCATGTATTTATGATGATGCTTATGTAACTTAATAACCATGAATTTCTGCACTCACTTTTCTAGTCTGTGACGTGGGCTAAATGTGATATGTAATTCTCTGAAAGCTCAGTTCTCATGTATATTTTTGATGGCATCAACAAGTAAAGTGGTTCCATTTATGTTTGTAATATATTGAATGGAGGGCATTTCCCGTTCATTATAAAGCAAGAGGGAACATTTATTTAGATCTTTTTGTGGGTTTAAAGATCTGACTGATAGAATTAAGGGAAAATGATATAAAAAACCCTGTGCATTCACTATCGTTATTTATTAAATATGTCATTCTAAAGGATTAATTTGCTTTCAAGCGAATCAATCAATTATCCTTCACTCTCTTGTATATTATTTAAATTTACTTCAGTTCCACATACATCTACAGTTCTTGGTAAATTGACTGGTGATAGCTGGTTATCTTCTAAATTTCAAGTTGATTGATCATGCAGTTTTTTCCATAGTCAACAATGGTAGATAATGTGTTTTTATTCTAGTAATTACATGGTTTCATGATAGAGTAGCAAAGAGAGTGCTATAGCTTCATTCACAATGCTTTGAGAAAGCATGCTATTTTGAACATTCTCAATTTGTACTGCTTTCACCTAAAATATATCATTGTTATGTATACTCATCATATAACGGATTACACTACATTTACCTTGAAAATGACCTCTATCACGTAAATCTCTAGAATGAGAATCAAATATTTTGAACCCCATATTAGCATCACAATAGATAGCAACACCAATACATCCTACAGTTAATATGAAATTGGTGTAGCTTGTAGATATATAGGCAACTCAAAGCCTTCTTGTAAAGAAGTGCAGTATTGATATCCTTCTATTGCAGTTTCTTGATGTATAGTACCGGTGTAGCTTTCACTATATTGAAGTTGAATAGTCAGTATATTCAACATTGGTGGTAATTCTGTCTGCATTAAAAAGGACTGTCTGGCTAATTGAGACAAACCTGAATACAACTGATTTCCTATGCTCATTATTGATACAAGGTCATTGGCAGAAGTGATTCCTTGTTTGTTTTTGTAAATCAAAGAGCACAAACTCATTGCAAAAAATTGTTGTCCTGCATTTTGTCGAAATACCAAGTAACTCATCGACTTGGCTATCAATAAAATTCGAGGTTTAGGATTTTTCCTATGGGTATACTTCATTTATATTTGCAGTAATTTGCTACATGGGTCTCACTCTTGTAAGGACACATCAGTTTATTACAAGAAAACATTGTTAAATATCGACTAGCTCGATAATTCATCTTCCTTATAATTTGACGAATTCTTCCACAATAATTAAGAAAAATGTCGTTTTATTTTGTTTTCTTACATTGACATGTAAACAACTGGTTCTTTCTCGATGTAAGAATCCCGAAGACATTGGAATAATAGGCAACAACAAAGACCCTGGAACGATACAATAGCCTGGAAAACAAAGACCTCTGAACCGAATTACAGTACGATTCTTACGTATACATCGAGAAAGAACCAAACAACTACACTGTCAGATGAGGTATAAGTACATGAAAGAATACGTGCATAGATCTAACCTTTCTGCTCTTGTTCCTTAGAGATTTCAAAGTTCTTGTCGGTATTCTGCTTGGCTAACGATCACGTGTAAATCGGCGACGATGCTTACATAGATTGTTATCCCTATAAGATCAGCATTAGATAACTTTGATATATTATCAAAGGTTCACTCATAGATAGCTGTGATGCAGAGCTCTGGCTGTGATGTAGCATGTTCTCGATAAGGTTCACTCACAAATGTTAGCATTGAACCAGTTCCGAAAACAATCGAAAGGTCTATCACGAACGGTGTGTACATATTTTGTATGCGTATTGAGCATATTATCCATAGTATTTGTGTTTACTTTCAGTCGTTGAAGATTAATCGCTTTCTCCGCCATTACCAGATCACATGAGCAATCTCGTACTCTGAGCCTGCGTTGCTCTTGGTCAGCTGACCAGGAGGAACGCAGGCTCAGAGTACGAAATTGATCACATGAGTTGTGCGTATTTAAGTACGCGCATGTGTATTAAGGTCATGACTGCGATTCCAAAATTTCAACACAGGCCACCTACGGGAGCTAATTAAAAACCTAGCTCTAATAACGAATACTCCACTGGTTTAGCGTAAAACAACCCTAACCCTAACCCTAACCCTAACCCTAACCCTAACCCTAACCCTAACCCTAACCCTAACCCTAACCCTAACCCTAACCCTAACCCTAACCCTAACCCTAACCCTAACCCTAACCCTAACCCTAACCCTAACCCTAACCCTAACCCTAACCCTAACCCTAACCCTAACCCTAACCCTAACCCTAACCCTAACCCTAACCCTAACCCTAACCCTAACCCTAACCCTAACCCTAACCCTAACCCTAACCCTAACCCTAACCCTAACCCTAACCCTAACCCTAACCCTAACCCTAACCCTAACCCTAACCCTAACCCTAACCCTAACCCTAACCCTAACCCTAACCCTAACCCTAACCCTAACCCTAACCCTAACCCTAACCCTAACCCTAACCCTAACCCTAACCCTAACCCTAACCCTAACCCTAACCCTAACCCTAACCCTAACCCTAACCCTAACCCTAACCCTAACCCTAACCCTAACCCTAACCCTAACCCTAACCCTAACCCTAACCCTAACCCTAACCCTAACCCTAACCCTAACCCTAACCCTAACCCTAACCCTAACCCTAACCCTAACCCTAACCCTAACCCTAAGGGTTAGGGTTAGGGTTTAGGGTTAGGGTTAGGGTTAGGGTTAGGGTTAGGGTTAGGGTTAGGGTTAGGGTTAGGGTTAGGGTTAGGGTTAGGGTTAGGGTTAGGGTTAGAGGTTAGGGTTAGGGTTAGGGTTAGGTTGTAGGGTAGTGTTGGGTTAGGGTTAGGGTTAGGGTTAGGGCTAGGTTTTAGGTTAGGCTTTAGGGTTAGGTTTAGGGTTAGGGTTGGCGTTAGGTTAGGGTTAGGGTTAGTGTTTAGGGTTAGGGTTAGGGTTTAGGGTTAGGGTTTAGGTTAGGTTAGGGTTTTTAGGGTTAGGGTTAGGTAGGTTAGGTTTGGTTGGTGGTTGGGTAGGGTTAGGGTAGGTTTAGGGTTAGGGTGTTAGGGTTTAGGGTAGGTAGGTTTACGGGTTAGGTAGGTTAGGGTATGGGTTAGGTTAGTGGTTAGGGTTAAGGGTTAGTGGGTAGGTTAGTGTGGCCTTTAGGGATGGTTAGGGTTAGGGTTAGGGTTAGGG